>CM033801.1:19446254-20046254 GCA_019656835.1 Rhododendron ovatum | reverse complement strand
GTTAGATTTAATAAAGTACTCATATATAGTTGTATATAGACTTATGTACACATACCTAAAGAACATTTGGTTATTTTAAGTATTATTCAAGTATATATTTATTTTATTCTTTTTATCCATTGGTCAAAAAATGCAAAGAAAAATATTATCCATTGGATAATAAGTTAGTCTTACTAACTAGTATTAGGATTTATTAAATAAATCACTTCCTAAATTTTTCCATGTGTTTATATGCATTAAAGATATGTGAATATTTAATTTCCTAGATTTCTAAGTACACTAATAAATATATATAAGTACTAGTACTTCTTGAATTATTCTAATAAAAAAATCTTGACCATATATTTTATTTGATACTTGAAAATCTTTATGGATTATATACTACCTAATAGTACCTACATTTATATTTGAAAACTTGAACATGTGTGTGTGTGTGTGTGTGTGTGTATATATATATATAATAACATAATAAGAACATGTGCTTATTAGATTAGTTTATTTGGAAATTTTGATCTTATATATTTTTTATTGGATACTTGAAAATCTTAAAAGATTATATAGTACCTTGTAAAGTATTTTACTAGATTTTCTAAGTACATAAATATATTTATATATGGGTATATGTACCTTTTGGCCTATTATTTTTTTAGAAAAATCTTTACCCATTGGACAATAATTGCTAGGAAAAATTTTATTTCTTGAGTAATAGCCAAGACTTTTGTTATAAATAGTACCCCATTCTTGCCATTTAACTCACACCTTTTGACCTTTCAACTTTTCTCTCTAGAAATTCTTGAGTTCTTACTTTGTTCTTTCTTGTTCTTGGTGTTCTTAGGTTTTTCTTGAAGTTCTTCTTGAAACTCATCCTAAGCCGCCACTAAACCACTACTAAATCGCCACCCGACCACTCTCTCGATCTAAAAGTTAGTAGTTTTTAGTCAAGAACTAATTTTGAGAGAAACCTTTCTCTTTCGAAGCTACCGGAAACTTACTGTAGGAAGTCACTTCGTCCGATAGCCGACTTACTTTTCCGTAGCCACCCTACCGCCAAGAAGAATGGTAGATTGTTCTTATCCCATAGCTCTAAGTATATGTAGAATATCTCTACTTACTATCTCTAGTATAAATAGAAGTTAGATTATTGCTTATAATGTTTGGAATGCATGATAGTTAGTAAACTTGTTGTGCTAAAGGATGTATAAACATGTTGAATAAATGACTTTTATTTCAATAAACATATGTTGTTTTAAACTTCTCACAAAGAAAGAAAGAATGGATTTTTGGATTTATAAACTTGATTAGAAGTATTCGTATTTTGATCTTTGAGATGGTTATGAGCATGCATACATGAATTTCTTGTATTACTTGTGGTGTGATAAAGCATAAGTGATTTTCACACCAAAGGCATGTGCATGTGGCGTTATGCTTTAAGTTGTGATTTGAGCATGCTAAATAACATAGAGTTGGATGATCTTGCTAGTATAGTTTCAAGATTTCAATGAATGATTTATGTAACGTGAAAAGTCCTACCGCGGAGTCTATGCATATGACGAGACACAAAAATCAAGAAAGATAGAAACATGACACCTAGGATATGTTAATGACAAAGTGTGTTTTGAAATCGCAATATGGCCAAACTTGCCCATTGTGGAAATGTGTGTGTGTGTTCCAATGAAAATTCGGATTAGCAGAACCATTGTGAGGTTGTGTGTGTTCCCATGGGAACCCGGAGCAGCGGAACTATGGTGAAGAATGGCTTGGTTATCCGTGGAGAAGAGCCAATGCAAATTTTGTGTGCCAATGGGAACCTGGAGCGGCGCAACCGAGGTTGGATGTGTTAAAACGATTTTGGAAATGATGATTTGGTTTATGAGAAACGGAAAATGGTGACACGGTCTACGACGAGTCGCATAGGAGAAACTCCGAAATTTTGGACACCAACGTTAGTTGAATAGCGAATGTGAATGTGTCTTGTTAACTGTTTTGTTAGATATGCATGTACTACGTGGAAATCGTTAATTTTATGATCTATTGTTTGTAAATTAAGGGTTTGTGGATATGGATTATTCTATTGAGCTCTCGTAGCTCATGGTGTTACCTTTGGTGACCCTGACATATTATACTGGTGGCGACGCTAGTATAATGTGATAGATTTTGTAGATGATCAAGGTGAGCTATACACCTTGGAGGCCTTTGGAGCTGAAAAGCTGGCTAGGATGGAAGAGCAGACGGAGCTATAGTTAGGAACTCTAGTTTCCCTTCCTTTTGTAATGAAAATACTCTTATGGAGGTTATGATGTAATAATGAGCCAGACTCTATTTAGATGTTCAATAAAATTGTTTATTTAACGTACCCAGAAATTGAGGGCGTTACAAACACACTGACTTTACTAACTTGGATATTACAATTGGTAGAGTCCTCATTTTATAAGCATAAGGAGGAGGTACAAACATAACTGCTTACATCACTGATTGCCTCATACAAATAGTAGCACACATAATTGGTTCACACCTAAATAGTACTACACATAATTGATTCACACTTGTTTCGTATTACACACCTGCCATACTACTGTTATTAGTCCATACTTATTACACTTACACTACTATTACTAGTCCACACCTGCCATACTTTGAACTGTACAAACCAATAAAATTATAGGTGCGCAGACTAGATGGCAGACGGATGTGAAATGCTTGCGACCAATTCTTGTTACGACATCAATACCCTTTATCGTGCTATGCAATCCAGGCCCCCATTCTGCATATAAAGCGTACCTAGATAAGCTAGATAACGAAGCGCTCCGCATTTGGATAGAAGGAAATGCAATCTTTGTCGTCCTTCAAGAAGCCCTTTTCACCTTTGCGGATCAAGGAGGAGCACAAGAAAGCTAAGAAGGATATCGCTCAGCGGAAATGTCTTGGGTGCCGCTGTGCGAGAACACCACACAAGAATGCCAAATTCACGAACCCAAACATGTCCCTTGACGAGCACACCAATGATGTTCCACGTCCAGATATACGGGGAACCGTTCTTGGACTTACTGGGGTGGACGGTGCTGAAGGTAAACTTCCGACTCAACCACTGCACAAGGAAGCACCTCCAGATACAATCATACAGTAGTACATGGCGTATTTGGGTGGACCCTAGGATTCACAATTTTCTAAGTATTGCCCAGAGGCTGTACACTTTGATTTTTCGGACATTGAATAACTACTCCACCTTGCTGTACACTTTGATTTTTCGGACATTGAATAACTACTCCACCTTATTTTCCATTGACTTGTTTATTATTGCCATTAAATCCGTTCTGGAAGAATGGTGTTGGCGTAAATCCTATCGCCAAGACACTGAGTACCTTGTAATGAAAGATGAATTTTAATTCCATGTCAAGACGAATTTTGATTCCATGTTCCGAAGTGCAGTATATTTGTTTTTAATCAACAATTGGCTATGAAAAATAAATACAAAGAGCTATTTAATAGTTACCATGCAAACATATAGATCCCAGTTGAACTGCTTATTGAGACGGTAAAATCGTCATACGATAATGCATTAGACTTATAAATGGCCCAACACGAAACTTAATTTATATTTCATTTACAAACCTAATATGTCGTTTCGAAGGCCCAAACAGTGTCGAAAGCCCAAAAACTGGTGCACGTCATGGCAAAGCGATGGTTATTTGTCGTTGGGCCATTTCTGATCGAACATGTATGGACCCGACCCATATTTCCACCGCATCATAGTTATGGTAATGCCACCCAGAGGTTAAACTACATAAAATCTCATGTCTATTATGAACCCTCATGTAGGGGCCACATCATAATGACCATTTGGAACCACCATTATGTAATGCCAAGGAAGCCCCGCGGGACAAGACATTCCCAGTTATTCCTCCGCTCTCCATCTCGACCGTCAATTCAAATTAAAGTAGCCCGTTTTAATTTGAGGGTGAGGGCTGCGCAATCACCTCAACCTACCCCGTTATGCCACGTGCCCACTATCGTGGGACCCATTATAAAAACCCCCTGAGGAGGGGAGGCCCAGTAATATTAAATGGGCCTCCCCTTCCCCTCATATATAAGTCACACCGACACCAGAACCAGGAGTCCCTATAGAGAGCTCTCTCCTGGTGTTACCTCTTGGTGTTAGTGATGCATGTGTTGAAAAGCTTAGGGATGCTCTAAGCTTGCAGTATTTCTCGCGTCGTTTAAGGTTTGTGTTTGATAAGTGATATGATGCTTCCCATGGATATATAGTTGTATCCCCTGCGGTGAAAGCTGTTCCGAAATATGTGATTGTCACTGGACATGTGACTGGGAAAGCGAACCTGGCTTGTATCGCCGCTTCGCCATGAACGCAGGTATCGGAGATCTTGACTTCCACTATTCCTATGGCGTTAACTGGACGTTGTGGTTTCTACCTAAGTTTGCACTGATCTATCGTTAGTGCCTTTCGCCGGAATAGAGTGCCTACTACTCTGACCTCGTTTGGACAAAACATTTCCAGTTATTCCTCTGCTCTCCATCTCGATCGTCACTTCAACTTACCTCGTTATGCCACGTGCCCACTACCGTGGGACCTACTATAAAACCCCCCTTGAGGAAGGGAGGCCCAGTAATATTAAATGGGCCTCCCCCTCCCCTCATATATAAGTCACACCAACACCAGAACTAGGAGCTCCTATAGAGAGCTCTCTCCTGGTGTTACCCCTTGGTGTTAGTGATGTCACACATCGTAGTCTCCAAGAAATACGTGGTACCAAAGTAATATTTGTAACCGACGACCACAACGACCGCTGCGCTACCACATTATACCAAAAACGTAGTAGGCACTCTATTCCGGCAAAAAGGCACTGATGATAGATCAGTCCAAAC
Source organism: Rhododendron ovatum (assembly GCA_019656835.1). Lineage (NCBI taxonomy): Eukaryota > Viridiplantae > Streptophyta > Magnoliopsida > Ericales > Ericaceae > Rhododendron > Rhododendron ovatum. The sequence goes on along the minus strand of CM033801.1, from coordinate 20,041,373 downwards.
TTAGGTACAAACCACAATGTCCAATTAACGACACAAGAATAGTGGAAGTCAGGATCTCCGATACCCGAGTTCATGGCGAAGCGGCGATACAAGCCAGGTTCACTTTCCCAGTCACATGTCCAGTGACAACCACATATTTCGGAACAGCTTTTGCCGCAAACTAACAAGAACATCCTCCACACTTTCTCGTCCTAATATGTCCTTCCTAACGGCGCTGATGGGCCAGTACGGGTCAACAATAATCGAATTCATGGCCGCACGGTGGTCTACTTCAGTATTAGAACATCCCATTATAGAGAATAACAATGAAGATCCCGATCCATTAGCAAGTCAGGTGGAATCCCACAACAGCTTTGTAACCTTTAACGATCAACAGATGGAGAGGATCGTCAAGTCAGCGGTTAAGGCCGCCGTATCAGAACTCACATTGCCACTACCTGCAACTATGCAACCTAAGCATCCCTTGAATGGGCATCCGTAATTAGCCCACAATGTATGTAATAAGCTATGGTTATACATGTCCTTCATATCTTGCATCAAACAAGAGTAACAAAAAAATAGCTGCGCATTCCATTTATTTATTCAATGATAAAATTTTACACATGAATTAATATTAAACATTATCTGAGCACCGCTCCTACATTCCCAAACTATGAACAAAAGTAATGCGTTCCTAGATATGTTGCTGTAGGATCCCGTCGTACAATCATTTGAGTCCCTGAACTCCGTAATCAACTGACTCCCATACTTAAACTCCATATATTTAGATATGTGCAGCCGCGTGAGAGCACTAGGTTCTAAGTTCTCAAACGGCTTGTCAATGTGACGATGCTTGATAAGCTTGAAACGGCTAAGCTCGCCAGCCCATATCAAACAACCGATATGCGGATCACTGGACTTCCAATCAAACACGTCCTGAAAATTGGGCTTAGAAACGGGGTTAGGATCCGGGTCCAAAATCAAGTACATTTCGCAACAATCGTTATACTTGGGCGGATTATGTTCCACCTCAATAGTAACAGACGACACTTCACGCACCAAAACTCCCTCCATGTGAATGCTCCAAACCTTAATTTTTTTGTCACGGCGATCTGCATGTTTGTCACCCAAGCACGACATGTCCACGGCTTGTGAATACGATTCTGCATAGGGCGCAAGGCCCCTTTCTTGAAAGACTTCCTCCAACAAACCCGAGTTTGGGAAGGTCTGTTTACATCCACGTCGTGAAGTTGTCCTCCGGTAGTACCGGCGATGGGTAGATGATGACGCCTCTTTCTAGAAATTTATTTTACGCTTGACATTTGCAACGGGAGCAAATGATTTGCACCTGCGAGCATATACATTGTTGCCTTTCATCATGTTGATGTGTACATTATTTTATGAAGACCTAATGTATTTATATAAAGTGGAAGGCCAAAATTGTAGGGACCACATAGCACATGTGCATTCTGAAAATCACTACCGTGGGACCCACTATAAAACCCCCTGAGGGGGGGAGGCCCAGTAATATTAAATGGGCCTCCCCCTCCCCTCATATATAAGTCACACCAACACCAGAACCAAGAGCCCCTATAGCTCTCTCTTGGTGTTACCCCTTGGTGTTAGTGACGTCACTCATCGTAGTCTCCAAGAAATACGCAGTACCAAAGCAATATTTATAACCGACGACCACCACGACCGCTGCGCTACCACATTATACCAGAAACGTATATTTCCATAATGTCTGAAATTCAAAACTACACAAGTGACGACAACTACGTGAATACCGGAATTATCGACAGCGTAGTAAATGAGAAGCCAACGATAATCAACGTAGAGAATCCCTTCATCAGGGCCAAAGTAGTAGGCACTCTATTCCGGCGAAAGGCACTGATGATAGATCAGTGCAAACTTAGGTACAAACCACAATGTCCAGTTAACACCACAGGAATAGTGGAAGTTAGGATCTCCGATACCCGCTTTCATGGCGAAGCAGCGATACAAGCCAGGTTCGCTTTCCTAATCACATGTCCAGTGACAATCACATATTTCGGAACAGCTTTCACCACAGGGGATACAACTATATGTCCATGGGAAGCATAATATCACTTATCAAACTCAAACCTTAAACGACGCGAGAAATACTGTAAGCTTAGAGCATCTCTAAGCTTTTCAACAATTACTTTATTGGTTTGTACTATTCAAAGTATGACGGGTGTGGACTAGTAATAGTAGTGTAAGTGTAATAAGTGTGGACTAATAACAGTAGTATGGCAGGTGTGTAGTACGAAACAGGTGTGAACCAATTATGTGTAGTACTATTCAGGTGTGAACCAATTATGTGTGGTACTATTTGTATGAGGCAATCAGTGATGCAAACAGTTATGCTTGTACCTCCTCCTTACGCCTATAAAAGGAGGACTCTACCGATTATAATATCCAAGTCAATAAAGTCAGTGTGTTTTCCAATAATACTTCTCTCTGTTTCTCTCTATTGCTTTCTATATCTCAATTCTAACCTACTTTGTATTTGTACCCACTTCATGTCTGTTAATTTGGTATCAGAGCCAATGTTGTTTATTCTAGCTTAAACCTCTTCTGGGACCTTCTTTTTAAAAATTACTTCAAATCTTTTCTAAAAGAAAATTTGAAGTGTATGTTCTCTGGTTGCCTTCTAAGCATCCTCCACATCAGAAACTTCAGTAACTATTTTGGTTAAAGAATTTTGTATCGGTGGATTAAAAGTACCTTGAGACTTTGGCTTTTGTGTAAGCGGTGTGTCTCGGTTTATCTACCCTAGAATACATAATTTTATTAATCAAAATTAGTTAAAGATCTTACGTTAGAAACAAAAAGATTTGATGTATGAGGAAACGAAGAACCCATATTATTTCTAAAAAATGAATTATTTGTTTTCTACCCATTCCTTCGCCACCTCATCTCTTGTTCCTTCATGATCTTCCACCAGCCGAAATTCCTCTGCCTCTTCTTCTAATCTTGAGTACTTGTATGAATTTGAATATCTTTCTGATGATAGTAAGGTTCCTTTTACTGATCTTCCTTTCCTAAATCCCTATAATGCCTTTGTTAGATCACAAACCTCTATAAAAAAGACTGTCACCCGGCTCTTCTCCACAAAATGACCAACTTCTATAAAAGAGTATGTCCAAGCCTCCAAGTTTGATTAGTGTTTCATACCAGCTACAGAAGTTGAACAACTTTTACCTTTGAAAATCCCAGTTGATTTGTCTCGCATTTGGCAACAACAAGGATTTACTAATCTTCATTTTGGAGCAATCAGATTGGCTGTCACTTTCTATGGCAGAAAATGTTTACCTGTCACTTCCAGACTTGCTCTGGTAGACACCAGGTTTATACAGTTCCAACATGTGTGTATTGTTACAGTCCAAACCACCTTAAATGCTGGAACTATGGTCTTTACCTTTTTACCCCAATTTCAACCTTTTTACCCCAATTTCAACCTTTTTACCCCAATTTCAACATGCCACTAGCAGATCCTCATCTGCTAACAGCTCTCAAGGTGCAAGTCCAAATTGGTGGTGCCTCTCAAATCTCCACCACATATGCAGCAACCCTCCACTACCAAATGGCCTATCGCCTTCAAAACCATGCCTTAGACATGTCATTACGTTCCTCCACAGATGAAGCCCTTTTTCTAACTGTCAACGCACCTCACCAAGCTTCCTGTGTCCATGTTCCACGTCAGATTTCTCGTTATGAGCTTCTCAAGCTTCTCCCAGAGTCTTGGGTTACAGTTTATGAGAAAAACCAACAAAAGCCCATTCATGTTCAATCCTCAAATCCAACTTTGATCCCAAAACCTGATGGTACAGTGGAGATTTCGGTCCCAAAAGAAGCCTCTGCCTCATCCTCCACCCATCCTTTCATTTTTCCCTCAAGAATAGACATGTTTGTAGATGGTTTTAGACCTGGCCCTCCAATTAAATATTTTCAACCCAGTGGCTTTCAAGTTTTCTATTTCAAAAATTCAGAAACAGGTCATTGTTATTTTGATGCCTATGACTGTGACGAGTGTCTAAAAGACAGTCTTCTAGAAGATGAAGAGGACTCTGAAGATCCATGCCCATTATGCTCTCATTTACCTCTCACTCCTTGTAAATCTCCATATCCTCCTTAACCTTCATCTAATAATGGCCCTTCGCCTCAACCAAGTAGGTGTTTTATGTTCACCTCATTCTCTTCCTGGACTGAAGTAGATTTTCCTCCTTTGGAGTTCCATAATTCTCAAGAAAGGACAACCCACCCTCATAAAATTTCAGACTCCACTACCATTCTCCCTGATGTTAGCTCCAAGGCAGAGTCAGCAGCGGAAGTAGCAATAAATTGGCACTCAGTAAATTCTCTAGCTCAAAACAAAATTCTCCAGAGAATTGCTAACTCATAGCAAAATTTAGAGAATATTGTTCATAAGAAGTTATCATCTTTGGAACTTCTTATCAGAGATTTGCAGCAAAAAATTTAAAATGTTTACCAAGAACTTCTCTAGATGGCATATGTCAACCAAGCATTTTCAGCAGCTTTTTACCAAAAGGATGCTGAAATGAAGCATCTAAAAAACCAGCTTCAATCTTTCCAAGCTCAGCAGTATTCTCAGCAAAAAAACCCATTTGACATGTTCACATCTTCCTCTCAACAAAGTTTGTTTGGGTATCCTCAAATGTTTCAACCCTTACCTTTAAACCCTACCTCAAATTTGGTGAGTCAAGCTCCATCTTTGGGAGCTCGTCAACTTTCCTTCCTCCGCCAAAAAGACCGTCTCCACCAAAACTTCCTTTCCCAAAGCCCCAGATAAAGCCTATTTGACCTCCAACAGTTCTGTTTCCACCATCTACCTCTACCTCGGCTCCAACTACCTCCATTCCTTCTAAACCATCTGATCCAAATTCAAAGTCACCCCAATTAATGGTTCAGATAACCTCTGGCCCTTCCAAAAATCCAATCTCCACTCTCTTACATACCTTAGCCACTATACCTGAAACCCCATCTCCTGAACCAACCATTGAGATTAATTCAGATACTAAATCCACTGATTCTGTGCCAATTCCTCATGTTTTCATGATGAACCGAGAAAATTCTCCAGAGGAACATGTCGAAGATCCTATTATTGAAGAAGGTCTTGAGTTTGACACATCTCCAGAAATTTCAACTTTTGATTCCTTCTCCCATTCCAACATCCATACCCAAGGTTTCTCCTTTGATAACATTCCCCCATCAAAATAGTTGGATAAACTTTATGAGATTTATGCTTGGTGCACTGCTGTTATGCTTTCCCCAATTGCTACACTAAGTATTGTCATTACTAAGTGTCCACCAAAATTCCTTGGCCGTCTATGTCTATGGTATTTGGCTCTTGGTGAGTACTAACAGCTACAGCTTAAATAGATGCCAACCCTTGATCAATTCATCTCAGTTCTGCATACTAAGTTTCTTGGAGATCATAACAATACAAAAGAGTTTGTTCAAAAAGAATATCTCAGCATAAAATGTTGTTCATTCAAAAGAAAAGATTTGGAGATTCATTGTGACCGTATGTCTTAGAGATTTTATCTTCTCAACGGTATGGATGATGTCAATCTCAAGCAACCTTTTCTCAATTCCCTTCCTAAACCATTCGGAAATGAGATAACAAGGTTACTTCAAACAAAAAGATTGACGCTAAATGCAGCATCTCTTGGCGGTATTTACCAACACTCTTTGATTGCTTTAGAAAAATTATGCAGTCACCGAAAATTTCTCAGAACTCTTGAAGAGCAAAGAAAATCTCTTGGTAAAGCATGTGACCGGCCAGACCTATCTATAAAGTGCAAAGACAAGAAGTGCATTTACCGCCCTTCATATCGGAAATCAAACACTTTCAGAAATGGAATTCCAATCTCCTGGCAAGTTTCCAAAGTTTTCAAAATCTGGCAAGTTCTCACGCCAAAAAAAAATGGAAATTTTTCAAGAAGAAGAAGTTTAGAGGGCAGCAAAAGTTTGATCGCTGCTACATATGCAGAAAGAAAGAGTACTATGCCAAACAGTGTCCAAATAAAGCAACAAGAGACAAAATGGTGAGCTCTTTAGCTCTCATTGATGATAATCTTGAGGATGCTGATGTCGAGTCCTTATTTTCTAATGATGATGAAGCAACAGTTGAAGTAGTCCTAGCATTTACCTTTGATGATTCAGATGATTCATTTGAAGATTCTGACTCATTCCCCTATGAAATCCAAACATTTGGGTTCTCAAACATCGTGTTGGCTCAACCTTTAGCCAATGTCAAAATCTTGCTTGGAAAATATGAGAAACCCATACTAGTTATCGCCTTCTTTGATATTGGTTGTAACGCTCCAATTTTCTAAGAAATTTCGGAAGTATTAACCCTAAAATACACTGAATTTTATAAACTACTAGGCCACTATTTTGTCGTTATACAAAATGTACATTAAAAAGAATACAAAAAAGAATCTAACATTTTATTTAAACATCTTCAGAGCAACTCTAGTTTTGATACAGATCTCAAGCATACTCGGTCTCTGGTCTTGGTATTCCTCCTGTGTCAAACAGTTCCACCATTGAACCCTGCACCCTCTGGCAAATTGATCGCCGAAGCAACCGATTTACCAAGATACAAACGTATCCATGAGCGATAATTCATCCAGTAGAATAATCACAATCCTACCAACCCTTTACTCTACAATTAGCATTCAAAAAAATAACAATAATATCACAATTAATAATACACGAGAGGTATAGAATAATAGCACATCGTCTTTTTCTTTACTATCCATCATCTTAGATGAAATCTAAGGATCATCTCCACGAGATCCTTTCCTCCCACATCCACTAACTACAACCGTCTCATGGGTTCACCCTTCCTCTTGCTTATCCTGCACCAGGGTCCTAGGTGAGCGCACCTAAGTTATGTACCGACCATGTTCTCACTTAAGACCATAGCAAGAGGATCGAGTCATCTCATGACGTATCGTACATTAGGGTCTGACATCCACTACCCCACGTTAACTATAATCGTCTCATGAGACCCATTCTCTTCTCCAAAGAGAAACTTCCCATGACGTATCATACATTAACGTCTCACTAACTATAACCGTCTCATGGGACCCATTCCCTTCCTCGAAGAGAAACTTCCCATGACGTATCATACATTAGCGTCTCACTAACTATAACCGTCTCATGGGATCCATTCCCTTCCTCGAAGAGAAACTTCTCATGACGCATCATACGTTAGTGCCACAACACCGGGCCCCGTAGGTAACCCATTTCAACACAGGACCCCATTGGTTACCCTTGCCATCACCATGGCTCAAATCACAATCCACACAATCACACTTTCAACACTTTTACCAATTTCCATTTACTTAATATCGTCTACGTGAGTCACTACTCGTAACCACCCAGTGAATCTAAGTCCATTCTAGCATGTACAACATGATATAATCAACAACAACTGAATTTATAACATTGTACATTTCAATGAGATAATAAATATAACAATTGATACGTACGAATAATTGAACACACAATGGATTTGGGTTGGGCCGATGCCTTTTGGATTGCTTAAGATTTTTATCAAACAATTATGTTTATCAGACCTTTTATTAACTTGAGGATTTAATTAATTATTTCCTTATCCTAGAGCAATTTTAGTAACTTACTACTGTTAGGCTTCTATTAAATTAAATTTTATCAGATTTAAGTGCACTGTAATTTAATAGGGACTTGAGACTACCTTTACTATCATATGAAATTAACATAATTATAAGTTTCGATGTCTACGTACTAGTTACTGACTTCTTGAAATTATTTTCTTAATTTATTAGTTATAATATCAACATATATTTAAATAATAATAGTGGATTTTAATAAGTACATTCAATATTTTTATACACCTAAAATCTCACTGTAGTAATTAAAAAAAACATTGTTATAGTTTAAAACCATAAGCTATTCATACAAGAGGAACCTTAGTGTAGTTAATGCCCAATGATTTAAAATCAAGCACAAGATCACTGTTCTAGTTTCCGAAAAAAGAAAAAAAAAAGAGCAGGTTGTAGTTTTAAGGATTTTGATGCATGGATGGATTTGTTTTATTATGGCAATAAGTGATATTAGGATTCAATTCACATATTCACACAATACAAGGACCAATCTGTAATAAAACACTTCACATGCAACTGTTTTCATCCAATACTCACATTCATTTTGCTGAGAAACAGAGTATAATTTAGTTTAATGGGTTTTGATGGATGAGCTCCATTTTTAACATTATATCTCATCATTACACAATACTAGGACTTAATATACTTAAGAGATAGTAGGATAGAGATTAATGTACCTTAAATCCGACCGAAAAAGTGGGTACTAGTTTGCAAAAGATTTCAGTAAAATGAAAAAGATAGTGGCAGCAGCAGGGGACTTGGGGCTGACTCGAAATGATTGGAAGGTGATTTGTGGATGCTTGGTGATGTAGTGATGGATTGGGAACCTCAATATGATGTACGGAGGGATTTTATGTAGAAATCCATTTCTCTCTCTCTCTCTCTCTCTCTCTCTCTCTCTCTCTCTTCTAGACTAACAATAGAATTGGGAATGAAATAATATATTGGTGTTTAATTTTTGAATTTTATGTGGGTATGCATAATGAGAGAGAATAAGATAGTGAGAAGGTGAGAGGATAAGTGTGGAAGTGGTGGAATAGGAAAGGAGATTGAAGAAGAGGAATACTGATAATGATAAGAGGGATAGGGGACAAGTGCCACATTTGGTGGGATTTTCTTTAATTCTAATGTATGTGGACGCGTGTATGTATGGGGTGAGAATGTATGTGGACCCGTGTATGTATAGGGTGAGAATGTATGTGGACGCGTATATATATAGGATGAGAGAGAGAGAAGTGGAGAGTTAGTTTGAATAGAGTTCTAGTTAGGGTTTAGATAGGAAAGATAAGAGATGAATATGAATCCCTGATTCCCTATATATCTAAAGTTTAAATATATATCTTATACAATAGTGCAAATAATATCAATTGTACACATAATAATATATTTTAATTATTCAATCTAATTAGTTATTGAATTAGGAATTTAACAACATAAATTTGTATTAAAAAAAATTGGATCGAAAATTCGGGTCGTTACACTGGTGCTGTAGCCTCGATCCTCAACCCCAGCAATCCTCCTCAAATCCTACTGGCAGTCATGTTTCAGACCCTTTACAATAGCCGATGGAGAAACTTTTGTCATCACTTTAATCAGTAAGCCTATTACCATCCAACTCTTCCTTGGATATACCATAAAACACCAAGTTTATGGTTCTGATCTCCCAGGAAAAGATTTATTATTAGGCTTTGATATTCTCCAAAATCTCAGCATAGTCTCCTGGCTAAAAAAAGGCATGAAATACAAAAATTATTTGTCATCCTGGACCACTCAACCAAATCTCTTTTCCATAGAAAATTTATCCTCCATCAAAAAAGTCATAATCCAAACTTCTTGTGCTGAATCTTATTCCTAGTTCCTCACCAAATGCTCCAACCCACCAAGGAAAAACCCAGAATTCTACAATTCTCTTCTCTTCAAGAAAAATGAAGACATTAACCCCACCAAAGTCACCCATCATGGAATGAACCCAGAACACTACCAGCTTGCTCTCCAAGAGCTCCAACAACTCCAGTTAGAAGGTTTGATCGAGCTTACAACCTCTCAGTGAGCATGTGAAGCATTTTATGTAAATAAAAGAACAGAGCAGATAAGAGGAAAACTTCATCTCGTTATCAATTACCAGCCTCTGAATCATTTTCTGTAGGATAACAAATTCCCTCTTCCTCGAAAAAGTGTTCTTTTTGTAAATTTGCCTAAAGCTCAATTTTTCTCAAAATTTGACTTAAAAGCAGGATTCTGGCAGCTGGGTATCCATCCAGATGATCGTCCCAAAACTAGTTTTTGCATTCCAGATCACCACTTTCAGTGGTCAATTATGCCTTTTGGATTAAAAACAACTCCCTCATTGTTTCAAAAGGCCATGATTCGGGTATTTTTCTCCATTCTGTCCTCAGCACTTGTTTACATTGATGATATTCTACTCTTTTCTCCAGATATTGAGTCTCATGTTGTCTTACTACAAACTTTCCATTCCCTAGTCCAAACCAATGGTATCATGCTCTCAGAGAAAAAAATGCTTCTTGTTCAACTAGAAATTGATTTTTTAGGGATGCATATCTCTAAAGGTCAATATACCCTCCAACCGTATATAGCCTCCCAATTTGACCATTTTTCAGATGAAAATTTCACAGTTAAACAAGTTCAACAATTCCTTGGAATTGTTAATTATATAGCTGATTACATCTCCAACCTTTGTCTCTGATCTATATTGGGGAACAGTTCTTTTGGAAAAAAATTAAGATCAAAAGCACAGAATTTGTGGATACAAAAGTGGTGCATTCTCTCCAGCAAAATTTCATTACCACTCTACTTACAAAGAAATTCTTGCAATTAAAAAGAGCATTGAGAAGTTTGAATTTCATCTAATCGGTCATCATTTCCTAATTGAGACTGATATGATGAGTTTTCTTAGCATGCTCAAGTTCAAACAGAAGCATCTTCCAAAAGCACAGTTACTAAGATGGGCAAATTGGTTTTCCAATTGGAGTTTTGATGCTGTTCACATAAAAGGGAAAACAAATGTCCTTCCAGATTTTCTGTCTAGGCTCAAAAAAGAAATTAACCAGTTTTCAAAAACAAAGCCATATTCATTTACTCCTGGTTGTTTTCCAATGATTTTCTGTTTCCACCCAGTTAATCTTCCTGTCCCCCTCCAGTGTCATATTTTAGAGTTAACCCTTCTTTCCATATGTGTCCAAATGTGTCAAAACCTTCAATATCTCTGCATTTTCAAGTATGGTCTTGATGAAGGTCCCATAGGAGGTTTACCTTTCCATCCTGTCTACCCCTTTCTCACACAGTTTAAAATATATGACCACAATGTCTTTTATTTCAAAAAGGAAGCCTACCTCCTTTTTTGGTATTTAGTAGATATTTATATTATAAGTGTTTGTTTTAATAAATCAGCAGTATTGGTTTATCTGGCACATGCGACATTCAATCAAATTCATCCTCTAGAAGATTTCTTTTTGAAATTCCTCTTGCTCTTTGGAAGTATATCTTTCTGGCAATGGAAGATCAGAGAAATCCCAAACAGTGCAGGCGGGAATCTCCAATTTGCATTCTGGACAAGTCGCAACAACAGGAGTCTTCCTAATCCAGATGGTTCTATCACTTGGCGAACCAATAATATCCAAGTCAGTAAAGTCAGTGTGTTTTCCAATATTACTTCTATCAATTTCTCTCTATTGCTTTCTATCTCTCGATCCTAACTTACTTTGTGTTTGTACCCACTTCGTGTCTGTTAATTCACATCATTTGGACCTTTATTTGGTTTTCACAAACAGCTATTGAAAAAGAAAAGAAATGGCTTTTGATCCACAAATGTCTTAGACCTTGTTTGGTTTGGTATTTGGGTTTTGGACTTTCTTTCATCGCATGGTTCTCAATAAATTTTCTCTTAATCATTACTCTTATTTCTCTCTATCTCTTTCCACTCAAAATCCAAAATCCAAATACCAAATCGAACAAGGTCTTAATGTTTTGTTTGGAACTTGTATAAAGAGAGAAAAATAAAAGAGAAATAATGAAAAAGCAAAATATGATCTGTTTTACAATTTACTCATCTCTTCTCTCTCAGACCAAACAAGAGAGTGGAACTTTTTTAAACTTTCTCTTCTTCTTTTGATCCCTTCCCTATCTTCCAAACAAAGCATTAAATATCACAAAGAAAACACCAATTTTGAAACTTATTAATTTGAAAACTGCAATCTATTATAGGAGGAGGAGGAAAATATCGACAATCACATGATTGATGATTGAACTGTAAATGAAAGGTTCCTATATTTGGTGTTCTTTAATTAACTCCCAATGATGCATGTGAACAATCTTTTGCCGCTTTCTTGCACTAATTAAATGTTAAGACACTTGAAGATTAATAGAGGAAGTAACTCTCTGCAAATTCTATTATACAAGGACAATTCGGACCCCACAAAAAGACATTTTTAGTAGAGATTGAGATTTATTCAACTAGTTTGTGTTGTTAATCTTTACTGGCTAGTAAGTACCTAGTAATAAAACAAACTTTTCATATAAGTTCTTATAATTTGTGGCATAAATTTGGGAACAGACTCTTTGCCTAAATTACTTTATGGAATGCTACTATCATCTTCATATCTTTCTATCCCCCGATACAATTCTCCCTCTCTATGCCCACCCTTATTCTTCTTTCTTTCATCGATCTCACCCTAGTCCTGTTCGTAAAGCTACGAACTGCTAACTAGAACAATCTCTCAAACTGGCATCATAAAGCAAGTGATTTGAAAGAGCCACTGCTACATGTAAATAATTTGGGGCTAGAAAGATTCGGTTGTAGGAACTTAGACCACATACGTGCTGGTAAATGAAAACCACCTCGACCCAATCAGAGTAAACAACAATGTCGAATTAGGCCACCCCTTGCCTTGAAAGAATTCACACGCGGCCACCAGTTTTCCCAAAATAAGGGGAGATTTGCTTCCTAGCAACCATATCCATTGTAGTACAAAGGAATGGACAAACTTATTTGACGTCTTTAATCCAAATTTTTACCTCACTATCAAGAACAACAATCACGTGCCAACCTTTAGACTTGTTCAAATATCCATGCAAACATACTACTTGTATAGATTAAAGATGACCCTACAAATTGTTAACACCAAAACCAAATCATTTCTGATCTTGATGAAAATAAAAAGATCAGACAACTCATGCAAAAACGATAGGAAGATTTTTGATAGGTCCACTATAAGATTCCTATATGCCAAAAAGTCCACCCTAACATTCTATAAGACCTTAAATCCACTCTTATAGTTTAACATTTCCAAAGACAAATATACCCTTCCTTATTATCAGGGAAAAAAGGTTTCATTCAGATTCAAAAATAGAGAAAGATAGAGACAAAAGGTAGAGAGAGAAACAGAAGGGACTTGTCACCTTCCCCCTATCTCATTACCTTCTCCCTGCTACACGTTGTCGTTGTCACCATCGTTGTCGCCACTGGTCGCTGCCGCCGTCCCCGTCGCCTTCCCCCTTGTTGTCCCCATCACCTTCCCCCTTATCGTCGTTCCCAATGCCTCGCCTTTGTCGTCGTTAACATCATTGTCTTTGTCGTCCCTTCTAGTGAGTTTAGGGTTTCTTAGTATGTTACTGTGTTTTGGGCCTTTCGTAATCAGTTCGTTAGGGTTTCGTAATCTATCACTATGTTTTGAGTCCATTCGTTAGAGTTTCGTAATCTGTCACTGTCACTATTGATATTGTTAGTGTTTGATTAAAGATTTTAATATGTTGGTTAGGGTTTGCAATCGTTCGTTAAGGTTATTTGTCTTGCAAAATAAGGGTTTCTTGAATTGATTATGGTTACCAGTGGAATTGATTAGGGTTATCGTTAAGGTTATTTGAATTGATTAGGGTTATTTGTTTGTGCAAAATAAGGGCTTTTGAGTAGAGTTTTGTTACACATATGTGGTTATCTACTTTTATGAATACTCTAGGTTAGCTTTGTTTGACAAATGTGGGTATTTGTGTAAATGCATACTTTCTATAAAGTGTTTTAGGTTGTCAACATCCGTGATTATTTGTTCTTTGTGACCCTCACAAAAATATAACATATAAGGTATTGTAGGTTGTTTAAGTATGTTGTTATCTGTTCTTTGTAATTGATAAGGTATTGTACATCGTTGACATATGTGATTATATGTTATTTGTATTCACCACATAAATATAATATATAACCCTAAGTAGAACATATAACCAACTAAATATGGTTATATGTTCAACCTTTAACATGCTTTATTATTCTATAATTAGGGTTATATGTCCAAGCTTTTACATTCTATTTTTTTGTGAGGGTCACTAATAAATGGTTATTTGTTATTTGTGTTACCCCTATAAACAGAACAGATAACCAACTAATTATGGTTATATTTCCAAACTTTAACATGCTTTATTATTCTATACAAAGTTATCTATCCAATCTTTGACATGCTTTTCTTTTCTTTGCTACAACAGAACAAAGTACTAAAAAGACCGAAGAAAAGAATGTTTTTTATGCAAAAAATAAAGGAAGAACCTAGGCTAGGCTTTTGAGAAGAAAAGTGATGTCAATGCCTTAAACTTGGTGCGACAATATGAGCAGGGGAAGGAGATTCAAGCTGGAATACAATATTGTTGATTTTGCAAGTTTGAAATTTGTAAATTATCAAAGGGATATAATATTACTATTTTTCATTAGAATTAGTTTTGGGTACATTATATTATGATATCATGAGTTTGGATTGTCTATGAATGAATGATACCAAAAAAAAAAAAAAACCAGGTAGATGTCGTTATCTCTGGATTCAGTGTTATGACAATGAGAGATATTGTGTTTTTTGGCTTTTGAGAGTATTTTAACATCAATTTATATGGTTATCTATCCAATTTTGTTCTCTCAATGTTTTCAAGACAATATACAGATACAGTTATCTTTGAGATTCTTGTTTCTTTGTTGTACCAATACCGATAATGATATCTTCCGAATACTATTCTCTATAAATTGTCAATACAACAAACAGACAAGGTTATCTGTGACAATCTGAATTCTTTGCTGTGCCAATCACATGAACTGATAATGAAATCTTCCTACATCAGAGGACAAATAATGCTATTTGTCTTTCTCTAGTCTCTGTGACTCCCAAATAAAATAACAAATGACATTATTTGTATTAATATGTACTATGTATCTCCCACCTAGGGGTGCTATTCGGTCGGTTCGGTTCGATTCGGGGTGGAATTACCGCACCCCAATCGGGTTCGGGATACATCATCCGGAGACCGATCCCGACCGTTTTAATTTCGGTTCGGTTCGGTTCGGTTCGGTTCGGTTCGGGGTGAGTTTGGGGCAGTTGGGGCACTTCGGTCCACCTTGAATGGGCCTAATGGGCCATTTGGGCCCATTTAAAAAACCTAAGTTTCTAATGACTATTTGGCCTTTTTCCACCCTCATTTGGATCATTTTCAGCCATTTTAGGCTATTTTCACCTATTTTATTTGAGCTACTTTTGGGCATTTTTTTCACCTGGTTTTCGGCCTTTTGTATATGGGCAATTTTTTCCAAATCAAACAGTTTACATAAGAGAAAATTTACAGTGGAAAAAAGAAACCCTCCAACGTTTTACAAATTTGTAAAGGAAAAAAAAAACAGAGCCACCTACTAATTGAACCACATATTCACAGAACCACATACTAACATTTTACCTATTCACATACATGAGAATGAAAATTTTCCCAATCAAATAGTCCACCTACTAACAGATCAGGAAAGAAAAGAAAAAACAAAGTTCAAAGAGTTCCCAAACAGTCCATACAGTAGCTTAAAGCCTTCAACCAGAAGCAACAACTTAGTACCAGTTAAACCTAAAATAGTCCTCAATAAAATAGTTAATACCAACTGCCCCCCCTTAGTAAAACAGATAATACAGTCATCCAAAATTCCAAATGCCCAGATAAACAGTCCAGGAGAAAAAAAAAAGTCTAGAGAATTTCCAAAATGCTGAGATTGTCACCCTTCCATATGGCTACTTAAAGCCTTCAACCCTTGCAAAAAGATGTTCCACAGCCCTACATTGTCACAGAGTCACAAAGCAACAAAATTAAGTCACTAAAAAACTACTCAATGACAAATTCCAACAAAAAATATGTAAACATTACAGATTTGTGTACCCATGATAGAACTCTTCAATCCAAACACCAACCCCTTAGTCCTTGTCAGTTGATTCCAAGACAACTAAACACATAAAGAAAAAAACAAAGAAAACATACAAGTAAGACATTCAACATAAAACATATTTAAGAACAATAAAATAATTGTCAATAAAAACTAAAAGTAAAAGTAGTACCCGAATC
Organism: Rhododendron ovatum; assembly: GCA_019656835.1. Classification (NCBI taxonomy): domain Eukaryota; kingdom Viridiplantae; phylum Streptophyta; class Magnoliopsida; order Ericales; family Ericaceae; genus Rhododendron; species Rhododendron ovatum. Next base: position 20,025,330 of record CM033801.1, on the reverse strand, counting down.
TAATGCCTCCAATTCATCAAGTTGTTCTCTTATATTGATCTTGGTTGGTTTCCTAATCCATTGTTGTGTGCAAATTAGTGCTTCCACGGTCTTCGGAGAGAGAGAACTTCGATAAGGATCAATGACACGTCCACCCGTGCTAAAAGCAGACTCGGAGGCAACTGTGGACACGGGAATTGCTAGCACATCTCGTGCCATTTGAGAGACAATTGGATACTTTGAAGAGTTTAACTTCCACCAACGAAGTACATCAAAGTTGTCACAATCATCCTCACTAGTTTCCGCAAGATACTTTTCCAATTCCGTTTTGCTTGCCATGTTGCCTTCCTTCTATTTGTGCATTTTAAATTGTGATTTCAAAGATTTATGATTACCAATGTTCGTTTCAAGTCCATCCAAATCTATGGTGTCCAATGATTCCCCAACTTCTTTGTTATGCAAATTCACGCTACCATTATGCTTCTCATACCATCCAAATAAACGGGTAATTTCACTTTTTAGCTTATCCATGAACTCACCAACTATTGCCTTATCATAACCCAAGGTATTTTGCAAGCAATACTCAAAAAATGCAACTTTGCATCGAGGATCAAGAACAACCGCAAACATCATCATTTGATTAATCTTATCAAAATTACCCCAATACTTGTCAAACTTGGTATGCATACTTATTGCCAAATCATACAAATCACTATCCTCGTTTTCACTCAACTTCATAATGTCTTGTTGAATCAACAACATTTCATCAAAAAAAAACATTGCAAGTGACGTGCAAAGAACCCGAAAATTTCAACGTTGCAACGTAAAACACTCGAAGAAACTTTACGTACAACTTAATCTTCTCCCAATCCCTTGAACTTGGAGGCCCAACGTACTCCTTCCGCCCTTCCCCCCCCCCCCCCCCCCCCCCCCCTTTTTCTTTCTCTTCTCAATTTCAATTACCCTATTTATACCCTCAAAACTATCAACATCATCGAAATCCTTGTCCATCTCCTCCTCTCTTACATTTAATTTAAAGCTCGGGTCATCACACAATCGATCAAAGGCCTTTTGATAAGTTAAAGCTCTCTCCAACATGAAATATGTATAGTTCCACCGAATAGACACATCCAAACAAGGTTTAAGCCTACATACAATTTTCTCCTTCTCAACACATGACCAAAACTCCGCCATTCTAGATGGAGAAGACCTCACATATCTCATCATATTGCACACCCTTGCAATCGGGACATCAATCTCTTGCAATCCCTCACGTACAATTGGATTTAAGATGTGTGCCGAATATCTCACATGCAAGAACTCGTGATTTAAAATGGTGGTCTTCCTGTCCTTGGTCTTTCTCTCCAAGTATCTAATCAAAAAATTATTTGAGGATGCATTATCAACCGTAACGGTTAGAAACTTGTCAATTCCCCAATCCAATAAGCATTCTTCAACCATCCTACCAAGAGTATCACCTTTGTGATCAGGAACAACACAAAAATTCAGAATTTTCTTTTGGTACCTCCAATTCTCATCAATAAAATGACCCGTAAGACACATGTAATTCAGATTTTGGACCGAAGTCCAAGTGTCCGTTGTAAGACAAACCCTTTGATGCTTGAGTGTATGTTTCAATGTTTTTTTCTCCTCATACATGACCATGATTTATTTTGCCATCGCAAGCCTACGAGGAGGATTCCACATTGGTTGAACAACACTAATAAATTCTTTGAATCCTTCACCCTCGACAAATGAAAAAGGCAACTCATCAATTATTATCATCCTCGCTAGTGCCCTTTTACAAGCATAAGCACTAAAGGCCACAGGAACAAGGCTTGCACTTGTTTCACCATTGTGTTCTTTCTTTTGAAAACTAAGAAGCTTTTGCCTAGAACCCATAAATTTCTTACTTGGTGGATATTTGGTACACTGATATGTTAGATGATGAGTTAGTGATTTAGTACCATTTAACTTCGAGTGACAAGCATAATCTGTCCCACACCAATTGCATGCAGCCCTAGGTTTTGGATGACCTTCTGGTGTAAGAAGTGTAAAATGTTTCCAACATGGAGCCCTTTTTTTCAGACCAACAACCTTCTTTCTTTCAGACTCGTTATTAATTTCAGGCATGAGCTCATCATTTAGTTCAGCATTTTGAGGGATATCAAACTCAGCACCTTCATCCATAATGTCATCATCCATATCATCAATCTAACACAACAGAAAATTAAAAACAACATAATCACAATATGATTTTCTTGTTGTTCGTGCACTAATCTAATTTTCAATCCATCAACTCAAAATTAGGTAGTATGTAAATTGCAAACACTAAATCCATTAAACTCATGTATTATATTCAACAAAGATCTTATTTTCAAGCCAATATAGGATTTTGAGATTGAATACCTCATGCTCATGATCAGACATTTCGCCAGCGTTGTCGATTCTGATAGTGATTTCCCCCCTTCCTCACGCTGGCCTCTCTGCATACACATAAACAAGATAGAGATAAACCACATTCAGTTACACACAGACTACACAGTAATCAAGCAAAAAAAAAAATAGTAAGGAATTATTTTACTAAAAAAAATGACATATACACTACAAATGGAATCATTATTTGTCAACGTAAGTAAATGGCCAGTCTCTTAGAAGGCCAAGGAATTGAATCCCAACCAAAATCTTCCTGAGGCCCCAGGTTGCCAGGTGACTCAACCCCTTAAGACTTTCATTGCCGTGTTATGTGCAGCAACCAAAATGCAAAGAAATAAATGATCAATAAGGTTGATTAGAGCTTCATTAATTATATAATTAATAAAATCTTAACCAAATCATAGCTATTTGATTAGTTACTAGTTAGTTAGTTAGCCAGTTGTTGGTTAACTACCATATAGCAAGATTAGTTAGATGGCTAATTATTTCACAAAGGAATACTAAATACCCTCTGACTGTTGAATTCCTAACTGCTGCTAGTAAGATATCTCCATGTAAGTAAGGTCCTTGGCATCCTGTTGCCACTTGCCAGAGGTTATTTAGAGAAACAGTGACCACTGGTTTGGGATACATGGCAATGAACAGGTCGTGGTTTCAAGTTTCGGCCAGAATCACTTGAATCGAATCCGCCTTACAAGTTAGGGTTTCACAGTCTACACCCTTAAAAACTAAACCACAGAAACTGAAAATAAAACTCAAAAAAGGGAAAACAAAATCAAGCAACCATTTTCATATGCACATCATTTTTGGATACGGAACCCTTTGACACAACACAAGCATCGAGTATTTTTGAATCAGTTCCCATTCCACTCCTCTTGAAAAAAATTCAAAATTCAAACTTCCAAAAAAAATACAACGCCATTACACACACACACACACACACACACACACACACACACACACCCACAGACTGAGAGAGAATAGATATGAGGGCGGCGGCAGAATGGAGAGTAAAATCCGCTTACCGATGTGGTGGCGGATTGGGGATTGATTGCGGTGCCGATGTTGATAATCGGGGAGGGTGGACAAGGCGGCGGCCACGGCGTACGTGGTGGGGGCGACGGAGGTGAGGACGGCGTTGGTGGAGGACGGCGGTGCAAATCGTGGAGGATTCGTGGAGTAACAGAGAGAAGGGAGACTGGGAGAGAACAGAGGGGAAAATGGAAATAGGGAATGGCTGCGTGCCTGGAGGAGTGAGGAGAGTAAAAGACAGATAGGATAGGGTTTAGGAGTGGATGGTCAAGATTAAAACACCAAATGGATAGACGATCAATATTAAAACGATTTATATAAATATATATAATATATAATTCGGTCGGTTCGGTCCAATTTAAGTTCGGTCGGTTCGGTGCGTAATCGGTTCGGTTCGGTTCGGTCCGTATAAATTTTAGGAAAACCGAGACCGAACCAAACCTTGGTCGGTTCGGTTCGGGGTGGACCGAACCGCCAAAAACTGTCCCTGGACCGACCGAAGACCGAACATATCGATCGGTTTTTTCAGTTTTTTTCGGTCGGGTTTGTAACACCCCTACTCCCACCATTAAAGAACAAATTGTCTATGTTTAACTATTCCCTGTGTCTCCAAGAAAAACATATCAAATAACCATATTTGTATTAATCTGGTTTGTATATCTCCCAACATAAGAGGACAATTAAAGTTAGAGGACAAATAAAGTTATTTGTGATTGTCTGTTCAGAAAAACATAAAAGATGGCATCATCTGATTTTATCTACTCTAAGTATATTCCAAAAAACACTAAAAACTACTATCAGTACAACACTATCTCAGTTTAACATATTATCTATACTGATCTACAATATCTTCTATATAATAAGCTAGCTCATTTTTTGAATCTTATGTACATAAATCTAACGGCCCAAAATTTTCACTCATAAATCCTATGGCTGAATTAGGTTTTGAGGTTTCCAGCTATATAGTCTCCTCCTCAACATTACGTTTGTCCTAAATTGTCATGCCCTCGATTTTGAACATAATAAAATGATACTCCGTACTTGTAATAACCTTCTTCTTTTTTTAAAGCTTCCCCTTATTCATACACTAGTGCATGCCCATGCCTGCAGGCACGGGTCGAACAATCAGCACACGCAAATAAACATTGAACTCATGTGCAATATATCATCCACTACCCAATGAATTCAACTATGTAAAAAATAATAACCCAAACATATTTGAGTGACCTTAGTTATGTGTGAACAAACTAATCGTACCCAAAGGCACATACCAACATAATTTTATCACCATGAAAAACAAACCAATTATTCGTGCTGACAGCACTACCTACAAATTTAGAGTGTATTTACAATTTAAGATAGGAATGTATTACAATCAGATTGGATTTCTACATGAATTCATATTGTGCATCATCTCACTTTCTCTTCCATTTTGATTGAAGCCAACAACCAAAGCAATACAACACACAACACATGACCATAAGAGGAAATGACCAAAACAAAAACATAAAAGATAGGAAGAAAACAAAAATAAAATAGAGAAGGCCACATGACCTCTCAAATATAACCCCTGCACTATCAGTTGCAAGGAGATTTTTCTTGTGAACAAAGAGTTGTGGGGTTTCAAAGGAAACCATTTCTTTCCGTTCAATTCCTATATCTTCCAAGACATAGTCACTTTGTTGCCCTCTGATGGAGTTTTTTTTTAGATTTGTTAGCCTGTTACTACAATACATCATGATCTTGCATTCCTTGATCAAATTGCTATGAAGCTGGTTTTCTTTGATCAAATTCACCTCTTTCAGCCCCTATTTCTACTTGAGTCGGTCCTTGTCCCCAGATGTATCCAAGTCTTGGGGCTAACCCCCCGAAGTTTAGCCTCCATGCTCGCGCAGTCATGCAACTGTCAACCCAATGTACTCCACCAAAGCAAGCAATTAATTTTGAAGTAGTCAATTTCATGTTAAACAGCATTATGCAAGAAAATTATAAGTCACTCAATGACAAATATATCAACCAAAGACACCAAGTTTGAGAACAGAACAGGTAATGGCTCTAACCGGAAGTTATTCCTAAACAAACCTTAAAGAAGTAAATAAACCTTAAGACCATCATTTCCATGAAACTATATCCAATATCTTAGTCCCTGGACAATACAACCAATAAACAAACCGTTCATAAAGACGACGAACAATTAAAACTCAAATTTAGTGTGCAAACAAAACCTCATAAGCTTGCTGTTGCAGCCTTCTCAATTAGCTTAATGTACCATTCATAATGACCAATGAACATGGACAAATGAATAGGAAAAAGCATCAAATGTAATATGGAGCACCCCAATGGCATGACATGACTACTGTGAGGGTTAATCTAGGTCTTATTTTTGTACATTTTGCATATTAGATGTTGTTGGACAATTTTTTTCGTTTTTCCAAGATCTAACAGTCAAGGGTTCCAAGTTGAAACCACCACCAACTAAACCTTTTGCATAAATAATTTTTTTAGTTTTGCCCGGCGTGATCTATTAAACTGTGCATTCCACACCAGCTAGAAATTGGCGACAACATTATATCTATTCATGTGTATAGTAAAAATAGATGCAAGAGATGTTTTACCAGCTAGAAATTAGCCACATCATTATACTATTTACGTGTATATTAAAAATAGATGCAAGTGACATTGTACTAGTGATTGGAACTCCCTTCAGTAACTCCAGTTGATGTGGTTTTGCACCAAAGTCTATGCCTCAGCCACCCAGTAACAATGGAAAATAGACAACAAAACAAAGGCACTACAACAGATGCAACCAACAACAACAAATGCAGCAGCAAAAATAGCTAAATGGCAGCCCAACCATAAAGCAGTCCCGAAAGATGTACGGCATCCCTGCTAGCCAAGAAGAGAGACAAATAGATACCCCAATCAGAGAAGTGGCACCCAATGAAACATACTCCGAAGTCCAAATTATTAATTTTTCAGTAAAGTGTCCAAAATGTCATGCTGGCATCATTTCATCTACAAAAAAGGCGTCATTTTTCAGTTCTCACTAAATGCAGAAATAATCGTAACAACCGACGTAATGTTATCGATGCGATATTGTGGACATTTTTTTGTCAAAAAGGAAGAATGTTGGGTTTGAAGGAAGTTTTAGAAACAAACCATCCATGGTTTGTATCAGTGAAGATCATGAAGCACAAACTTCTTTACCTCTTTTTATATCAATGACCACAAATATACACAGATTCATTCCTGCAAACTATAGTCACATAGGGTCAGAAATAAACTGTAAAATAAACAAACCCGTATTATGCAGGAAAATAATTTCAAAGAAATTACCTCAAGTAATTTCACATCATAGCTCAGTCATAGCTTCATTCCTGGAAAGAAAAAATAAAAAAGGTTTGGGAGGCAGTGAGATGTTTGAATTTTAAATTCATGTGCATTATCCAGTGTTCTAAAACTCGCTACTCAGTAATCGCTCGGCAAGGTACCTTAGAGTGAGTACTCGGCATTAGTCGGTGAGTACTCGATGAGTAATGCCCACCAAGAAGGGGATTAGTCCCCTCGGCCAGGCACCTTGGAGTGAGTACTCGACAAGGAATACCGAGTTTTAGAACACTGGCATTATCTTAAGTGATACTTCATTAAATGCAATACTTTCATTGAAATTTATCTCAAGTGTGTTATCATAGAGTTCAAAGAGAACCATATCATGGAACACATTAACCGAAAAATGGCATAAACATGACCTCTGCGCCGCTGAAATTGGGCACGTTGCACTGCTCGAAGCATTTTTTCTTGATTACACATATAGACCTCACTAAATTTTTTTTTGATCATACCGAACTCACTCAAATTTTTTTTGATCCGGATAATCGCCTCAAGGGCTACAGAACTCACTCAATTGGAAAGAACTAAAAGCACCCAAATACCCTGAAGCAAGAGACCAAATGAAGATACTAAATTAAATGGCTTAATCTATTATGGATCCAACAAACAAACCACACTTTACGCAAACTTCATTGAATGCAATACTTTCATTGAAATTTTTTACCTTTTGAAACTAACCAGTGGCAGTGTTGGGTTTAACTCAACCAAAGCCTTTTCCAGTTTTATCACCGATTCCTCTTCATTGGGCTTGAATTCTATTTGTTCCTCTTCGATCATAGTTTTTAGCCTTAATCAAACAAAAGAATCAGGGAAAAACTTTTTCTATGCTCGAAAAGGCATAGCAATATGAGCTATTACTGATGGAGAGGTAGTTTGGTGCGTATTCTTTAAAAAACACAAAACTATGGTACTTGGTTTCTAGAAATAAATCACCTGGTTTCTTTCGAGTTTCAGTTGGGCTATCTACTCGATGCGCAAGAAAATCCATGTTCCATCTCTTGAAAAAAGAACTTGAGTTGCCACTTTCTTACCATCTTCTGAAAAGAAGCAGATAGTGATAACTTAAGCTAAAAAACCAATATTCGATGTTTATTATAGAGAACAACAAGGGCATGTCCCCTCTAAAGGCTAAAGCCTCATGTGTTATTGAGTAGAAAATAGTACAATTGCCGTAAGAGAATAAAGAAAAATTGCATTTAGAAAGCATGTTTTTAAATAGGTCTAAGATGGACAGTATAATGCACAACAATCAAAGGATTGGAGATTCAGTGGTGCAATTGTGTCGTGCAACATTGAGACATTGATAGAAATATGGGGAAACTTACCATCAGGCAACAACGGTTTCCATATAACCAAAAGGAAAACTAACATTTAGTGGATTATCAATAGAGTGGCCATGGTTGTGTGGCTTGCTCACTGTTGAAAAACAATAACTCAAGCATATGTAGTAAGTTAGTAAACTCACTTCTTGTTGCACTATTTATTAATACCCTGGTTTTTCCGAACTAGAGAAAGGAATACTCCATAATTTTCTCAGTAACCAAAAAATCCCAAAACAAAAAAGAAAGAGAAGAAACTATTCAAGGAAATGACTAAGACCATGGACATTGCTATCGTAGGCGTACTCACATCTTTACTCGAAATCCAGAATATTTCTTTCTATTAGATAAAGATACAACTTAGTTCCAATACCAACCTATGAAAGTATGAAAAGAGATACTCCTTAGGGAAAAACATAACTACTTCAGTCTTAATAACTCACACTTGAATTACGGCATCTATAAATATAGGCAAAGGGAAAAAGCATGAATTGCATAGGGAGAGAAGACTCTTTAATTAAATGCCCACTTGTCTAACTGTGGTTTCCTCTAAAAACTTTTCTTCAGTCAAACACTTAGAAGGCAATTGAAGTAAATGTTCTGAAATGCCGAAAATCATATCATAAGGACACACATCTAAATTTAAATTGAAGAAAGTGTAGAGAAACCCAACAAAGGCCTTGTAGTCGTGGCCCATTAATTCCAATCAAGAAAAAGTAAACCAAATTCATACCCCAAAAAGGTGAAAATGGATATGTTTAGTTGGTATTCAACGATCAACAACTAAATCAGTCCTATTTGCTTGGTATTCAACTACACAAACAAAAACTTGACTTTAATCAATCACTCTCAGTCTCTAATGGCAAGAGCTGATTGAAGATAGGAAGAAAACTTCATTGTATAACCTTCTCTTTTACAAATAATATCAGAAGGAAAAATGCAACCCAATGCAATAGCCTTCTTTTGCATGTATGCGCACTGAAGTAAGTACCAGTGCACCCATCTTGTCCTGCATCCAAGTTTAGGTCCAAATTGGACATAAACTCATTATTACCACAGGAGCTAATAGCATACCTTTTAAAAGAAGAGCTAAACGATCAAGAACTAGGTACCAATCAAACACACTTTTATACAATCAGGGGAAAATATATTCAAGAAAGGGTAGCCAAAAGATTAAGAAATTAGAAATGGCATTCACCCACTTGAAAACAAACCAACATGCATAACTCACATTTACAGTTCTCCAAAAATCTGAAAGCATCAATTCTAATTTGAAAATTAAATATAGAACCTACCAGATTTGAAATTAAACTAAAAGGGGTTTTCTGGCCACAGTCTTGCACACGTTTGCCGCCCCTAGTCGGAGCTTGCCGACCACATCGCCTTCTCCCAGCTTGACACCCCTCGCCATCGCCTCTTCCATCGTCCGCAAGAATGCCTCCTAGTTTCGCCCTCGCCTTTTTGCTCCTCTCTCACACGTTCTCTCTCCTCACCCTCGTCTCCCTCCTCGTTGCCTCTACGTCTACGGCCACACCTTCTCCGATGCCAAAACCCTGGCGATACTAATCGTCGTCTTCCTCACTAGTGTTGGGTAGCTACTCCTGTGGGGTTCATGGGTTCTTTAGGGTTCAAGAGCAGATCTATTTCCATTCAATTGAGAGAGAGAGAGAGAGGCACACGTTATAAAGTAGGTGGGCTATCTAATTTTGTGGTCTTTAAGTTTTCTGTATTTACCAAAATGTCATGTGGTAGAATGAGGGTTGGAGATAAGTCTGGACTGTTGGATTTGTTTACATGGGTAGATAAAATTTGTGTCAGGAAGAAATCTGAACCGTTGAAAAAGAATATTCTTAAAGATACTCGTCCTGTTTTATAAGATAGATAGATACCCATCACTAGCATGCCATGTTAAACCAAATGATCCATATCCTTTACAATAGTGTATCCAACAGATTACAAACCAAAATACCAAGGGTAATCAATTAGCAAAGAGGAATAATAGTTTTACACTCATCAGACATCAAACGATATGTAAACAAAATCAAAATTTCCTTTTCAAAATATAATTTACAAGGATAATCAAGTAAATCTTCAAGAGGCTTTCAAAATGACACTAGGAAGAAAATGCTCCAAGCACTCCCAGCTATACGCTAAGGCGGGTACCTAAAAATGAAAGGTTGAGCATACACTTGTCCAGTAGAAAAATCTCCAACTAATTTTACATGCATATGAGTTGACAGGTACCTAAGAAACATTTTATGATTACTCCTATTATTTAGCAACAACCTTCTAAATGCAAGTAGAAAATGCAGCACTATTCTCACTTGAGACTACTCAAAGTTCTCTTTCATATACCCACCAACACACACATCGACTGTTTCTCATGTCAGGTTATCTTTTATAGGATCGTACTCGTCAAGTTTTCAATGTAAGTCTAATGTGTCAATGCCAAAGTAAACCCTCCTCAATTCATTACACCTCACCATACCGAATGTCCATTATGACCCCAAATATATATAGTCTCAACATTTATCGTCGAAGCACCGAGTAGAACACAACAAGGATAGCCACAAGTAATCAAATGGAAATACACTCCATAACTCTTGCCTACCAAAGGATGCTTTAACCACGCACAAATAGGAACACTATGAACAAAGCTTAGAACTATGAAATCAAAGCAAATTAATTAAGCTATCAAACATGCCTTCGTACTCCATCCCGTGTACGCTATTTCTTTCTAATTTCAAGGTATCCACTTCCGCATTACATTTTTCATGTTTACCTTTCAATCTTAATATTATCTTGTGAATTACCAAGCGATACACCAAATGGTGGTCCTAAAGACATTCTGAACGATTAGGATGCCAAAAAAGGGAGTCAACAACAAAGAACTTTATGATGAGCAAGATCTTACCACATGGAACAAACACATCTCACATTACATGGCTCATGCATTAACTAGATTTTCCATTTTCATTGTCACATATAACGATCTCAATTCTGAGTGTTAGGGACCTCGTGCGCCCCATTTCTGGCATCTCACCTTAAGGTGGATCTGTGGCTTTCATTTCGGCATCTTACCTTAAGGTGGATCCGTAGCTTTCTTATTACCATTCCATTACTCACAGTTCAATCTCCTATAATTTACAAGAAATTATCCAATGTAAAGAAAAACTCTATTTTACCCACTTGTTCCCATTCCAACACTAGAGTTATCGTAATATGAAAATAACAGATCATCATGCCTCAATACCAAAGATGCCCAAATGTTCAATCTCAAGTAAAGACGTCAACAGTCCAATAAAATGCATTAGTAGTTTCGTCATCAAGAAGCTTACACACCCATGTCAATATTTCAGGCCTCAAACCATTTTCAACTATATTACCTACCTAATCTCTTTTGTTCATTTTCCATTCCATTCTTGTAGAGACCCGTAAATTATTCTATTTTCTTTAATTGTAATATGTGGAAGATCGTGTTTTGATTAAGTTATGTGTCTATTAATGTGGTTATACGGATATGCCTATAGTTGTGTACCAGACATTCGAAGAATAGTGAATTACTAGTTTTGATGTTGTAATGATGTTTGGAGGTGTTCGTAGCATGGGGGATGGACATTGTGGGTCCACTCCACAAGGCAACTAGGAACATAAAATTTCTATTGTTAGCAATAGATTATTTCACTGAGTGGATTGAGCCAGAGCCATTGGCCAAGATCACTGAACCTATGATAGAAAGGTTCATGTGGAAGTGTATTATTACTCGATTTAGGGTCCCTTATTCATTGATTATGGATAATGGGTCCTAATTTCAGAAGAAGTTCAAGGCCTTCTGTGCCCAGTATGGGATACTAAATTATTACTCAACCCCGCCACCCTTAGAGTAATGGGCAGACAGAAGCATCTAACAAAACCATCCTTGACGGGATCAAGAAGAGGTTGGACAAAGCAACGGGGAAGTGGCCCGACGAATTGCCATTGGTCCTGTGGGCGCACCGAACAACTCTTAGGAGGTCTATGAGAGAGACCCCCTATTCATTAGCATATGGAACAGAGGCTATTATTCCATTAGAAGTGGGCTTGCCGACCAACAAGACCACTTTGGTTGAAAGTGGAGGCAATGACAGAGCCCTGGAGATCGAGTTAGATCTGGCCGAGGAATGGAGAGAGAGGGCTCTGGTGCATTTGGCCTCATATCAGGAGCTGTTGATGAAGAGCTACAACAAGAATGTCCACCCTCGAGAATTTGGTATTGGAGACCTTGTGCTTCGAAAGGTGCTCGGGAATACCAAGGTCGCCAATGAGGGCAAGTTAGGGGCCAATTGGGAAGGTCCATATCGAGTAACTGCAATTGTTGGCATAGGGGCTTATTGATTGGCTGACCTAGAAGGGAACCCAGTGCCAAGGCCTTGGAATATCCATAATTTGAGGAAGTTCTTTGTTTGAAAGACTTCATAATGTTTTCATTCTGTTTAGGATGCACATTGAGATTGTGTGGGAGCTACGAATAAAATTCCCTTGTTCTTTATTTTTGTTGCAAGGGGTACGCGTAATGCCCTCTTGAGTTTTTGAATGATGAATAAAATTCTATTTTTGAGAAAAGTTTTATTTTGGCAATTTGACATTCTACTTCTTTCTGAGTGCTTAAATATAAAGAAAGGCACTAATTGTTTGCCCTCCCTTCGTATTGGGGAGTAGAGAGTGGGTAAGTGAGTCCATACAAATTTACGAGTTATGAAAACTTTTCCTAGTACACGAACACTTGGGTTGCATACGAGAATATGAACATATCAGCCAAGTACGAAAAACTTGGGAAGCGTACGTGAACATGCAAAATTATCTAAGTACGAGAAACTTAGAAATTAGTCTAAGTATGTGAAAACTTGGGGAGCATATGTGAATATGCAGAATCATCTAGGTATGAATATACTTAGGAGTTTGTCCAGGTATGAATAAACCTGGAATGCATAAGTGACAATGCAAACTTAGGCAAGTATGAGAACACTCAGGCTTTTGTCTAAGTATGAGAAACTTAGCAACATACGAGCAACTTTATCCTAAGTATGAAACACTTCGATACGTATGAAGTAATCTAAGTATGATTAAACTTAGGCATATGTTTAAAGTACGGATTAAACCTGAGATATTGAAGCAATGAAAGGTGCTTGGAACATATAAAGCACGATATGCTTAAATAAAGCTAAAGGGCCACGAAGGGCCACCAACGATGTTAAAAGCCACGAAGGGCCATGCAATCCAAACCAAGTGTTGTGCCACGAGGGGCTAAATACCTGTGTTAATCAACTTTGGAAATATACTTATGCCACGCAGGGCATGCAAACTGTTTTGAGGAATTATATTGTCTTAAAGCGATGGTACCATATTTACTGGTCAATTACCAGATTGAGGATAGGAGGAGGAATAACCTGTTCAGAAGTGTCCTCCACAGTAGTGTTTCCATTAGTTGGACCACCACTGGCTTCCTTTTGGCCAGGGTTGGCTGCTTCTTCACTTTGTTCGGCTTCATGCTGCTCGGCGACGTGGGTATTCAACTCCAGGTCTAGGTTATCCTCCTCCCCCTCGGCATATTCTTCGTTCAGTGCCACCATGGTGCTTGGAAGGTCATTTTCGGTCCAAAGAGGGGATGACTCTGCAGCTCCATCTTTCTTAAGGCATGCTGCCTAAGCAGCAGCCCAGATTTTGTCTTGGATCGTAGGCATCTGAGTCTTGTAGCTTTCCGTAGCTACATTAATCCCCTCGTTGTAGCCCAATTAGTACGTAGACTTGGCTTCATTTTTGCTTGACTCGAGCTCTGTGAGAGTCTGGTTTAGACTATCCTCAGCCCCGTTTAACTTGATCTTTAGTTCGTCCACTAAGCCACATGCCTGATCTCTCTCCTTTTCTCTCTCTCAAGTCTAGTAATTGACCGTTGAAGCTTAGTGTTCTCACTGGCGAGTCTGGCATGTTGCAGTTCCACCTAGCCAAGTTTCTGGGCCATTGCCACCATTTTCTGCATGAACTGTACAAACAAGCAGGAATTAATAACAAAAAAATAGGTCTTGAGACACGAAACGTAAATTAAGGGAGCAAACCTTAACACTATTAACCATGAACGAGCTGAGGAGTATGTCAGGAGAGTTCTCCACCTTCCTTTGCATGTCCCCAGGAAGAAGAAGAGCTTTATATAGCGCCAATGCAGTGTCTTCGAACTCTGCACTATCCCGAACACTCACTGGATGGTTCCCATGGGACAAGCGAGGGGTCCAAGCTGGAATTGAGGCAGTGGATCTGCGGGAGGTAAGAGTTCCTTCGAGTGGAGTGGTCTCTGTTGAAGATGAGTCAATACGAGGACATTTATCACGATGGGCCTCAGCAACATCACTTGGAGAAAACCCTGGTGGGGCATCGGTCTAGACAAAGGCTCGACGATCGTGGCCTTGAGAATCTTCGTGGCCCCAAGCAGTGCCACGACCCCGGCCATGTCCAGGGAGAGTAAGTAGGTTGCTGAGGTTGATCGGTTAATTCATTTCCTGTCACGGAGGAGAAGGAGTGTAGCCACTGGAAGTTGAAGTAGAGGTTTCCCGGCAAGTTGAATGGGCTCGTCAGGAATTGGAGGAGTGCTGGATCTATCGTCTCTTCCTTGAACGGAATTTGAGGAAGAAGGAGCTGTGAGATCTGGATTATCTGCTGCTCGGGTATGCCGATCAATGAATCCACCATATGAGGCCCTATAACTGAGAAGCACTTGAGCTACTCTTGCTTGGCCATCAAGATGTGTCCCTTGACTGTTAAAGGCAAGTGCTCGGTTGATGTCAGCTACGTGGACTTGTGGGGTAGTGATATTATACCCCTGATTGATGTTTGTGGCTGTAAGGGACAAAATTAGCAGTCAATAAATTAATTGGAAAAAGCAATTCAAAAATATTGCTCGGTAGAACAGTTCTACGAGGAGAAAGGAACTAACGTGGAGTGCCAAATCTATGCGCCGCGTGAAAGCCTATCACCTTGCCATCCTCGTCTTGGGGCTCGAAGTTCCCCGTGATGATAAGGAAGTCATCGTCATCTCCCTGAGCAGAGTCAGGAAGCTCAAGGACGAGTTTTATCCTAGAGTCTTGACTCTTTAGGTAGTATGTGAGGGCGTCCTTGGTTCTTGAAATGCTGTATGAATGATGAATGTCATGCAAACCTAGAGATGTGCCTAGCATATGATTTATAGTGTTTATGCCCATAACAACGCTAAAGAAATTAGCAGAAACCTACATAGGGGAAAGACTATAATGGGTTAATATTTGGAAGAGCAGTGGTGCCAAGGGGAATCTGATGTCGCCTTCCACGACGGCGATTACCGGAATGTGAAGGGTGTCGTTATCAGGACTATCGCGAATGGTGTCCTTAGGGGCCAGTGCAGTGGCAACGTTGTCAGGTATCTCATAACGAGATCTGAAAGTAGCCATGGTTTAAGGGGTGTTGCAATGGCGCCTAAATCTCCCCATTTGTGAATAGTAGAATAACAGATGAAAGTGAAGGGGACGATGAAACCCTAAAGCAACTGCAAAAACCCTAAATCAACAAAAGAAATATGGCAGATTGGGAAGTGGTCACTTACGATTATAATGATCGGAGTTCCTAAACTACAGAAAGGAAGGGGCCTCGAGACGGTGAGCAATACTCCAATGGCTGGTGTATACAAACCTTCTTTCTGCAGAGGGAGTCTAGAGAGAGATTGGGTTATAAAATGGGACGAAAACCCAAATATACCCTAATGAGTGGGGTAGCATATGTGAACCGTCACCCCAGATGCCGTTTGGGCGTTTCGTTCCCCAAAGGTGTCTGTCCGCATTTAATGTGAGTCGTATGATGTACGCCATGTGTAAAGGTAAAGGCAAGAAAGCTTGTCCAACCTAAACGATGAGACGTTTTGCCTGGACTAATGATAAGAATTACATCAATTTTGTGAACCAAAGTGCAGAAGCAAAATAAATTTGCTCGGTACTTAGGAGCTTTGCTCGTCATTTGAGTAGAAATAACGAGTAAAGCTGGGGAGCAATTGTAGGGAGGTATTACCGAACATGTACAAATAGGACCTGAACACGTGGTACGTGGGACCATGGTTTGAATAAGACAAGATAAGTCGCCGTACAATAGGGTGGTTGACGATAAGTACTGGCGACATGAGAAGTCATTGGTCCAGGAAATCTGTACGGGGTCGAGGTCTAGTAAACATGAGAAGTTATTGGACCAAGAGATTGATAAAGGTACAGTGACATGTGAAGTCACTGGTCCAAGTAGTCTGTTCGGCAATGAGAGGACCGAATAGGAGGAGAATTCTGGTGAAAGTAGCCTCAGATAAAAGAAACGTTCTGGAAGGTTCCAGAATAGTGGAATTCAGTGAAGGAATAAGATCTCGAGAAAATAGGATCAAAGAAAGATACCAAATGGGAATAGGATGTTCGGCTAGCTATGGAAAAGAGTCCTAAAAGGACTAAGGTAATGAATTGATGAGGGAACGAGAATCCAAGATATTCTGGGTTTCCTATACGAGGTAGGAAACCTAGGGCAACATGGATATTTGGGCAGCAAATATCTATGAATCCATAAGTATGAGGTAAACCTAAAGGTAAAAGGTACGCAATACGTTGCATTATTCAGTACTTCCTACTGTTAATTAGGGTTTCCAGCTAGTACGTGATACTAACTTAGGCATCGAAGGGCCTTTGCCATGAGAGGAAAAGGTGCGCTCACCCCTTGTCTGTTTTGCAGTTAGGGTTCTAATGACATGCTAGGGTACGGGTGAAGAGGCACGAATAGCCGTTACGTTCTAAGCACTTCATTTTTGTCCACTTACACAACATGAGCGAAAAGACAAGTAAGAAACCAGAAAAGACTTTAGCGAGAAAACAAATAAGGAATTAAGAGCAGCCTAAGCCAAGTGTGAAGGTAAAACGAGAAAGTGTGAAAGTTGAAAAAAGGTGAGCTAAGTGAGTTTACCTGAAGAAGAAGTCGACTACCGCTGAAGACGTTAGTCTGGGCGATGCTTATCAGATCCAAACCCAAAAGCATCTCCGCAAGGACTAGGGGCACCACATTCTTTCGAGCCCCCATGTGAGCAGCAACGCTCACCAAAAGAGGACTAACCCGCCCATCAGCAGGAACCAACAGATAAGCAGCCAACAGATAGATCACCAGGGCAAAGCGGCGCTGGGCCTGCACAGCATCCTTACTCAAATCGCCGTTTGGACTGTATGTTTCAATCAAGCGAAAGATGTTGATTTGGCCGCCTTCAAGCAAGGTATTGGCCAATCCTCAAGAAATGTTGATCGAAGTCGCCAGTAGTGCTGGCATGTTCATTTGATAAGGCATAACAACGAGTGTCTGGGATGCAAAGCTCTGAAGGTAGGCTTGGAACTCTTCAACGGTCGGGCACATCTCGTCATCCCCAAAGCGGAAGACGGGAACATCAGGGTCCCAAAACCTAAGAGCAGCTCTTAGGAGTCCAGGACAGAGTGGCACATGTTGGAGATATCGGAACATGGCAAGGCCATGTGATTGGAAGTTCAACCAATCAATGGACAAGAATTCTACTAGGCAAGGCTTAATCAAAGTTGGGAGTGGGTTTTCCATCGAGAATACCAAGGATTGCTGAATATGGGAAGTGGGAATGTGATTTCAACATTGCTTACACCTTCCATTTATAGGCAAAAATGTCAAAATATCGACCTCAATTCTCGTGCTGGAGTTAAACCTATGCCTTGGTGTCCCGCCACCTTTGCATGCAAGGACATTTCATTTTGATGATCAAAACCATGTGCAAACCGTGTGAAGGAGTGGCAAGGCATTATTCCCCCAAAAGGAGACTTGTCAAACAAAGGCACTTGTAGCAGAGATTACCGACGTATGCCAGTAGGGGACACGTGTACGCGTATTCACTTATCTCAACACGCAAGTTATAAACCTGCGTACGCAGGTCCAATTCAGCGGAAAACAACAACAATCAGCTACTATCTCTGAAACTTTGTTTTTAATTCCAGGGCCAATTTTGCACTTTTGATGGTTCCAACAAGTCATAAAAGGTATTTGAGACTATGTGAAAGCATCGGATTCAAAATGTCACACTTAGCGAGGATTTTGGATATCCGACGGCCCGTTTCAAGTTCAAATCAAGGTTTTGGAGACTCGAAATCCATTCTAAGGACTTTTGCCAAGTTTTGTTATACTGTACGTGTCATATGGACCTAATGTGACTGTGTAGGGGTGTCGGTTTCAGTCCGAGACTAAAAATTGATCATCTTTGGTGTCTTTTGTCCATTTTTGTGACATTTTTCTAGTTTTTCAGTCTATTCCACGTATCAGGATAATTTCCTTGATTTTGTCGATTCATACAGGTCATTATACACCTATTTGACCTTACGCAAGTGTTAGTTTCATCCATCGAGGGAAATTTTGAGTTTTGGTCTATTAATGCCCAAAATTTCATTATTTTCCATGTGTCTAAGGGTTTGCGTCGTATCCTGGGACATTTTCTTTGCTTTTCTTTCTAGCTAGGCAAGTTTGTACACATAAGCGTTTGTTGGTTCAGATCATTCGTCAATGCAAGTTGGATATTAGTGGTTGGTTTATATGTTCTTTTATCAATTTTCCTCAAAAAGAGAATTAATGAACTGGAAGATGCAACTTTTGTATACTGCTAATCAATATGCATAAAGCAAAAGGTGGAATATCATGCACATCAAGGCTCAACGGCTGAGCAAAAGCAATATCTACGATGCACATATGCTCAAAAGTCAAAAAGGGCACGCAGGCCCTAAGCTACTCCTAACCAATGCCAACCTAGGGCACGCTGGCCTGCTCCAAAAGTCTATCTACATGGGCACGTAGGCTCGAATCAAGAGCAAATGACAGTAAGTTAAAGAGGCTCAGTGGTAGCCCTCAATCATCAAAGAAGTCATCGTCATCCTCCTCCTCATCGTCGTCGTCCTCTCTTGGGCCCCTTTTATACTCAGGATCGCTGGTGGAGTCGTCAGAGCCGCTACTGATAAGTGAGCGCCCCTCGTCCTCGTCCTCCTTGCTCTCACTCTCCACAGTCTGAGATGTCGTGGCTCTCATCCTCTTCTTCTGAGCAGGCCCCGATTGTGACGGCCTCTCCATCAACTTTATCTAAAACCTTGTCTTCTCGCAGTCTGCACTCTCTGTGCCTCTCTGCAAGCTCGTCGCTGGTCATGAAGCGCTCGCTTGTCTCTGGGCTGCAGCAGGAGTGGTAAAGGTACCTGGCATTGTCTTCTTCTGAGGAGGATGCTGCACAGTTTTTCGCCTAAGAGCTGCCTTAGAACAGCACTGTACTGTTTCAACTTACCCGTGCTGTTCGATCGGAACCCTAACGCCTTCGCCGGAACCCTAATCTGCAAAACAGACAGGGGGTGAGCACACCTTTGCCTCTCGTGGCAAAGGCCCTCCGATGCCTAAGTTAGTATCACGTACCAGATAAAACCCTAATTATCAGTAGAAGAACAATATGTATGAAATGTGTCACGCCCTCGATTTCCAACATAAATAGATATTCCATTTCAATAAAAGATCCTCACATATCATAGATAATACCCAAAAGAGTTCCCACCTATTTATCTTTACAAAAGAGTTCCCAAGTTTAAGGAATTTACAACATATGCACTCTGGCCCAAATTAAGCTCAACGCAAGTATAAACAAGTTATATGGTTACAAACTAATTGGTTAAAAGAAATTCCTGAATGACTAGTTACAATCTCATCTTTACCAAAAGTAAATCAATTACAAAAGATGATTAAGTAACTAAAACAAGGTTAGCTCCCAAAAAAAAGTCTTCATGTCCAAGCACACGAATGCATGCAATCTATTGTCCGGCATTTTGTCCTGAAAAGAAAGATTAGGTTGAGCTACACTAGCTCAGTAGGAAAATCTTTACCAATCTATGTACAAATACGATGACAAGTGCAAATGAGGAAGATATATGGATATAGTTCAACTCGTAGATATGCTAACGTCGTTACGATCTTTCCAAGACATGCCATCACTACAATATGCCCTATAGATCACAAAACATTAACGACTCCAACAAACTCGACACGACTCACTATCACCAATCTCCATTGCTTGTATTTCCACCCCTTGCGTTACAATATAACACCATGAGGGTCGCCTTATTAACACCCCTTGCGTTATAGAGAACCCTATCAACTTGGATAACCGTATTACCATCCCCTCCGTTATGAGATCCACTCGAGTCTCCGTATGACCACCCCTTGCATTACAAGACTCCCTATCCCAACTTCCAACCCAAACGATTGCTTTCTTACTCAATATGCAAACTAGGACTTTTTCATGATCACATTCATACATGAAACATCCTACATGATGCCAACAATGTTACCATTATGCCACAAATACTCTCAAGTAATCAATCAATCAACATGTTACATTTTAACACGGTTTTAATCAAGTAAAAATTCTATTTGTTCTTTACTAACGGAAGGCCAACGGATCATGGATAACATCGATCAATCAAGGGAAGTCAATTGAACAAGCTTAAGAAAGGTTAGGAGGTGTCAAAAAGGTACTAGAAGTGTCCGGGGTTCAAAATAGTCGAATCGGAGCAACATGGGCAAAACTGCCCAGAAAGCCAAGGAGTATCAATACAAAATAATCGTATCGATACGACAGAGTTTGGAGTATCGATACAAAAAGTATTGTATTGATACGGGAACCTTATGGTAGATTCTGAAGCTACTGGAATGCAGTTTTCTTTAGCGTATCGATAAGCAAATACTTGTATCGATATGGGGACATTACGAGTAGCGATTTTGTGCAGAAAACTCAAAGGCCAACACAACGAAACATCCAACGATTCAAGGCACGATTTGTACACTTAATCAATGTATAAATACATAAAAATGGCAAAGAAATCCCTACCTCGAGTCAAGGAGAGAAACCTAAGAGATTTGAATGAGCCCTAGCTCCAAACTCCTTGAAATCAACCGAAATCCTCTCCTCCGAGCTTAACCCACGAAATTTTGAGCTTAAAGACGCGATTGGAAGACTTGAATGAGGTTGATTCTTGAAGTTTTTGAGGAGTTTTTTAGAGAAGGCAAGAGAGAGAGAGAGATATCGGTGGAGAGAGGGGGGAGACCAGATGAGAGAGAGAGAAAAGGGGAGATGAAATTATCTCCTACAACACATATTCCCCTATATATACTCACACACAAGTAAATCACACTCTCACCCCCTCTAATCTCTATCATTTCACTTATATCCCCAATCCAATTAACCACAAATAAATCATACTTTCTCAATTAAGCATTTAATAAACATTTCAATAATTAAAAAAAATATCCGGGTCTCTACACAACGTATTGTGTACTTTTTACCTTTAGGTTTATCTCGTATTTATAGAATCATAGATGCTTGCTGCCCAAGCATCCCTATTGCCCTAGGATTCCTATCTCGTATAGGAAACCCAGGATATCTTGGATTCTCGTTCCCGTATCAGTTCATTACCTCAATCCTTTTAGGATTCTTTTCCATAACTGGCCGAACATCCCATTCCCGTTGGGTATCTTTCCCAGATCCTGCATTCTTGGGATCCCATTCCTTTATGGAACACCACTGTCCTGGAACCTCCTAGAGTATTCCCTCTGCTCCAACACTTGATTGGAGTTCTTTCCTTGTTCAGCTATCTCATGGCCGAACAGTCTGCCTAGACCAGTCACTTCACATGTAACTGGTCCTTTATCAACTACTTGGACCAATGTCTTCTTAAGAGCTTTCCTCCTGTTCGGCCTTTTCACTGCCGAGCAAGATACTTGGACCAGTGACCTCACATATCACTGTTCCTTTATTAGTCTCTTGGTCCAATAATGTCTCATGTTACCAGTCCACACCCCGAACACCATCTTGCACGGCGAGTGTCTCTATTGTATTTATACCATGGTCCCATGTACCATGTGTTCGGGCCTTATTTGTGCCTGTTTGGGAATGCCTCCCTACAATTACTCCCCAACTTTGCCCTTTGCCACTATTTGGGGGCAAATGGTAAAGCTTAGAAACAAAATTTTTTGGCCAAACTTCTCAGGTTCTATGTAGATATAATATCTATACCTGTTAACGTTTTTTGGTGGCTTGGTCATTACTTTTCTCGAGGTAATGACTCCACATGGCGTGTTTCGTACACTTTGTATTTAATTTCGACTGATGTTCTATCAGAACGGCAATAGAACAACATCTGTTCAACCCCAGTTTCACGTTACTTTTCATGTAACGGCGTGAGTTGAGACGTTTCGTCTCCGTCCCTTTCACTTAAACTCCTAGAAGGGATTGTTTTGGATTTTCCACCCAAAACTAGAATCCTCTCTTTCTCTCTTTAAGAGACCAGGTGAAAGCTTCAACAACCATTACCATCTTCTGCAATTTTCTTTTACACCCTTAGGAATTGCCATAATCAATCATCGTATGCCTTTGCATTCCTTCTTTGTTTCATGTTTCAATCTGAGATCTCGTTCTCAGATTTTGTTGTTCCTAGGGTTTTGTTCGTCCTCATTACTAGATTTCAATCTATGCTAGTATTCTTTTCATAATACTTATGGCAGACAAAAATGAAAACCTTCCAAATCCCAGTAAGTTTAGGAAACTTTGTGAAACCCCCATTGCCATGGCGGCATTTAGGGCTGAATACAGCATTCCTGACAATGTCGGGCTTGAACTTGCCCCCTTAGATGCAAATAGGGACGTTGGAACTAGGGATAGAATGTGTATCCCTATCGTGGCTATTGTTGAGGGTGGAGTTCGCTTCCCCCTCCACCCATTGCTTCGATGAAATCCTTCTAAATCCCAGTAAGTTTAGGAAACTTTGTGAAACCCCCATTGCCATGGCGGCATTTAGGGCTGAATACAGCATTCCTGACAATGTCGGGCTTGAACTTGCCCCCTTAGATGCAGATAGGGACGTTGGAACTTGGGATAGAATGTGTATCCCTATCGTGGCTATTGTTGAGGGTGGAGTTCGCTTCCCCCTCCACCCACTGCTTCGCCAGATTTTGAATTGGTATCGTCTTAGCCCCATGCATGTTTCAACAAGTGTGTTTAGGCTGATAATGGGGGTTATAGCCCTAAACAGAATTTTGGGAACTCAACTAGGACTTTAAGATATTCAATGGTGGTATAGTATTGTATTGAATCCTGAATACAACACCTATTATTTTAAAGTCAGAAAGGTAGAAAAGCATCTTGTGAAACCTGCTAGATTCTGCTTGTGATCACGAAATTGATTTCCTCTACGCCATTGAAGGCTTCGAGTCTCTGGGGCAGGATGGTCAAGTGGTGGGCCTCCATTGCCCCCACATATGCGGCTATCCACGTATGCTCTTGATTTGCTTTTTGCTTCTTGTAATTTCTGTTTGCTGCTTTCTTGCACTTTCCAACTCCTATTTTTGCTTAAATCCGCAGCGGATAATGCTAACAAGCGTCCCAGATAAGAGCCTAGTTACGTCCGAATAGCGAAGATCAACAAGATCCTAAAGTACACATGTGAGCTTTGTACTTCGACAGCTGGTCGGGGTCGCGATGCAAACGTCTTATTGGGCTATGACCCTGCTTACAAAGGTTTTATAGACAGGAGACTCAGCAATCCTAGAACCAGTATTGCTTTAACTTCATCTGCCCCCCATTCGAGATACCTAAGGTCAAGCACTGGAGTAACTGTCGCCGGGCAGCCAGGTGAGATACCAATTTTCGAAGGCGTACTGTTATCCCGTTTGATAGTTAGAAGATCCACACAAAGACAAGCCGAACAGCTTGCTCCAGATCGTGATACCAGTTAATCCTCATCATCTGGGTACTCACCTTCGCCTCTTCTGTTAGGTACGATGACTCACCAACCCATGAATTTAAGTTCCCTCCTTACTGTCTCTATTTGGGGGCGTGTTGCTGGCTGAGCAGCGTCTATCGAGCATGCTCCCCTGCCACCTCATTGTAACAAGGGGGCTCTACTCGGTCCACTTGTTCTCATAGGGGGTCCGATACCATTTTCGAGGCCGGAGATGCCCATCGAGACAAACGCTCTAGGACCGAGGACTCGGTCAATTCTGCCAGGCTGATGTTGATACCCATCACCCCCAATTACCAACTACTCAAGTACTTCCCCAGACATGGGCTCCCCTACTGATTAGGAGAGACCGTCCCGTTCACGTCGGGGACAACGCTAGTTCCTTGGAAACAGTGTTCGCACTTGCTCAAGGGCTGCTGCTTCCAGTTGACATGCAAAAGGAATCCGGATCCCTGCCTGATCGGCTTGTAGCCACTGGTCTTGTTAGTGGTATTAAGGTAAAAAATCTTTTCCTTAATCAAGTTACCACTTTTCTCGTATTATGTTTGATCATTAACTCATTTTATCATACTTGGTACCTCTCAGTTCATTCAAAAGATGGTGGTGCTAGGTCAAAAACTTCAGGAGATTGAGCCCGAACGCAACAGGCTTCTGAGAGACAACACTAGGCAGTTGCAGACAATCTCCAGAATCGAAAGAGAAAGAGATAAAGCAAAAACAAAGCTTAATGGGACAAAGAGCAAACTCGAGATTGCTGAGGACAGCCTTAGCCAAGCATTATCAGAGATCGATAGTACAAAAAAGACAGCTTTTGAAGAAGGGTATCAAAAGGGTTTCGATACAGCAACGGCCAACTACGTGGATCAGATGCTTGTGATCCAAGATCGGATTTGGCCTGCGTGCTAGGAGGCATGCCTGACAAAGGTGGGGGTTGCTGAGGATTCTCCCTTCTAGGAGGATAATGATCTGCCGAGCACCCGTGCTCACAGCATTCATGAACCGGTAGAGCATTTAGAGGATGATGTTGAGCAATAGATTGAAGATTTTGCTGATGCTGAAGAGGATACATCTAATGAATCCCAAGAGGCCATTCTTGATCGTTCTCCTGCACGGGATGGAGTCAATGAGCCTATTAACCTAGAGGAGAATGCTGCTGGTGGTGATTCGACCATTGAGGTAAATGCAGAGATTTCTAATCAGACACCTCCAGAGGTTCAGAATCTGGATTGATGCGATAGTTAAGCACTCTTTATCCCTCAAATGCGTAGAACATTTTGTAGGTCCTTCGTGACCGTAGTTTTTAGCCCTGCTTGGCATCAGTACAGTTCGATAATATTTTTGATGACACAGGTATTTGGCCTCGTGCGACATAATAGTATGTTTTGTGGCCGTACATGGACCTATATTTTGCTTGGCCCTTCGTGGCGTTAGAATCATGTTCTATTTTGAAGCTCTAAGTATTTTGTACCAGTATTGCATACCAGTATCTACGAAGATCATTCAACCATTTTAACCTGATGTAGGTCTTAAAAACATACCTACCAGGTTTATCTGACAGAAATGTGTATGCTCACCTCCATTTGTATGTTCCAGATGCATATATTGACATGCACCTAAGTATCTAAGTGTTGCAGATTTAAACAAATGTTGGTGCTTGCTCGTACGCTGTTTTTATGCTTTTAAACATATTTCGATATGTAAATCACCCAAGTGTTCCGTATTGGAGAACAAAACAAGTATCTCATACTTGGTATAAGCATCTCATACTTTTTTTTTTTTTTGAAATGATAAGCATCTCGTACTTATCAATGCAGATATGTTAAGTTTTCTCATACTTAGCAAACCATGCATGTTTCTCGTATTTAGACAATTGGTATGTGTATTCGTACATACCAAGGCATGCATGCCTATTCCCTGAAGGAAAACAAGGCCATTGTTCATACTTGGGTAATCATAGCGTTTAGTCGTATGCATTTTAAGTATTTGCACTTATTTATTGCATGTTCTCGTATGCAACCCAAGTATTCTCGGACTAGAAAAAGTTTTAAGTTTCTCATACTTGGCTAAATTTCCTCGTAATTCATACTACACCTATGCTCCTTGATATGAAGCGAGGAAAGGTGGTGTATATTTTTCTAGCTCTGTATTCAAACAAAAGAAAGAAGTAAAAAATTCGTAACTCCAAAAATTTGATATACTTCAAAAAGTGATTTTATCTTGACACTCAAGGGGGCATTATTCGTGCTCCTTGCAACTAACAAGTAATAAAAAACAAAGGAGCTTTATTCATAACTCCCACACAATCACGTAGTGCGTCCTAAAAACAGAATGAAATAAAACTAAACTCTTTTAAATAAAGAATTTTCTCAGATTGTGGACATTCCAAAGCCTTGGCACTGGGTTTTCGTCTAGATCTGCCAATCTATAAGCCCCTATGTTTATAATCTCAGTTACTCGATATGGGCCTTCCCAATTGGCCCATAACTTGCCTTTGTTTGCCACTTTGGTATTGCCGAGCACCTTTCGTAATACAAGGTCCCCATCACCAAATTCTCGGGGGTTGACATGCTTGTTGTAGCTTTTCATCTATTGTTCCTGATAGGAAGCCAAATGCACCAAAGCCCTCTCTCTCCTCTCTTCGACAAGGTCGAGCTCAATTTCTAGGGCCCTATCATTTCCCCCACTCTCAACCAATGCTGTCTTGTTGGTCTGTAGACCAATCTCCAAAGGTATTATTGCCTCTGTTCCATATGCCAAAGAATAGGGGGTCTCTTTCGTAGACCTCCTAGGCGTTGTTCGGTGCGCCCATAGGACCAGGGGTAGCTCATCGGGCCATTTTCCCTTTGTCTTATCCAACCTTTTCTTGATCCCATCAAGAATGGTTTTATTGGATGTCTCTGCCTGCCCATTACTCTGAGGGTAGGCTGGGGTCGAGTAATAATTTCTTATGCCATATTGGGCACAGAAAGCCTTAAACTTCTTTTGAAATTGGGACCTGTTATTTGTAATCAACGAATAAGGGACCCCAAACTGAGTAATAATGCTCTTCCACACGAACCTTTCTATCATAGGTTCAGTGATTTTGGCCAATGGTTTTGCCTCAATCCATTTGGTGAAATAATCCGTTGCTACCAACAGAAATTTCCTGTTGCCAGTTGCCTTATGGAGTGGACCCACGATGTCCATTCGCCATTGAACAAATGGCCAAGGACTCGTCAATGGCACTAAATCTTCTGCTGGTGTTTGAATCATTGGTGAGAATTTCTGACACTTCTCACAAATTTTCACATACACCTTTGCATCTTCCTACATGTGTGGCCACCAATAACCTTGGGTAATTGCTCGGTGGGCAATGGACCTGCCCCTAGTATGGCTTCCACACGTCCTTTCGTGGAGGAATTTTTGCACCATCTTGGGGTGCACACAAAGTAAATATGGACCGATGAAGGATTTTCTGTACAGCTTACCTTCTAGTGACAGCCAAAATTGTGCAGACTTGGTTTTTATTTTGTGAGCCTCCTTTTTATCATAGGGGAGTGTTTCATCTTGTAAAAACTCCATAATTGGATCCATCCAACTTGGTCCTTAGCTCACATCTAAGACCAACTCCACACTTCTTCCACTGCTAGGCTCACTAAGATAGTCCACGACCACCCTCCTCTTAAGTTCAGTTGGCACAGCTACTGCTAACCAAGCTAAGGAGTCGGCATGAGCATTCTGTCAAGAGCTTATCTGTTTGATGTAAACCTTTTCAAAAGTATCAAGTAAATCCTTGGCTGCTTCCACATAGGCTGCCATCTTCTCACTCTGGGCTTCGTACTCCTTGGATAGTTGATTCACCACAAGTTGTGAATCACAATATACCCTAATTCTTGTCACTTTCAGGGTCTTTGCACTCCTTATCCCAACTAAGAGTGCCTCGAACTCTGCTATGTTATTTGATGCACTAAATCCAAGCCGAACAGATAGCTCCAACATTATTCCTTCAGGAGGGAAAAACACAACCCCGATTCCTGAACCAGTATTACATGCTGATTCGTCAACAAACAATTTCAATTCCAGGGGATCTTGTTCGGCTGGGGCTTTCTCCTTCTTAGATGGTGGTCCAGTCACCTGCTCCTTTCTCTTAGGAGGCAAGGGTGCTATTGCCTGTGAGAACTCCGCCACAAAATCAGCCAAAACTTGGCCTTAGATTGCCGTGCGCGGCTGATAGTCAATGTCATATTGGCTTAAATCAATGGACCAAGTTGAGATTCTTCTCGAAAAGTCTGCTTTTCGTAGCAGTGATTTCAATGGGAACTCAGTGTAAACCACAACCCTATGGCCCTGGAAATAATGGGGCAATTTTCTTGTTGCTGTCCTCAACGCCAGGACCAATTTCTTGAGGGGCAGATATCTTGTTTCTACATCTAGTAATGTTTAACTTACATAATAGACAGGGATTTGCTCGGATCCCTTATCCCCTAACAACACTGCACTTACAGCATGTTCAGAAACAACCAAATACAAAACTAAAGACTCACCGGACTCTGGAGTTGACAAGAGTGGAGCCTTGGCCAAATACTTCTTCAAATCCTGGAAGGCCTGCTTGCATTCTGCTCCCCATTCAAATCCTTCTATTTTCTTTAACAATTGAAAGAAGGGTCTACACTTATCACTTGATCGGCTGATGAATCTATTGAGGGCTGCTGCCATTCCAATTAACTTCTGGACTTCCTCGTTGTCCTAGGGCTCTGTAGCCTTATTTGATCATGATTTGCTTCAATCCCCCTCACAGTCACTAGGTGGCTTAGGAATTTGCCAGAACCAACTCTAAACGCACATTTCGAGGCGTTGAGCTTCAGTTTGTATTTCCTCAAGATTCCGAAGGCCTCCTTCAAGTTCGCTATGTGTCCCTGTTTGGTCTTACTTTTTGCCACCATATCATCAATATAAACCTCCATGGTTTTACCTAAGAGCTTTTTGAACATGATGGTTGCGAGTTTCTGGTATGTTGCCCTTGCGTTTCTTAACTCGAAGGGCATGACACTATAACACTATAATCCTCGTGGTGTAATGAAGGAAGTCTTTTCCTGATCAGGCCCAAACATGGCAATCTGGTGATATCCCTGATATGCATCTAGGAAACTCATTCGCTCATATCCAACAGTGGCATCTACTAATTGGTCAATTCTGGGAAGAGGGAAGTTGTCTTTTGGACATGCTTTATTCAAGTCTGTGAAATCCACACAGACATGCCACTTTCCATTCTTCTTTTTCACCACCACGGTGTTGGATAACCACTCCGGATAGTAAACCTCCCGTATTGCTTTGGCTTCTAATAAACGATCTACCTCTTCAATAATTGCGTCAACATGCTGTACAACTGCCCTTCTTTTCTTCTGAATGATTGGCTTATGCTATTTATCTACGTTCAAGTGGTGGCAGATCACATCTGCGTCTACACTGGGCATCTCCTCTGGTATCCATGCAAACACATCAACATGTCCTTTTAAGAAACTCACCAACTCGGCTTCTTCCTCAGCTGGCAATGATTCCCCAATTAGAAAATACCTATCAGGATCAGTTTCGTTGATCTGTATTTTCTTTAAGCCTTCAACTATTTTTTCTGCTGGGTTTCTTTCGACGTCCTCGATAGTTGGTTGATCCGGTACTTTTACCGTATGAACATGATGCGCCTTTGGGACTCTCTTGATGGTGGAAATCAAGCACTGTTGTGATATCTTCTGATTGCCTTAGATTTTTTCAACCCCGTTGGACCTAGGAAACTTTACCATCTGATGGAAGGTTGAAGAAACTGCCCTCATTTTGTGTTACCAAGTTCTTCCTATAATCACGTTATAGGAAGATGGCACATCTACTACTAGGAAGTCAGTTCGCAGTACTATTGTCCCTGCTTGAATAGGCAGAGTTACCTTGCCCAATGGCCAAACTGCTCCTGCACCGAATCCGACCAGGGGTTTACTGACTGTACCAGATTTGCCTGTGTCAGTCCCAACTTTTTAAATGCATCGTAGTTCAGCACCTCTGTGCAGCTTCCTGAGTCCACCAGGATTCTTTCCATGTCATATTCCCTAATTCGTAGGGTTTTGACCAAAGCATTGTTGTGTGGTACCTGGACTCCTCCCAGATCCTCATCCATGAAAATTATGCCCTCGTTGCATGCTTCTTCGTCACGTCCTCTTTTCTTCCCCAACCGCATTACATGTTGGTCATGCTTAATCTTCCTCTGGAGCAGTCTCACCTCATTTGTCGTATAAGGCTCGGCCAATCCATGTATCATATGGATTATGCCCCTTAGATTTTGTTCGTAATCCAACTCCATTGCTTTTTCTTTATCCTTGGGATCTTCTTGGATAAATTCTTTAAAGTAACCCTGAGAGACCAAATCATCAAGGTGCTTTTAAACATCTCGCAGTCTTCAGTCATATGGCCCCAGTCCTTGTGGTAGCTGTAGTGCTGATTGGTAGCCCGCTTTGCATCTTTATATCCTCCCAGGGTTGGGGGCACTTAAAGTAGGGTTGATTGTTTATTCGATAAAGAATCCTATAAATTGGTTCTTTC
Source organism: Rhododendron ovatum (assembly GCA_019656835.1). Classification (NCBI taxonomy): domain Eukaryota; kingdom Viridiplantae; phylum Streptophyta; class Magnoliopsida; order Ericales; family Ericaceae; genus Rhododendron; species Rhododendron ovatum. Next base: position 19,994,762 of record CM033801.1, on the reverse strand, counting down.
CAAACTGTATTTATTGAAAAGATGGACTTAGGATCAGGTGCTGGTTTTTTTTTGTATGGGTCTTTCTTAGCTTGCCCGTACTCTTTCCTTTCCATATAGGTCTTGGGTTTGTAGACACCCCGATCTGGATCTCCCAATTGTTTTTACTTCATTTTTCGATTTCTTGTTTCCCCGATGATGAGTCAGATAAAAAGCAGTCTTGAGAATGGAATGACTTGAACTTGGAGTGATTGGAACCCCGTTTGAACCCTTCTAAACCCTGAAACTTTAAAGTTAAAACCTTAATCTTGGATTTAACCAGCGTACGCTGAAGTGACACCCACGCGCGTTGGTCAGCTTGCCAGGTGTTGGACAAAAGTCAAAATTTGACTGTTGACCAGCGTTGGGTTTCTTGGCTCTAGCGCGCACGTGACTGGCTTCCACGAGCGCCGGTTAATACCTGTCCCCAGCTGGATTTTGTGATGATCAAGGGTCTACTGACCTGTTGAACCCCATTTTCGTTGTCTAAACAGCGTTTTGCAGGTGCATGGGTTGCACCACCTTGACAACTGCTCCATCACCTTGTTGGCCTATTTCTCCACCAAGGGAGGGTGGCCAGCCTTGTTGGCAGGTTGATAAGCCTAGTTTTCCACCAACTTTGCACCTCTCTTGCCCTATAAATACCCCATTACTCTTCCATTACACGGGTTACCAAAAATTAAGCAAGAAAAGGCTACACAATCCTTAATACTTTTGCTATTTCATCACTCAAACCACTTTCATACACTTATTTCACAAAGGTATAATTCCTTTACTGCTTACTGTGTTGATTCATGAGAGGGGGCTGGCAGGGCCTAGGCTGGTAATCAATACCAGTCCTGGCCCTAAGGTCAGCAGGGTTACAAGAATCGTGCACTGGTCATCCCACGCGCATTGGACTCATTGCCGCGCGCGCTTGTCATGAGTAGCGCGCGACAGTCCACATGGGGATGGGGATGCTAGTTATTTCCAGTTTTATTATGTTATAGATCACTGTGATGTATGATAAAACCAAATTCACTATTTTGCATGCTAAAATTCACAGTTGGGCTTAGATTGTGTAATCAATTACTCTGGAATGCCCCTGGGTTGCTTCTGAATATGTCTTAGAGCCCAGTCATGTAAAACAATTCCTAGAAGTCTAGTCATGATTTGCGTGCGCTTGTTTCATTATCTCGCGCGCTGGTCTGTCTGTTTCCATTAGCTGCCCTTGCATGGGCAACTTGGACCATGGCCTTTGTTTTAATACCCCCATTGTTTAGGGGTTGCCTTTCAGTTAAATTCATTTCTGTTTGTAATTTATACTTATTTTCAGTACATATAAAATTGCTTGGTTTGCCCCCTGGGTGAGCACTGGACCTTCCAGAGCCCAAAAGGGGATAAAATTCAATCTGTGGTTTGGATGTTGACTCACGCGCGCTTGTATGGCTTTAGAGCGCGTTGGTTGGTTTGCATGCACGAAGATTCATGCATGCAAGTTGGCTGCTGTTTGCGTCAAAACCTTACAAGGCACTCTTTTGATGTCTGATCATGGTATTTGGGTTTTATTCCATTTGTTTCTCAACATTCCATCCATCCAGGCTATTCTTTATCACATCTTGCAAAGTGTTACAGTCTTAAATCCCCAATTAACTGTTCCCTTGCCCTAATTGGCTAAAAACTGATTAATAAAAGAAGAATCACAAATATTTTCACAAGATGCTTAAGTAGAGACCGATCTCTGGATTGGACGAGAGGGGTGCCTTAAAAACCTTCCCCTCTCGTAACCTGGCTCCCGAACCCAGTTATGGTTATGATGGACTGGTTCCTTCACTTTTTCAAATCAAATAGCGCGGCAGGTGCTTCGAAATACGGTTCCTTAGGTGTCGGACCTTCAAACTCCAATGGCGACTCAGTATTCCAAGCGCTTGCCATCCGTGCACACGGTCCCTCGATCTGGGCCCTTGCTTTGGAATCCAGAAATTCCAAGGGCATGCTGCCCACTGTGGCGACTCTGCTGGGGATATCAAATCAATATTGGTCTTTATTTAGAACTTACTACACTTGAGAACAATCCCACAAAAGTCTGTCAAAATAGTGAGTTTCGCGCTGTTAAAGAAAGGATTAGTGATTTAACAGGATCTCGTGTACGGCCATCCTGACTAGGGCTTTTTCGATTGTTCTCTCACGTAGTTTCTTCTAAGTATTGGTTAATAAAGTGAGCCAAATTTGAAAAGGCATTTTTGCGATTTTTGTGATTCTTCTCTTCTTAAATCAATTTTTGGCATTTCTCATTTGCATCGATGTTGGATAGCTGCGTTAGAGTGTTTTGGCAAGTCGACACGGTTTATCGGAGCTCGGGAACCCCGAATGCCCAACAACCTTCGATGATGATAAGTCATTCTACCGTCCAACTGTTGGTCTGCGGTTAAGCGGGCAACAGGAGGTATATCTTGGCTTTAGTCCGAAGAACCTATTACGAACCAAAATCAGCCTTTGCAAATACAAAGCACTAGAACTCTCTAAACTAAGACAGGTACCTACAGGGTAAGATTTACTTGCATCTAACCCCCATATACTGTCTATGTGTTACTGCTTTCCCTATCGCATGCAATGTACATACATACCGTTTTGCGTAGGAGCATGTTTAGGGCGGCTTCCAGGTTCTCGATCTTTCGAGTCTCTTTTAAGCTTATTAGGACACTGCTATTGCCCGATGAAGAGTCATGCATCTTGATGATGCATATTATCAATTTTCAAAGTCCTTAGATCAACAAAACTGTGGGAAATCAAGACTTTCTAAGTCCTTGCCTAAAGACCCGATCGAGGTTTCAAACGGAAAACAAGGAACAAAGGAAAGAATGCCGTGATGCTTATACCACCTTGGTTATCATGCACAGCGCGTACACCGTTTAGGCTATGGCGCTGTGTCGCCTATGCCGCCCCGATTTTAGTATCACGTCATCTATACCGAGTTGTTCCGACTCCAAAAGTTGAAACTTCGAGAACGGAATAGTCAAAGGCTTAGACTATTATGACGTCTCTTAGTATTAGTCGATCCATTAGAAGGATACACCTTCGAAAAGAATTCCGAGGATTCTAGCAGTGTCCGAACATCTTGAGATAGACTTGCCTCTAGTTCTAGAGTATAGGGTGACACTGACGACGCTAGGTGCATTTGTGCTTTAGTCTTTCGTTTTAGATTAAAATTACTGCGGGACCTTTATTAAGCCTTATTTTACTTTTCTGAAAGTTTTGAGCCATTGCACCGCCAAGGAGAGTATCAAAACAGAAAGGCAAACCCACTTGGAAACGTCTACATCAAAATCCAGTTCAAAGGCTTGTCAGGTTACAACCCCAATTAGTCACAACGGAGGCTTCCGCGGGTTCATTATTGGCTGCTTTGTAGTCAGGCTCGTCATCTATCTTGCAAGAAGTAACTCCGCCAACTTCCCTGTCATCAGCCTCTTCTTCAAGCACTTTCGAAACTCCTATCATGGTAGATTAGACATAACCGCTTTCCTTGGAAACCATACTCATGAACCTTCAGAATAACATTACCACCATGCAACAGAGGGCTGCACAGATTGATGCCTTTGTCACTCGTCTCAATGATCTCATTAACACTCGTCTTCCGCCAGTAGCAAAAGCAAGAGGCGAGGTCGATGAGGATGTTCATGCAGAACCTATCTTTGTCAAGGATTCGAATCATGCAGCGCGACTTATAGTTCAGCCCAATCCGAGAGAAGCTCGCCCGGCAACGTCAAATCTGAACCCTGCTGTTATTAGACTTGTTCAGAACCCTGACTTGACTGCTCTCATGGCCAAAATGGCCAAACTGGAGGAATCTATCTCCAAATCCGAAAAGATCAGTGCATGAGGAATTGTCTTGGATCGTCGCTGCCTATACCCTAATGCTAGGCTTCCAGACAAGTTCAAAATGCCAGGCTTGGCCAAGTTCGATGTTGCCATGAAGCTTTTGTCAGTTGAACTTGAGGCTATGTCACAGTTCTTCCCCCAAACTCTCTCAGGGCCTGCCTTTCATTGGTTCTTGTCACTCGACATTGCCAAGAGGAGGACTTGGAAGGATATAGGAGCTGCGTTTATTTCACAGTACAGTTATAATTCCTAGCTAAAAATGACAACTCGGGAGCTTGAGTCCGCTAAGATGGAAGCAAAAGAAACCTTTGCTGATTTCGTCAAGAGATGGAGGGCCAAAGCCGCTCTAATGACTGAGCGCCCCAGTGAGAGAGACCAACTCCGCATCATCTCTCGTAATCTTCAGCTAGACTATGCCAAAACATTTGGTACTCATTCAAGCCTCCGTTAACTTTGAAACCTTCGTCGAATCTGGCCTGGCCATCGAGGATGCGCTGCAAAGTGGTTTTCTACCAAGAGGGGAATCATCTAACCCTCCGAAAGCGAAGCCTCGAGCATACTCCGGAAACACCAATGTGCTGTTTGGGGGTGGGACTTACTCCAACACAGCAACCAGTGGCACCAATACCTCTTCCTCCAATACTACCAATCACATTGCCGACTTCAATCAAGTGCAGACGTCGCAGAGCAACCGGCCTCGCAATCAACCCCACAGCTTCTCCACATTCGAGGCTCCATTGTCCTCTGTTATGGAGAAGTTGATCAAGTCAGAGCACCTAAAGCCCCTTGATCCTACTCCTCTACCCAAAAATCCATCACCCAACTTTAAAGCCTATCTCTACTGCGCCTATCACCAAGGGGCTGGCCATCTCACAGATTCTTGCTTTCGCCTCTGACATGCAATTCAGGATCTCATAGATCAGGGCACCCTTTAGGCTCCACCTCCACCTCCACTGTCTCAAAAGCCAAACATCCTTTCCAATTCCATGACAAAGCACAACGTTGTTCCCCATATCAACCATATATCCCTTAGCTCCGCTATATTCAACCCCACTGACCATATAAGTTCAACAGATCAACCCAAACCAGTCGTGTCCATACCTATTGAGATCGAAACTGAAGTCTTACATACCCATCCAGAAGGACATTCATCTAATTCCAACGCACCCTCTGCACGCTTGCAGAATGGGGTATTTGTGCTTGGCGCGTCTATCAGTGACCTTTTCTACCAGTCTATTCCTACTGTGAAGCTTAGTTCTGCCTCTTCTCTTGATATCCCATACTTCAACGTGACAGATCCAAATCCTTCTCCAAGTCTAGTAAGTCATTTTAGATCTGCAATGACTCCTTTGCCAGAACCGCAGGTTGACATGCAAGCCGTTGGTTGGGCAATAGCCAACAATGATGACTATACCACCCCCATAATTAGCGCATGGATTGAACTTGAGCTGGACGATTTCACGCAAAACCTTGAGTATGTCCTTTTTGACCACGCCTGGTATGATGCATGGATGGCCGGTTATGATGCGGCAATGCTCATCCCGCCGGCCGATCTTTGAGATGTTGACGATATAGTCAATGTCCAAGTTGGAACAGAAGTCTGGACCGTCAATCGCTCTTTGGCCGATGGGGGGCTTTGGGATGTTCCTTTCATTACCAATCCAGAACCTATTATAGAGGTTGCGGCAGTCAAAGATTTGGACTTCTGGGACACACTACTAGTAAAAGACTTGGCTGAGGACTTGGGTTTAGACATGGAAGTGCCTACTATGGCACCAATCATTGACAAAGGAAAGCGCAAGCTCGGACAGGTTCCTGCTAACCTGTGGGATGTTGACCAAGACTCTCAGGTCGTGCCCTCTTTGGGGAATGTTCACAACGTTACGAGGAGTGGACAAATTTTTCAGCCTACTAATCTACAAACTGGGAGTTCGTCCAACCCTTTTAACCAAAGGAACGAACCCTCTTCTTTCCCAAGGTCTGCACCGCTTGAGATACCTGCTGGCCCCTTGGATGCTAACATGATTCAAAGACAACTTGAGCGAATTCTCGCTGCCATATCAATCTGGGGACTAATCTATTCCTCCTGTGAGCATCATCAGAAGCTTTGCCACACTCTCTCTCGCCTTAAGGTCTAAGCTGATATCACCCCTGAAGCAATGATATCTCTTATCCTTCCACCTACTTCTAAGCACATTGTGGTCTTCACTGATAAAGACCTGCCAGTCGAAGTGGTCGACCACAACCACCCTTTACATATCACTATCCTCATTGATAATGGTTCTGCAGTCAATGTGTGCCCTATAAGAGTGGCTTACCATTTGGGACTAACTAAGAAGGACTTGCACCTTCTAATTTGGCCGTTAAGGCGTACGACAGCACTCGTCGTATAGTCAAGAGTACACTGATACTCAAGCTCGATGCAGAGGGCTTTGAAAGGGATGTTGAATTCCATGTGGTCGACATCCTAGCCTCTTTCAATCTTTTGCTTGGCAGGCCATGGCTCCATAGATCTGACATCATGGCTGTGCCGTCCACCCTCCACCAAAAAGTCATGCTGGGACTTCCCACAGGCACATTAACTATCTGCGGGGATTCTGGGATTCGCCCACTCATGGAAGATGGCACTCCTGTTCTGGGGATCATGCACGGCGAAGAAGACGTCGATCTGGGGGGTTTTTCTTTTGATACATCCGGTTCAGTTTTGGCTGTCAATGTGGATGGGGACTTCTTCATAAGCTCTGTGGCTTTGGACATTATGAGAAGGATGTCCTATCTACCCGGCTTGGGTTTAGGGATTCACCAACAAGAGATCTTGGAATTCCTTATCTTTCCTTCTTGTGAGGGCTGCTGTGGTTTGGGTTATATCTCATCTGCCAAAGATGCCAAAAGAAGGAAATGTACGAGAAAACTTCTAACTCTCTATGGTGATCCCGATAGCTACTTCGTGCACGAGAAGGGGAACGCTGTGTACACCGGACAGGCGGAGCCTTTCATCAATCTAGAGACCGGGGAACTACTGCTGGGTTTTGAGATTTTTGCTAATGACACCTGGTCAGCCAGTGATGAAAAGCAAGCAAGGGCAGAATTCAAGAGGAAGCTTAGCTAGTCGAAGGTGAAAACTGACTGGCTGGGATCTTTCAATGAGGGAAGTTTAGAGCTGCTGTTCCATGAGTTTTCCCAAGTGGGTTTAATTGAGGAAGCTGAAGAAGCCGAAGTGTTCATGCTCAGGCCTAATGCCCTCGAGGATCCCACCTCTCTCATTATGGAAGCCAAGGGTAGCCTTAAAAATTGCATTTTCAAACCGCACTTAACTTGCATTGATGACACTTCTGAGTTTGAGTCTGAGTCTGACATGAAGTCTCCTGAGTCGTCTAAATTTAGCTTTGAGTCGGAGTTTGTGCCTCTGGGCCCTCCACGTCATAGCTTTATTTTGAGTTTGATTCCGTTGTATTGCAACCTTGATGGGTCTTATGGAATAGATGAATCATCTTCTGACTACTTCGATGATCTTTTTATAAACTATGTCGACCCTGACAATGAAGGGATAGATTTTGATGGTGACATTCCCAAGGAAATCCGTGCCTTTATCGAAAGGGAAGATGAAAGGCATGCTCAGCCATTAAAAGAAGAAGTAGTTTCCATAAATTTGAAAGATGAGAATGATCCCCGGATAGTTCAAGTGGGCTCCACGCTCTCACCAGAAGAACATCATGATTTCAAAGAATTGCTCATAGAGTTTGGTGACATCTTTGCATGGTCTCACCAAGACATGCCTGGTATCGACCCTGAGATTGTGGAGCATCGAATTCCCCTACTATCAGATGCTAAACCTGTGAAACAGAAACTAAGGCGGATGAGGCCGGATTGGGTGCAGAAGATCAAGGATGAGGTCAGTAAGCAGATCGACGCAGGTTTTCTCAGGGTTTCTCAATACCCTACTTGGGTTGCCAACATTGTGCCTGTTCCTAAGAAGAATGGACAAATCCGAGCATGTGTCGATTTTAGGGACTTGAACAAAGTAAGCCCCAAAGATGATTTTCCCTTGCCTCACATTGATGTGCTTGCGGATAATACAGTAGGACATGCTATGCTCTTGTTCATGGATGGGTTCTCGGGTTATAATCAGATTCTCATGGCACATGAGGACCACGAGAAGACCACGTTCATCACTGAGTGGGGAACTTACTGTTACTTAGTCATGCTGTTTGGTTTGAAGAATGTTGGTCCTACCAACCAACGTGCTGCTACAACCATTTTGCATGACATGATGCACAAAGAGATTGAGGTCTATGTGGACGACATGATTGCCAAGTCAAAAACTCGTGAAGGGCACATCCTTGTGCTTCAGAAGTTCTTCAAGGGACTCTGAAAGTATCGCATGCATCTCAGCCCACAGAAATGCACGTTTGGCATCACAGCATGTAAAATGCTTGGCTTTTTGATCACCTCTCATGGAATTGAAGTTGATCGATCAAAGATAAAGGCTGTACTTGAGATGAAGCCACCAAAGTTTGAAAAGGGAGTGCGAAGCTTTTTGGGGAAGGTTCAGTTCATCAGTAGATTCATCGCCAAGTTAACTTTGACTTGCGAGCCGATGTTTTGTCTCCTTAAGAAGAACCACCCATTTGTATGGATAGACAAGTGTCAAGCAGCTTTTACATCTATTCAGAACTACTTACAGAATCCTCTGGTTCTAATGCCGCTGGGTCCAGGGAAGCCCTTGATACTTTACTTGTTTGTGAACCCTTTGTCCATGGGGTGTTTACTAGCTCAGGAAGGCGATAAGGGTGTCGAAAAGGCCATTTACTACTTAAGCAAGAAGATGGTCAGGTGTGAAGAATGCTACACCGCTCTGGAAAAGACGTGTTGGGCCCTTGTTTGGGCTTCTAAGAAGTTGATACACTACATGCTGGCTTACCTCAGTGAAGTTGATTTCTCGAATGGATCCTCTCAAGTATCTATTTGAGAAGCCAGCACTTACTAGTAAGTTAGCACATTGGTTGCTCTTACTGGCAGAATTTGACCTGGAGTACGTTACAAGGAAGTCCGTCAAGGGACGTGCAGTCGCGGAGTTTTTGATTGACCACCTTGTGGATGGACCGGAGGACTCAGATTTTGTATTCCCAGATGAGGAAGTGTTGACAGTTGTCGAAGATGGGTGGACTCTCTACTTTGATGGGGCAGCCAACCAGAAAGGATTTAGAATTGGGGTCTTACTGATTATGCCTGATGGCTCTCATATTCTACTTGAGTTCAAGCTAAACTTTGACGTTACAAATAACCAAGCTGAGTATGAGGCCTGTATTGTTGGCATGGAAGCTGCCCTCACTCTAGGCCTGGAAAAGCTCGAGGTTATTGGCGATTCTAATCTTGTCATGTCTCAAGCCAACGGGGACTGGAAAGTTCGTGAAGAGAGGTTGAAACCTTATCACAGGGCTTGGAAGATCTTATTCCTCGCTTTAGCAAGGTTACCTTTACTCACATTCCTCGTTTGAAAAATCAATTTGCCGATGCCTTGGCAACTTTGGCTTCTATGGTCGAACTCCCTTTGGGTGTCAAGCTCCGCCCTATTTTGATCGAATAGTGGGATTGTCCTGCCTATCAGTATGTCAATGCCATTGATGATGTAGATGATGGCCTACTCTGGTACCACGATATATGGAATTTCGTAGAAAGTGGGGAGTATTCAGCTGAAGCTAATGACGTAGCTTTCCCATTTCCCTACTCACGCTTCCAACAATCAATAGTTCCAAAAATATTACATCTTTGGCTCTAAGTGTAACGACCCTGATTTTTGGTAAATAAAAATTTCGTTCAATATTTGAATTTTATTACTTGGATTTCTTTTAAATCTCTTTTAAATTCCAATAATCCGTCATAATTAGATTTTAGTCCTTTAAAAGTATATTTCTTAGCTAGAGGCCCTACTTGGCAAGTCTAGCTAGCTTCTAACCGACTTGTTGGAGAAACTGAACTCCCAATCCACCTAGTTACAATTTCCTAATCCTAGATGGACCTTTTTGACCATCTTTGAGCATTGTGAACCTTTCCAACCCTAGACTGGAAAATCATTATTTATTTTCTTTATTTATTTTAGTTTTCTTCTTTAACCATTGGACAATAAAGGTTAGGAAAACTTTTATCCATTGGATAATAGAAACCCTAAATTTTATATTTAGGGTGTAAGTGGATAAATTCAAGTAGTGCTTTGATCAGCACTAGATTGTAACGGCTTCTCGTGCCTCTTGACCGGAACCCTAGTTCGTTGTCGGAACCCTAATCTACAAAACAGACAAGGAGTGAGCGCACATCTGTCTCTTCGTGGCAAAGGCCCTCCGATGCCTAAGTTATTATCACGTACTAGCAATAAACCCTAAATATCAATAGGAAGTAATGTATGAGTGCAATGTATTGCGTACCCTTTACCTCTAGGTTTAACTTATATTTATAGATTCATGGATGCTTGCTACCCAAGTATCCGTGTTGCCCTAGGTTTCCTACCTCGTATAGGAAAACCAGGATATCTTGGATTCTCGTTCCCTTATCAGTTCATTACCTTAATCCGTGTAGGACTCTTTTCCATAACAAGTCGAACATCCCATTCCCGTTGGGTATCTTTTCAGATCCTACATTCTCGGGATCTCATTCCTTAACGAAAATACCACTATTTTTGGACCCTTCCAGAGTGTTCCTTTTTAATCCAACATCTGATTGGATTCATTTCCTTATTCGGCTGTCTCATCGCCGAACAGACTGCCTAGACCACTCACTTCACATGTAGCTGGTCCTTTATCAATTATTTGGACCATTACCTTCTTAGGAGCTCCCCTCCTGTTCGGCCTTCTTATTGCCGAACAAGCTACTTGGACTAGTGACTTCTCATGTCACTATTCTATTCATTAGTCTCCTGGACCAATAACTTCTTATGCAAATCAGACCTAGACCCCGTACTACCTTCCTGGACCAATAACTTCTTATGCAAATCGGACCTAGACCCCGTACAACCTTCCTGGACCAATGACTTCTCATATCACTGGTCCATATTGCCGAACACTATATAGCGCGATGACTCCCCCTTACAACCTGTTTGGGCCCTCCTTGGGCCTGTTCGGGAATACCTCCCTACAATTGCTCCCCAGCTTTACTTGTTACGTTTTTCTCAGATGCCGAGTAAAGCTCTTTAATTACCTGAGCAAATCAATTTTGTCCCTGCACTTTATTTCATAAATTTGGTGCAATTTTCATCATTTAGTCAAGGCAAAAACATCTCTTCGCTCGGCCTAGACAGGCTTTTTAGCCCTAAGCTTTACACATGGCATTCGTTGTATTGCTTACATTAAATGCGGACAAATGTTTTTTTGGGGAACGGTACATCCAAACGGCATCTGGGGTGACGTTTCGCATACGCCACCCCACTTTTTAGGGTATTTTTGGGTTTTCGTCCCGTTTTCAAAACCCCATTCTCTCTCTAGACTCCCTCTGCAGAAAGAAAGTTCGAGCATACCCGCTATTGGAGCTCTGTTCACCTTCTCGAGGCTTCTTCTTTTCTGCTTTGGGGATTCCATCCACTAATTCGTAAGTCACCATTCCTCTCTCTGCTCCATTTCTCTCGTTGATTTAGGATTGCTACAATCGTTTTTAGGGTTTCTCCGTCCCTCCCTTCTTTTTATTCGAAGAACCCAAATTTTTTCGGTTATGGGTCGATTTTGGAGGCATTGTAACACTCTTCAGACCATGTCGAGTTTCAGATCTCGCTACGAGATTCCTGATGACGTGGCTACTGCTTTGGCTCCTGAGGATGCCATCCGTGAAAGTTTTGACTTTGACACCCTTCATATTCCTGTAGTTGCCGTCGTTGAGGGCGGAGTTAGGTTTCCTTTGGCTCCCCTGCTTCGTCAGGTCTTGGCCTACTATAGGCTTTCCCCAATGCAGGTTTCAGCCAATTTATTTCGAGTGGTTATGGGTATAAATGCCCTAAATCAAATGTTAGGGACTTCTTTAGGTTTATATGACATCCACCACTTATACAGCATCTCCAGAACCGGGGACGCCCTCACATACTATTTAAAAAGTAGGGATTCTAGAAAGAAACTTGTCCTCGAACTCCCTGATTTTGCTCGAGGGGATGACGATGATTTTCTGATTGTTACGGGCAACTTCGAACCCAGAGATGAGGACGGCCAAGTGATTGGTTTTCATGCTCCTCACATACTCGGGAGCCCACGTTAGTGCTTTCCTCCTGATCCATATGTTTTTATTCTTTAGTCAAAGCCTTTTCATGCTTGTACTTATTGTGCATTGTGTTATGTTACAGCTCCGAACATCAATCAAGGCCATAACATCATAACCCCACAAGTCTATGTAGCGGATATCAGGCGTGCACTTGCTTTCAACGGAGAAGGAACATACCTCTCGGGCCGAGCAAGAGCAGCTCAAATACTTCTTAGTTATAAAGCTTCATATGGTGGTTTCATTGATCGGCGTACCTGTGCAGCCGACAATCCTGTTTTAGCTGGTCCATCAAGGCCGTTCCCCGAGCAAGAAGAAAGGTGTTCTCAAACACCACCATGTCCTAACGAGCCGATTCCTCTCGCCGAAGAAGCTTCCAATTCCACATCTAGCGGCTACACCCCTTCTCCTCCAGAAATGGACCAGCCAATTGACCTGGGGAGCCTTCTTACTCTTCCTGGTCGGGGTCTTAATGTTGCTCGAAGCCAAAGTGGTTCTCAAGGTCATGGTCGCCGTGCCCAGATCCAGACTGATGCTCTTCCAGGGTTCTCCTTAGAAGAAATTGAGGCCTACCACCGAGACAAATGCCAGCGAGTGGAGGAATCACAAGAAAGGCCCCCTCAATCCTCTTCATCTCCAGCTCCTATATGGGCTCCTTCGTTTACTCATGAAAATCGAGCTGTCACTGCTCAAGATAGTGTAGAGTCTGAAGGGACTGCTCTTGCTCTATCCCAAGCCTTTCTACTGTCGGGAGATATGCAGAAAGAAGTGGCATGCTCTCCTGACAACCTTCTGAGTTCATTCATGTCCCATAATGCCAAGGTAAACTTTCTCGTTTTAAACCATATCCTTTCGTGTTTGTGTTTGACTGTTTGCATGTTTTAGGTAATGCAAAAGATGGTGGCAATGGCCCAGAAGCTCAGCCAGTCCGAACCCCAACGTGCCAAGCTTGTGAGTGAAAACACCAAACTTCAATGCACTATCATTAGGCTCGAAAGGGAGAGGAACCAAGCCCTGGGGATAGCAGATGGGCTGAAAAACAAGCAGAAGGGGGCCGAAGACAGCTTGAACTAATCTTTGAAGGAACTGAGGCAAGTCAGAACAAAGCCAAAGCTGCATTTGAGCAGGGGTACAATGAAGGGATTAAAGTAGCTACGGAAAGCTACAAGAATCAAATGCCTGGGATATAAGATCAGGCATGGGTTGCCTCATGGACAGCGTGTCTTGCAAAAGCTGGGGTACCTGAATCGTCACCTCTGTGGACCAACATTGACCTACCAAGTTCAGCTGTTGCGCCTGAGGAAGACATTGCCGAGGAGGAAGATGGGGAGCAAGATGCTCGCACGTCCGAACAACCTGCCGCTGATGTCGAACCAGGTGATGACGTGACAAACCCTTGCCAGAAGGAAGCCAATGGTGGTCACCCTGGGGGAGATACTACTACAGAGGACACTACTGCACCAGCGTCTCTTGCAACCGTTCAAGATCTTACTGAAGATGAATAAGTACAATCTCCTCCCTTTGACAGACAATCCTGGTCATCCAAATAGTTGAACTTGCCCTGCGTGGCACAAGTTATGAAAACAAACTTGTTTTAACATAGGTGTTTTGGCTTTGAATACTGTTTTGTTTGACACTTCGTTTTCTTTCTAGGGTGCATATTTAGCCAAGTGTTTCGTACTTATTTAAGTTTCTCGTACTTATGCATGTATTCGTATGCAACCCCAAGCTAGTTCTTTCTTGGACATATCCGTATGTCTAAGTTTTTCGTATTTAGACAATTCGTTAATTCTAAGTTTATTCATACTTAGATCGGTGCCCAAATGTATTCGTATGTATGCCAAGTGCTTCGTACTTAAACTATATCTGCATGTTCTTGTATGCATCCCAAGTTTAATTCGTGCTTGGATATATGCCTAAGTTTACTCGTACTATAGGCAATCAACTACATATCTCGTATGTATGCAAAGAAAACGTATAGGCCCATTCTCTGCTCCCCAATATGAAGGAAGGTTGAAAAATAAGTGGCATACTTCATATTCTAGTACCCAGAATAAAAATTTGCTAAAGAAGAATATTCCATTATTCAAAATTGGAGTTCATAACTCAAAACTCAAGGGGGCGTTACTCGTATCCCTTGCAACTAATAAAACACAAGAGAGTTTTGTTCGTAACCCCCACACAATCACGATGTGCATCTGTATACACCCGTTTTTGGCACCCAATCCTGGGCAAGCGTTGGACAACCATTTAATTATTATTCAATTAAATTGGGCCATAAAATGAAGAGTCGTTGGGCTAAGATTAATTGGGCCAAGGCAATGTCAATTGGGCCCGTTCAATTTTAGTCCAAACCGGATGCAGGATCAAAAAGCCATGGGCCGTGGGCTACGTTGTTTAAGGAATAAGTAAGGCCCAGTTAGCCTTTAGCAAGGCCTGTTACATTCTTGAAGCCCCATGACCCATGAGGAGCAAAAGGATGAAAAAATGGGAATGGCTGCCACATGGCTATTTGACTTAGTCAAATTGGCCCATTATTCGTTAATACCCACAGAAAAAGGGATGAGGTGGCCCACTACTTGGCCATTACCCACGAAAATAGGGAGTGGAGGAGAATTACATGGCCCATTATTCTCTCAACTACCCATGATCAAGAATTAACATGTACCCAATTAGTTTTTCACTTTCAACAATTATCCCACAACCGTTGCATCATGAAGAAAGAATCGGGCAACATGGGACACGTGTCATCACGAGAAGAGGATAACAAGCTCCTTGCATGCAGAAAATTCGAAGACCCTTGGCCTATAAATACTAGAAGACAAGAAGAAAAAAGGGTCGACACACCAATCAAGCTCAACGCTTAAAAAACCAAAGCCTTCCCAGCGAAGCAATTATCTCACTTTTCTCATCATCACTCAATTACTTCTCCAAGTAATTCGAGTTTTCTATCTCTCTTGTACCCCAACTTTATTATTACGACATAATAAAGTTATTCATATCTCTCTTGTATCCCCGACCTTATTATTACGATATAAGAAAGTTATTCTACGTTACTACTTCTTTTCCTACACGGTTAGGAAATTATTAAGTCCTCGCTCGTAGAGGCAAAACCACGAACCAACACTGCAATCCAGCCCTTAGGTTTGCAGCACTATCGCCTTCACGGTGAAGAAGTCAGAAAAGGGACACTCAGCCCTTTATGTTAGATGCGACAAGTCTTGGCACGCCCGCTCAGTCCTTGAGCCATTTCGAAGCCAAACATCTTTTTGGCACGCCCGGTGGGACCTTAATCGTCTAAGGGTTTTATCATGGTCAGGAAACTGCAGCAACAATCGGATCCACCCATCTCGGATCCACCACAGAGTCCTGAGGGGGTGGCAGTCGACGTGCCATTACTCGAGGAAGCTGGTCCTCAGATCAGCGCCCAAGATCTTAGCGACGCTACCGATAGCGTCAAAAATTATATGTTCATGGCAGGATATGAGATCTCCCACAATGTTACGCAGTCAATCTCGCAATCGTTCACTCAGTCCTTGGAACCTTTGACCATAGCAGTCAACAAAATGGTTGCTACACTTACAGAGAGGCTACCGCTCGCTTCTCAGCAGCAGGGCTTTCCACAGTTTGGTGTCTTTGGCAAGACCAAGCTGGCTTATTGGGGGTTGCTTCCCCTCCTTAGACATTTTACCATGCCACTTCATCTAATAGCCCTGCACTCGGGGGGCAAAAAGAGAATGGAGTCATGATTGGAGGAGCTTCGACGCCTCTGAATAACGATCGAAGGTTTATTTTGGTCGAGGACCAGAACAAGCTTGACAAGTCTGACAAGAAGGACAGAAGGCCTTTGCAAGGAGGCCAAAGCTCTGGAAAGGACAAAGGAGTTGCACATACTCCTCAAAGCTCTGATACTCGGGGGGCAAGTCCAGCCCAAAACCAGCAGGCACAAGAGGCGTACCCACAGCTGCCTCCTTTGCCAGACCTAGTCATGGGAAGGGATCAAGTCTCGAACCTGCTCCAGGAGCAGTTAGGACCTGGTTTCAGACCTTTGGGAAGGCCAATGTATAGGAAGCCTCTCATACCAAGGAGGTGGACAATACACCTATCCCAAAGGGTTATAGAGTCCCAGAATTTCAGACCTTCAATGGTGAGAGCATGCAATCAACGGTGGAGCACATTGCCAGGTTTCAAGTTCAATGTGGAAAGGCAGGAACCATTGATGCACTGAAGTTGAGGCTTTTTCCCAATTCTCTTACTGGGACAGCCTTCACTTGGTACATCAACTTGCCACCTAATTCGGTGCAGACCTGGGCACAGTTGGAGGAGATGTTCCACCAGCAGTTCTACAGAGTAGAACCAGAAGTCACGTTGGCGGACCTATCATGCTATCGTCAAACCCATCTAGAGTCTGTGGAGTCTTACCTTTTACATTTCAAAACTGCTCGATTCAAATGCAAGATAGCCTTCCTGAGGCCGAATACGTGCGTATAACACTAAACGGCCTGGGCTTTGAAATGAAGAAGAAGTTTTATGGAACGGAGTTCAGAGACTTGTTCGAATTATCTTCTAAGGCTTCTCATTATGAAAAGTTCTTGGCTAAAGAGCAGCACAGGAAGACGGCATCCAAAGGGACGTATTACCGCGACCCTAATTACGAGGTTGCTGCAGTGAAAGCAGAGGCAAACCCAGATGTGGCAGTGGCTGAAATCATCAACAAAAAGCCATACGTTTGCAAGGCCTTTGTCAAGATGGAGCCCACAAAGCAACCAGCCCAGAGCACTTTCAATAAGTCAACCAGGACCTATACATTCGACGTGGGTAGGGCTGAAGCTATCTTTGATCAACTCTTGGCCGACAAGCTGCTCAAACTGCCCTTTGGTCACAAGATTCCAACTCCGGAAGAACTGAAGGGCAAAGAGTATTGTAAGTATCACAATTTTTGGAGTCATACTACTAATAACTGCATAGTATTTAGAAATGATATCCTGGACAAAATTGAGCAGGGAGAGTTCAAATTCCCTGAGAAAGACAAGCAGCCCATGGAGGTGGATGGCAATCCCTTTCGTTCAGGGTTGAGTACAAATATGGTCTCCGTCAACATGAGGGACATGCCTAGGACTGTTCTTAGGCAGAAGATAAGTTTGGGAGCCCATTCCAGAGCAGTCTATAAGTCCAGCCCAGGCAGGTATTGGGATCCTTATTATGATGAGGGTGATGTTAGGACTGAGCGGGTGAGAAGGTTTGAAAAACTAAACTCTTGGTGGTCCAGACCTTCGGGAGTGAAGAAACCAGAGAAACCAACTTGTTCCATGGTGTGCACAGAGTGTGGACATCATGCTAGTCCTAGCAAGCCAATCCTAAAAAGCATTATTGTGGGAAGGGCTGAACCAAGTCGTAAGGAGCCACGCAGATCTAAAGGGAGAAGGGTTGTACGCGAATCTGTGTTCAATCGAATTCAGCCAGGGTTGGTTGAAATTGAAGATGAGCTTGTCAACTTGAGGATATCTGCTCCTTCTAGGGATAAACCAAGGGTTGTGAGACCTTCAGTCACTCCTCCAGATGAGTGGCATAGGGTTGAACATCCAAAGTTTCCTTCTGAACCTCCACCTTTATCTAGATCTCAAAAAAGGCGCCGCCAACGATTCAGGCAGGCAACTAGAAAGGCTGATGAAAAAATAGACCTACTTGACGATCCCATGAATGAAGATGACCTCATGAATGGTGATGATCCAAAGGGGAAGACGAAGATGGAGATCCTAGTGGAAGAGCCTATGGTCGAAAAACCTAAGGCTAAAAGAGTATACAAGCCTCTGAAAAGGACTATGGAAGAGGCTATCGTTGAGCCTCCTCCAAGGACTTTACCACAGAAGCAAATCCCGTTCAAGAGGACGTACAAGAGGACGTACAAGGAGGTCGTTATCAAACCACCTCCAAAGCAGGCGACGGTACCCAATAAATGACGTCTCTTGGAAAGAACTCTTAAGGAGGCTAGGATTCAGCCTCCACCAGGACAAGTCTCTTTGCTCCAGAGGACAGCCCTTGAACCAAGGAGGCCAGACTCGGGGGGCAAGTTGAAGTTGAATCCACAGGCCAAGGTGTTTGTGCCTGGACAGGGTCATAACATGCAATGCAACATGGTTGTGTTCTTACCCGCAGATCTGGAAGCCAAGGACAATACTCCAACAGCCATGGAGGGAGATGTTGTAGAGATGGGGTAGACAGCGGAGATTTTAAATGAGTCATTCTCTGTAGGACTGAATGGGCCTTCAGTGATCGTGCTGAAGGACGAAACTGAAGAGAAGAATGAAGATCGTGCAGCTAGCGTGATCTTTGAGAGGCCGAGTCCCACGATGAACAAACACATCAAGCCCTTGTACATTGCTGGTTGCCTTGATGGGATTCCAGTGAACTGTATCCTGGTAGGCAACAGTTTAACAGCCAATCTCATTCCTAAGGCCATGATGCAGAGGCTCGGGAAGACTGATCAAGACCTGGTTTCATGCAACGCCACCTTGACTGACTTCACTGGGAAGGAGACAGCATGCCAAGGTATTTTGATCATGAATTTAACGATAGGATCCAAGACCTTAACAACACCTTTCTTTGTTGTCAATTCACACTCTTCCTTCAATGTTCTACTGGGGAGAGATTGGATTCATTCCTGTCTAGCGGTCCCCTCAACCCTTCACCAATGTCTTATTTTTTGGAATCAAGACGACGTGGAGGTAATATGGGCTGACCGTAGACCATTCAAGGCCTCTACTAACCATGCTGAGGCTTACCTATATGATGAGGGGGTTGGTCCAATGAAGGTGGCAGGCCTTGACAAGTATGGCCGCCACAGAATAACCCCCATTCATAACAACAAGTCAGCTGAAGAAGTGAAGGAACTTTTTCAAGAATTAATCGGTCCAATGATTATGGAGTCAAGCAGACCGATTATAGCTTCATCCAAACACCCTTCTCAATGTCAGTAAGCCCTTCAGAAGCAGAGAAACATGTGGCCCTTCGGACCACATTGTCAAAGTTTGAAGCCTATTCACTAGAGAAGAGGCTGATGGGAAGTCACGAGTCTGAGGAAGATTTTTCTGCTTGTGCGGCCGAAGTAATCAACGAAGACGAAAACCTGGTTGAAGATCTTGATGAAATCCGCCTGGAAGACCTTGAAGCAGCCCCAGCCAAGTTGGATGATTTAAAGGCTGACGTGCAAGATCCTTTAGAAGAAGTTAATTTGGGAGATTCAGAGAATCCCAAACCTATATATATCAGTCAACTTCTGCCAGAGGACGTGAAGGAAAAGTTCATCCAGCTCTTAGGGGAATTCAAGTCCTATTTTGCTTGGACTTACGAAGAGCTGCCAGGTCTGTCCAGAGACCTAGTGGAGCACAAGTTGCCTATACAACCAGAATTCAGACCTTTCAAACAATTGCCAAGAAGGATGTCCAATGAGGTTTACTTACAGGTTAAAGATGAGATCGAATGCCTCTTTAATGCTGGGTTCATACGCACAACCAGGTATGTTACTTGGTTCTCTAATATTGTGCCAGTCCTTAAGAAGAACGGTAAGGTCAGAGTGTGTGTAGACTTCAGAAACTTGAACTTGGCTTTTCCAAAGGACAAGTATCCAATGCCAGTCGTAGATCAGTTGGTAGATGGAGCTTCGGGTCACAAGGTCTTGTCCTTCATGGACAGGCATTCTGGCTACAATCAGATCTTTATTGAACAAGGTCGATAAGGCTAAGACCGCTTTTAGGTGTCCTGGAGCCCTAGAAACCTTTGAGTGGGTCGTAATGCCCTTCGGCCTAAAGAATGCTGGTGCTTCATTCCAGCGAGCAATGAACGCCATATTTCATGATTTCATTGGCCATTTCATGGAGATCTACATTGATGATATCGTGGTCAAGTCTCAGTCCTATGATGAACATTTGGAACACTTGAGGAAGTCTTTCTTGAGAATGCAACAGTTTAATTTGAAAGTAAACCCCTTGAAATGTGCCTTCGGAGTCTCCGCAGGCAAGTTCCTTGGATTCTTGGTCCACAACAAAGGGATTGAAGTCGCCAAGAACAAGGCCAAAGCAATCATGGAAGCGAAACCTCCTACCACCAAGAAGGAGTTGCAGAAGCTCTTGGGTTCGTTCAACTTCTTCAGAAGGTTTATCTCAAACCTAGCTGGAAGGGTTCAAGTCTTTTCTCCACTTTTGTTTGGGAGGCAAACCATCAAAAGGCCTTTGATGAGATCAAAAGCTATTTAGCAAAGGCTGTAGTCCTTATGCCTCCCATCAAGAACAAGCCGTTGAAGCTCTACATCTCAGCAGCTGAAGGCTCTATTGGAGGCCTCTTGGCTCAAGATAACACTCAAGGAAAGAAACAGGCAGTTTATTATTTGAGTAGGTTGTTGATTCCTTGTAAAAGGAGATACCCTCCTATTGAAAAGATTTGTCTTGCCTTGTACTTTTCAACAATAAAGTTGAGGCACTACATGCTTCTTGTTTTGGTTTACATTATGAGTAAAACAGACATAGTTAAGTACTTGCTTTCTCGGCCAATCATGAGAGGCCAAATCGGCAAATGGTCTTTAGGTCTAATGGAGTTTAGTTTTCAATACATTGCTCAAAAGGCTATAAAGGGCCAAGCCTTATCGGATTTTCTTGCTGATCATCCATGCGTGGATATCGGCGATGAGTCCGAGTTAGGTCTGAACGCCCTTGAGATATCACTTACTCCTTGGACATTGCTCTTTGACGGATCAAGGACTCAGCAGGCCTCAGGCTGTGGAATAATTGTTATTTCTCCTCAAGGCTTGAGGGCTGAATTGTCCTTTTAATTTGATTTCCCATGTACAAATAACCAAGCTGAATATGAAGCAGTTGTTATAGGCCTTGAAATCCTAAGAGATCTAGAGGCTAGAGAAGTAAAGATTATTGGGGATTCAAACCTTGTAATCAACCACTTGGCGGGAACGTTCAAATGCTATAGTGAGGACTTGGCTCCTTATTATATGGCAGCAGTGCAATTAATTCAAGATTTTGATAATGTAACTGTCAAACACGTTGCAAGGAGTATGAACACTGAAGCCAATAGCTTGGCTCAGGCCTCAACAGGTCTGAAGCTATCTCCAGAAACAATTCACAAGATTATCACAGTCCCAAAGAGATTGTTACCTTCTGTAAGGAGAATAGGTCTAGGACTGGAGATATTTACTTCTGACTTCACAGGTGAAGAATCAGATGATGAACCAGAGAACGATTGGCGTACATCTATTATTTCTTTCCTCAAAAGGCCCCATCATAGAACCTCTAGGAAGGTAAGGAGAAGGGCTATGAGCTATATCCTCGTGGGCGATGAATTATACAAGAAAAGCTTTGAGGATGACTTACTTTTAAGGTGTTTAGGGCACCCCGAGGCCATGAGGGTCATGAGTGAAGTCCACGAAGGAATCTGTGGAGCTCATCAATCAGGGATAAAGATGAGATGGCTAATCAGAAGGTATGGATACTATTGGCCAACCATTTTAGAGGATTGTATTCGTTTTTCCAAAGGATGTCAGCCCTGTCAAGCCCATGGCCCAATTCAGCGTGTCCCTGCAACTGATTATCATGCTGTGGTCATACCTTGGCCATTCAGGGGTTGGGCCCTTGACGTGATTGGAAAAATTTATCCTCCTTCGTCTGGAAATCATACTTACATCTTGGTAGCCACGGATTACTTCACCAAGTGGGCAGAAGCTGTGCCATTAAAGTCTGTGGATCAACAAGAGGTAATCAAGATGATCAAGGAAAGAATCATCCATAGGTTTGGACTGCCTGAACACTTGGTTGTAGATAGGGGTACAATATTTATGGGGGAACAAGTGGTTAACTTTGCTGCACAGCAAAATATTATTATTTCCAACTTTACTCCTTATTATGCACAAGGAAATGGTCAGGCTGAATCCACCAACAGGACTCTTGTCAACAATTATAGAAAAAATGGTGGAAGATAACCCAAGGGCCTATCACGAATTACTTTCTGAGGCCTTGTGGGCCTACAGAACCTCAAAGAAGGAAGCCACCAATATAACTCCTTATATGTTGGTATATGGACATGATCCAGTCCTACCAATGGAGGTAGTAGTAAAGTCAGCAAGAATAGCATATCAAAATGGCCTCACTCCTGCAGATTATACTCAGGCCATGCTGATGGAGCTTGAGGACTTGGACGAGGTTAGGCTTGCAGCCCTTGATCATATGATGGTTCAGAAAAGAAGAGTCGCTAGATCTTATGACAAACGAGTAAGAAAGAAGAGCTTTACAGAAGGGGACTTAGTTTGGAAAGCCATTTTTCCCCTAGGGGAAAAGAACCCAAGATATGGTAAGTGGTCTCCAACCTGGGAAGGACCTTACCAGATTGCTCAAGTCCTTAGAGGTAATGTCTATCTTCTTATGGACTTAAATGGTGGTCTGTTTTAGCATTTAACAAATGGAAAGTACTTAAAGCATCATTATCCTACTATGTGGGAAATAAGAGATTTTGGAGAAATTCAACCTAACAAACCAAAAAGATCTGATGACAAGGCCTAAGCAGAGGCCACGATACCTGTCATACAAAAATTTATAAAGGCCTCAAGCTTAGGCCGCATGTCATAGAACCAACCAGCGCCTTTGGCCATTTAAAGGAAAGTTCCAGGCCAGGCACAAAAAAGAAAACAAATTTAAAGTTATTACAGGCCCAAATCAAAAGAAAGAAGTCAGTTCTTGGAGGTCAAGACTTACAGAAGGCCTTCAAGATTGTTTTTGAGACTCTCCCAAGAAGTGTCAAGGCTAGCAAGTTAAGTTTCAAGTGTTTCCCGCTGTCCACGGAGACTCGGCATTTCTTCAACCAACAGGTTCAATTTCATCTTCTGGGTCTTGGATCCAGCCTTCAGATCATCATGGTGTTGGGCCAGAGTTTTGGATTCCTTCCGAAGACAGTCCAGATGACTTTCAGCTTGTGCTAGTTTGACCTTGAGGTCTTGGATTTCTGTGGAGGTAGTAGTAATGTTTGCCTCATTGGTCTTGATGTCCTCCTTCAGCTGGATCCATTCAGTGCTGAATCTGGTAAGCTCCGCGTCAACAGCTTCCAGCTCTGACAGCTTGGAATTTATCTTGCTAAGCTCATGGGTAGAGGAGTCGTAGGACTTGACCATGTTTGGGAATTCTTTTTGAAAGTGTTGGAGTGAACCCTCTTCTATCCCTAAGGCTTGGGACTTTACCAGCACATCCATGGCCTTTTTTACATTGGAGGCCCTGGCGGGATGAGCTACTGCTTTAAAGTTCTGATGTAAGGCCATTTTGAGGGCTGTTTTGGCCTCAGAAACTTCTTCTGAAGGGAATTGGGATTGTGAGGTTGAACCAAGCCCACTGCCTGAGGTGCCACAGGTAGCTGCTTTCAACAGATCTTGGACAGATTTCAACAGAGAATCCAGGTCTTCATCTTCATCTTCCTCTACCACATTGACAAGCTCAGGCTCAACAGGAGGGTTGATTGATGGAACAGACTGGATGATTGGAGATCTAGGCTTCTCTGGAGTCCTCAAGGATGCTTCATGCTCAGGTTCTTGGTCAGACAGGTCGAGTTTCTTCTCTTCTGCCTCTACTTCTTCTTCAAAGTAGTCATCAAGTTCCTGGGGATCGAAAATAAGGGGGAGTTGATGATAATACGGAGCTATAAACATTGGGGATTTCACGTCACAGTACATCCTTACGATTGGATTATGTTCAGTGGCAGACACGGTGTTCTCAGAATCGATTGGTGTCGAAACTTTCTTTCTCAACTTCTTCTTTTTGGAGGGAGCTGATTCTGCTTGCCCTTCTTCACCAATGGAGGTGGCCTGTAAGAAAGAAGTTTAGTAGGACATTCAAATAGGTATAAGAGGAAGAGCCAAGGAAAGCTCAGACCTTGCCCGAAGGATCGGTTTCGGGAGAATTGGTCTTAGCACTACTTCTTGTTCTGCCAGCAACTACTGTTTCAGAAGCCTACAAAAGAGATAAAGGCATGATTGCCTATTCTGAAGGACTAGGCAAGGGGCTAATGAGTTCATACCTTTGGCCATTGTCTCTTGGCTGTGGTCTTCACCCTTTTGGACCTCTGAGCAGGAGGATTCACAGAGGCTTCCTTTGGTTAATCTTCTGAACCTGTTAGCAAGGGAAGAAATTAATCCAGATCTTGGGAGGCTTAGAGAAATTAACGCGTAAGTAGACCTTTTAGTATTACCTTTTCTCTTGACGCTTGAGACCAGAGAAGGACGGAGTTGTTGCAAAGGGACAGTTATGCCAGGTTCAGGGACTCTAGTGGGGTGCGGCAGAATATTCATGAGAACATCTAGATATGGAGTGGAAAAATGCATCTTGGTGTAACCTTCCCACCAGCTATCAAATTTTGCTCCCTTATCGGTACGTTCAACATAGGGATGAAGGGCAAAGGTCTTTCTGAGCTCGGGAAGGACATTTCTAACTTTTTCCAGGTCCCTGGGTTGGATCATGGGCCTATCAGTGAAGTCCTCATTTAAGGATTGGTATGGAGGCACAGGGGTGAGTTGACATAGTCCAAACTGCCTGGCGAATTGGGCTGTATTGTAATATTCGACTCCACATTTATAATTTGTTGGGGTAAAGGCCATTCCATACATAAAGTCTCTGGAGATCAAGAAACTGGTCCAGATCTCCATGTGGTCATCAAAGTCATCACCCGGGTCTGATGCCCCACGCTTCAACCACCAAGGGATGGTATCTCTAACAAATGGCATCCAGTTCTTGCCCATACTAACAAGTTCACGATAGAAGAACTTAAAGTAAACACTGAAGGCATGTCTAGGGCCACGAGTATCAACATAGTAAAGTCCATAACAGGTATTTTCTGAGTTCTTGTTCATGGGCGGGGCGAGTTTGGGGAAATAGGACCACAACCACAAGGTGATGATCCACAATGGACTGGGAGCAAAAATAAACTTGTTACTTATCAACTCTTTCATTCCACAATAAAGATGTGCCAAGACGAGGGGGCCTAGTGCCAGCTTCTGCCCCGAAGCTAGGGCACAGGCCAGATCTATAAAGTCTTTGGTAACCCTATTGGCAGAGACACAAAACACAAATTTGTTCAACCAGTAAAGAAGGAAAGCGACGTGTTCACCATCCTCGACAGGACCCTTTTTGGAATAATAATTAATGAATGGGGAGAACGACAAGGGCTCATTGTACTCAAAGTAGGGGGTTTTTTGGGACAGAAAATAGTTGGCCTCAATCCCGTGAGGGCGGAGGCCTGTTAGAAAAGTAATGTCCTGAAGAGTAGGACTCATAAGGCCTACCTTGAAGTGAAAGGAATTCGTGGTAACTGACCAAAATTGAGAAGCAGCAAGAAATAGGTTCTTGTCCATGTCGATTAAGGATTTACTGAGCAGGATGGCATCCCGGATCCCTATCTGTCTCCACAAATCGCCTTTCACCTCCAGCATTCGATCGAGCCACTCCACGTATTTGGCGTC
The DNA here is from genome assembly GCA_019656835.1 of Rhododendron ovatum. Taxonomy (NCBI): domain Eukaryota; kingdom Viridiplantae; phylum Streptophyta; class Magnoliopsida; order Ericales; family Ericaceae; genus Rhododendron; species Rhododendron ovatum. The sequence continues at coordinate 19,969,156 of CM033801.1, read as the reverse complement.
AGGTTTGTGCCAGAGTCGATTGGAAATATTCGTAGAAAAGCGAGTCCAATCGAGACATGGAGATTCGAAGGGTAGGGTTTCCTCTGCCAGAGGATACATTGGGGCAAGTTGAGAAGGAAACCCTAGCTGGAAGGCTGGGCCAAGGCCGACTCGATCAGCGTTAGCAATTACCAAAGTGTCGTTAGTGATTGCTATGTGTTCGTCGGCCAAGATCTTGCGAATCTGTACGGCGAGGCTGTTAGGGTTTGGAGGCGGTGTGTGAGCTATATGGGTAGCCATTCCTGTCAAGGATCAGAGGCGAAATCAGAAGCTATGGAAGACTAGGGTTTTTCTGGGTTTTTCTCGAGCGAGAAGAAAGAAGACAGAGAGAAGGTAGAGAGAGAATAAAGTTACAAGAATGGGGTTTTTATGAGGAACGGTACAGGAATCAAAGGACGCCGTTGCACTTATCATTCCTCATGTTTGAAATTTAATTGGCAAGTGAAAAGATTGGACTCTTGATTGACACAAGGAAAGTCCTAGTGGCTTCAAAAGACTGCATGGCAACCAATGCAAGGCCTGGGGCGTCGACAAGTGTCTCCTAGACTTAAAAAGCTGATAATTGCTGTTGCCGATAGAACTCCTCAGTGGGGTTTTTATCTTGAAAGTTGTTCGAATTTGGTTCAATTTAAGGGGGGAGTCTAAAATCCAATTAACAGACACACTTTGAAACTTGAAAAGTGGTTAGGCCTAATTATGGCCTGATTATCTTTTTGAGTGTGAATATTCGAATTTTTTGAAAAATTCTTAGGCTAAATAAGTCTGATTATTTTTTCAAATCTAGCGATAAGGACTCGTTTGGTTATGCCAAAAATTGTACTCTGTCCTAATTTACAAGCCTGGATCTTGAACAAGATCAAGGCATGGGGGGGCATTATTTACACCCGTTTTTGGCACCCAGTCCAGAGCAAGCATTGGACAACCATTTAATTATTATTCAATTAAATTGGGCCATAAAATGAAGAGTCGTTGGGCTAAGATTAATTGGGCCAAGGCAATGTCAATTGGGCCCGTTCAATTTTAGTCCAAACCAGATGCAGGATCAAAAAGCCATGGGTCGTGGGCTACGTTGTTTAAGGAATAAGTAAGGCCCAGTTAGCCTTTAGCAAGGCCTGTTACATTCTTGAAGGCCTATGACCCATGAGGAGCAAAAGGATGAAAAAATGGGAATGGCTGCCACATGGCTATTTGACTTAGTCAAATTGGCCCATTATTCGTTAATACCCACAGAAAAAGGGATGAGGTGGCCCACTACTTGGCCATTACCCATGAAAATAGGGAGTGGAGGAGAAATACTTGGTCCATTATTCTCTCAACTACCCATGATCAAGAATTAACATGTGGGTAATTAGTTTTTCGCTTTCAACAATTATCCCACAACCGTTGCATCATGAAGAAAGAATCGGGAAACATGGGACACGTGTCATCACGAGGAGAGGACAACAAGCTCCTTGCATGCAGAAAATTCGAAGACCCTTGGCCTATAAATACTAGAAGATAAGAAGAAAAAAGGGTCGACACACCAATCAAGCTCAACGCTTAAAAAACCAAAGCCTTCTCAGCGAATCAATTATCTCACTTTTCTCATCATCACTCAATTACTTCTCCAAGTAATCCGAGTTTTCTATCTCTCTTGTACCCCAACTTTATTATTACGACATAATAAAGTTATTCATATCTCTCTTGTATCCCCGACCTTATTATTACGATATAATAAAGTCATTCTACGTTGCTACTTCTTTTCCTACACGGTTAGGAAATTATTAAGTCCTCGCTCATAGAGGCAAAACCACAAACTAACACTGCAATCCAGCCCTTAGGTTTGCAGCACTATCGCCCTCACGGTGAAGAAGTTAGAAAAGGGACGCTTAGCCCTTTAAGCTAGACGCGACAAGTCTTGGCACGCCCGCTCAGTCCTTGAGCCATTTCGGAGCCGAACAACATGATCGCCAAGTCAAAAACTCGTGAGGGGCACATCCCTGTTCTTCGAAAGTTCTTCGAACGACTTCGTAAGTATAGAATGCATCTCAATCTGCAGAAGTGTACTTTTGGAGTCAGAAATAGGTAAAATGCTTGGCTTTTTGATCACTAGTCATGGGATTGAAGTTGACCCATCGAAGATTGAAGTTGTACTTGAAATGAAGCCACTAGAGTCTAAAAAGGGAGTGTAAAGCTTTTTAGGGAAGGTTCATCAATAGATTCATCAAGAAGTTAACTTTGACTTGCGAGCCAATGTTTCATCTTCTAAAGAAGAACACTCTATTTGTATGGACAGACAAGTGTTAAGCGGCTTTCACATCCATTCAGAATTACTAGCAGAATCCTCCGGTCCTTATGCCGCCGATTCATGGGAAGCCTTTGATACTTTATTTGTCTGTAAATCCTTCGTCTATGGGGTGTTTACTAGCTCAAGAAGGAGATAAGGGTGTCGAAAAGGCCATTTATTACTTAGGTAAGAAGATGGTTGGATGTGAAGAATGCTACACAGCTCTGGAAAAGACATGTTGGGCTCTTGTTTGGGCTTCTAAGAAGTTGAGACACTACATGCTGGCTTATCCAGTGAAATTGATTTCTCGAATGGATCCTCCCAAGTATCTATTTGAGAAGCCAGCACTTACTGGTAAGTTAACACGTTGGTTTCTCTTATTGGCAAGTTCGATCTTGAGTATGTTATGAGGAAATCCATCAATGGACGAGCAGTCGCGGGATTTTTGGCCGATCACCCTGTTGATGGACCAGAGGACTCAGATTTTGTGTTCCCAGATGAGGAAGTGCTAACAGTTGTCGAAGATGTGTGGACACTCTATTTTGATGGAGCAGCCAACCAGAAGGGATATGGGATCGGAGTACTGTTGATTACACCTAATGGCTCTCATATTCCACTTGTGTTCAAGCTCAATTTCGATGTCACAAATAACCAAGCTGAGTATGAGGCCTGTATTGTTGGTATGGAGGCCGTTCTTACCCTCGGTGTGGAAAAACTCGAGGTCATTGGTGATTCCAATCTTGTTGTATCTTAAGCCAACGGGGACTGGAAAGTTCGCAAAAGGAAGTTGAAACTTTATCATCAAGACTTGGAAGATCTTATTCCTCATTTTAATAAGGTTACTTTTACTCATATTCCCCACTTGAAGAATCAATTTGCTAATGCCTTGGCAACTTTGGCTTCCATGGTTGAACTTCCTTTGGGTGTCAAACTCCGCCCTATTCTCATCGAACAGTGGGACTGTCCTACCTATTAGTATGTCAATGCTGTCGATGATGTAGACGATGGCCTACCCTAGTACCACGACATATGGAATTTTGTTGAAAGTGGGGAGTATCCGACTGAAGCTTTTAAGAAGGATCAACTCGCGTTATGAAGGATAGCTGCCCAGTACATCCTTTGTGGAGGGAAGTTATACAAGAGATCCCATTGTGGGATGCATAAACTCTATGTCAATGGCTCTGAAGTCGCAAGGATTATGGAGGAAGTTCATGAAGGAGTCTGTGGTCCTCATATGAGTGGTGTCATGCTTGCTAGGAAAATCCTACGACAGGGTTACTTCTGGTCCATGATGGAGTCTCAGTGTGTGGATTATGTACGACGTTGTCATAAGTGCCAAATCCATGCCAACCTAATGCATGTTCCCCCTTCTAACCTCTTTGGCATGACTTCTTCTTGGCCTTTCTCTGTGTGGGGCATTGATGTCATAGGCATGATCGGACCGTCTGCTTCGAACGGTTACAGGTTCATTTTGGTAGCGATAGATTACTTTACCAAGTGGGTGGAGGCTGAATCCTACAAAAGCCTAACTACAGTTCAGGTTGCCCATTTTATCAGGAAGAACATCATCTATCGATACGGTGTGCCTCAAGCGTTTGTATCAGATAATGGAACTCATTTCAAAGGCAGGGTTTTGGAATTATTCGAAGAGTTCAAAATCCAAATCCATCATTTGACTGTTTATCGCCCTCAAACGAATGGAGCTGTCGAAGCGGCAAACAAGAATATTAAGACGATTATCAAAAAGTTAATCAGCAATCACTGTATCCATTCATCATTGGGATGGTCCCCAGGTGGGACTTGAAATAATTGTTAGGCCAAATTGGGGTGTCCATAGATGCCCCTCTTTGACTGAACTTAAACGGATCGCAAGGCATGTTTAAGTAAGAGTCATAGCCGTAAAACAACTTCAATTTGGTCAAACCACTATTCCAAGGTTTTTTTGAAAAAGGGTTTAGTTATGGTCGGGCCAGGAGGGTGCCCATGTATTCCACAAGGGAAATTCAGACCAATCGTAGTTTGAGGCACTAAAAAGAAAAAGTTTGGAGGGTTAGGGACAGAAAACGTACCTTCAGGCTTTAAAAGCCGTAGTGCAACGTACCTGGGCTATGCCAGGATTTTGGCGGAGAGTAGTTGAAAGAGTGTGGGGCTGTCGGGGAAATTTTTGTGGAGAGCATCCTTAGTATTTTGGGGTAGTTCAATACACGGCGGGTGAGTTGTTTGCTTTTCTTGATCATCCTTGCTTTGACTGAGGAGAGCTTAATAGAGTAGTCTATCCTTGCGAATGAGCTTGATGGAATAGATGTAATTGGGTGGAATCCAAACCATCTTTTGGAGACAATCGGACGCCGATCTTGAGATTTGGGGGCACGAGGCCAGTAACTGGAGCACAGAGCTTGAGATGAGAGAACCGAGGCATGGAACCGGTTGTAGTCATGAGGCGAGAGCCTAAAGAGTCGGAGCTTTAAGCTTGAGGTGATAGAACTGAGGCGTAGAGCCGGTTGATAGTCGGGCCATAGAGCTTAAAGTGATAGAACCGAGGCATAGAGCCGGTTGCAGTCTGAAGGTCTGTGCACGAAGCTTTTCCATAATAAATTTTGGCGTAGGGCCAGAGGATCAAGGCATTGGACCGACTAATAAAATCGAGGTGTAGAGCCGGTTGATTGCAGGATTGACTTGTTTCATGAGTGAGAGAGATGCAAAGTATGTATTTGTGTATGATGATGGTTAGATGTGAATAGATATGTTAATGATGTAATTGATGCAAACTCGATGTGATAATAGTGATGCAATTGTGCACGGGCCCATGCGTGTGTGTTGTTTGATTTAAGCGTAGAGCTTTTTTCAAGTTCTGGACTTGAGCATTCAGAGTGTAGAGCTCGAGCATTCGGAGGGTAGAGTCCGAGCATTCAAGTGTAGAACTTGAGCATCTAGTACACAGTGGTTGGGCATTCGAAGAGTTTCGAGCATTGAAAATGTTGAATTTTGAGCATTCAAGCATGGAGCTTGAGATCAGATGATATCTTGATGATTGCTATGGCATGGAGCCTATTGAGATAGTAGGCGTAGAGACGCTGAGTTTGTGGGCATAGAGCCACTGGCTTTGCTTATGAGATGGTTATAGGCGTAGAGCCGCTGAGTATGAGGTAGCGAGTGTAGAGCTGCTAAGATGGTTAGCTTGGAGCTGTTGAGCGATAGTGAGCATGGGCATAGAACCGCTGAGTGAGTAGTCATAGAGCCACTGGATGATTATGATAACAAGCATAGGGCATTGTGCTGTGAGATGACAAGCACGTGCATAGAGCCTCTGAGATGGTGAGGTATTGAGCACAAGGCCGCTAAGATGGTGAGTATGGAGATAATGACCACGGGGATATGGTGTTTTATAGAGCTTGAAATGGTATGTATGGAGTATGGAGCGAGCATAGAGCTGCGGGGATGGCGAGCGTAGAGCTGCTGAATAGTTGATATGGTGAGCATGAAGCCGCTGAGATGGTGGAACTGTAGTTTGATGGTAGTATGTATGAGGTGGATAGTGGATAATGAGATTATGGTGTTGCTGAGCTGGTGAATATGAAACTGCTGAGACGGTGAGTATGGAGCTATTGAGGTAATGAGCACATGGTGCTTATTGAGCTACTTGATGGAATGTAGGAATGCTGAAATAATGAGCTTAGGGTGCTGCTGAGTGATGGCATGTACAGGCATAGAGCCACTGAATAAAGCTAATTGAATGAGTGAAGCTTCTGAATGGCTTGATGGTAATGAGCAGGCATGCAGTTGTTAATCGTAAAGCTGCTAAGCATAAAGCTGATGGTCAATACAGAGAGTGCAGAGCTGATGAGTAGTAACGATGAGCGGAGGGTTGCTGAGTGATAGTGAACATAGGCTGTAACAGCTGTGTAGACACCTCCCAAACGGGGCATCGCCATATAGATTAATCATGTTTGTTTTAGTTCCACTACATAAACCAAGATTGTGGAAATTCCCATGGCTAGGAATATCGCCACACGATAACGGTTATATATCGCGACACGATAACGGTTATCATCAAAATAGAGTTGCCACCTAGTTTATAAAAATTAGGAAAAACAAGTAGAGATTCCGGGTACGGGAAGGGGAATGTGTTAGGCACACCTCTTTGCCCAGTCGTGAGACTGGCCCATAATCGTTTGACATAAGATGAATACTTGCTTTATTTAACTCTTCAACACGTAATCTGATTATTAACCTTTAACAGTTGATAAGGTGAGCCAAAACAGTAATGAAAACATGCATCAAAAAAGAAAACAAACTGTCCCAGAGAATGGATCCCTCAGCCGATGAATGGATGTCACGCCCGAGGAATCCTTCGGGATTGATGTACCGGCCGAAGGATTGAAGATCCAGCCGATGTTCTTCCTCACACTAGACTAAATGATCAATAGAAAATCAAAATACTATGATTAATGTACAAAAACATAAAAGAACCAAACCATAGGCCGATGGGCCTCACCACCTTGATCCCTCAGTTGCTTGATTGCTTCGGATTGAGGGTGATTGATTGACTTCTTTCTTGAAACCCTAGGGTTAGGATTTGTATTTCAGGGGTTTGATCGTCGGATCGCGGCTACCTACAAGAGTTTAGGGCTTTTGTAGAAAGAGTATAAGAGATAGATTCTACAGAGTATTAGCTCGTGAGAGGGTGTATTGAGTTATTAATTTCGAAACCCTAAGGCCTCTTTATATAGGCATGGGATGACTCACTCCGGCCGATCAAATAGCGTGAATCAATAAGGTAGTATAGGGTTAGAAGATCTCTGCTCGAATCTCTTTTCGTAGCCCTGAAGAATCGAAAAAAGGCTGCTAGGGTTTTGGTGATCAAACGAATGACAAAACATTCCAAAATTCTGGAAAAAGATGATTTGGCAGCTGAGGAATGGATCTGGAGGCCGAGGAATGGATCTGGCGGCCGAGGAACGGATTTGGTGGCCGAAGAATGGATCTAGTGGCCGAGGAGTGGATCTGGTGGTCGAAGAATGGATCTGGTGGCCTAGGATGCTATATTTATGTCTGAAAGGCTATATTGCTCTGAATTGGGTCCTCTAAGTGGCTAAAGGTACTCACCATAAGTCCATGGGTTCACGAAAAGTCAATCAGCAATCACTGTATCCATTCATCATCGGGATGGTCCCCAAGGTGGGACTTGAAATAATCGTTAGGCCAAATTAGGGTGTCTACAAGCTGTCGTACTTCTGAAGTGCAATAGTTGAGGATCAAGAGCTCAGAGTTGATAGTCCTCAATGATTGAGTGTTTGGGCAGCAGTAAAATTGTTGTAGAGAGTTCAGACAATCCCGAAGTTGGTTTGGCAATGATGCTTGAGATTCTATATGCTCGGGAATGCCCCTGAGATTAGTTCTGGCTTTATTGGAGTGCCCTCAAGGCTGACTCAATCATTGGTTTTGTTGGTCATGGACCCAAAACTTCATATTGGCTTTAATTAGTGCACAGGGCAAGATTCGACGTGGATGTAGGAGATAGATTGGGGGACCAAGAAATCGATCTCGCAGTCGAAGAATTGATGCCTCGGCAGAAGAATCGATGTCTCGACTGTGAGAAAGCCAAAAGTTAGAAAATCAATTTAAGTTAGACTTAATCGATTTCACGGGCCATTTCGTTTATTCCTCCTTTTCCCTCCTTTTCCCTCCCCCCTCATTTCTCCTTTGACCGAAATCACCCCGTCCCCCAACCACCGCTGTCACCGTCGTTCTTCGTGGTTCTCTTCGATCACCGCCGTCTGCCACCACTCTTGCTTCATTGCCATGGCTTCTTCACCTCCCCCTTCGGTTGACACTACGTCCGTGCCATCATCCGATGTTCCTACCGCGTCAAGGGACACGGGCAAAGCTCTGGCAGTTGAGGTCGTGGTTGTTGGTGGGGTTTCAAGTACCTGTGTCCTTCGTTCAAGCCGTTGTACACCCGCTGCTGGGGGAAGCTCTTTGCAACCCGTTCTTCATGATAGATTTTGAAGACCCTTCTGATACGGGCAACGATGCTTTGCCCCCTTTCGATGCTGCCACATATGTCCCTCCAGTTCACATAATCGGGCGAGGCGGTACATTGCGATATCGTCCTCCCCTTAGCAATGTCCCGCCCGAGGTTTTGCATAGAGAGCCGTAACAACACTTCGGTTTCACCAATGTAAAGGTGAATTTTCTCCTGCCAATGATATTGTTTGTATAAGATTTTATGAAGCAATGATTTGATATTTGAAAATGAAAATGGTTTCTAGAAATTGCCCCTTATGTAGGCGATCTCCTTGTGCTTTCGTATTGATCTCTTCTTTGTATTTTGCCAAGCAAATGAGAAGCTATGCATGTGGGGGAGCTGTTCCCAGGTTTTTGAATGGTACAAGAGGCTTTCTGATGATGCAAAAGACGCAGTTGCTTTGGTTGGCTTCAAGCAATTGATATTGGGCTTTCATCTTTCGAAAGCAGAGTTGGGACTGATTACAGCTTTAGTGGAGCGGTGGTGGGATACCATCAATACTTTCCATTTTCTCGAGGTCAGAGAGATGACAATCATGCTGGGTGATTTTGCTTTGCTTATAGGTTTGAGGGTTGGCGGCGATCCTCTTCCGATAGACCCAATGATTCATGAGCGAGAGGGGGCCCTCTTATAACTTCTAGGGAAAGTTCCTAAGTACAAGCACGTTGCCACATTACTTATTCCTGGCTTCGAGAATAGTTCGATCGTGCGGGCATCGAGTCTGAGGTATCGATGCAACAGTTGGTAAGGGCTTTTCTTCTTTATCTCCTTGGCCAGACCTTGTTCTGCAACAAGGAGAATTCAATGCATATTCAGTTTCTGGCTGCTTTGGTGAATCTGGAGACTATAGCAAAGTTAGACTGGGGGACTCCTGCTTTGGCCACGATGTAAGGGCACTTGAGTGCTTGTTCTTGAGGTGTTGGCCTATCATTGGGTGGGCATCACCACATTATTGAGGTATAAGTTTTGGCTTTCTTTGTCATTCCTTTACTGCTTTTTTGTGACTTATGCTTGTCCTTATCTTTTTTTTGCAGCTTTGGGCTTTTGAGCACCTGTTACAGTTTCCTCCTCCAACTAGGCATGGGGAGCCAAGGTTTGTTCCACGGGCGGCCCGCTAGCTGAAAGGAGTTCGGAGGATACGATTGCCCGTTATGAACCTGCTAGCTTGGAGGTGAGTTTTGGACCATTTGACGGTAGATCAGGTATGACACGTTTTATCCTTTCATCCTCATGCCATCTTTCTACTTTGTTATATTGATGTCATCTTGCCTATAACAGGTGCGTTTTGATCCCTGAGATACTTTGCTTGATGACACTCCTCTAGAATTGACCTTGGCCCGGGCTTTGGACAACCAACACTTCCTTCTGGAGGGGCCTTTTTCGAGAGCTTGGTATCTCGGGGAGAGGGTGGCCAGTCAGTTCTTCCCACGCATAGAGGCGTTGCAGCTTGTTCCTCTTCCTCCTCCTGTTAGTATGAGGTTGACTTATCTTTTGAGGGGAGAGGGCTTGCTTGTCGCCCTTGAGAAACAGCTAGCCATGGATTTTCTTGAGGCGGGAGAATTCTCGGCCTTCTGTTTGGCCTCGTTGACATTGCCTGCTACTACTGCTGCTGCTGCTCCTCTTGTTTGGCCACGGGCTCCTAGCTTCATTTCTTCCACAATGCTAATGGAGAAGAAGAGCATTTGACGCTTACTCCATGTGCCACCCAGCTTTACGTGCTACCCACTAGGGTTCAACAGGTAATATTGTGGATTTCAGTTGCTTTCGGTATTCCTCCTATATTTTGTTATGAATGTTGAATACTTCCATTGTAGGTGCTTGCTGACATAGTTTAGTAGTGGTTGCGTGCATTTCAGAGTGCAGAGGCCCTAATTCGAAGACAGCGTAGCCGGATAGCCGAGGTGTGTATTCTTCAATTTTCCCTTCTTCCATTCCATATCTTTGTGTGAATCTGAATATTCACATTTCGTGCCTTGCAGCTTGAAGCAAAGCGGGTGCTAATGGTATCTGCTACTCAGAGTGCTGGTCCACTAAGGGCGAGACTGCCAGGGCTGGTGGTGGAGGTGGGGGTGCTGAAGCTGATGATGGAGGTGAAGGGCGAAGGATCCATATCCTAGTTCCTGAGCGTTTCCGTCCTTCTTCTTCTCGTTATGCACCCAAGAGGGGCCGTGGACAATAGTTTAGATTTTGTCTTCTCCTTTTGTTCCTGTATTGTTAGTCCTAAAACAGACAAGAATTATGTATTTTATGGAGCAACCACAACATATTTTATGATTTAAACTCTTTTTGTCATATGGGAACAAGTTTTGTTCATGAGATGCTTCAGGATTGGATGCAATGGATTAAAACTTGTTTTGAACAGGTATTTGCTATTTTGAATGAGCAATGAGAGTTGATAACTTTTAAAATAATTTTGCCGCAAAAACGTTCTTTAGTAGGTAAATCGAAACATCAATCAAGGAATGTATTGCTCGGCCGAGGGTCCTATTCTTCGGCTGCTACTTTCGTCCCTTAAAGAAGCTGGACTTTGGCCAAGTGGCGTTCCTTCCTTCTTATTTTTGACTTTTGTTTGCTCTTGCCGTATTCCATAGTTTCTTTGCCATGCTTTAGGATTTCTAAGATATCTTGTCCCTTATATTGATGACTTTTGAGTCAGGGAGGACGAGCAATGATTCTCATGACTTTTTGCTTTTGTCAATTCTTTGAGAAATGACTGACTCATCTTTTGCAAGCTTAATACGCAGGGTTATCTGTGCCTATTATTGAGTACAAACATCTTGATATTTTTCCTTCTTTCCACATGCTTGGGCCGTATCACAATGTGAGATTGCCTACATATCCCAGTTAGGGAATCAAGCCTTTTAGGTAGTTCCAAAATCACAACCCTTGGGGTTGGTTTTTCCACTCATGGTTTTTCTCCTCACATGCTCTTGATTTTGCCTAGGTTACCTAATGGAGGTTGAGTCCCTAATGAGCTTTTCTTCAAATGCCTTAACTTTTGCCTAGGCTGCGTTTTAGCAATTTCTTGCCCTAGCAGGCTTTGCTCTTACTTTTGCTTGGGTTCTTGGATTACCCAAAGAGCATTTCTCACAAGAGAGTTTCTGTGTTTTGGAGAGGAATTTGGTGGAGATGTTTTTCTGAGCCTCCTTTGTGTTTGTACTTTCATGATGGGCAAACTAACTCTAAGTGTTCTTGCAGAGATAGCATCTGCTTTCTAAATTTTGACAAAAACCTAATTCTAAGCAATCAGGGCTCGTTCCTACTTTCCTTTTTGTCAACAATCATAAACAAATTTGATTCTTAAAAACTCCTTTCTTTGGCAAAGAGACTGTAGCGTATTTGCAATTGCAAATTCAAGATCCAAATCGTTTATTAAGCATAAAATGGAAAGATAAAACGGGAATTCATTTAACCATAGAAAATGCCCAAACAGGGGCCGAAAACATGTCCTAGCTTGATTTAGGAAACAAAAGTAATGTTTAATGATTTTGTCATGTCATGATCTTGTAATTATTGTAGCATCACAGGGTTTGCTCTTTGCCTTTCGCAGTTTTATACTCTTTTTCACTCTCTTTTTTGCAAACAGAATCTTTAGGTCAAATCTAGCTAGCACCTTGATCCAATCTTCGGGGACATGAGATGAGTTTGTTGATTCTTCTTCCATGTCACTGTCAGTCCATTCTTGATCGAAGAAGATTTGCATCCCAAGGTGCTTCTGCTTGGTTGTTTCAACTTCCCATGTTTCTGCGAAGCCACAAAATGGGAAGTCCTCACCTTTTCTCATAAACCAACCGTTAAGCGTCTTTGGGATCACAAACGCCTTTTCCTTGACTATGTTTCTCTTTGCTTTTAGCCTTTTCCATGCTTTCTTTTCTCTTCTCCTCTATCTCAGCCTCCGTCAGGTTGTAGCCAAGACCAAAGGCATATTGATTATGTGGGGGATCGATCATTCGTGGGATGCCTTGTGATCTTTTGCCTAAACCCAATCTAGGGAAGTAGTTCTGCTTCTTCATCATTCGTATGGTAGGGGTGTTTATGTAGAAACTTCTTTTAGCCATCAAAGCTTGCACGACAGTTGCTTTTTCAAGACTGAACCCAGTAAGAAAAGTTTCCTCTGCCTCGGCTCCCACTTCTTTCACAGGCGTATCGGAATGAGTTCGAATTGATCAGTCCCCTAGAATGGTCACAATTCGTCCATCTGCTGCAAACTTAACTTTTTGATGTAAAGTAGAGGGCACTACCCCAGCATCATGTAGCCAAGGCCTTCCTAGCAAAAGATTGAAGGTGGTTGGTATGTCCATGACATGAAACTCCACATCTCTGTTGATCTTTTCCACTTCCAATGGTAGGGTAACACATCCAACCACTCTTCTCTTTGAATTATCGTATCCCCTTGCACCTTGGCTTGAAGGATGTATGTTGACAGTGCCTATTCCCAGCTTGTTGAGGGTTCTTTGAGGGCACACATTCAAAGCGGATCAATTATCCACCAAAACTAACGGGATCCACTTAGTAAGACACTTGAGGGAGATGTATAGGGGTTTGTTGTGTGCAGGACCTTCAGGAGGTAGATCCTTGTCAGTGAAAGCTATTGTTGATTTCAGGGCTTTGGATGCCTTTATGAATCCTACCAAATCCTCAGGGGTTATATCAATGGGAACTTTGGCTTTTCCCAAGGTCTTGACAAAGGAATTACGGTGCTCATAAGAAGACATGAGCAGTCCCCAGATAGAGATGTCAGCTTGGATTTTCTTCAGTCGTTTCAAGACCCTGTCTTCTTTAGGTTCCACCATTTGTGTAACGCCCCGAATTTTGGAAACGTTAAATAGACAATTTTATTGAAAATCTAAATAGGGTCAGGCTCATTATTACATCATAACTCCTGTAAGAGTACTTTTATTACACAAAGGGGAGGGGAACTAAGGTTCCTAACTACAACTCCGCCTGCTCTTCCATCCTAGCCAGCTCTTCGACTCCGAAAGCCTCCAAGGTGTACAGCTCATCTTGATCATCTACAAATTCTGACACATTATACCAGCATCGCCCCAGTATAATATGTCAGGGTCACCAAAGGTAACACCATGAGCTACAAGAGCTCAGAAGAATAATCCCATACCCGCTAACCCATAAATTACAACAGTAGGTCATAGAAATAATATGCCAATCAGGAATTTCAAATAGCACATTCATATTCAATAAAGCACTTAACAATGAAACATCCACATTCGCTATTCAACTAACATTGGTGTTTGTGATATCTGTGTTTCTCCTACGCGACTCATCGTAGACTGTGTCTCATTTTCATTTACCAATCAACATTTCCAAAAACACTTTTTAAACACACCACGTTACCAATGAGGCTACCACGTCTGGCTCCATTTGCAACACACACAATGGGCTACCAAGTCCGGCCACATTGCGGTTTCAAAAACCCATACACACAATGGGCTACCAAGTCACACCTCCAATGAGACTACCACATCCGGTCCCATTGGCAACACACACCACACAATGGGCTACCACGTCCAACCACATTATGGTTTCAAAACACTATCCATACCTTTTGGTGTCATGTTTCTACTTTCGATTTATGTGTCTCATTTGCATGCAATGACTTTGCGGTAGGACTTTACACATAAGTAATCATAAATCATTCATTGTAATCATGAAACTAAATTAGCAACATCATCCACCTCTATATTACTTATCATGTTCATATTATCCCTAAGTTCATGGAATCATACTCAACCATTTGACACACAACTTAAAGCATAGTGTCACATGGACGGACACCTTTGGAGTGGAAAACCACTTATGCTTCACCACACATCAACAAGTAATCCAAGTAATCACATATACATGCTCATAACCATCCTTAAGATCAAAATACAAATACTTTCATTTAAGTTTATGTTTCAAAAATCCGTTCTCTCTCCTTTTTATTGGGAAGTTTGAAATAACATATGTTTTTCCGGAAAATAATGTCGAGTTATTCAATAAGTCATATTTCTTTTCAAACCTTTAGTAAAACACTTTTCAAGTTCTCATACATTTTAAACAATACAAATAATATACACATTTTAATTTATACTTAGCGATAGCGTATACGGGACTCTACCGTTCTTCTTGGAGGTAGGGCAGCTACGGAAACGTAAGTCGACTATCGGACGGAGTGACTCCCTATGGTAAGCTTTCGGTAGTTTCGAAAGAGAAAGATTTCTCTCGAAACTAGTTCTTGGCTAAACTACTAAACTCTTTGGATCGAGAGGGTGGTCGAGTGGTGGTTTAGTGGCAGCCTTGGATGAGTTTCTTGAAGAACTCAAGAAGAACTCAAGAACAATGAAGAACAAGGCAAGAACAAAGCAAGAACACAAGGATTTCTAGAGAGAGAAGTTGAAGGATGAAGGTGTGAGTTGAATGGCATGAGGGGGGGAGGGGGGTCTTATTTATAGCAAAAACTTGGCTCCCTCTTCCCTCCATTGGCCGGCCTCCCTCTCTCTCTCATGGATTTGCTCCATTGAATGGTCACATCAAGCCCTCCTAGCATGCCAAAGTCTTGTCAATCCAATTTAGGTGCAAGACTAGGTAATCATGGAGATTTTCTAAGGCCTTAAAGCAAATCCTAGGTGATTATAACCTAGGTTGGCAAGTCTTAGAGGTTAGCCTTCTAGGTTTAGTCAATCCTAGGTCTAGGTTGTAGTCAAAATCTAGGGTAATTATGGGCTAGGTTCTAGGATGATTAAAGGCTAGATTGAGCTTGAAGTAGTCTAGGATTGGGTTGTCAAGTAGTTGCTAGGTTGTGTGTAAGAATGGGCTAAAGATGGTATAAGAGAGCATAGCTTTCTAGGAGAAAATAGGCACATGTACACACACACACACACACTTCTTTCTCTCTCTCCTCCTCTCTCTCTCGGCCTCTCTCTCTTCTCTCCTCCCGGCTCCCCTGTCTCTCTCTCTTGTACTACGTATGTGTGTGTATATATATATATATATGTGTGTGTGTGTGTGTGTGTGTGTGTAAGACTACTCATGTTTAGGTCCAAGTAGGTTTATGAGTCTAAGGGAGAGTAATGATGATAGTCAAGGCTTTCAAGTGCTAGACAATACCCAATGGTCAATACTTCCCCCAGAAAGGGTACTTAGGTTCAATGGGTACTTAGGTTTCTCTAACTAATCGGTTGGAAACAAATTCTACTTGCCAAGTAGGATTTTTCTAGCCAAGAAATATAATTTAAAGATTTTATTTAACTTGCTAGGAAAATATACAAGTACCTTTACAAGCATACCTGTCTTTGGAAAAGGACTAGGTTGTCCGATGTTAAAAGATATAATTTTATAAGTCTCAAATCTAATTATGATGGATTATTAAGGTTAAAAAGAATTTTTAAAGCAATTAAAGCATTTTTCAATTATTAAAATGAGATTTTTATTTACTAAAAATCAGAGTTGTTAAAACCTATCCCCCTTAAACAATTTCGTCCTCGATATTAGGTTCACGCTCGGATTCGAATTGGTGAGGGTAATTCGCTCTCATGGTTTCCTCTCTTTCCCACGTAGTCTCTTCAGATCCACAGTGCTTCCACAGAACTCGT
Source organism: Rhododendron ovatum (assembly GCA_019656835.1). NCBI lineage: Eukaryota > Viridiplantae > Streptophyta > Magnoliopsida > Ericales > Ericaceae > Rhododendron > Rhododendron ovatum. The sequence goes on along the minus strand of CM033801.1, from coordinate 19,953,231 downwards.
ACTAGTTTGATCGTCTTATTTCGGATTATCTTCTCACTTCGGTCTTGGATCTCCATCGGTTCTTCTTTGTACGTTGCATCTTCATCGATGGTGACATCTTCCCAGTTGAGGACATGCGTGGGCAACGCAAGATACTTGTGGAGCATCGAAACATGGAACACGTCATGTACTTTATCTAGTTGCGGTGGCAGCACTAAACGATACTCAACTTCCCCGATTCTTTCGACGATGTCGAAGGGTCTGATGTAGCGTGGGGATAGTTTTCCTCTGTTCCCAAATCTAATAACTCCTTTCTTTAGCCTAATCTTTAGGAACACATGGTCTTCTACTTCGAAGGTTAAGGGTCGACTCCTTTTATCTGCATAGATCTTCTGTCGGCTTTGAGCGGTTTGGATCCTTTGTCTAATGGTTTTGATCTTCTCCATGGTATTTTGTACCATGTCCGATCCAATCAACCCAGTTTCTCCGGTGTCAGTCAGCAAACTGGAGATCAACAGGGTCGACCATATAGAGCTTCGTATGGTGCCATATCGATACTTGCTTGGTAGCTGTTGTTATAGGCAAATTCTACCAATGGTAAGTGCTGCTCCCAGTTTCCATAAAAATGTAAGGCACAGGCCCTTAGCATGTCTTCCAGTGTCTGTATTGTCCTCTCCGTTTGTCCATCTGACTGTGGGTGGAAGGCCGTACTAAGCCTTATGTCTGTTCCTAATGCTTTCTGTAATCCTTTCCAAAAGTGTGATACGAAATGTGGATCCATGTCGGATACTATTAAAACAGGTACTCCATGTAGACGTACAATCTCTCGAATATACAGCAGGCCTAGATGTTCTACGTTCTCTGTCATCTTAACAAGCAGAAAATGCGCAAATTTGGTGGGTCAATCCACAATCACCCAAATAGCAATGTTGGACTTGACGGACCTTGGTAGTCCACTTACGAAATCCATGGAGATATACTCCCACTTCCAGGTTGGAATCTGTAAGTGTTGAAGATCTCCGGCCCCCAAGTTTCTGGTGTCCAGCCTTGACTTGCTGATACACTAGACAGGTAGATACAAATTGGGCCACTTCCTTCTTCATTCTTTCCCACCAGTACGTCCTTCGCAGATCGTGATACATCTTGGTACCACCAGGGCGGATTGCAAAGTTCGAGTGGTGAGCTTCTCTGAGTATAGCTTCTCGAAGAGTTCCAATGTTAGGTACGAACACCTTTCCTTTGAATCTTAGGCTGTTATCATTCTTGATTGTCCATCCGGGTAGTGCCTTTCCTTCTCGGATTCGAGATCGTATGAACTCGCAATCCTGTTCAAAGGTTTGAGCTAGTAGGATTTCCTGGTGGAGTGTCGGTTCTGCAACAAGAACATACAGGCGTGTGTTCCCATTCTCTGATGATGGTCATGGGTTGAACTCGTTGAGAGTGTCCACCATTTCCCATTCCTTAATGGCAGTTTTGACTTTATGTGCCTGGTCCTTTCGGCTTAGAGCGTCAGCCACCACTTTGGCCTTGCCAAGGTGATACTATTGCGTAAACTTGTAGTCCTCCAAGTATTCCATCCACTTATGCTGCCTTAGGTTTAACTCCTTCTGAGTGAAAAGATACTTGAGGCTCTTATGGTCGGTAAAGACCTCGAATTGTTCTCCCCACAGATAGTAACGCCAGGTCTTCAGGGCGAATACTACTGTAGCCAAGTCTAAGTCATGAGTGGGGTAATTCTTCTCGTGCAGTCGAAGTTGTCGAGATCCGTAGGGTACAACTTTTCCCCTCTGCATTAGCATGCACCCCAAACCATCTCTTGACGCATCATAGTAAACAGTATAATACGCCCCTTTCGAGAATGATGAGTACCGGTGCACTGGTCAGTCTCTTTTTCAATTCTTTAGAAGATTTCTCATAGGTTTCATTCCAATCCAGCTTCACTCCTTTCTTAGTTAGCCTTGTCATTGGCTTGGCGAGGGTTGAGAAATCTTGTATGAATCTACGATAATACCCAGCCAATGCTAGAAAACTCCTTATTTCAAAAATTGAGGTCGGCTGTTTCCAAGTCAGCACTGCTTCGACCTTACTTTCGTCCATCGTGATTCTGTCCTTGGATACTACATGCCCCAATAACTTAACCACTTCTAGCCAAAACTCGCATTTACTGGCTTTGGCCTACTCGAAGTACTTGTAGTACAATCCGAAGGTGTCCTTCATGCTCCTCCTTATTGGCGGAGTATATCAAGATGTCATCAATGAACACCACTACAAATTTGTCTATGTAGGGTTGAAAAATCTTGTTCATGAGACACATGAATATTACCGGAGCATTGGTCAATCTGAACGGCATTACTACAAACTCGTAGTGTCCGTATCTGGTGTAAAAGGCTGTCTTGGCGATATCCTCATCTTGGATTCTTAACTGATGACAGCCTGATTGAAGATCGATCTTAGAGAAGTAGGTTGCTCCGCTCAATTGATCAAATATATCATCGATCATTGGCAATGGGTACCGGTTCTTGATCGTGGCTTGATTTAGCCTCCTTTAGTCGATGCATAATCGAAGCGTCCCTTCTTTCTTCTTCACGAATAGTGCAGGTGCTCCCCATGGTGACATACTCGGCCTGATAAATCCCTTGTCTAATAGCTCTTGCAATTGGGTCTTGACCTCCTTTAGTTCTGTAAGGGCCATTCGGTATGGCGCCATAGAGATTGGTGCGGTTCCTGATTGGAGTTCTATGGTGAAGTGTAACTCTCTTTGGGGTGGTAAGCCAAGAAGTTGTTTAGGAAAAACATTGGCGTACTCGCAAACGATGTGTGGTAATCCTACTTCCATTCTATCGGCTTTTTCCATTTGGAGACTAGCTAGCCATCCAAATAGTTGATTCTGCCACCTAAATCTTCTCGTCATCGAATTCGTTGCCTGTCTATCCTCGTTAAATCGAAAACGATTCCCTTCGATGGTATAATCCGTCACCATCTTCTGATGGCAGTCTATGACGGCTCAATGTGCTGATAGCTAGTCCATCCCTAGGATTATGACAAAATCTGCCATATTGATCACCTTAAGATCACAGGTCAGACGCAGGTTGGCTACTTCTGGTTTGCACCCTCTACACACTAGACTAACAACTATTCTCCCCCCCAAACGGTGATGTTACTTTCATACTCTTTCTTAGGGGTTCTGTTTTAAGTGCTAGTGTAGTTACGTAGGCAGTAGATATAAATGAATGCGATGCTCTAGAGTCAAACAAAGGTTGTACGTAGGTACTATACAATAGTAGCATACCTTTGTTCTTCAGCCTATAGCGCAAAGATATGCCCTCCAGTGCCTTGTTGGGTTCCCATGGGCTGTTTTCCCTTATTCTGCCCATTCTGCTGTTGCGATGGGTCTCCAGGGTTTTGCATCAAAAAATCGGTCTGCCTGGATTGTTGAGTTTTCTGATTTCTGAAGCTCCCGTTCCCCTCCTTCTAAGGTTGTGGACATTGGCAACTGTAGTGGCCCATAGCCTGACAATTGTAGCACTGAACTGTTGCTATGTCCTGACCACCTCTCTGTGGTTTGCCACGTCCGGGGGTAGCAGTCTTCTAGGGTTGGTTATTTTGCAGCGAGTTAGAGGGTTTGGTGGGGTAGGGTCCACGGTTGTTATTGGGTGGTTGGGTTCGGATTGGTCCACCGGTGCTGCTAGTCATTTTCCTCCACCGGGTTTTGAAGTCCATTTCCTCTCTCTCTAGTCGGAGGGCACACTTCACAACTTCTGCATAGGTGGTAAAAGCTTGAGCCACCATAGCCCTTTGAGCAGTCGTTAGTCCCCATTCAAATCTCCTTGCCTTCTTGCCGCGTACTAGGTGACGGTCAACGTTCCTTGCTTCAGATTTAGGAACTCCTGTTCCTTGGCTAGGCGAAGAGGTGTGGGGAAGTACTTATCGAGAAACAGAGTTTCAAACTCAGCAAAACTCATGGTGGATATGGTATGGGTTGCCTCCATCAGGTGCCACCAATAACGGGCCTCTCCATTCAACTGCTAAGTGGCTAGTGCCACTCAATCTCCATCCAAGTTAATTCCTAAGGTTTCAAGAATCACCTTGATTTCTTTCAGCCATGTCTCGGCCACGACGGGGTTGGCGTCTCCGTGAAAGGTTGGGGGTCGACGTTTGTAGAATTCATTCATGGCCAGGGTTCGAGTCATTGGTCCGTCGTTGCGGTTTTGGTTTTGGCAGTTGGCGTTCAAGGCAGTTATGAATGCTTGCATGATTTGGGTTAGGTCTGGGTTTGCGTTAGAGGATTCTCCGTTTTTGTATCCTAATCCACGGCGCTTGCTCACCATCTACAAGTACGAATTGAAAGGGGGAGGTTTTAGTCTACTTAAAAAAAAAATCTTTTTGCAAATGGTGATTCCTTCTAAGGGTTTAAGTATAAGTAGTATGCAACAGTACTCTTTTAAATAAAGCAAGCTTTTCATAGATAAATAAAAAGATGCAACATAAGCATAGAGTTCTACTACAATGGCAAGTAGGGACATAACACAAGATTTTCCTAACATAAGTTATGACGAAATGATTCCTACATACTCCTACTACATGGTCCTACAGGTTGTCTGGCTTTATTCTACCTTGCAGCTATTCCACTCTAGGGTAAGTTGATTCCATAAATTGCCCTCAGCCACTCTTTGTAGTTCCTTTCGGCAGCAGTCTCCATTTTATCAAAATACTCACGTTCCTGCGCGATTAGTTCTTCTATCGTGAGGATGGGTGGCTCCTCCAATGGTTCTAAGTAGTACTGGGAGAGGTTTAGCATGGTAGCTTCCAACTCTGGGTTGGTCTCCATTTCAAACATAGGAAAGTTGAATGGTGACTCGAAGTCCTCCACTGGTGGTGCAGGACTTCAATAGGTGGGAGGTATTCAGGGGTTACAGCTAGTGGGGACATCTCCCAGGTGATTGGGACTTCATAGAGTCCCAGGTCATCTTCAGGTGTGGGTGTTGGTCCCGTGTACTCAGGCGCCAGCAATGACCTGTAGTTGGCCATGACTTGCGGGGCAAAGGGTGGGCATCCTCCTTGTCGCACGCTCAACATCTATAATAATAAGGAGAATTATATTTTAGACTTAAAGGTGTAAGGCGTAGGTAGGCACAAAGATAAGTATGTACATGAATAGGGATCAAGTATTAAAAACAACATATAAGAATAAGTAGTAATTAAAATAAGCCTTTTTTTTATTAACAAACGTAGCACGAGTACAACCTAGGAGAAACAGACAACGGTGATCCTGATCTTCGACATCCTACATCCCAAAGGATTACAATGGTTACCAGATTTATTCTAGGTATATCTAAGTAGTATCTTTGGCTTTCACGGGTCTTTTGGAGCCTCGTCCTCTTCGAGATTCCCTTCATCTATCAGGTTTTCTTCCTTAGTCATTTCACTGGTGTCCCTCTCGTCACCGATTTCTTTCTCCTCATCACCAACCTCAAAGTTTCACATTGGGGGTAGGGCACCGAAGAATCCATAGAAGGCATACAGGATTGGAAACATTTCAGGAAATCAGGGATCCTCTTCAACAGGAATAGGGGTATTTTGCTGCACTTTCTTGAAATCTCGTATTTCTACGAGTACAGCGGCAATGTAGTTGGGATCCTCCACCAGTTGGGTGGTCATAGTGTTTATGGCATTTTTGAGTTGGCGAGCTCCATAACAGGTTGACTAGGTGGTTCATCTACAAGGAAAGAGTTTTAAACCTCAATTAGTAACGTTTTAAGACAGAGGTATATCAACTTCTAGAAAAACTTCCGAGTTTCTAAGTCCCACAGTCGATCCTAGATTTAAGTCATCATCCAATTGTTCGGGAATTTCCAGCTCGATGGTACTACCAATTTCCACACCTTGCTTCAATCCAAAGATTGTGCTGTCAAAATTCAACCCAATTTAGGACGGTAAACTTAAACTCATTTCAGGTTTGTGCAATAGTCAAACTTTCTTATGATTCTACCTATTCTACCCATGGCTGAGGTTTGAACCTAGGGCTCTGATATCATGTTGTAACGCCCCGAATTTTGGAAACGTTAAATAGACAATTTAATCGAAAATCTAAATAGAGTCAGGCTCATTATTACATCATAAATCCTGTAAGAGTACTTTTATTACACAAAAGGGATGGAAACTAAGGTTTCTAACTACAGCTCCGTCTGCTCTTCCATCCTAGCCAGCTCTTCGGCTCTGAAAGCCTCCAAGGTGTACAGCTCATCCTGATCATCTATAAAGTCTGACACATTATACTAGCGTCGCCCCCGATATAATATGTCAGGATCACCAAAGGTAACACCATGAGCTACAGGAGCTCAGAAGAATAATCCCATACCCGCTAACCCATAAATTACAACTATAGGTCATAGAAATAATATGCCAATCAGGAATTTCAAATAGCACATGCATATTCAATAAAGCACTTAACAATGACACATTCACATTCACTATTCAACTAACGTTGGTGTCTGTGATATTTGTATTTCTCCTACGCGACTCATCGTAGACCGTGTCTCATTTTCATTTACCAAATCAACATTTCCAAAAACACTTTTTAAACACGCCATGTTACCAGTGAGGCTACCACGTTCGGCTCCATTGGCAACACACACAATGGGCTACCAAGTCCGGCCACATTGCGGTTTCAAAAACCTGTACACACAATGGGCTACCACGTCCGGCCACATTGCAATTTTCATAATTCACACAATGAGCTACCAAGTCCGGCCACATTGCGGTTTTCTCAGCTCGTCTCCGTGGATATCCTAGTCACACCTCCAATGAGACTACCACGTCCGGTCCCATTGGCAACACACACCACACAATGGACTACCACATTCGGCCACATTGCGGTTTCAAAATATTATCCATACCTTAGGTGTCATGTTTTTACTTTCGATTTCTATTTCTCGTTTGCATGCAATGACTTCACGATAGGACTTTTCACATAAGTAATCATAAATCATTCATTGTAATCTTGAAACCAAACTGGCAAGATCATCCAACTCTATATTACTTATCATGCTCATATTATTCCTAAGTTCATGCAATCATGCTCAACCATTTGGCACACAACTTAAAGCATAGTGTCACATGGACGGACACCTTTGGAATGGAAAGCCATTTATGCTTCACCACACATCAAGTAATCCAAGTAATCATATACATGCTCATAACCATCCTTAAGATCAAAATACGAATACTTTCATTCAAGTTTATGTTTCAAAAATCTGTTCTCTCTCCTTTTTTTGGGGAAGTTCAAAACAACATATGTTTTTCCGGAAAATAAAGTCGAGTTATTCAATAAGTCATATTTCTTTTCAAACCTTTAGTAAAACACTTTTCAAGTTCTCATACATTTTAAACAATACAAACAATATACACATTTTTATTTATACTTAGAGATAGCGTATACGGGACTCTATCGTTCTTCTTGGCGGTATGGCGGCTACGGAAAAGTAAGTCGGCTATGGGACGAAGTGACTCCCTACAGAAAGCTTTCGGTAGTTTCGAAAGAGAAAGGTTTGTCTCGAAACTAGTTCTTGGCTAAACTTCTAAACTCTTTGGATCGAGAGGGTGGTTTAGTGGCGGCCTTGGATGAGTTTTTTGAAGAACTCAAGAAGAACTCAAGAACAATGAAGAACAAGGCAAGAACAAAGCAAGAACACAAGGATTTCTAGAGAGAGAAGTTGAAGGATGAAGGTGTGAGTTGAATGGCATGAGGGGGGGTCCTATTTATAGCAAAGACTTGGCTCCCTCTCCCCTCCATTGGCCGGCCTCCCTCTCTCTCTCTCTCTCTCTCTCTCTCTCTCTCTCTCTCTCTCTCTCTCTCTCTCTCTCTCTCTCTCTCTATCTCATGGATTTGCTCCATTGAATGGTCACATCAAGCCTTCCTAGCATGCCAAAGTCTTGTCAATCCAATTTAGGTGCAAGACTAGGTAATCATGGAGATTTTCTAAGGCCTTGAAGCAAATCCTAGGTGATTACAACCTAGGTTGGCAAGTCTTAGAGGTTAGCCTTCCATGTTTAGTCAATCCTAGGTCTAGGTTGTAGTCAAAATCTAGGGTAATTAAGGGCTAGGTTCTAGGATGATTAAAAGCTAGATTATGATTGAAGTAGTCTAGAAGTGGGTTGTCAAGTAGTGCTAGGTTGTGTGTAAGAATGGGCTAAAGATGGTGTAAGAGAGCATAGCTTTCTAGGAGAAAATAGGCACATGCACACACACACACACACACACTTCTCTCTCTCTCTCTCCTCGTCTCTCTCTCGACCCTCTCTCTTCTCTCCTCTCAGCTCCTCTCTCTCTCTTGTACAATGTATGTATATACGTATATATATATGTGTGTGTGTGTGTAAGACTAATCATATTTAGGCCCAAGTAGCTTTACAAGTCTAAGGGAGAGTAATGATGATAGTCAAGACTTTCAACTGCTAGACAATACCCAATGGTCAATACTTCCCTAGAAAGGGTATATGTCTATATATATATGTATGTATGTATATGTATATGTGTGTATATATATATATATATACACACACACACATACATATACATAGCTAAGAATACTTAGGTACTAATTAGTCCTATTAGGCCTAGGAGGAAAGGATAATGATTAAAGGTGGCTTCCAATGACAAGAACATTGTCCATTGGGTAATATTTTCCTTGAAAGTGCATATATGTATATATAGGCATGCTTATAATAGGTTATGAGGTATATATACTTATATATACCTAGGGAAGGATCTACGAAAGCGACTTTGGTGGGAAACTAGGTTTAAGGCTATAATCCTTAGGTTTGGATGCATGGCAAGCATAATGATTACTACTTTTGGTAGCATAATGATGACTTCCTTTGGTCCAAAAGGTTCAATAAGGGGTTGAAAGGTTCGTAAGGTTCATCTAGGGTTAGGAGAATGTAACTAGGTTGAATGGGTACTTAGGTTTCTATAACTAATCGGTTGGAAACTAATTCTACTAGCCAAGTAGGATTTCTAGCAAAGAAATATAATTTAAAGATTTTATTTAACTCGTTAGGAAAATATACAAGTACCTTACAAGCATACTTGTCTTTGGAAAAGGACTAGGTTGTCCGATGTTCAAAGATATAATTTTATAAGTCTTAAATCTAATTATGATGGATTATTAAGGTTGAAAAGAATTTTTAAAGCAATTAAGGCCTTTTTCAATTATTAAAACGAGATTTTTACTAAAAATTGGAGTTGTTACAATTTGACTTTCCTCTTCTTCTTCCATTACTCGGGTGTTGCCCGAGATTTCTCCACTGAGCTTAGGAGGTTTGTACACTCTTCCACTTCAGGTGAGATGGCCTATTTCTTCTTCTTAAAGGCTCTAGGTCAGTTGGCTCAATTCTTTTAGTTACCCAATTGCTTGGCAAAGATTAGTGCATTTCCAACCACCAATCCCCATTGTCAATTGCATAGATGTAGGGAAAGTTGGACTCCTCTTCAAGACACCCATTATCCGCAGGGTAGATCAAAGATGGTTTAGCTTGGGTACTTGGGGTAATGTATTGGGTAGGATTATATAGGCTTATAAGATTGATGTTTCGAGGTGGTGGTTCAGCATTATGAGTGGGGAGCGGGTTAAATTGTGCATTGGGTTTGGGTGACTTTATAGCTTGGCTATCAATGAGATCCTGGATATCATGGCGGAGATGCATGCAACGGTTTGTTTCATGCCTAGGGTGCTAGTGGTAAGCACACTGTTTGTTGGCATCATAGTTTGGGCCGTGAGGTGGCTGAGGTGGTGGGTTGTTCAAAGGCTTCAGATGCCCTTGAAGGTTCAGAATGGTTAAGGCATGGGATGAGGTCATATAGAGAGGGTCAAAGTCGCGGCGATGGCGGTTTGAGTTTCAGAAAGAGCTAGTTTGGAAAGGGTCTTGTGGTGAGGCTGGGTGAAGGGTGCTTATAGAGGCATGAGAAGTATGAGTAGGGAAGGTTTTCTTGGGTAGAGGAGGAGCTTCTTCTTTCCCAACGAGCCCTAGCTTGATTCCTTCTTCAATTTGCAGTCCAGTAGCATGCAGGCGTTTGAAATCAGTGATAGCCTGAGTATAGATATACTTAAGATACTTGGATTGCAAATTCTTGATGACTATTCTCACTTGATCTTCCTCACAGGGACGGTTCTTCATCTTAACGGCCTTTTCTCTCCATCTTGCTGCAAAGGTAGCAAAGTCTTCGCATGGCTCTTGCTTGGTCATCTCCAAATCTCAAATGGTTAACTCAATTTGGACATTGTATGCATATTGCTTAACAAAAGCATTGGCAATTTCTGGCCAAGTATGATAATGCAAAAATTCCAAGGTGAGGAACCAGTCAAGAGCGCTTCTAGTAAGAGTCCGTTGGAATAATTGAGCAAGCTCATCATTCAAGCCCATTGGCTTCAAGGTGTTGATAACATGGCAGACATGGCTGGTAAAGTTGCCAGTTCCATTGAACTTCTCAATGTTTGGCATCTTGAACTTCTCAGGGAGTTGAGAATCTGGAAAAAGGCAAAGCCCTTCAAAATCCAGAATTTGGTCCCCCTGGGAACGGGCCAAGGCGTGTTTGATCTTCTTGACTTGCTTGGCCAATTCAGAATTTTCTGCCAATACCATTTCATGAGGATTCTCTGCTTCTTCGTCGTCTTTCTTGTCTTCAGCATCTTTTGCTGCTTTTTCGGTTAGTAAATAAGTGATTTGAGCTTGGAGTTTAGCAATTGTGGTGTCATTGTCTGCCATTCTTGAAATGGGTGTGGGAGGATAGCTTGGTGAAGCTAGGGGGTTGGTGGATGATTGAGTTTGCTCAAAAGATGACCGCGAAGTCCTAGGAAGTGATTGGGACCGTTGCGGTGAGGGTGTTTTGATAGGCAAGGATGACAGGTGGGATGGCTGCAAAAATCTCTGTTTGGCTTGGCTTCGGGTGTTGTAAGAGTATAAAACTGGCTGTGAATGCTTCTTTAATCTACCTATCGTGCCTGCTTTGAAAAGTAGAATACCTGGAAGTCAGTACTGGGCTATACAAGGTTAAGATTTGGGCTGAAAATCCCAACCCTTCTGCACAGAAAGAGATGTTGCAACAATAAATTATACAGGGTGTGAGGAAGAACTTTTACAAACAAATGCAAGCAAATTCCTAGCCTGTAGGTTCCTGTCTTATTTTGATAAGTTCTATGGCTCTCTAACACATGTAAGGTTTGGATAGTCTCAAGGATGCTCCGTTGTCAAAAGGGCACTAGTCCTTTCACCAGCCTATCATAGGCAGTAATCGGGTGATTCCTTTTGTAATAACTCTGAATTTTAATAAATAAAAAATTTTATTTTATATTCGAGTTATTATTTAAAATTGCCTAGATTGCTTTAATTATCTTTTATTTCCTTGTAGTTTGTCATAATTACACTTTTGCCCTTCAAAGTTCGTTTCTTGACTTTAAGCCCTACTTGGCAAGTCTAGTTGGTTTCTAACCAATTAGTTGGAGGAACCGAGCTAGGAAGTCACCTAGTTACCATAGATGGACCTTTTTGCCATCTTTGAACCTTGTGAACCTTTTCAACCCTAGACTAGAAAATTATTTATTTATTTTCTTTTATTATTTTGGTTTTCTTCTTTATCCATTGGACGATAGAAGTTAGGGGAACTTTTATCCATTGGATAATAGAAACCCTATTCCTTATATTAAAGGTATTCATTGAAAGATTTAGTTAAATACTAATATCTATATAAAAAATAGATTATATAATTATTTTAAAGGACATTTTGGTTATTTTAATATAAAATTTCCTTATTACTTTTGACCATTGGTTAATAAATACTAGAGGATTTATTATCCATTGGGTAATAGGGTTAATCTTTCAACTAAGTACTAGGATATAATAAACTAGTCATTTTTGTAAATCCCCATGTGATGTTGTACCTATATTATATTATGTATGTACTTTTTGGATTTAAAGCCTAAGATCTACTAGGTACCTTGGAATTATTTTTATATTGGGATTTTGTACCCAATTGGATTAATTTATTAAGAAGATGATCTCCCTAGATTACATAAGTACGTATGTATATATATTATATGTACTTGGATGACTAAAGAATTGACTTAGTACACATGTGCCTAAAAGGATTCTTTATTTTAAAATCTTGACCTTGGAAATCTTCTTTGATCCCAAGTACTAAAAGTACCTATTATTCTATGTTTATTGTACATAAGTGTATATATATATATATATATGTGGAGTTAGGTTCCGGTGAGGGATCCCTCATTTTTTTAAAATGAGGGACTCCCATTCCCGATTGAATTTCGATGATCTGAGCCGCTCAAAGTGATCAGAACGTGATTTTAAGGTTCCCCGCGAGAAATCAGCAAAAAAAATGACTGGGAAGGGCTTCATCCGAGCAGTTTTCATTGAACGGTTTAAAAAAAACTGCTCGGATGAAGCTCTTCCCGGTCATTTTTTTTGCTGATTTTTTGCGGACACCCTTAAAATCACGTTCTGCACACATTGAGCGGCTCGGATTTTTAAAATTTGATCGGAAATGAAAGTCCCTCATTTTAAAAAAAATGAGGGATCCCTCACTTGAAAATTCCTCTATATATGTGTGTGTGTGTGTGTGTGTACTATTGCAAGGGGAGAGAAAGGGAGAGAGAGAGGGAGGGGCCGGGAGAGAGAGAGAGAGAGGGAGAGGGAGAGGGAGGGCCAGCCATGAGGAGGGAAAGGGAGAGCCTTGCCTATAAATAGCAAGCTCACTTCAAGCTTGAACTCACACCTTCACACTTTGCTCCAACTTCTCTCTAGAAATTCTAAGTGTTCTTGGTTCAAAAGTTCTAGTTTTCTTAAGTTTCTTGAGAGTTCTTGAGAGAACCCACCAAACCTCTTCCAAAACCACCACTAGATCTCTAAAAGTAGCTTAGTTTAGTTAGCAAGTTGTTTCTAGGAAGAGAAAAAGTTCATTTCTCTTCCTTTCGAAGCAAACCAGAGCCGTTACGCCGCCGAATCACAAAACCGACAACCAATTCACCGTAGCCAACCGCCACCAAGAAGTAAGGTAGGAATCCTAGTCCACCAACTCTATGTATTGTATAAGATCGTATGTTGGAGAATAGAACGTCACTAAGAAGTAAACTTTGATCATTCTTTCTAAAGTAGATAAGGTTATCTTAAAATGTTAGAAATGCATGATATATGTTCGCTCATGGTGATTTAAGCATGCTAAGTAGTTTGGAGTTGGATGATCTTGTTAGAATAGTTTTGAATTTTTGATAAATGCTTGTTTATGTGGAAAGGCCTACTGCGGAAGTCTATGCATGAAAACGAGACACCTAAACCAAGAAAGTTAGAGACATGACGCTTAGGGTGAGGTTAACGATGAAGAAAATGTGTTTTCCGAGGAAGAAAATATTTTTGAAACTACATAATGACCATTTTGAGGGCATTATGTGAGATGTGTGTGAGTGTGCCAATGGGAACCCGGCGCGGCGGAACCATTGTGGGAACCCGGCGCAGCGGAACCATTGTGAGGATACTCGGGAGACCGGTGCGGTGGAATCGAGGTTGGGTGTGTGGCTTGGTTATCCGTGGAGAGGAGCCAATGCAATCATGTGCCAATGGGAACTCGGTGCGGCGGGACCATTGTGAGTATACTCGGGAACCCGAAACGGCAGAATCGAGGTTGGGTGAGTTAGAAAGGTGTTTTAGAAAAAGAAAAGTGGAAATAACAACACGGTCTACGATGAGTCAGAAAAGTCAACACTAACGTTAGTTTGAATAAGGAATGTGGATTTGATTAACCGTTCGTCAATATGCATGATTTATCTAGAATCGTTGTTATTATGATCTTTTGTTCATAAGTTAAGGGTTAGTAAGTAGGATATTACTATTGAGCCTTTGTAGCTCATGGTGTTACCTTTTGATGACCCTGACATATTATATGGGTGGCGGCGCCGGTATAATATGTCAGATCTGATAGATGAACAGAGGGAACTCTTCACTTTGGAGGCGTTCGGAGCCGAAGAACTCGCTAGGATGAAAGATCAAGCGGAACAGTAGTTAGGAACCCTAGTTTCCTATTTTGTGTTTAAAATACTCTTACGAGAGTTATGTTGTAATAATGAGCAGTGACTCTCTTTAAGTTCTGTAATAAATTACCCCTTTAACGTACCCAAAATTGGGGGCGTTACACCATTTTTGATATACCATTAAGTACATGTGACTATGGAGTTTGCTGGAACCCCTAACATAGACCGTGACATGCCGGGATATTAGGTGAACTCAACAAGGTTGCCCACTCGATGCAAATGATAAAAGAATTAGATAAAGTGTTAATCCTATGTCGAACTTTCTGGTTATGGCTCTCAATTCCCCAACAGAGTCGCCAAAAACTGTAGACACCTCCCAAGCGGGGCATCGTCATACAGATTGATCATTGTTTGTTTGCTTGCTTTCCACTTCATAAACCAAGATCGTGGATATTCCCATGGCATCGGCACACGATAACGGTTATCATCAAAACTTATAAAACTAGGAAAAACAAGTAGAGATTCTGGGTACGGGAGCCAAAAGTATAATAAGAGGACGGTGTTAGGTACCCCTCTTTGCCCAGTCGTGAGACTGGCCCATAGCTGTTCAATATAAGATTAATTCATGCTTTATTTAACTCTAAACAGGTAAATTGATTTTAGCCTTTAGCAGTTGATAAGGTGAGCCAAAACGATAATTGAAAGCATGCATTAGAAATAAAGGAACAAAATAGGCTGTCCAAGGGAAATGGATCTCTTGGCCGGTGAATAGATGTCACGGCTGAGGGATTGATGCCCCAGCGGATGTTTTTCCTCACACCAGACTAAATGATTAGCAAAAAATCAAAACACTACGATTATTGTAGAAAGACAAGAAAAAGATCAAACCATAGGCCCTTGGGCCTCACCACCTTGATCCCTCAGTTGCTTGATTGGTTCGTATTAGAGGGTATTGACTGATTTGCTTCTCGCAAACCCTAGGGTTAAGGTTGAACTTCGGGGGTTTGATCATCGGACTGCGGTTGCCTTCGGAAGATTATGGCTTTTGTAGAGAGGGTATAAGAGAGTATGTATGCAATGTTTCGTGGCTGGAGAGGGTGATTGATGATGTGAATTGTTGTATTGTTGCTCTTGTGGTGTATTTTCAGAACCCTAAGTGCCTTTTTATATAGGCAATTGGTGACTCACTCTGGCCAATCAAATGGCATGAATCAATAAGGAATATAGGGTAAATAAGATCTCTTGACAAAATCTACTTCATAGCCCGAATGTATCGGAAAAAGGCTGCTAGGGTTTTGGTGATCGGATCAAACGTATGACAGAATATTCTAGAATCTGAAAAATAGACGATCTGGCTGCCAAGCACTGGATCTGGCAGTTGAAGGATAGATTGGACTGCCGAAGAATCGATCTGACTGTCGAGGAATCAATCTTTCAGGGAGATTTTCAAGCAACATGTTTCATGGGTAAAAGAATGATGTTGAGGCCGTGAGATCAATGTTACGGCCGAAAGATAGATTTTCCTAGGATACTGTATTTCTGTCTGAAAGGCTATATGGCTCTGAATTGGGTCCTTTAAGTGGCCAAAAGTGCTCACCAAGAGTCCATGCGTTTACGAGAAGTCAATCAGTAATCACTGTATCCATTCATCATCGGGATGGTCCCCAAGGTGGGACTTGAAATAATCGTTAGGCCAAATTGGGGTGTCTACATATGGTGGGGGTGCTTATGTAGAAACTTCTTTCAGCCATCAAAGCTTGCATGGCAGTTGCTTCATTGAGACTAAACCCAGCAAGAAAAGTTTCCTCTGCCTCGGAACCCACTTCTTGCATAGGTGTAAAATGGAAGGCACTCCCCCAACGTCATGCAGCCAAGGCCTTCCCAGCAAAAGATTAAAGGTGGCTGGTATGTCCATGACATGAAACTCCACATCTCTCTTGATCCTTCCACTTCCAACGGTAGGGTAACACATCCAACCACACTTCTCTTTGAATTGTCGTATCCCCTTACACCTTGGCTTGAAAGACGTATGTTGGCAGTGCCTATTCCTAGCTTATCGAGGGTTCTTTGAGGGCACGCATTCAAAACAGATCCATTAACCACCAAAACCAACGGGATCCATTTAGTGAGACGCTTGAGGGAGATGTATAGGGGTTTGTTGTGTGCAAGACCTTCAGGAGGCAGATCCTTGTCTGTAAAAGCTATTGTTGGTTTCAGGGCTTTTGTTGCCTTTATGAAACCTACCAAATCCTCAAGGGTGATATTGATGGGAACTTTGGCTTTTCCTAAGGTCTTGACAAAGGAATTATGGTACTCATAAGAAGACATGAGCAGTCCCCAGATAGAGATATCAGCTTGGATTTTCTTTAGTTGTTTTAAGACCCTATCTTCTTCAGGTTCCACCATTTGACTTTCCTCTTCTTCTTCCATTACTCGGGTTATGGCCAAGATTTCTCCACTGAGTTTAGGAGGTTTGTACACTCTTCCACTTCAGGTGAGATGGCCTATTTCTTCTTCTTGAGAGCCCCAAGGGTCAGCAAGCTCAATTCTCTTGGCCTCCCAATTGCTAGGCAGGGCTTGTCACATTTCTAACCACCAATCCCCATCATCAATCGCATAGATGTAGGGGAGGTTAGACTCCTCTTTCGTCACAAGACTCCTATTATCCTTAGGGATGGTCAAAGATGGTTTGGCTTGGGTATTTGGGACAATGTATTGGGTAGGATTATATGTGGAGTTGTAGGATAGGCTTATAAGATTGATGTTTCAAGGTGGTGGTTCGGCATTATGAGTGGGGAGCGGGTTGAATTGTACATTTGGTTTGTGTGGCTTTATAGCTTGGCTATCATTGAGATCCTGGATATCATGGCGGAGATGCATGCAATGGTTCGTCTCATGCCCTGGGTGCTGGTGGTAAGCGCACTGTTTGTTGGCAGCATAGTTTGGGCCATGAGGTGGCTGAGGTGGTGGGTTGTTCAAAGGCTTCAGTTGCCATTGATGGCTTAGAATGGTTAAGGCTTGGGATGAGGTCATATAGAGAGGGTCAAAGTTGTAATGATGGCGATTTGAATTTTGGAAAGGGTTGGCTTGGAAAGGGTCTTGTGGCAAGGCCGGGTCAAGGGTGTTAACAGAGGCATGAGAAGCACGGGTAGGAGAGGTTTTCTTGGGTGGAGGAGGAGCTTCTTCTTTCCCAATGAGCCCCAGCTTGATTTCATCTTCAATTTATAGCCTAGTAGCATGCACGCGTTTGAAATCGGTGATAGCCCGAGTGTAAATATGTCTGAGATACTTGGGCTGCAGATTCTTGACAACTATCCTTACTTGATCTTCGTCAGAGGGACGGTTCTTCATCTTAGCGGCCTTCTCTCTCCATCTAGCCACAATGGTAGCAAAGTCTTCATTTGACTCTTGCTTGGTCATCTCCAAATCTCGGGTGGTTAGCTCAATTTGGACATTGTATGCGTATTGCTTGACAAAAGCATTGGCAATTTGTGGCCAAGTTTGATAGTGCACAAATTCCAAAGTGAGGAACCAATCGAGGGTGCTTTCAGTGAGAATCCTTTGTAACAATTGAGCAATGAAGTCATCACTCAAGCCCATTGGCTTCAGGGTGTTGATAACATGGCAAACATGATTGGTAGGGTTACCAGTCCCATTGAACTTCTCGATGTTTGGCATCTTGAATTGTTCAGGCAATTGAGAATTCGGGAAAAGGCAAAGTCCTTCAAAGTCCAGAATTCGATCCCCTTGTGAACGGGCCAAAGTATGTTTGATTTTCTTGACTTGCTTGGCCAATTCGGGATTTTCTGTTGTTACCACCTTAAGAGGATTCTCATGTTCTTCCTCATCTTCTTTGTCCATAGCATTTCTTGTTGCTTTCTTGGCTAGCAAAGTAGTGATTTGAGCATGGAGCTCAGCAATGATGGTGTCGCTATCTGACACCTCCGAGATGGGAGTGGGAGGAAGGCTTGGTGAAGTTTGGGATTAAGCAGGTGACCGAGTTTGCTAAGAGGATGTTTGAGAAGACCCAAGAAGTGATTGGGACCATTGAGGCAAAGGTGTTCTGACCGGTGAAGATGAAAGACAGGATGGATGCAAAGACTTTTGTTTGGCGTGGCTTCGGGTATTGTAAGAGTATAAAACTGGTTGTGGTTGCTTTCTCGGTTTACCTATTGTGCCTGCCTGAAAGTAAAATACTTGTAAGTCAGTACTGGGCTATATAGGGTTAGGATTTTGGGCTGAAAAATCCCAACCCTTCTACACAGAAAGAGTTATTACAACAACAGATTATACACGGTGTGAGGAAGAACTTTTACAAACAAATGCAAGTAGGCTCCTAGCCTGCAGGTTCCTGTCTTATTTTGATAAGTTCTACGGCTCTCTAACACATGTAAGGTTTGGGTAGTCTCAAGGGTGCTCCGTTGCCAAAAGTCACCAGTCTTTCTGCCAGCCCATCACAGGCGGCAATTGGATGGTTTCCTTTTTGATACACCACTAGGTACAAGTGACTGTGGAGTTTGCTGGAACCCCTAACATAGCCCATGACATGCCGGGATATTAGGTGAACTCAACGAGGTTGCTCGCTCGATGCATATGATAAACAAATTAGATAAAGCATGTATTAGTCATATGTCGAACTTTTTGGTTATGGCTCTCAAGTCTCTAGCGGAGTTGCCAAAAACTGTAGACACCTCCCAAACGGGGCATCGCCATACAGATTGATTATTGTTTATTTGTTTGTTTGATTATTAGCTTCATAAACCAAGATCGTGGATATTTCCATGGCTAGGAACATTGCCACACGATAGCGGTTATCATCAAAGCAGAGTTGCCACTTAGTTTGTAAAAACTAGGAAAAAAAAATAGAGATTCCAGGTACGGGAGCCAAAAGTACAATAAGGGAAAGGTGTTGGCACCCCTCTTTGGCTAGTCGTGAGACTGGCCCATAATTGTTCGACATGTGATTAGTACTTGCTTTATTTGATTCTAAGAACGTAGTCTATTTATTAGCCTTTAAACAGTTAATGATGAGCCAGAATGGTATTTGAAAGCATGCATCAGAAATAAGCAGAACAAGAAGATTGTACCAGGAAAATAGATTACTCGGCCAGTGAATTAATTTCACGGCCGAGAATCCCATTGGGTCGATGTATCGGCCGAGGGAATGATCCCCCAGCCAATGTTTTTTTTTGGTAAATTAGCTTGAAATTAAAAAGAGATTAACTGAATATACAGCCTACAAGCGGCATACCCCAGGAGGAAAACAAAACAAAACAAAGATTGTGGAAATTGAAGATCTAAGCCAAGCGGCTACATTTGTGTCCTAATGAGATGGAGCCAAAATAAAGAAGAATATACATTTGTTTCCGAACCATCTATAATGGGATATAGTGTCATTCCAACTTAGTGAAATGAATCCTGGATCACCAATAGGACTGCCCGGGGAATTGAACAACATCAGTTGGACTCTGTGGGTACATGACGAAGGAAGAGGAACCCCCAACAACTGCTGCAAAGGTGGTAGCAGCCCTTGGAATAGATGTTGCCACCACTTTGAAACTAATACTAGGTTATCTAAAGTTGCACCTCACGATGCATCAGCAACACAGCAATAGCAGAGTATCCCAACCGGGTGCAGAGTAAAACATGAAGAATGGTGGCCATACAAGGCAAAATAAGCAGCAGCAGGAGGCATAAACCATGCCATAACATAGCAGACAACAGAAAATGATGCCAATGCATGTGCAGTAGTTAGCTAACTAAAGCTAACTACTGTACAGCACCTACATAGACTTCTACATAACAGAATTCACCACAGAACCTGATAAGATCAGCACAGCAATAGCAGCAGAAGCAGAGCTCAGCATCAGTAGCAGAACTTAGCAGTTACAGCCCAGCAAGCAGTCAATATTGATCAGCAGAAAAATGAACAAGAATAGTACATCTAGGGACGGCCCCCTAGAAAAGCATTAACAATCTTAGGGACAACCCCCCAAGGATAGGTCAAAACAATTTGGTAAGCAACAACATAGCTAGGACCAAAGAAGGCAGCCAAACAAAAGCTGAGCGAGCAGGTAATGAAAGACCCAAGATGGAAGCCAAAACCGAAATATAAGGCCATAACACAGCCAACAAACACAACTAAGAACAGCCAACATACACAATAGTAACAGTAAATTACAGCATATAGAAGTGACAAATTCTAGGAACACAATCACATACACTTCCATAGCACCCAAAACCACAAATGCCATAATGTAATTGACAAGAGCAAGAGCAAATAATTAAGAAGGATCGAGAATGCTGGCCTGGCACTACTATGTCCTCACTTACTACTCCTTTGAAAGGCTCACAGCTCCCACTCTTATTTTCTCTCAAGTGCTAGGACAAGGCTCCCCCAACTCCCTCCCTTGTTCTCACACTATGCCCCCACTACATATTACCTCCTCTCGTAAAGAAAAGATGAGGCACTAGCACACTCCTCACAGGGTAGCGCACTAAAAAAAAAAGGGGATCACATAGTAACTTCCCCAGCCGATGCTCTTCCTTACACCAGAATAAAAATTCAATAGATATTCAAAATGCTATGATTGAAGTATAAAAACATGAAAAAGATCAAACCATAGGCCCCTGGGCCTCACCACCTTAATCCCTCAGTTGCTTGATTGCTTCGTATTAGAGGGTGATTGACTTATTTGTTTCTCAAAAACCCTAGGTTTAGGGTTTATACCTTACGGATTTGATCGTCGGATCGCGGCTGCCTTTGGAAGGTTAGGGCTTTTGAAGAGGGAGTATGAGAGAGTATGTGTGTTCAATTTCGTGGCTAGAGAGGGTGATTGATGATGTGAATTGGTGTATTGTGGTGTATATTTTTGGAACCCTAAGTGCCTCTTTATATCGGCAATTGGTGACTCACTCCGGCCAATCAAATGGCATGAATCAATAAGGAATATAGGGTAAATAAGATCTCTAGACAAAATCTACTTCGTAACCCGAACGCATCAAAAAAAGGCTGCTAGGGTTTTGGCGATCGGATCTAACGTCTGACAGAACATTCCAGAATCTGGAAAATAAATGATCTAGCGGCCGAGCAATGGATCTGGCGGCTGAAGGATAGATTGGGCAGCTGAAGAATCGATCTGGCTACCGAGGAATCAATCTCTCAGGGAGATTTTAAAGCAACATGCTTCACGGGTGAAAGAATGAAGCTCAGGCCGTGAGATCAATGTTACGGCCGAAGGATGGATTCTCCTGGGATTTTGTATTTTTGTCTGAAAGGCTATATGGCTCTGCATTGGGTCCTCTAAGTGGCTAAAAGTACTCACCAAAAATCCATGGGTTTACGAGAAGTCAATCAGCAATCACTGTATCCATTCAACATCGGGATGGTCCCCAAGGTGGGACTTGAAATAATCGTTAGGCCAAATTGGGGTGTCTACACCCTCCACGTCATAGCTTTTACTTCGAGTTTGATTCTGCTATACTTGGCAACTCTAAAGGGTTTTGTGAAATGAAAGAATCTGCTTCTTACTACTTTGATGACTTATATATAAACTGTGTCGACTCCGACGATGAAAGGATAGATTTCGATGGGGATATTCCCAAGGAAATCTGTGCCCTCATCGAGAGGGAAGATGAAAGGCATGCTCAGCCATTAAAAGAAGTAGTATCTATAATCGATGGGGATATTCCCAAGGAAATCTGTGCCCTCATCAGAGGGAAGATGAAAGGCATGCTTAGCCATTAAAAGAAGAAGTAATTTCTATAAACTTGAAAGATGAGGGCGATCCCCGAATGGTTCTAGTGGGCTCCACACTATCCCCAGAGGAGCATCGTGATTTCAAAGAGCTGCTCACGGAATTCAGTGATATCTTCACGTGGTCTCATCAAGACATGCCCTGTCTTGACCCCGAGATAGTGGAGCAACAGATTCCCTTGCTGCTGGATGCTAAACCTGTGAAACAGAAACTGAGACAAACAAGGCCAAATTGGGTACAGAAGATCAAGGACGAGGTCACCAAGTAGATTGACGCTGGTTTTCTCATGGTTTCTCAGTATCCTACTTGGGTGGCCAATATTGTTCCTGTTCCTATAAAGAATGGACAAATTTGAGTTTGTGTCGATTTCAGGGACTTGAACAAAGCAAGCCTCAAAGATGATTTTCCCTTGCCTCACATTGATGTGCTTGTGGATAATACGGCGGGACATGCTATGCTCTCGTTCATGGACGGATTCTCGGGTTATAATAAGATTCTCATGGCACTAGAGGATCATGAGAAGACAAATTTTATCACCGAGTGGGGGACTTATTGTTATCTGGTCATGCCATTTGGATTGAAGAATGCCGGTCCTACCTATCATCCGGTTGCCACAACTATTTTGCATGATATGATCCATAAAGAGGTTGAAATCTACGTGGATGATATGATTGCCAAATCAAAGACTCGAGAAGGCCATATTCTTGTGCTTAGGAAGTTCTTCGAACGACTCCCTAAGTATCGGATGTGCCTCAATCCACAGAAATGCACATTTAGAGTCACAACGGGCAAGATGCTTGGCTTCATGATCACTTCTAGGGGAATAAAGGTTGACTTGTCAAAGATCAAGGCAGTTCTTGAGATGAAGCCGCCGGAATCTAAAAAGGGAGTGCGAAGCTTTTTGGGAAGGTGCAATTCATCAACAGATTCATCGCCAAGTTGACTTTGACTTGCGAGCCGACGTTTCATCTACTCAAGAAGGATGTTCCCTTCACATGGACAGATAAGTGTCAAGCTGCTTTCCTTTCCATTCAAAAGTACTTGCAGAACCCTCTAGTTTAATGTCGTCTGTGGCAGGGAAGCCTCTGATTCTCTATCTGTCTGTAACCCCGTCTTCCATGGGATGCTTCCTAGCTCAAGAAGGGGACAAAGGAGTTGAGAAAGCCATTTACTACCTGAGCAAGAAAATGGTCGGATGTGAACTACACCGCTTTGGAGAAGACCTGTTGGGCTCTTGTATGGGCTTCCAAAAAGCTGAGGCACTACATGTTGGCTTATTCAGTGAAGCCGATTTCTTGAATGGAGCCTCTCAAGTATCTATTTGAGAAGCCTGCACTCATCGTAAGCTAGCACACTAGTTGCTTTTGCTGGTGGAGTTCAATCTTGAGTACATCACAAGGAAATTAGTCAAAGGGCGTGCAGTTGCAGATGTTTTGGTTGATCATCCTGTTGATGGACCAGAGGACTCTGATTTTGTATTTCCAGATGAGGAAGTGCTGATGGTTGTTGAAGACATTTGGACACTCTACTTTGATGGTGCAGCCAATCAAAAAGGATTTGGGATCAGGGTATTGCTAGTTACACCCGATGGCTCTCATATTCCTCTTGTGTTCAAACTCAATTTCGATATCACAAACAACCAAGCTGAGTATGAGGCCTACATTGTTGGCATAGAAGCCACTCTTACACTTGGTGTCGAAAAGCTCGAAGTCATTGGGGATTCCAATCTTATGGTCTCTCAGGCAAATGGAGACTGGAAAGTCCGTGTAGAGAAGCTGAAGCCTTATCATTAGGATTTAGAAGAACAGATTCCTCATTTTAACAAAGTAACCTTCACTCATATCCCTTAATTAAAGAACCAATTTGCCAATGCTTTGGCAACTTTAGCCTCCATGGTCGAACTTCCTTTAGGTGTCAAATTATGCCCTATCCTGATTGAATAGAGGGACTTTCCCGCTTATCCGTACGTCAACGCCATCGATGATGTTGATGATGGCCTACCTTGGTACCACGATATATGAAACTTCGTCGAGAGTGGGATGCATCCGGCTGAGGCCACTAAAAAGGATCAAACTGCGTTACAAAGGTTGGCTGCCCAATACATCATCTGTGGAGGAAAGCTTTATAAGAGGTCTCATTTTGGAATGCACAAGCTGTGTGTCAACGGTGCCGAAGCAACCAAGATAATGGAGGAGATCCACGAAGAAGTTTGCGGTCCTCACATGAGCAGTGTCATGCTCGCTAAGAAGATCTTATGGCAAGGTTACTTCTGGTCTACCATGGAATCTCAGTGCGTGGATTATGTGCGGCGCTGTCACAAGTGTCAGATCCACACCAATCTTATGCATGTTCCTCCCTCCAATTTGTTTGGCGTGACCTCACCTTGGCCTTTCTCTATGTGGGGCATCGATGTTATCGGCATGATCAGACCACCTGCTTCAAACGGCCATAGGTTCATTTTAGTGGTCATAGATTATTTCACCAAGTGGGTGGAAGTTGAATCTTACAAAACCCTGACTGCAGTTCAATTTGCTCATTTTATCAAAAAGAACATTATCTATCGATATGGTGTCCCACATGAATTCGTGTCAGATAATGGGATTCATTTCAAATGCAGGGTTTTGGAACTCTTCGAGGAATTCAAGATTCAAGTCCATCATTCAATGGTCTATCGTCCACAAACAAACGGAGCCGTCGAAGTGACAAACAAGAATATTGAGACAATCATCAACAAGTCTGTTGAATCCACTAGGGACTGGCATGAGCAACTACCTCTAGTGCTCTAGGGGTATCGAACATCAATTGGGGCAACTCCCTTCTCTCTAGTTTACAGGGATGGAAGCGGTACTCCCCTTGAGCTAGAGGTACCGTAATTGAGGGTCATAGCAGAATGTGGACTCACAGAATTCGAGTGGCTTAATGGGAGATTTGTTGAACTCATGCTCTTTGATGAGAAGAGGCTCTGTGCCTTGTATCATGTTCAGGGGTATCAGCAAAGGATCGCCCGGGCGTTCAACAAGAAAGTCAAGTCTAGGGACTTGACTGAGGGGGATATGGTTACAAAGGAGATTCGAACACCTGTGTTTGATCCTCATAGCAAATTCCGACCAAAGCATTTCGGGCCTTACATCATCAAAACTATCCTCTCTGGAGGAGCGAATCAGCTCATAGACCTCGACGATAATGAATTCGCCACTTTGGTCAACCTGGATCGACTCAAACATTACTATCCTTGAGAGAAACTCGTTGGGTCAAAACCCACAAGGGTGGGCGGTTCCAAGCAAAAATTAGAGCAAGCCTGCTAGACCGAAAACCTAAGGAGGCAGTCTAGGCAAAAATAAATAGGCAATAATCAAACGCTCACTAGACTGAAAACCTAAAAGGGCAGTACTAGGCAAAAATTAGAGCACAAAACGAGAGGTAAAATACTCGAGTGAACCTAAGCCTAAACTACATGCAACCTGATTTCTTGAAAAGGGATACGTAGGCAATCTCTCTGTGAGATTCGGTCACAATCAATCGACTTGACCCACGGTTTGCCGTTTTGGGGTGTATCTTGGCGGTAGAAGCAATGTGGTATTCAACATTTGAATCAAAAGGGAGAAACCCTTCATCTTTCAATTTTATTGCAAAACTACTACTTTAATTACACAAGTTGAGTGAAGTCTTAAAACAGTTAAGCATAAAAATAGAATAAAATGCTATAGGCCCTACCGGGCTCACGGTTTATTCTAAGTCATCAGAGTCTGTCAGGAGTCAGTCAATGTTTTGCCATCTTGCAACTTCTCTTTGTAGCCATATTTTGTAGCGACGTTGGAGCTTCGTGCTGAATTTTGGATATGCTCCCTCAAGCTGCCTTAAACCCCAATTGTGTTGATATCCGAGGAGGTTTTGAGCATTTAGTGCGGGAATGTGAAAAACTTTGACCCCGACTTTGTGTAGCCCTTGACTCATCCCTTGCTGTTGAAGGATACACCCTGGAATGTAGAATGTTAAACCGGTCAGCCCAGCAATCACCATTCTCTCGAAGCCTGCGGAGTTGGTGGCTATGTTAGGAAGGTTCAGCCATTCATGCCCCCAGATGATCTCGTTTGGCGACATCTCATTCATGAACGTGTACCTTTCATTCATAGACATCTTTGGATATATCATCCCCTGTTGGTGGATTCGGCTTGGCAACATGTCCCAGTTTTGCTCAGGAGCTGCAAGCAGTCCTAGTTTGTCTAATAGCCATAGCTACATGAATGAAAATACAAGTAAGGAGCCATATAAAGCTTGAGAGGAAAAACAAGTAAGGTGCTCCATATAAAGCCTTAGTAGAGTGTTAAGGTAAAAAGAGAATGTGTGAAAACCAGAAAAAGATAAGCTGAGTGAGGGTTTACCTAAAGCAAGAGAGGGCTACCACTAAACATGTTAGTTTGGCCAGTATAAAGCAACGCTCACCAGCGAAGGACTAACTCGTCCATCTGGGGACACCAGCAAATAGGTGGCCAATATGCATATTACCAAAGCAAATCGACAACGGGCTTGCGTCGCTGTGGGGGGGTGAATTCCACTTAAATCATTTCCTCCTTTTGTTGAACGGTGTGGGGGCTCGCCGAGTCTGGAAAGGTGTCTTCCGAGCTTGGAGAGGTTGGCGCCGAGCCTAGTACCTGTAAACCGGAGGGGGGTTCCTCCGGGTAGAGCCTCCGACGAGCTAGTTAGTACCCGGGGAAGATAAATCGAAACATAAAGCAAGGAATATAAGCTGTTTATGTAGGAGAGGAGAGTTGTGTACCTTAGGTGAGGGGGAGAGCTTTGCTTATATAGAGAAAAGTTGAGTGAAACTTAATGACTAAATAAAGGCTATTAATAGAAAGTTACTATAAATGGAAAGTAAGGAAGCTTGTGGAGTAAGCTATGTAAAAAGTGTAAAGGAAGCTTCTAGAAACTTCTAGAAGATTACAACTTACCACGTCTGCATACCGAGCAATAGCAATACGTTCCGAGCAATAGCGAGCAACCGTATATTTTACCGAACGATAAAGATGTCTGTCGAGCTGGTGAAGTACTCCGAGCAACATAAAGAACCTTCGAGTGATACAAAGACCTGCCGAACGATACTAAGAACTGCCGAGCGATAATGAGAACTGCCGAGTAATATAAAGAACCCCGAGTGTACTTAAGACAAATGTTCGGCAATACTTGTGGAATAATACTTTACTTGTTGAAATCGTTCGGCTATAATGATGTGGCTTTGGCAAGATAATAAATGAAAGTCCTGAAACTTAAATATGAACAAAGATAACACCTTATGGTCCTTCCAAGATATGACGGTACCCCTTTTGGACCTTATGAACTGAGGGAAATTTGGCCCCCTACAATAGACCCTCAACTTCTTCTTTATCGCTTTAGATGAAGGAGGAGTTAAACCCAGATGTGGCCGAATGACCGAAGTGAATTCCTTGCAAGATACAAATAGACCATAATTGCGCTTCGAATAGATTTAGCAAAATAACCCAAGCCTGGGTGACATAGTCGAGCCTCAGAATGCTGATAGAAGTCCTGTCCTCGGCCAGATTCAGCCAGAGTAAGAAAGAGCCCCACGGCCAGATTCAGTAAGAGAAAGCCCCACAGTCAGATTCAGTAAGAAAAAGCCCCACAGCCAGATTCGGCCGGATTGTCCAAAGGTAATGAAATCCAAATGTGATAGTAACACGAAATTCCAAATGTTCTTGAAATCTGAATGTTTATGAGATGATGCATATGAATGACAAGTATGAAATGAACTCAAAGTGAATAGCTGAGGAAACACGCCACTCGGTATTCCCAAGAATTGAACACTCGAGCAAAAATGCCGAAGGTATGCATTGGGTTATGTGTCGAGCAATCAAGATAGTAACCGAAAGAGTATTCGAGATGGTAACAAATCCAAGCTGTCTTCGTCTTCTTCGTCGCTCGAACGTTGGAGGCCTACAACCCGTAGGGAGGGTTTAGTCCAGTTGTGAGAATCCTTTGACCCGCAGGGAAGGCTCAAATGAACGTAGGAGACCTGCGACCTAGAGGGAGGGCTTAGTCCGAACGTAAGGATTCTTCATTGACCTTGGCGTGGCTGCATGACTCTTCGGGAGGGACGGGCTAAGGTTGGAGCGCTGAATCTTCATTGCTCGGCGGATTTGGGCCATCTTCAACTTGTGAACCCCTATTTCGGACTGGAAGAGTCAGTGGTGGAAAGTGGGACCATCTGGATGTGAAATTAGGAGTGAGCCCCAATGCTTGGTGGAAGAGTCCAACACCGGGAGTGAATGCCTCACCGAACGGTGGAATTTGCATGGAGAGAGCTTGCAATTCTTCAAGTCTGAAAGTTTTTGAGATGTCCGAACGAGTAGATTTTCGAGGGCTACGAGGATTTTGCCCGAACGTTTAGATTGCCAAGGGCTACGAGGATTTTGCCCGACAGCCAGATTGCCAAAGGCTACGAGGATTTCGCCCGAACGAATTGCCAAAGGCTACGAGGATTTTGCCTGAACAAAAAAATTGTCGAGGGCTACGAGGATTTCGCCCAAACGAATAAATTGCCGAGATAAACTTTAGGAAAGCAAATGAAATGAAAAATAAGTTGAGCACTACTCCGAACAATTGGGCAGAATGTCACGTAGTTGTAGAATATAAATCACAATGAAAGAGTCTAGCACTTTAACTTTCTATTTAACAATAAAAAGGACAAAAAACCTGCTCCACGAAAGAGATGAACGGAGGGTCCTAGACGAAGACCCAAAAGCAGAAATTGAAGAGAGAACCGCCGCCGTACGTTCAGAAATAGAGACACTCGAAGTTAGATCAGGACGAGCCCCACCAATATATGCCACGTTTTCTTCCCCAGCAGAATCGCCAATTGTGGGGGGGTGAATTCCACTTAAATCATTGCCTCCTTCTGTTGAACAGTGTGGGGGCTCGCTGAGTCTGGAAAGGTGTCTTCCGAGCTTGGAGAGGTTGGCGCCGAGCCTAGTACCTGTAAACCGGAGGGGGGTTCCTCCGGGTAGAGCCTCCGATGAGCTAGTTAGTACCCGGGGAAGATAAATCGAAACATAAAGCAAGGAATATAAGCCGTTTATGTAGGAGAGGAGAGTTGTGTACCTTAGGTGAGGGGGAGAGCTTTGCTTATATAGAGAAAAGTTGAGTGAAACTTAATGACTAAATAAAGGCTATTAATAGAAAGTTACTATAAATGGAAAGTAAGGAAGCTTGTGGAGTAAGCTATGTAAAAAGTGTAAAGGAAGCTTCTAGAAACTTTTAGAAGATTACAACTTACCACGTCTGCATACCGAGCAATAGCAGTACGTTCCGAGCAATAGCGAGCAACCGTATATTTTACCGAACGATAAAGATGTCTGTCGAGCTGGTGAAGTACTCTGAGCAACATAAAGAACCTTCGAGCGATACAAAGAGCTGTCGAACGATACTAAGAACTGCCGAGCGATAATAAGAACTGCCGAGTAATATAAAGAACCCCGAGTGTACTTAAGACAAATGTTCGGCAATACTTGTGGAATAATACTTTACTTGTTGAAATCGTTCGACTATAATGATGTGGCTTTGGCAAGATAATAAATGAAAGTGCTGAAACTTAAATATGAACAAAGATAACACCTTATGGTCCTTCCGAGATATGACGGTACCCCTTTTGGACCTTATGAACTGAGGGAAATTTGGCCCCCTACAGTCGCAATATCTTCTGTGTTACCTTCTAGGTCGTATCACTCCCGCAACCGCATGATATTGAGCTGGCCACCGCTTCGCAAACTCTCTACTGCCCCTTTGGAAATGTTAAGGCAGGACTTTAGTAGCTTGGACATGCTCTGACGATATGGCGGCACGATGATCACACTAGAGGGGAAACCTTGGAGGTATGCTTGGAACTCCTCCACTGTTCGACACAACTCGTTATCTTCGAATCTAAACACGTGGGCGTTGGGATATCCTAGAACTGTAAGGCTGCCCTCAAGATTTCGGGGCAAAGCCTCACGTTTCAAAGGAAATGAAAAGTGGCCAGGTTGTGGGACCGAAAAGATAACCAGTCTCCTGCAACGAATGCCGTTAGCCATGGACTGATCAGGGTTGGCAAAGGATTCACCATTTTGGATGCTATGAATGCTTTGGTTATTGAGTGTAGTTTGGTTTGCAATGAAACACCTCAATTTAATAGCCTAAGGATATGAAAATATCCATCCTAGGCTGAAATATCTATGCAAAGGTGGCACATTCCCTTTAATGTAAGGATACACCTATGGCCTGACCCAAAAAGTATTTTGGACGGCCAAGGGCGGTGATAAGGTTTTTGGTGCCTTAACTTCAAGTCTGGCCAAAGTTGGCAACTGCAGCAGAAGTGTATCCACGCGTGCCAGTGAAGGATAAGCGCGCGTTGGTCATGTAGCACATGCGTTGATCAGGCTTCCACGCGCGCTGATTCGATGTACACCAGGAGAAAAACAACTAACTGTCTTTTTGGGTTGATTTTTCACTTTCGATGTTGGGCCTAGTTTCAGACTTTTAACACTTCCAGCAGGTCATAATAAGTATATATGACTGTGTCGACTCCTAGGTTCTTCGATTTTGTGCTTAATGAAGGATTCGGACCCTCGGGAGGGATTTTCAAGCTATGAACACAATGTCGCTGTATTGGGATTAATTTCGCGTATTGGTGCCAAGTCTTTTGTGCTATACATATCATTCTTTTACTAAACAAGCCAAGCTTAATGGCCATACAGCGATTCAAAGCACGTACAAAAAGAAAAATTCTCGAGTAGCCCAATGGTTCTCAACTTATTCTCAGTACAAATGAGGTTTTTGGATTTAGTAGCATCCCCCTGATCTTGCCATGACTTCACTGTGAAGCCACCTCACATAGCAACTCTCCAGCCATGTGTTGAAACTTGGATTGGGTCCCTCAAGCACCCTGTCATTCCAACTACACCAGTAGTTATGCAAGTTCTGAGCATTGAAAGCGGGAGGTTGGAAGTCCTCAATTCTAGCTTTGTGCAGACCCTGGATCATGCCAAGTTGATGGAGAATACGGCCAGGGACATAAAAGGTAAAGCTCGCCAGGCCGGCGATTACCATTCTTTCAAAATCAACTGAGTTGACGGCCATGTCAGGTAGGTCTAGCTAGGGGCACCTCCAGACGATGTCTTCATACTGCATGTCATTTAGGAAGGCAAACCACTCTTCTATTCCCTGTTCAGGATACAGCATCGATCTTTCGAGCATGTGCCTGAAAAGTGTTTCCAACCCGCTTGAGGTGCTTCGAGCAAGCCAACTTTGTCCGAAAGCCATATCTGCACGCATGAAAAGACAAGTCAGAAGCCAGAAAAAGCCTAAGCGAAAAGACAAATACGAATCTAGTGCGAGCCTTATCTGAGTGTCAAGGTAAAACGAGAAAGTGTGAAAACCAGAAAAATGTGAGATGAGTGAGAACCCACCTGGAGCAGGCGAGGGCTACCGCTGAATGTATTTGTCTGGCCATTTTTAAACAGGTCCAAACCCATTATGGTTTCTGCCAGGACCATGGGAATTATATTTTTGCGGGCCCCCATCTGAGAAGCTACGCTGACCACGCTGAGGGTAACCTTCCCATCAGTAGGAACTTGCATGAAGGCTGCCAATGCACAAATTGAAAGAGCGAACCTTCGGTGAGCTTGCTCAATATAATCCTCCAAGACTTTGTCTGGACCATACAACTCAATGAGACGTGCAATGTCAAGTTCGCCGTCATGGATTATGGTCGTTGTTAGCTCTTCGAAAATATTGAGTGTCATCCACAGCAGATGATTCATATTCTCTTGAAGTGGGTAGACAGCAAGTACATGGGAATTTGCAAAGCCATGGAGGTATGCTTGGAACTCCTCAACTGTCGGGCACAACTCGTCGTTGTCAAACTAGAAGACGTGCATCATCGGATCCCAGTATGAAAGTGTAGCTCTGAGGAGTTTGGGGCGTGGCCCCACATAACGAAGGTCTCGGATCAAGGCCAGGCCTTGTGATCGAGAGCTAGCCCAATCGATGGTTTCGAATCTCAATAACCAGGGTTCGAGCAAGACTGGCAGTGGGCTTTCCATTTTGAATGATGAAAGAGTTTTGTGCTTAGGAGGAGTGGTGTGATCTTAATGTATCTAGCACCCTTCTTTTATAGGCAAAACTTTTAAAATATTGACCTCGATTCTTTTGCCAAGGGATAAGCTCAATGCAAAGGTATCTTACCACCTTGCATGCAAGGTGTAGAGACCCTTAAATTTCTTTATTTAATTTTAATGTTTGTAATTGAGGAAAAAGGGCGAAAATGACGTGAATATGAATGTGGTGGTTAAATGTGTAAGGGTTTGAAAAGTGTGGGTGTTAGTGCAATATGGTATATATGTGTTTGGTGTGAGTGGTAGGGAATTCATTTCCCTTTCTCTTCTCTCACTCTCTCCCGTTCTTTCACTCTCTCTCGGCTTTCTCCATCTCTCTCACTCCCACACCAAAAACTCTCCTCCAAACTCAAAACTCAAAACCCACAACAATCAACCTCAACTCCATCATCTATTTGTGTATTGGGGCTCGTATCACATTGGATAGAGCTCGGTTCGGTGTATTTGGCTCGATTTGGATTCCGGAAGCTAGGGCTTGCTCAATCTCTTCGGTTTCAGCTTGGATACTCGAGGTAGGGAATTCTACCTCTCTTTATATGTTATTTGAGTATTTTTGTGCTTGTTTGGAGCTTGTATTGGTTGTCATTGGGTTTGAACGAAAATCTACTGTTGTTGTAGGAATTGTCTGTTTTTATTTGGATTCGTACCGATAGAACATTGTTGCTTTGCCAGAAAATCAGTATCCTGCTGGTAGAACTTTTCTCCTACCGGTAGGCCACCTCAATTTTTCCTCATGCAAAAATGGTGGCCTCTCTGTTTTGCATTTGTAACAGTAGGACTTGATCCCTACCAGTAGGAACACAGAAAATCTTCAAATTTCTACCGGTACCACTCGTTGCTCTACTGGTAGGCCTTCGGTTCCAGAGCCCATTTTTCCAAAGCAAATCCATTACATGTTAGGACTTAAAATTCGTTCTAATGAGTTTATATAAATGTGCTTACAAAAGTTTGGGTAACTTTTACGTTATTTATTTATTTATTATTAAATCACGTGAGTCAGAATAGTATCAGCTTGTTGAACTATACAAGGAAAATGGTGAGTTCTTAGCACGATTCATGTACGAACAGTAAACCTGAACACTTTAACAACGCACGGAAATTTGGGGCCCATCGATGGGTGGGTGCTTGGCAGGAGATATCCCATAATTGGCCCGGCAGGAGCTAATGCTCGTATTGAACACTCAAGGCCTAACCTACAAGGTGGGTGCTTGGCAGGGGATATCTGGATCCCATATTGGCTCGGTAGGAGCTTCGGCTCAGTCACATAAAGGATACGAGATGTTGTGACACGAATAGAGTGAACAAGACTTAAGAGAATGTCGATAAGAAAGATTGGTGATAGTTGGACACTTTGATCATGATAAGTTGTGCTTACATCCGTTATCGTTTGATTTCTATCACTTGTTCTTCTGTATTGCTCATTTGCATATACAGATTGCGTAGACTTTCTTACTGGGCTAGTGTAGCTCAAGCCTTATATCATGTTCAGGTGCTAACCCAGAACCGTAGCTTGCATGATTGGAATGCCTGGGGTGTGGACATACTTTTTGAAAGCTAACCAAAGGAGTTACCTATTCATCTTTGTAAATATCTTTGAAAGACGTATTTGTAACTTAAGTTGTAATTCTTTTGACTAAGGAACATTTGTAAACTCTTAACTCTCTTGACACTTGATACTTATGTCAATTTTGGGCCGTTGAGCCAATGATATAATATTTTGGGAACTATTGGACTTTGAAATGCAATTACGGAAATGGAAATGTTGAACTCTTTTGGGTATCGTACAAATTAATGTGAAGATTCTTATTATGAAAACATTGAAATTTATGTTGAAAATCGAGGGCATGACAACTTGGTATCAAAGCATAGGTTTAGAACACCTAGATTCGTGGGGAGACATTTTGTCTCAAGGATTCAAAATGTCGCGCCTTCTAACACAACTTGTGCATGCTTGTGTGACTAACATTCATGTGAATACGTGGCATTACATTTCATTATTGTAGCGTGGTGTAGAGTTATTAACCCGATTTGGGAAGTTGGAAGCCTTGACATCATAGTAATAATATTGTGGTTAATAGTTTTCCTTTCTTATATCATGTAGTAAGATGCCTCCGAGGACGCATGATAGGCGAGATGGGGCTGGAAACCGGGGTGGTCGTGGTCATGGCCGTGGGGTACCTCTTGAGGATGAGGTTAGTCAGCATAGGGAGAACCCAAGTGGGAATCCAGGGGCTGGGGTTGGGGCTGGTCAGGGTGCAGGAGTACCTCACACTCAGAATCAATTTGCTAGGGACCTTGTAACGCCCCTAATTTTGGGTACGTCAAAAAGACAATTTCATTGAAACCTCAAAATAGAGTCTGGCTCTTATTACATCATAAATCTCATAAGAGTACTTTTAATACACAAGGGAGGGTATCTAAGGTTCCTAACTACAGCTCCGCCTGCTCCTCCATCCTTGCCAGCTCTTCGGCTCCAAAGGCCTCCAAGGTGTATAGCTTACCCTGCTCATCTACAAAGTCTGACACATTATACCAGCATCGCCACCAGTATAATATGTCAGGGTCACCAAAGGTAACACCATGAGCTACGAAAGCTCAGCAGAACAATCCCATACCCGCTAACCCATGACTTACAAACAATAGGTCATATACAACAGACAGTAACAATAATGCATTCACATTCGCTATTCAAACTATCATTGGTGTCCATGATTTTCTGAGTTTCTGTAACGCCCCGAATTTTGGGTACGTTAAAAGGACAATTTTATTGAAAACCTCAAAATAGAGTCTGGCCCTTATTACAACAATCTCTCAACAAGAGTTCAATATTTACACAAATGAAGGGGGGTTCTAGGGTTCCTAACTACAGCTCCTCCTGCTCCTTCATCCTAGCCAGCTCCTCAGCTCCAGAGGCTTCCACGGTGAATTGTTCGTCTTGAACATCTACAAGGTCTGACACATTATACCGACGTCACCACCAATATAATATGTCAGGGTCACCGAAAAGGCAACACCGTGAGCTACAACGCTCAATAGGGAAATCCTTACCCACCAACCTTAACGTATAAACAAGACTATACTAAAACATCAATTTCCACATGATACGTATAAACACAGCTAACAATGATACATCCACATTCGTTAATCAACTATCGTTGGTGTCCAAGATTCTCTTTATTTCTCCTATGCGACTCATCGTAGACCGTGTCAACATTTTCATTTACAAAACAACCTTTGTAAATTATTTGTATTCAAAATCATTTGCATTGGCTCCGTACCGTGGATAACCAAGCTTCACACACAATCTTTTAAAATCATTTGCATTGGCTCCGTACCGCGGATAACCAAGCTACACACCCAACCTCGGTTCTGCCGTTCCAGTCTCCCGAGTATCCTCACAATGGTTCCGCCGTCCCGGGTTCCCATTGGCACACATTGCATTGGCTTCGAAACGCGGATAACCAAGCACACACCCAACCTCGGTTCCGCCGTTCCGGTCTCCCGAGTATCCTCACAATGGTTCCGCCGTCCCGGGCTCCCATTGGCACACATTGCATTGGCTCCGAAATGCGGATAACCAAGCACACACCCAACCTCGGTTCCGCCGTCCCGGGTTCCCATTGGCACACATTGCATTGGCTCCGAAACGAGGATAACCAAGCACACACCCAACCTCGGTTCCGCCGTTTCGGTCTCCCGAGTATCCTCACAATGGTTCCGCCGTCCCGGGTTCCCATTGGCACACAAAATACACACCACACAATGGGCAAGTCCGGCCACATTGTGGTTTCCAAAACATTTCAAAAATCGTTTGTTTAACTCACCCAACCTCGGTTCCGCCGTTCTGGTCTCCCGAGTATCCTCACAATGGTTCCGCCGTCCCGGGCTCCCATTGGCACACAACACACGCACACACATAATGCCACCCAAAACTGGTCATTATGTAGTTTCAAAATATTTTCTTCCTCGAAAAACATTTCCTTTCATTAACCATACCCTAGGTGTCATGTTTCTATTTCCTCGATTCTCGTGTCACGTTACATGCAAAGACTCCGCGGTAGGCATGAAACACACTAACAAGATCATCCAATTCTATACTACTTATCATGCTAAATCATCACTTATAGCATAACGCCACATGTACAGACGCCTTTGGAGTGTATCACTTATACTTTATTCAAAGCACAACGCCACATGTACGGACGTCTTTGGAGTGAAATCACTTATGCTTTATCACACCACAAGTAATATAAGCACATATATGTATACTCATAATCATCTTTAAAGATCAAAATACAAATACTTCTAATCAAACGATAAGTTCTATCTTAACAATTCAAAACAACAACGTTTATACTTTGAGTAAGTAAGTAACTAGGAAGTAAGTAAGGAGTAAGTAAGGTTTTCCTTACGATATACTTGGGGTGGAAGATAAGAGGATCCTACCTTACTTCTTGGCGGTAGTAACGGCTACGGAAAGTTAGTCGGCGGTCGGACGGAGTAACTTCCTACGGTGGTCTCCGGTAGCTTCGAAAGAGAATGGTTTCTCTCGAAACTTCTTCTTGACTAACACTACACTACTTTATGGATCGAAGGGTGGTCGAGTGGCGGTCTAGTGGCGGCTTAGTTTGAGTTTCTTGAAGAACACAAGAACAACTCAAGAACATGAAGAACAAAAGAAAGAACAAAGAAACAACACAATTTTTCTAGAGAGAGAAGTTGCTAGGTGAAGGTGTGAGTTGAATGAGAAGTATGGGGTCCTATTTATAGGAAAAATTCTTGGGCTCTCCCTCCCTCTCATGGCCGGCCCTCTCTCTCTCCAAATCCTCCATGGATTTGTTCCATTAAGTCATCAAATCAACCTTTCAACCAAGTCATAGCCCTTTAGGCCAAATCTTAGGTGTAAGGCTATGAAACCAACTATGATCTTAGGCTTTCTAGGTAATTATAACCTAGGTTTAGCTTGTAGTCAAGGTCTAAGGCTAATAAAGGCTAGGATTGTGTCATAAAGATCCATCATAGGTTGTCATTAGGCTTAAAAAGACTTAGGCCTAATAAGGTAGCTTGCAAGGCTAGGTTTAGTCCTTGGATTGGACTATGGGAGATTTGTTGGAAGGAAAGGAGACAAGGGTACAAGATTTGTTTTTAAACAAAGCATAGAAGTACAAGGGAGAGTTATGTTTGGTTAGGAGGAAGATTTAGGCTAGGAAGATTACACACCCAAAGATTTGAAAGGATGAGGAAGGTCAAGTCAAAGTACAACCCATCTTCTTCTCTCTTTCCTCCTCTCTCTCTCTCTCTCTCTCTCTCTCTCTCTCTCTAGTACACATACACACACACACACATATATATACATATATTAGAAAGAATAAATAAAAGTACCAAGTACAAGATTTACAAAATCAAATACCTAATAAAGAAATACAATTAGGCACATGCCCCTTTAAATAAATAAACTAGGGTACTTTGTAATCTAGGAAGATCAACTCCCCAATAAATTAATCCAATTGGGTACAAAACCCCAATACAAAATAATAAAAGAGTACTTAGGAAAACTTAGGCTTTAAGGCTACTAAGACTAATAAGTACTTTAATAATAAAATAATGTGTACCTTATCACATGGGGTTTAAGAAAAAGACTAGATTAATAAGCCCATGCACTAGTTTGAAAGAATAACTCCTTTGCCTAATGGATAATAAATACCCTAACTTTTATTATCCAATGGACAATAATAACTAGGGAACTTTTATATTAAAATAATCAAGGTCCTTTAAAGCATGCGACAAAAGCCCTATATTAAATATAGGTGTGGTACCAAGTACCCTAATTAAATAAAAAGACTAGGATTCTCCCCATTAAAATAATAATAAAGTACAAGTCAAATCATCTTTATTTGGAAGGTTCCCTAGTCACATCGGTACTTTATTTGGTCAAAAGAGTTATTACCCAAGGGTCACTAACTTTCCTAACGGTTATTACCCAATGGGTAATAATTCTCCTTGCCTTTAATAACCAATGGACAAAAGGAGTACAAGTATCTTTTATTAAAATAATATTTTAAAAAGACTACATGTACTTTTATAATAAAAAGTTTATTATCCAATGGACAAAAATTACCCTTGTGGTTATTAACCAATGGATAAAGGAGGGGTGGAAGAATCCCTAATAAACAAGATTAAAAGTACTAGCACATGTGTTTATAAACCCATTAAAATATTATATCCTTGTACTTACCAAAACATAATAAAGGAAAGACTATTGTCCAATGGGTAAAAATTACCCTAACCATTATGGACCAATGGATAAAAGCAAAGGTTCAAAAGTTTCAAAAGGTCCAAAAGGTTCATCTAGTAACTGGGTGACTTGGTTGCTCGGTTCCTCCAACTAGTTGGTGGAAAATTAACCAAATTGGTCACGTCGGGTTTTTAGTCAAGACCAAAATCTAACTTCGACGAAAATTAATAAGAAATCATATAACCTTTCAAGAGAAAATAAGTAATTAAAATAAAATTCAAATTTTTAACGAAATTTTTACTGACCAAAATTCAGGGGCGTTACAGTTTCTCCTACGCGACTCATTGTAGACCGTGTCACCATTTTTCATATACCGATCAACATTTCCAAAATCATTTTTCAACACACCTAACCTCGGTTCCGCCGTTCTAGGTTCCCGAGTATCCTCACAATGGTTCCGGCACCGGGTTCCCATTGGCACACAAAACTTACATTGGCTCTTCTCCGCGGATAACCAAGCCACATTACCAATAAGGCTACCATGTCCGGCCACATTGGCAATCTTCACAATGGCCTACAAAGTTCGGCCACATTGTGGTTTTCACAATCCACCCAATGGGCTACCAAGTCCGGCCACGTTGCGGTTTTCACAATCCACACGATGCGCTACCACGTTCGGCCACATCGCGGGTTTCCATACACACAATGGGCTACCAAGTCCGGCCACATTGGCAATCTTCACAATGGCCTACAAAGTTCGGCCACATTGTGGTTTTCACAATCCACGCAATGGGCTACCAAGTCCGGCCACGTTGCGGTTTTCACAATCCACACGATGCGCTACCACGTTCGGCCACATCGCGGGTTTCCATACACACAATGGGCTACCAAGTCCGGCCACATTGCAGTTTCAAAACACATCTCATCATTATCCACACCCTAGGTGCCATGTTTCTACTTCCTCAATTTTTGTGTCTCGTTCTCATGCATAGACTCCGCGGTAGGACGTTCACATATGTACTCACAAATCATTCATTGAAATCTTGAAACTAAACTGGCAAGGTCATCCAATTCTAT
This sequence comes from Rhododendron ovatum, assembly GCA_019656835.1. Lineage (NCBI taxonomy): Eukaryota > Viridiplantae > Streptophyta > Magnoliopsida > Ericales > Ericaceae > Rhododendron > Rhododendron ovatum. Next base: position 19,913,981 of record CM033801.1, on the reverse strand, counting down.
GATCATCCACAAGTAATACAAGCAATTCATGTAAGCATGCTCATAACCATTTTAAAGATCAAAATACGAATACTTCTAAACAAGCGATAAGTTTTTATCTTTCAAAAATCCATTCTTTCCTCTTTTGTTGAAAGTTCAAAACAACACATGTTTAGAAAGAGTAAAGACATTCTACTTTCTAACATACGGTTCTATACGTAGAGTTAGGGGGCAAGGGGTTCTACCTTTCTTCTTGGCGGTAGTGGCGACTACGGAAAGTAAGTTGACAATCGGGCGGAGTAACTTCCTACGGTATGCTTCCGGAAGTTTCGAAAGAGAAAGGTTTCTCTTGAAGCTAGATGTTGACTAAACTACTTAAACTTTTTTTGGATCGAAGGGTGGTTGAGGGGCAGTTTAGTGGCGGTCTTGGATGAGTTTCTTGAAGAACACAAGAAGAACTCAAGAACACTAAGAACAAGGAAGAACAAAGCAAGAACACTAGAAATTCTAGAGAGAGAAGTTGAAGAATGGAAGGTGTGAGTTGAATGGTGAGAAAGAGGTGCTATTTATAGCAAAAGTCTTGGCTATTACCCAATGGATAAAAATTTTCCTAGCATTTACTTTATAATAAAATAAGTATACGTATATATATAGGTCCAAGTACATATATATATATATATATATATATGTACCAAAAAATCTAGGTAGATTTCCAATATCCAATAAAAAAATTACAAGAACAAGATTTTCTATTAAAATAATCCAATTTTGCACATGTTCTTATTAAAATATTAGATTTTGTACTTGGACAACTCTAGGGTATTTATATAATATAGTATATATGTCAAATATTTAAATATGGAAGTACCAAGTATCAAATTAAATAAAAAGGCTATGATTCTCCCATTAAAATAATCATAAAGTACTAGTGCTATAATATTACTAAAAGTACTTAGAATCTAGGATCTAGATTTACCCCAATATTTTAATGCACAAAAATCACATGGGAAATCCAAATTTTGATTATTTAATAGATCCTTGTACCTTGCTGGAAGATTAGTGCTATTATCCAATGGATAACAATTTTCCTAGTAGTAATTAACTAATGGGCAATAGTTTTCCTAGCGGTTAATAACCAATGGATAATGGGATGGGATGATATCTAATAAACAATGCATATTTGTCCTTTGCACATGATAATATACATCAATATATTACTATATCTTGTACTAATCAAATATTCTAATGAATGGCCTATTGTCCAATGGACAAAGATTACCCTAACATTTATTGACCAATGGATAAAGGTTAAAGGTCCGAAGGGTTCCACTAAGGTTTGAACGGTTCAAAAGGTTCAAAAAGGCTCATCTGGGGTTAGGAAAACATAACTAAGTGAATTGGTAGTTAGGTCCCTCTAACTAATTGGTTGCAAACTAATTTGATTTGCCACGAAGGATTAGAATCAACTAACTAAGGATTAATAAAAGGAATTTTGGAAGCAAATCCAAGTATAAAAAAAAAAATTCAAATTTTTAACGAAATTTTTACTTACCAAAAATCAGGGTTGTTACAGACCTCATCGCAGCACTTACAGCTGCAAACCTTTTAAGCCAAGCTCCTAGAGAGAATACCGAGGATCGAGCCATGGTGGTGATGCGAGAGTTTAGCTGTAGGAATCCACCGGTGTTTGATGGGACTAGTAGCGACCCTCTGGTAGCTGACCATTGGCTAGCTCAAATTCGTAAACTCTTTAGGGCTCTCAATATCACCGAAGACAACATCAGAGTAGGTATTGTGGTTGTTCAATTTGTTGGGGAGGCTGGCGAGTGGTGGAAATCTATCCTAGAGTCAAGGAAGGATGCGAGGCGGGCAGCAAGGACCGCGGCTCAAACAGATGAACCGAATGTTGAGAATCTGACATGGGTTGAGTTTGAAGTGCTTTTTGAGGAGCAATATTTTTCGGAAACTAGTCATGATCAATTGAGGGACCAATTTGAGAAGTAAGAGCAAGTAAGTATGACCGTGTCGGAGTACGCACAGAAGTTCCAATCTTTATCTCGTTTTGCACTAGAGTTGGAAGCGATGGAAGAGAAAAAATGTAGACGCTTTGAGAAAGGGCTACATAATACCGTGAGGAGGATGGTAATGGTGCAATGCAAGACTAAATACGCCAAGGTAGTTGAGTGTGTGAGGAGTATTGAGATTCTGAAGGAAGCGCAAAGGAATAGGGGAGTTTGGAAACTGCGACAACCAATCGTGAGTGCGAGTTCTTTGTCGGGAAGCTTTGGGAGTCGGGGGAGGAAAAGGCCAAGGGAACCATCTCAGACACCGCAGGGTAGTTCCTCAAACTTTAGGCCACTGCCTTCTTCTTTGGGGACTCGGGGTGCTCTGTCTAGACCTTCGCCCATGTGCTACAAGTGCAACCAATCTGGACACATTCATGCTCAGTGTCCACACCTCTCGAAAGCTTGCTATGTTTGTGGGAAAATCGATCATCTCGCTAGAAATTGTCCTCAGGGGTCGGGAATGCGTAGTGAGTCAGGTTCTGTGCAGCAGCCAGGAACGAATCATAGTGTTGGCCAGCAGTTCAGGAGTACTCAAAGGCAACATCAGCCTCACTTCCACCAGACTACGTCAGTTCAGAGTTCCGGGGTTGATAAGGGAGTGAGTTCTTCCGCGCCTACTCAGGGTTCCGGTCAAAGATGGGGTTATGTGCAGGGTCAGGGTACCCAAGGGCGAGTTTAGAACATCACTTCTGCTATTCCAACTACCATTTCTCAGGCTCTAAAAACTTCTGTTGTGAGGGGTACATTTCTTTTATTCAACTCCTTCACTAAAGTCCTCTTTGATTCTGGAGCATCATATTCATTCATTGCTGCATCATTTATGTGTGCCTTGGAATTGGAAATGGAGACTATTAGTCCTCCTTTGTTTGTTGAAACACCTCTAGGGGGTAGAATGCCTCTTGACCGTATTTGTTGAGATTGTGAGTTGGTTATTTGTGATCGTCGCTTCGTGTTCGACTTCATTATTTTGGGAATGTCGGGGTTTGATCTTATCTTGGGAATGGATTGGCTATCCACATTTCATGCTACCATCGATTGCTTTAGGCGTCGAGTTTGTATTTGTCCTCTCGAGGGTCCTTGTTTCAATTTCTTTGGGGAGTGTCGGGAACCGTTGGAACCGTATTTGTGTGGGCCTCATGAGCTAGAGTCGGTTTATTCATTGTTGGCAAGTTTGACGATAGATGAGGATGCCTTCGTGTGTGGGGAGTTACCCTTATTGGTTTGCGACTTCCTAGATGTGTTTCCGGAAGAGTTACATGGTTTGCCTCCCGAGCGAGAGATTGAATTCTCTATTGATTTACTTCCCGGTACTGCTCCTATCTCCATACCTCCGTATTGTTTCGCACCCACCGAATTGAGAGAGCTAAAGACTCAGTTGCAGGAATTACAGAACTTAGGATTCATCCGTCTGAGTACGTCTCCATGGGGAGCACTAGCTCTTTTCACTCAAAAGAAGGATGGTTCACTCTGTTTGTGTATCGACTATCGAATGCTAAACTGAGTCACCATTAATAATAAGTGTCCTATGCTTAGAATCGATGATTTGTTTGATCAACTTCGCGGTGCGACTTGTTTTTCTAAAATCCATTTGAGGTCCGACTATCATCAGTTGAGGGTTAGGAGGGAAGATATTCCTAAAACTGCTTGTCCTACTCGTTATGGCCACTATGAGTTCGTTGTTATGCCTTTCGGATTGACGAACGCTCCAGCTATATTCATGGACTTGATGAATCATATTTTCTGAGCTTATCTTGATCGTTTTGTTGTCGTCTTTGTGGATGACATCTTGAATTACTCACCTACAGAGGAAGAACATCAATCTCATCTTACCATTGTTCTTGAACTCTTGAGAGAGCATCAACTATACGCTAAACTTAGTAAGTTTGAGTTTTGGTTATCCGAAGTCAAATTCTTGGGTCACGTGGTTTTGAAAAGTGGAGTGTTTGTTGATCCAGGAAAGATAGAGTCCATCATGAACTGGCAACGATCGAAGAACGTGTTTGAGATTCGAAGCTTTTTGGGGTTGGCTGGGTACTACTGCTGTTTCATTCTCGATTTCTCTCGCTTGGCGGCACTGATGACCAGATTAACGCGTAAGGGGACTCGTTTTGTTCGGAGTGACTCATGTGAGGCAGCTTTTGAAGAGTTAAAGAAGCGATTGACTACCACACCTATTTTAACTGTGCTCGAACGTAGAGTTGGCTACTCTGTGTATTGTGATGCGTCTAAGGAAGGGTTAGGATGCATGTTGATGCAAACGGGGTGAGTAGTAGCATATGGGTCACGGTAGTTGAAGACTCACGAGCGAAATTACCCGACACGATCTAGAACTTGCTGCCGTACTATTTGCTTTGAAAAATTGGCACCATTATTTGTATGGTGAAAAGTTTGAGGTCTTTTCTGATCACAAAAGCTTGAAATACCTATTTTCTCGAAAAGAACTTAACCTGCGTCAACGTCGTTGGATGGAGTACTTGGAGGATTATGACTTTGAATTACAATATCAACAAAGGAAAGCGAACGTTGTGGCGGATGCATTGAGTAGAAAATCGACACACCTTGCGAGCTTAGCGATTCACGAGTGGAAAGCAGTGAACGATTTGGGCTTCTATGCCATGCACTTTAAGGATGCTCGGGAAGGGGTCACATTGTGTAACTTGACAGTGCAATCGACTTTATTGACGCGAGTAATTGAGGCTCAACAACACGATGAGGAAGTGGAGGAACTTCGTACTAGATTCCTTAGTGGAAACGCTCAAAAAGGGTGGATGATCCACGCCAATCAAAGTTTGCACTATCAAGGGAAGTTGTTCATACCCGTTTCATGTTGGGAAGAAATCTTCCGAGAGTTTCACCATTTGCCATTAGCCATCCATTAGGGTGGGACGAATTGTATCTTGACTTGTGTAGGAAATTTTGGTGGTCAGGAATGAAGAGGGACGTTGTGATTTTCGTGTCCAAGTGTCTCACATGCCAACAAGGGAAAGCGGAACATCAACGACCCATGGGGGAGTTACAACCATTGCTTGTGGCCGAGTGGAAGTGGGAGAATGTGACCATGGATTTCTTTACAGGTTTAGTGAGATCGCCAAGGGGGCATGATGCTATTTGGGTAATCGTGGATCGTTTGACTAAGACCGCTCATTTCTTACCTATTCAGGTTACCAATTCCGTGGATACGCTTAGCCGTTTATATATTTGGGAGATTATTTGCCTTCATGGGATTCTCGTATCCATTGTGTCCGATTGAGATCCGAGGTTTACCACGTGGTTTTGGCAGAGTTTGCACGCCGCTTTGGGCACCCTCAAACTAATGGGCAATCCGAGAGAACGATTCAGATTTTGGAAGATATGCTTCGGGCTTGTGTTATGGACTTCCAGATTAGTTAGGAGGATCATTTGCCATTAGTCGAGTTCGCATACAAGAATAGCTATCAATCTAGTATCGAAATGGCACTGTATGGGGCTTTGTATGGAAGACCATGTCGATCGCCGGTGTGTTGGACCAAATTGGGAGAGGCTACATTAGTAGGACCGGCTATGATTAAGTAGATCTCCGAGAGCATGATAGCAATTCGTCAACGCCTTAAGGAAGCTCAAAAGAGAACAACCGAACAAGTTAAGGTGATTCACCAAAGATTGTTGACCGTGCAAAGTAGGCAAAAGAATTATGCTGATCGTCATCGTCGCCCGTTGTCATTTGAAGAAGGAGATCATGTATTCATCAAAGTATCGCCGCATAGAAGTTTGTCTCGTTTTGGGAGAAAGGGAGAGCTATCGCCGCGTTATATCGGGCCGTTTAACATTATTGAGAAGATTGGGGAGGTTACGTATCTTTTGGCCTTGCCACCGAGGTTATCAAGTATACATGACGTGTTTCACCTGTCTATGTTAAGGAAGTATGAACCGAATCCGTTGCATGTGTTACAGTGGTCCGAACTTGAGTTAGAAGCCGATGCGTCTTATGGGGAAGAACCGATACGTATCCTAGATTCACGCGATCAAGTATTGAGAGGTATGACGATACCATTGGTGCAAGTCTTGTGGAGAAGTCAGGGTAGTGAGGGATCGAATTGGGAACGAGAAGATGAGGTTAGAGAGAAGTATCCGTACATGTTTTTGGCGTAACTACCAATGTGTGCTCGAGGTTGAAGTGTTTTGACATTTAACTTGCTGTATGATATGATGTTTACACTTGTTGCATATCTATGTGGTGCATGATTTAGTGAGCATGATTATTTAAATTTCAAGGATGAAATTTCTTTAAGGAGGGTAGAATGTAAAGACCCATAAATTTCTTATTTAATTTTAATGTTTGTAATTGAGGAAAAAGGGCGAAAATGACATGAATATGAATGTGATGGTTAAATGTGCAAGGGTTTGAAAAGTGTGGGTGTTAGTGCAATATGGTATATATATTTGTGGTGTGAATGGCAGGGAATTCATTTCCTATTTCTCTTCTCTCTCTCTCCAGTTCTCTTACTCCCTCTCGGCTCTCTCCATCTCTCTCACTCCCACACCTAAAAACTCTCTTCCAAACTCAAAACCCACAACCATCAACCTTAACTCCATCATCTACTTGCGCATTGGGGCTCGTATTTGTTGGATAGAGCTCGGTTAGGTGTATTTGGCTCGGTTTGGATTCCGAAAGCTAGGGCTTGCTCAATCTCTTCGGTTTCGGCTTGGATACTCGAGGTAGGGAATTCTACCTCTCTTTATATGTTATTTGAGTATTTTCGTGCTTGTTTGGAGCTTGTATTGGTTGTCGTTGAGTTTGAATGAAAATCTACCATCGTTGTAAGAATCGTCTGTTTTTGTTTGGATTCCTACAGTAGGCCCCGTCCTTCCTACCAGTAGAACATTGTTGCTTTGCCAAAAAATCAGTATCCTACCGATAGAACTTTTCTCCTACTGGTAGGCCACCTCAATTTTTCCTTGAGCAAAAATGGTGGCCTCTCTGTTTTGCATTTGTACCGGTAGGACTTGATCCCTACCGGTAGTAACACAAAAAATCTCCAGATTTCTACCGGTACCACTCGTTCCTCTACCAGTAGGCCTTCGGTTCCAGAGCCCATTTTTCCAAAGCAAATCCATCACATGTTAGGACTTAAAATTCGTTCTAATGAGTTTATATAAATGTGCTTACAAAAGTTTGGATAACTTTTACGTTGTTTATTTATTTATTATTAAATCACATGAGTCGGAATAGTATCAGCTTGTTGAACTATACGAGGAAAATGGTGAGTTCTTAGCACAATTCATGTACGAACAGTACATCTGAACACTTTAACGATGCGAGGAAGTTTGGGGCCCATCGACAGGTGCGTGTCTGGCAGGGGATATCCCATAATTGGCCCGGCAGGAGCTAATTCTCGTATTGAACACTCAAGGCCTAACCTACAAGGTGGGCGCTTGGCAGGGGATATCGGGATCCCATAATTGGCCCGACTGGAGCTTTGGCTCAGACACATAAAGGATACGAGATGTTGTGACACGAATAGAGTGAACAAGACTTAAGAGAATGTCGAGAAGAAAGATTGGTGATAGTTGGACACTTTGATCATGATAAGTTGTGCTTACATCCGTTATTGTTTGATTTCTATCATTTGTTCTTCCGTATTGGTCATTTGCATGTACAAATTGCGTAGACTTTCCTACTGAGCTACTGTAGCTCAAGCCTTATATCCTTTGGTTAGCTTTCAAAAAGTATGTCCACAACCAAGGCAGTCTAGTCATGCAAGCTACGTTTTCGGGTTACCTATTCATCTTTGTAAATATCTTTGAAAGACGTATTTGTAACTCAAGTTGTAATTCTTTTGACAAAGGAACGTTTGTAAACTCTTAACTCTCTTGACATTTGATACTTATGTCAATTTGGGGCCATTGAGCCCATGATGAAATGTTTTGGGACTTTGAAATGCAATTACGGAAATGGAAATATTGAACACTTTTGGGTATCGTACGGATTAATGTGAGGATTCTTATTACAAAAATTATTGATATTTATGTTGAAAATCGAGGGCGTGACACAAGGACACCCCTCCTTACAAATCAAAACTGTCTGCAAGCCATCTAGAAGAGTGACAAGGCTTATTACCTCTCAAAAAGATGGTCTGGTCAAACATTGGCACCTGAGCAGGGTCTGACCTATGTGCGCTTATAATGGATCCAAGCACGTGTTATGTCATCGATCCGCGTGTGCCAAACCCAGATGCGCGCGTGTGTCTGCAATGTACAGGATGACAATTTTAGGATGCTCAACATGTCGTTTTTTTGGTTCCAGGGGTTCTTTTGCACTTTTGGTTGTTCAAGCAAGTCACTATGGCCGTATTTCACCTCTAGGTTTACCTTGTATTTATAGATTATAGATGCTTGCTGCCCAAGCATCCTTGTTGCCCTAGGATTCCTATCTCGTATAGGAAACCCAGGACATCTTGAATTCTCGTTCCCTTATCAATTCATTACCTTAGTCCTTTTAGGACTCTCTTCCAAAGCTGCCCAAACATATCATTTCCGTTGGGTATCTTTCCCAGATCCTACATTCTCGGGATCTCATCTCTTTGACGGAATACCACTGTCTCTGGATCCTTCCAGAGTATTCCCTTTGCTCCATAACTTGTTTGGAGTTCTTCTTTTGTTCGGCTATCTCATCGGCGAACAGACTACTAGGACCAACCACTTCACATGTAACTGGTCCTTTATCAATTATTTGGGCTAATGTCTTGTCAGGAACTCTCCTCCTGTTTGGCCTTCTTTTTGCCGAACAAGTTGCTTGGACCAGTGACTTCACATGTCACTATCCCTTTATTAATCTTTTGGTCCAATAACTTATGTTTAGTGGACCAAAACTTTGTACAACCTTCCTGGCCCAATGACTTCTCATGTCATTAGTCCTTATCCCCGAGCACCATCTTGCACGGCGCCTATTCTGTCTTTATTCAAACCATGTTCTCACATTCTGCCTATTCGGGCATTATTTGCATCTGTTCGGGAATACCTCCCTACAATTGCTCCACAGATTTGCTTGTTGCCTCTGTTCAGGGGCTGCGGGCAAAGCTAGAAATAGATATTGGGCCGAACTTTTTAGATCTCGTGCAGTCGTGGCATCTAAATTCATTGACGTTTTTTGGCGCCTTGTTCATCATACCTCCTTGAGGTAACCACTCCACGTGGCACGTTTCGTACGCCTCACATTAAATTCGATTTGTCGTTCCTCCCAAACGGTGTTTAGAATGGCATCCTTTCAACCCTATTTCCTCGTTTACTTTTCATGTAACGGCATTTAGAGGAGACGTTTCGTCTCCGTCACTTTTAGACTCCCAAAAGGGATCTTTTGGGGTTTTCCACTTAAAAAGCCCAAATCCATCGTTTCACTTTCTGAAACCAGGCGAAAGTTTCCTCCTCTTCTGCCATCACCATCTTCTGCAACACGATCACATGCCTGGGAACCATTGCTACAGTCTCGTAAGATTCTCATTCCCTTTTCCTTTTGTGTTTCTTTCTGAGATTTCGTTCTCGAATTCATCTGCTACTAGGGTTTCAACCATACCTATTTTCAGATTTTGGAACCTCTAGAGTATCCATGGTGGATGAATACGAGAATCCCCCAAAACCCAGTAAATTCAGGAAGCTTTGCGAAACCCCTGCAGCCATGGCGGCTTTTAGGACAGAGTATAATTTTCTTGTAAAGGGGGAGGATGCAATATTCCTGAGTGCCTTCCGTGCTACTTCTCGTGTAGTCATGGTTTCATCTTCTTGTCCCTTTGTCTTGTTGGGTATAGTTTTTTCCCAATCAGAATTAGGTCTTTCGTACTTGTCCCTATGATGTTTTCTGGTCCCTTCCTCCTCAGAGGTATGACTTCGGCTCCTACTCCTCCTTCTTCTTGAAGAAGCCTTCGCCATTCCGATGTTCGGCTCTTACTTCTGCTCGCCCTTTTTCGTGGAGAAGCTCTATGTTGCCTTGGAGTGGGACTTCTGCTTTTGCTCCTTCTTCCTTGTGAAGGAGTCTTTCTATATTTCATCATAGCATACCCGTCTCCCCTGGAATTTCTCTATGAAAGTCCAGAGTCCTCCGGGTGTGCTCGGATCCGTTCCAGCTCTCGGATCTCATGCTCTCATTTCTTAATTAGGCGAGCATATTCCTCGATTTCTTGCCTCTTTTTGTCGAGGATGTCTTCACTGTTGTGCATGCTTCTTGAGCGTGCAACCAAATCCATTTCACGGCGGGATTTACTCCTCCGTGTGGACTTTGTGGTCGTTCTGCCCTCCCTATTCTTGGAGCCATCCAGGATGGTCAGGGGGTTACCCCTACTTGTCGCCTTCCTCCCATGTCCGCCTTCAGGCTTTCTCGGAGCCCCTGGTGGGGATTTATCACCTCCCCCACCTAGCAAATTCTTTAGGTCGAGCGGTGTTGTTGGATTTTCTTCCACCATGGTCATTTTTCAAAGAGAACTCTTTCGTTCCCCACAAACGGCGCCAATTGTAGGTGGATGAAAACAATTGTTACTTAGAACAGCACTGATTGGCAACGGCTTCTCGTACCTCTTCACCGGAACCCTAGTTCGTCGTTGGAACCCTAATCTGCAACACAGACAAAAGGTGAGCGCACCTTTGCCCCTCGTGGCAAAGGCCCTCCGATGCCTAAGTTAGTATCACGTACTAGCAGGAAAAAACCCTAATTATCAGTAGGAAAATAGTATGAATGCCATGAAATGCGTACCTTTCACCTCTAGGTTTACCTTGTATTTATAGATTCATAGATGCTTGCTGCCCAAGCATCCCTGTTGCCCTAGGATTCCTATCTCGTATAGGAAACCCAGGACATCTTGGAATCTCGTTCCCTTATCAATTCATTACCTTAGTCCTTTTAGGACTCTCTTCCAAAGCTACCCGAACATATCATTCCCGTTGCGTATCTTTCCCAGATCCTACATTCTCGGGATCTCATCTCTTTAACAAAATACCACTGTCTCTGGATCCTTCGAGAGTATTCCCTTTGCTCCAACACTTGTTTGGAGTTCTTTCTTTGTTCGGCTATCTCATTGCCGAACAGACTACTAGGACCAGCCACTACACATGTAACTGGTCCTTTATCAATTATTTGGGCCAATGTCTTGTCAGGAACTCTCCTACTATTCGGCCTTCTTTTTGTCGAACAAGTTACTTGGACCAGTGACTTCACATGTCACTGTCCCTTTATTACTCTTTTGGTCCAATAACTTCTTGTGTTTACTGGACCAAAACTTTGTACAACCTTCCTGGCCCAATGACTTCTCATGTCATTGGTCCTTATCCCCGAGCACCGTTTTGCACGACGCCTGTTCTGTCTTTATTCAAACCATGTTCTCACATTCCGCTTGTTCAGACATTATTTGCATCTGTTCGAGAATACCTCCCTACAGTCGAGTCTGTATGTATGCATGTGTCTCTACGTCAACTTGGTTAATGTTGTCAATGCAAGTGTGGTATTAGTGGTTTGTTTAGACTTTCTTTTTATCAATTTTCTTTTGAGAGAATTAATAAGCAAGAAAATGCAAATTTTATAACTACTAATTTATTCCATGGGCACTTCGGCCAATCAAACCAACATATCTACCAGGGCACATCAGCCCAAAACTCAAAAGGGCACGCAGGCCCAATGCTACCAATGCTAAAGTCAACTAAGGCACGCTGGCCCGCTATCTAACTATCTACGTGGGCGCGCAGGCCCGAATCAAAAATCAAAGTGCAGTAAAGTAAATGAGGCTCAATGGTAGCCCTCACCCAAGCCAGTCGACGTCATCGTCATCCTCGTCGTCATCTTCCTCCTCTCTTGGATCCCTCTTGTATTCGGGATCGTCGGCGGTGTAATCAGAGCCATTGCTGTTGGATAAGCGCTCCTCTTCCTCTTCCTCTTCCTCTCCCTCTCCTTCTTCTTCTTCCTCCTCTTCCTCAGAGGCCTTAGGCACTATGTGTTGCTTTTTCCTGTGAACTGTCACTACCTTGGACACTCTTTGGCACTTTCTCATTTCGTACCTTTCCTCCTCGCGAGCTAAAACCTCTTAGGCTTTTCTAAAGTCTTCAGTTGTCGATCCCCTAGCACTCACTTGTCACTGAGAGCTGGCCGTGGTCGTAGAATAGCTCGTCGCTGTTGTCTTCTTCTATGGAAGAGGACCTCGAGTGCTCTTTCTTCTAGGAGCCGCCCTACTCTGTGCCTACATTGTAATTTCATTTAAACATTAGCATACATTGTACATGTTGTATATTTCAATGCTAAAAGCAGGTACAATTTATCAAGTATCAATGCAAGAGCTATCAGGTGTATATGTATCGGAAGAGGTGCATATCGCAAGTATTGAAAGCAGGAATGTATGTTTTTCTGGGATCTATACTTGAGACCTCGGTACAACAGGTGGCTAAACCGGTGGTGCATTTGGTGCTAGATAGTGCAAGTCCAACGGCATGCCACTCGCTGCTCTTCTAATCACCTTCTCCATCGCAAGCATGTGACGTACAACCTCGTTCACCCACTCAACTGACACCTATATATAGTTTGGGATTATTAGGCAATTCAACTGTATTACAAGTGTATTGAAGAACAGGTATTGAAGCTAAATCTTACCGGAATAGTCACAGGTGCAAGCTCCACTCTGGCCGGTGCAAGGCGTATCTCGGCTGGATCACCCTGCGCATCCACCACTGCCAATGTCCATGACAACTCGGATGGACCTCCTACCACCAAACCACTGAGTCCCCATTTGACTCGAGTCTCCATTCCCATCTGTCTCTCCAAGGCCACTCTCCTCTACTCCGCGGCTCCATAAGCCTGACTCCACACCTCTCTGAAAGCTCGAACCCCGAGCGGCCCAGCCAAGTGCTCTCTCTGGTAAATGGCGTAGTCATGCTCAAGTTGCAAGTGGCATGCCAGGTCAGTGTCAGGCTATGTGAACTCCTCCAGCTCAGCCCACGTGTACTTGCCAGTGTGTGAAGCACGGGGTGGAAGTGGACCTGGCACCTGAAACTCAGGCAAATCAAGCGACTATCGTGTCACTCGGCCTCCTAAGTACCACTGCCAACCAAAAGCCGACTCCAGTAGCACCCGACTCGCTGTAACGACTCTACTTCTAGCCAAGTACTCAGGCTCAGGCTCTATTCTGCCCCAAGGATTCCAAGTGACCTGCAATCAAGGCAAACCAACAATGCAAATATTGATCATCGACAGCATTAAAGCATTCAAGGATACAAGTTTATCAGTTGAAATTTTATGCTATACCTGTGAGGCGTGAAGCTCGTCCAAGTAAATCCGGAATCCATTGAGGTCTCCTCTTTCTTTCTTCTCTCCCATATTGTCCTTGCTCCAAACATGCGCGCGTGGGAGAATCCTCAAGTCCGGACACCTGGTCGCTAGACAGCACATATTCAGAACTTTGTAGGCCAAAAGCTGCATCAGTTTTCTGACATACAAGTGCATTAGTTAAAGGATATACAATTGTGCAGTTATACAGTCAAGCAGGCTATGCAATCAAATGATACAAGTATAATGAAAATTGAACTTTACAAATGATGAAATCACACCTCCCAAATTCTCCAGTATCCAGCAGCACCCTACTCAGTCCTCAATGTGTCTCCTAAGAAGCCGTAGGCCGCGCCCAGCGCTGCCCCACCCCAGTCAAAGCGTGAGGCCGTCCTCAAGTCCCTCAGCGCTAGCAAGTACGATAGATGCACCCTGTTGCGCCTACTCGGGTACAAGGAGGCACCAAACAAGTACAACAGGTATGCCCTGGCCATCTGCTCTGCCTCCTGCTCAGTGGTCACTCTCTTCTTCAAGTACCTCTTGAATTGCTCGTACTTCACCATATCCTCATCCAGAAGTGGTACTTCTCCTACGAACCATCTTAGGGCCTCCTCGTCTCCATGTATGCCTGTATCAAACGGGATAGGCTCTCCTCCAACTCTCAGTTCGATGATTGCCGCAAAGTCTGTGGGCGTCACCGTCATCTCCCCGGGAGGTAGGTGGAAGGTATTGGTAGTATCTTTCCACCTCTCTGCAAGTGCAACTAAGACGGTGTGGTCATTCCTGACTGGGGTCAAGATCTGTATGAACTTGCCGAAGCCTGACTCATCCACCTGTAGACACCCCAATTTGGCCTAACGATTATTTCAAGTCCTACCTTGGGGACCATCCCGATGATGATATGGATACAGTGATTGCTGATTGACTTCTCGTGGACCCTAGGACTTATGGTGAGTTTTTTGAGCCACTTAGAGGACCCAATCCAGAGCCAAATAGCCTTTCAAATAGAAATACAGAATCCTATGAGAATCTTTCTATCGGTTAACATTAATCTCACAGCCTCAACATCATTTCTTCACCCGTGAAACTTGTTGCTTGAAAATCTCCTTGAGAGATTGATCTTTCATCCACCAGGTCTATCCTTCGGCCACCTAATCATTCCTATGGCCACCAGATCTATTGCTCAGCCGCCAGATCGCCTATTTTCCAGATTCTGGAATGTTCTGTCAATCGTTTGATCCGATCACAAAACCCTAGCAGCCCTTTTTTGATGCGTTCGGGCCACAGAGCAGATTACATTTAGAGGTCTTTGAACCCTAGAATTCCTTTTTGATTCACGCCATTTGATTGGCCGAAGTGAGTCATCAATTGCCTATATAAAGGGGCCTTTGGGTTCTGAAATTAGAGACACAGAATACACCCTCTCTAGCCACGAAATTCTGCCATTATACTCTCTCAACTCCCCTTTACAAATGCCCTAATCTTTCGAAGGCAGCCGCTGATCTGACGATCAAACCCTGAAGTTCAAACCCTAAACCTAGGGTTTCGAGAAGCAATCAATCAATCACCCTTAATCCGAAGCAATCAAGCCACTGAGGGATCAAGGTGGTGAGGCCCAGGGGCCTCTGGTCCAATTTATTTTATGTTTTTATGCTTAATCATAGCTTTCTGATCCTCTATTAGTTGTTTAGTCTGGTGTGAGGAAGAACATCGGCTGGATCTTCGATCCATCGGCCGGTACATCAAACCAGGAGGATCTCTCGGCCGTGACATCTATTCACTGGCCCTGAGATCCATTTCCCTTGGACAGTTTGTTTTATTCTGCTTATTCTGATACATGTTTCAATTGCTGTCTTGGCTCACCATTAATTGTTTAATCTTATGTCAAACAACTATGGGCCAGTCTCACGACTAAGCAGAGAGGGGTGCCTAACACCTTCCCCTCATTGTACCTTTGGCTCCCATACTCAGAATCTCTATCTGTTTTTCCTAGTTTTTATAAACTAGGTGGCGACTCTATTTTGATGATAACCACTATCGTGTGGTAATGTTCCTAGCCATGCAATATCCACGATCCTAGGTTTTGAAGCAAACAACCAAACAAACTGCGATGATCAATCTGTATGGCGATGCCCCACCAGGGAGGTGTCCACAGTTTTTGGTAACTCCGCTAGGGAATTGTTTCCCACTTTTCCGCCAGGTAGGCGTGAGCGGTGTGAGCGCGGGTGTGCCAGGACTTATCGGCGTCCAACGTACAGAAGGCGTGAGTGCCTCGATCTGACTTCGTATGTAGTGCGACTGCGTGTGACCCAAAGGGTGAGGCCACAATGAGGTTCGTGGTTTTGCCTCAACTAGCGAGGACTTAGAATTTTCCAACCGTATGAGAAAAAGAGGAACAAACGTAGAAGTAACTTTATTATATCGTAATAATAAAGTTGGGGATACAAGAAAGACGGAATAACTTTACTATATCGTAATAATAAAGTCGGGGGTACAAGCAAGATAGAAATGAGATAATTGCTTTACTGGGAAGACTTTGATTTTTTAAGCGCTGGGCTTGATTGGTGTGTGAACCTTTTTTTCTTCTTGTCTTTTAGTATTTATAGGCCAAGAGTCTTCGAATTTGCTGCATGCAATGATCTTGTTGTCCTCCTCTCGTGGCGCCATGTGTCCTTTGTAACCTCCCCTTCATGAGATCATGGGATAATGGGTAGTTATTGGAAGTTACGAAAGATCATGGGTAAATAGTGCACTGGTCCAGATCTGGGCCAAGTTTCCCGCCTTCACCATGAGCTGACATGTGTCTCGAGTAGGCCTCAGCGGTTGCCACGTGTCCCAAGTAACTACCCACTAACATATTTAGTGGGGTCATGAGTAGTTATTAGAGGTAAATAACAATTACCCATGTGTTTATTTAATCATGGGCAATTGATGGGATAATGGGCCTATTTTTCCTCCTCCTTTCGTGGGTAGCAAAAACCTCAAGCCATTTGACTTGGTCAAATGGCTTTTTGCCAGACAATAACATCTTTCTTTCCCTCCACTTTTCATGGACCACTTGGGTAGCGGGCCATTTAATTATTCTAAATGGCCTATTAACATGATTAGCTCACAAAATATTTACCAAGTTTAAATAAGTCATGGGCCAATCCGAATTCTTTTTGCATATAGGCCCAAAACTTTCAAACTCAAGCCCAAATCAAACTAAAATTAATAAGGCCCAGTCAACATGGGTTTGGCCCAATAATTTTGTTCCAATACATCTCTATTTTTTGGCCCAATTTAATTAAAAATAATTAAATGGCCTTCCAACGCTTGCCTAGGACTGGGTGCCAAAAACGGGTGTAAACAATGCCCCCCCATGCCTGGATCTTGTTGAAGATCTTGGCTTGTAAATTTAGGACAGAGTACAGTTTTTGGCGAATCAAACGAGCCCTTATCGCTAGATTTGAAAAGTAATCAGGCTTATTTAGCCTAATAATTTTTCAAAAATTCAAATGTTTACACTCAAAAAGATAACCAGGCCATAATTAGGCCTAACCACTTTTCAAGTTTCAAAGCGTGTCTCTGAATTGGATTTTAGACTCCACTTTGAACTGAATTAAGCCCTAACAATTTCCAAGGTAAAAACCCCACCGAGAACCCCTATCGGCAATAGCAATCATCATCCTTTTAAGCCTAGGGGACACGCGTCGCCACCCCAGGCCTTGCATTGTTTTCCATGTAGCTTTTGAAGCCGCTAGGACTTTTCCTTGTGTCAATCAAGAGTCCAATCTTTTCACTTGCCAATTAAATTTCAAACATGAGGAGTGATAAGTGCAACGGCGTCCTTTGAGTCTTGCACTGTTCCTCATAAAAACCCCATTCTTGTAACTTTATTCTCTTTCTACCTTCTTTCTGTCTTCTTTCTTCTTGCTCGAGAGAAACCCAGAAAAACCCTAGTCTTCCATAGCTTCTGTTTTCGCCTCTGATCCTTAACAGGAATGGCTACCCATAAAGCTCACACACCGCCTCCAAACCTGAACAATCTATCCGTACAAATTCGTAAGATCTTGGCCGATGAACACATTGCAATTACAAATGACGTTTTGGTGATTGCAAACGCCGACTGAGTTGGGTTAGGGCCTGCGTTCCAGCTAGGGTTCCCTCCTCAACTTTCTTCAATGTATCCTCTGGCAGAAGAAGCCCTCCCTTTCGAGTCTCCCAGCCTTGACTGGAGTCAATTTACCATGGATATACCCAATAGGCTTTGGCACAGACCTGACGCCAAATACGTTGAGTGGATTGATCGAGTGATGGAAGCTAAGGGAGATCTATGGAGGCAGATTAGAATTAGGGACGCTATTCTTCTTAGTTAGTCTCTCATTAACATGGATAAACATCTCTTCCTCGCAGCATCACAGTTCTGGTCGGTCACTACGAACTCGTTCCATTTCAAGGTTGGTCTCATGAGCCCCACACTTCAAGATCTTGCCTTTCTGACGGGCCTCTGTCCCCATGGGATTGAGGCCAACTATTTTCTATCTCAAAAAACCCCTTATTTCGAATATAAGGAACCCTTGTCTTTTTCCCCTTTCATAAATCATTATGCCCGAAAAGGTCCAGTTGAAGATATCGAGCATGTGGCTTTCCTTCTTTCCTGGTTGAACAAGTTCATATTTTGCGTGTCTGCCAATAGGGTTACCAAAGACTTTATAGATCTGGCATGTGCCCTAGCTTCGGGGCAGAAGCTGGCACTAGGCCCTTTAGTCTTGGCACATCTTTATCGAGGCATGAAGGAATCAATAAGCAACAAATTCATTTTTGCCCCTGGTCCTTTATGGATCATCACCCTATGGCTATGGTCTTACTTCCCCAAACTCGCCCCACCCATGAACAAGAACTTTGAAAACACTTGCTATGGACTTCACTACGTTGACGCCCGTGGCCCTAGATATGCATTTGGTGTCTACTTCAAGTTTTTCTACCACGAGCTTGTGAGTATGGGAAAAAATTGGATGCCTTTTGTGAGAGACACCGTACCTTGGTGGTTAAAGAGAGGTGCTTCAGACCCAGGGACGACTATGACGACCACGTGGAGATCTGGACAAGCTTCTTGATCTCTAGAGACCTCATGTATGGAATGGCCTTTACCCCCACGAACTATAAGTGTGGGGTGGAGTATTACAATGCAGCCCAATTTGCAAGGCAATTCGGCCTGTGCCAGCTCACTCATGTGCCTCCATATCAGTCCTTGAATGAGGACTTCACCGACAGGCCTGTGATCCAACCAAGAGATTTGGAAAGAGTTAGGAATGTCCTCCTTGAGTCTAGGAAGACCTTTGCACTTCATCCTTACGTTGAGCGCACAGACAAGGGTGTCAAATTCGATAGTTGGTGGGGAAGCTATACGAAGATGCACTTTTCAGCTCCATATCTGGATATTCTCACCAATGTTCTGCCCCACCCTACTGGAGCACCTAAACCTGGCATAACCCTTCCTTTGCAACAAATCCGTCCTTCCCTGGCCTCAAGCGTAAAGAGAAAAGGTAATGTTAAGAGGCCTACTTATGCTTTAATTTCTCTAAGCCTCCCAAGATCTGAATTAATTTCTTCTCTTGCTAGCAGGTTCAAAAGATGAACCAAAGGAAGTCCCTACAAATCCTTCTGCCCAAAGGTCCAAAAGGGTGAAGACCACAGCCCAGAGACAATGGCCAAAGGTAAGAACTCTTTAGCCCTTTTGCTCAGCTCTTCTGAATAAGGTATTTTATGTCTTTACTTCATCTTCGTAGGCTTCTGAGACAGTGGTTGCTGGTAGAACAAGAAGCAGTGCCAAGACTAGCTCTCCCGAATTTGATTCTTCGGGCAAGGTCTGTGCTCTCCTTGGTCCTTCCTCTTATGCTCTATTTGAATGTTCCATTAACTTTCTTTCTTGTAGGCCACCTCCAAGGGCGAGGAAGGGCAAGCAGAATCGGCTCCCTCCAAGAAGAAGAA
This sequence comes from Rhododendron ovatum, assembly GCA_019656835.1. Classification (NCBI taxonomy): domain Eukaryota; kingdom Viridiplantae; phylum Streptophyta; class Magnoliopsida; order Ericales; family Ericaceae; genus Rhododendron; species Rhododendron ovatum. The sequence goes on along the minus strand of CM033801.1, from coordinate 19,894,691 downwards.
GTTGAGAAAGAAAATTTCGACACTAGCTGATTCTGAAAACACCGTGTCTGCCACTGAACGTAATCCAATCGTAAGGATGTATTGTGACATAAAATCCCCAATGTTTATGGCCCCGTATTATCATCATCTCCCCCTTGTTTTTGATCCCCAGGAACTTGATGACTATTTTGAAGAAGAAGTAGAGGCTGAAGAGAAAAAACTCGACCTATCTGATCAAGAACCTGAGCATGAAGCATCTTCGAGGACTCTAGAGAAGCCTAGATCTCCAATCACCCAATCTGCTCCATCAATCGATCCTCTTGTTGAACCGGAGCTTGTTAATGTGGTAGAAGAAGATGAAGATGAAGACCTGGATTCTCTATTCAAATCTGCCCAAGATCTGTTGAAAGCAGCTACCTCTGGCAGCTCAAACAGTGGACTTGGCTCGACCTCACAATCACAGTTCTCTTCGGAGGAAGTTTCTGAGGCCAAAACAGCCCTCAGAGTGGCCTTACTTCAGAACTTCAAGGTGGTAGCTCATCCTACCAGGGCTTCAAATATCAAGAAGGCCATGGACGTGTTGGTAAAGTCCCAAGCCTTGGGGGTAGAAGAAACTGCACTTCAACATTTTCAAAAGGAATTCCCCGATATGGTCAAATCTCATGACTCCTCCTCCTACGAGCTCAGCAAGGTGAATGCCAAAATGGCAGAACTAGAGGCGGTTGACGTAGAGCTTACCAAATTCAGTGCTAAATGGCTTCAGTTGAAGGACAAAGAACAAAGAAAGAACAAAGGAATTCTAGAGAGAGAAGTTGCTAGGTTGGAAGGTGTGAGTTGAATGGCATGGGAATGGCTCTATTTATAGCCAAAGCCTTGGCTATTACCCAATGGGTAAAATTTTTCCTAACAATTATTATCCAATGGGTAAAAGGTCATGAATGACTAGTTTTGTACTATGGATGTGATTTGGAAAGATTTGTTGGAAGAAAGGAGACAATGGTACAAGATTTTGTGTTTAAACAATAATAGAAGTACAAAGGGAGATAGATTTTGGCTAGGAAGGATATTCATGGCCAAGGATTTGAAGTACAAAGAAGATCAAGGATCAAGGTACACATCAAATCCCTTCTCTCTCCTCTCTCCTCTCTCGGCTCTCTCACTCCTCTCCCTCTCTCTCTGCCTCTCTCTCTCTCTCTCTCTCTCTCTCTCTCTCTCTCTTGTATTAGTACAACTATATACATATATATATATATGACAAGAAGAATAAGAAAGTACCAAGGTACTAGATTTTCTAAATCTAAAATCCCATTAAAGAAATCCAATTAGGCACATGTCCCATTAAATAAATAAATTAGTGTACTAATGTAATATAGGAAGATCAACTCCCCAATAAATTAATCCAATTGGGTACAAAATTCCAATATAAAATAATAATAAGGGTACTTAGGAAATCTTAGGCCTTAAAGGCTACTAAGTACTTTTATAATAAAATATATGTACTTCATCTCATGGGCAATTTAAGAAAAAACTAGTTTAATAAACCCATGTACTAGTTGAAAGAATAATCCATTACCCAATGGATAGTAAATACCCTAACTTTTATTATCCAATGGACAATAGCAACTAGGGAACTTTTTATAATAAAATAATCAAAATTGTCCTTTTAGGAAATTATAAAATTCTATTTATGAGTACTTGATATTCTAGCAAGAATATAAAATTTAGGGTTTCTATTATACAATGGATAATAGTTCTCCTAACATTTATTGTCCAAAGGGCAAAGAATAAAACCAACATAATAAAAGAAAATAAATAAGTAATTTCTAGGATTGAAAAGGTTGACTAGTCAAATCAACTTTATTGGAAAGTTTCCTAGTCATATCGGTACTTTATTTAGTCAAAAGATTCTATTACCCAAGGGTCACTAACTTTCCTAACAGTTATTACCCAATAGATAATAGTTCCCCTTGCGGTTAATAACCAATGGACAAAAGAGTACAAGTACTTTTTATTTTAAAATAAGATTTTGAAAGACTACATGTACTTTTATAAAAAGTTTATTGTCCAATGGACAAAAATTACCCTAACCATTATAGACCAATGGGTAATGGCAAAAGGTTCAAAAGTTTCAAAAGGTTCATCTAGTAACTAGGTGAGTTGGTTCTTTGGTTCCTCCAACTAGTTGATTAGAAACTAACTAAATTGGTCACGTAGGGTTTCTAGTCAAGAATTAACCAACGACCAAAATCTAACTACGACGAAAATTAACCAGAATTATATAGTCATTCAAGTGAAAATAAGTAATTCAAATAAAATTCAAATATTTAACGAAATTTTTATCGACCAAAATTCAGGGGCGTTACAAGCATGGTATAAAAGGAAAAGATGATAGCAACTTACAGTGAAAAGGGCCTGCGCTATTTCGGCGGTTAAATCTTCTGTTAAACCAGTAACAGTCCGGGCGTCCCTTGGGAGTATGCTTCCCTTTAGCATCCCGAAAGCAACCCCAAGGTTCTTTACGCTGTCGGCATGATGTATCAGCCAACCAGCGAAGTGGCGGAACTCCGGAGCCCAGAGGAGCTCCCTCGAGTTAACCCATTCGCCACCCTCCTCCCCGGCATTCCCGGCTCCTCCGGCCTGCTCCTCCTCCTCGGGGATTTCAATTTTTTCCTGGCCTCCTCCTCGGCCATCCCCTCAGTCCTCGAACCGTGGTCTCTTCTCTAGGGGCTCATGGGGGGAAGCGGGAGGTGCCCTCGAAGTCCCTGCGCCGGGTGTGCCGGTAGCAGAGCCGTGGCCTCACCCCCTCGGCCTTGGGCGTCTCAAATCCAACACCTTGCGAGTGCCTCGGCCCGACATTTCAGCGCTCAAACCGGTTCTTTCCAGCGTCTCTCGGTCAATCTTCTCGCGAATGACTCCACGAGGCGCGGACGTGCTTCCCTCGGCTTCGGGCTCTCCCCCTACTCTCCTTTCTCCTCTTCCCGCTCTTCCTTCACCTCTTCCGGCTCTCCCTCTTCCGCCACGTCCTCGACCCGCCCTTGGAACGCCTTATTGCCTTGGCTTCTTCTTCAAAAAGCTGGTATAAGAGGCAACGTAACCGAGCAAATTAGGAGCGTAGCGGCTGGTTATTGAGATTGCAAAGGCGGCTGTGATCTGTGCCCAAGCGGCTCTTTCCCGAAGCGCCTGCATGACGCCCTCAGCTGCATGAATAAAATACCAGTCAATACATGCAAAATACTGTAAGATGACAAATGTATCAAAAGTATCGAAGTTGAATTTTTACCGACCAGGGGATCCGTTGTCGAACCGAACCGTGGTGGTAATGTCCACTCTCTCCCCAGGACCGAACATGAAGTTCCCGGTCACCGAGACGTATATACTCGCCCACTCCTCTGAGTCGGGTAGATGATCGATTAGGAACGTATCGTACCCTGTTTGGCAGGACAGGTAGTACCTCTCATGCTCACGATTGACTCCTAACAGGTAGACCCCAAAAAGCTCTTCCAGTCCGAAGGTCAGATTGTACTACCTTCTTAGCTCTATGATGCTGGTTATGATTCCGTATGAATTTACCGTAAGCTTGGAAGAGGTAAGGTTGAGGGTCCGAAGGACTCGCCGGACGAATTGGTGAAGGGGAAATCTAACTCCCCCTTCGGTTATCGCCATTAAAGGAAAGATCAGCGCCCCTTCTCGGTGTGGGAGATCTCTGAGGTCGTTGTTCGGCAGAAGGCAAACCTCAACATCGGGAGGAATGCTATAGACTCGTTTGAATTCCACGTAGGCAGCCGAAGTGCCATCAAAATACTGGTTTCGATAAGGATAGGGCCTCATTGGCCTCCACCGTCCCCGAACCTCTTCTGGGGCATCGGCGAACGGCCCTGGCCCATGGCCCGAAGTGCTGGGGGTCTCTATCATACTCGGATCGAAAGCGGTTATCCTCTGCAGGGTTCTCGAAGGATCGAAGGGTTCAATAAGGTCAATCGGAGTTCGGTTTAAGGCTTGGGAACGGATCTCTTCAAAGAATTCCTCGAAGGTGGCGGAAGAAATCGAGCTACTGGAACTGTCCGACGAGAGTTCGATGACCATTCGCTCCTACCTAGCAAGGAAAAGAATGTGTAAAAACCCGTTAGCTATGTGCTCAGGGAAATTCATCGGTAAAGATGGTCATCTCTCCTCGGAGCCTGTTCTCTTCGCCTCTCACCAAGACCTCCTTCCTCGATCAGGGCCTCAGAGGTTCGGAGCTATTCCTATAGTCTCAGGTTGAATATAGGGCTCGAGAAGAATTTAGGGCTCGGGAAGAATATGAACCCCGGGCGAAGCAAGAACAGCGCTGAAGATTCCCTGCGCCGCCACAGACCAGAGGCGGCGGGAAGTGGTCCATTGCTAATGCACGATTAAAATGGCGAAAAACTTCTAAAAAATGATCAAAATGTGAAGTTTCAGTCGAAAGGATCAACATACCACAATTTCGTGACGAGATCTGCGGCTGAACTGCGTGAAATCACGATTGAAAGCTGGAAACGGACAGCGGCGGCGGTTCGTCTTCAGAGGCGGAGGAAAAGTAGTCGTCTTACCTCTGTCTTTCCTATTTATAATGGGAGAGATGGAGGGCTGTGCGGGAAACGAAGCGTCGTGCACCGAGCCGTCAGATCTTTGACGCGTGTTATCATCGGACGGCCAGTATCAGGGGCTCTGCACCGAGGACCCTGTGTAATGACACGTGTCACCGAAGCGACGTTTCGTACCAATCAACATGGCACGTGCCGAGACAACCTTTTTATTCTGAGACCTCAGCAACTGCTGACACGTGGCTCTCATCACCAGCACAGGTTGAACGGAATCTACCGAGGCAAGTGTACTCTCCGGTAGTTCTCTAAAAAAGAGATCAAGGCTTGATATTTCATATGATGAGGTCAAGACCCTAAAGCAGGGGTGCAAAGCTCCAGGGGCTTGAGGGGCTATTGTGGAGGCTTCGGTTATGGCGTCGGTAACCAGACCAAACTACCGATAACCGAGGTCTCATATTGGTACGATCTATAGGATTGTACAAGCGAGCCCCAGCGTTTATCCTTCTATTTACCCGCTCGGTATCAAGTCTCCTGTTAATGCTTCAGTTTATTACCGAAGCAGACATTCCGATAAGGTCCCTTGAAAGAATGTAGCATAGCAAGAGGTGACCAAGAGCGACGTGTGGCAGATAGGATCGTTTGGGCCAGGTCTGGCCATGTGCTTCGCAATCGCCTTATCCGGTGCGTCATCTATAATGTCACCCGAGGCGGTTACCTGAGCGTGACCTTCACGCGCTAGCTTGGAGGCCAAATAAACCTAGGTCTATAAATACGAAGGGATACTCATCTTTGAGAGGTATGTCATTCTTCCCTAACCCTAGACCTAAATCTCTCTCCTTACATCTAACTTGATCTTCGGAGGGTCACTGGGCTTCCATAGCCCTAGTGACTTGTTGCAGGTCCAGAGGCAAGGGAACGGAGCAGCGAAAGAGGAACATTGACTCAGGTCAAGGTCCCGTCAAATCGAACCCTGACACCCCCTAATCAATCTCCTATAGCTACATCAGATTTTGCTCAGTGCATCAATTCAAGCAATTATGAAATTCAGGGTCAACAAAACCAGTAATTAAACTAGCCTTGGGGGCATGCCCAAGCGCAAGGAAGCCCTCTCTCTGTATCAGCAAGCTCACTCAACAGTCTCGAGCTCATCTAGCTACTTCATTACCAACAGCGGCTCTAAGCTCGCCTAGCAGCTCTGGAGCTCATTATCTGCCAAGCCCTGTATTCCCTATCACCCCAGCAGCTTCGCGGCAATCGCTGCCATCAAGGCTACCCAATGGCTTTACTCCTCCAACATCTCAGCAAACTCAGCAGCACCACGTGCTCACTATCACCAAGTCACTCAGCTCTATGCTCGCTATCTCAAGCAGCTCTAAGGTTGCCATCACTCAGCACCACGGGCTTACTATCACCAAGTCACTCAGCGGCCCTGTGCCCATAAACTCACTATCGATTTCAGCAGTTCCATGCTCATTACCACCAAGCTATTCAGCGGCTCTACGCCCACAAACTCAGAGGCTCCAAGCCCATTATCTCAGCGGCTCCACGCCCATGCTCGCCATCCCCGCAACTCGATGCTCGCTCCAAGTTAACCACGTCAGCAGCTCTACGCTCGCTACTTTAGCAGCTCCGTGCCCACAAGCTCACTGTTTCACGCTCCTTGCACCATCAGCAACTATGACTATCTTAACGGCTCTATGCCTATATTCATCATTTTAGCAATTCTAAGCCCGTTTTCCTCAACGGCTCCAAGCCTGTATTCGCTCAGTCAACAGCTCTTTGCCTGTATCCACCATCAGCAGCTATCACCATCTTGGCGGCTCTACGCCTGCATCTGTCATCCTAGCATGTCTACGCTCGCTATCTCAACAGTTTCACATACCTAGGAACTCTGTGCTTACTCACTCAGCGGCTCCAAGCCCATTATCTCAGCGGCTCTACGCCCACTACTCAATAGCTCTACGCCCACCACTCAGTAGCTCCAAGCCCCCTATCTCAACGGCTCTATGCCCACCACCCAGCAGCTCCAAGCCCACTATCTCAGCGGCTCTATGCCCACCACTCTGTGGCTCCAAGCCCATTATCTCAACGGCTCTACGCCTGTATTCATCACCTCAGCAGCTCTAAGCCCACTATCACAACTGGCTCTACGCCCACTATCTTAACTGGCTCTACGCCCACTATCTCAACTGGCTCTATGCCGTAACAATTCTCGACAGGCTCTATGCCGCCCCAACCACCAAGATATCATCTGTTCACAAGCTCTATGCTTGAATGCTCAAAGTCAAACACTTTGAATGCTCGAAGCACTTCGAATGCCCAACCACTGTGTACTGGATGCTCAAGTTCTACACTTGAATGCTCAAGCTCTACGCTTGAATGCCCAACCACTGCGTACTGGATGCTCAAAGCATGTACTTTGAATGCTCGGATTCTACCCTCCGAATGCTCAAGCTCTATGCTCTGAATGCTCAAGTCCAGAACTTGAAAGAAGCTCTACGCTGAAATCAAACACACACGCATGGACCCGTGCACATATTGCATCACCATCAATCACATTGAGTCTACATAACCATCATCATCATATCTATTCACATCTAACCATCATCACATACCATGTTTTGCATCTCTGTCTCTCATGAAATAGGGCAATCTTGTAATCAACCAACTCTACGTCTCGGTTTAATTGATCAGTCCAGCGCCTCGATCCTTTGGCTCTACGCCAAAATTTATGATGGGAAAGCTCCGTGCTCAGACCTTCAGAATGCAACCGGCTCTACAACTCGATTCGATCACGTCAAGCTCCAAGCTCTGACACCTCAGGCTCTCGCCTTCAGACTGCAACCGGCTCTACACCTCGGTTCTATCTCTACAAGCTCCGTGATCCGTGCTCCGTGCTCCGTGCTCTGACTCCTTAGGCTCTCACCTTATGACTGCAACCGGCTCCGCGCCTCAATTCTCTCATCCGCACTCCATGCTCCAGTGATTAGCCTCGTGCCCCCATATCTCAAAACCGGCATCTAACTCGTCTCCAGAAGATGGCTTGGGTTCCACCCCATATCTCAAAACCGGCATCCGATTCATCCCCAGCAGATGGTTTGGATTCTACTCCAATTACATCTATTCCATCAAGCTCATTCGCAAGGATAAGCTAATTGACCGAGATCCCCTCAGTCAAAGTAAGGATGATCAAGAAAAGCAAATAACTCACCCGTTGTGTATTGATCCACCCCAAAATACTAAGGATGCTCTCCACAAAATTTCCCTCGGCAGCCCTACGCTCCTTCAGCTATTCTCCACCAAAATCCTGGCATTGCCCAGGTATGTTGCACTTTGGCTTTTTAAGCCCGAAGGTACGTCTTCTTTTTCTAACCCTCCAAACTTTTTATCTTTATTGCCTCCGAACTACGGTTGGTCTGAATTTCCCCTATGGAATACGTGGGCAGTCTCCCGGCCCGACCATAACTAAAACCTTTTTCAAAAAACCCTTGGAATAGTGGTTGGACCAAATTGAGCTGCTTTTTATAGCTTTGACTCTTACTTAAACATATCTCGCTATCTGTCTAAGTTCAGTCAAAGAGGGGCATCTATAGACACCCCAAGTTGGCCTAATGATTATTTCAAGTCCCACCTTGGGGACCATCCCGATGATGATATGGATACAGTGATTGCTGATTGACTTCTCGTGGACCCTAGGACTAATGGTGAGTACTTTGAGCCACTTAGAGGACCCAATCCAGAGAAAAAAAATAGCCTTTGAGATAGAAATACAGAATCCTATGAGAATCTTTCTATCGGCCACAACATCGATCTCACGACCTCAACATCATTTCTTCACCCCGTGAAACTTGTTGCTTGAAAATCTCCCTGAGAGATTGATCTTTCAGCTGCCAAGACTATCCTTTGATCGCTTAATCGTTCCTACGACCGCCAGATCTATTGCTCAACCGCCAGATCGCCTACTTTTCAGATTCTGGAACGTTCTATCAATCGTTTGATCTGATCACAAAACCCTAGCAACCTTTTTTCGATGCGTTTGGGCCACGTAGCAAATTACGTTTTGAGGTCTTTTAACCCTAGAATTCCTTTTTGTTCATGCCATTTGATTGGCCGAAGTGAGTCATCAATTGCCTATATAAAGGGGCATTTGGGTTCCAAAATTAGAGACACATAATACACCCTATCTAGCCACGAAATTCTGCCATTATACTATCTCAACTCCCTTTGCAAAAGCCCTAATCTTCCAAAGGCAGCCGGCTAATCTAACGATCAAACCCCGAAGGTCAAACCCTAAACCTAGGGTTTCGAGAAGCAATCAGTCAATCACCCTCAATCCGAAGCAATCAAGCCACTGAGGGATCAAGGTGGTGAGGCCCAGAGGCCTCTGGTCCAATTTATTTTCTGTTTTTATGCTTAATCATAGCTCTCTGATCCTTTGTTAGTTGTTTAGTCTGGTGCGAGGAAGAACATCGGCTGGGTCTTCGATCCATCGACCGGTACATCAAACCAGAAGGATCTCTCGGCCGTGACATCTATTCACAGGCTGCAAGATCCATTTCCCTAGGACAGTTTGTTTTATTCTACTTATTCTAATGCATATTTCAATTGTTGTCTTGGCTCACCATTAACTGTTTAAAGGCTAATAAACAGACTATGTGTTAGAATTAAATAGTGCATGCATTAATCTTATGTCGAACAGCTATGGGCCAGTCTCACGACTGGGCAAAGAGGGGTGCCTAACACCTTCCCCTCATTGTAACTTTGGCTCCCATACTTGGAATCTCTATCTGTTTTTCCTAGTTTTTATAAACTAGGTGGCGACTCAGTTTTGATGATAATCGCTATCGTGTGGTGGTGTTCCTAGCCATGGGAATATCCACAATCCTGGTTTATGAAGCAAACAACCAAACAAACAGCGATGATCAATCTGTATGGCGATGCCCCACTAGGGAGGTGTCTACACCACCAACTGCCTCACCCTCTCCGACAGTCTTTCATACAACGCCAGGGAACTACTCGCACCTCCGTGGCCGCGAATATCCCGTTGTCTCGCTCTCTCTTGTTTCAAGCACAAAAATAAACGACAGGGAGGATATTCCAGGATACATGATTTCATTTTTCAATTCCAGATAATCAATTCAACACAGATGGTTGGTTCAAGTTATGCATGCACACCGTATATTTCAAGGATTATTGTATTCTATTCTAATCAATTCAAGTACATTCAAGCCAAAATGAGCTAAAGGAAGGGTTTTGAAGGTATACCTCTGTCCAGGTCCTTGAGATGTGAGTCTCTGGGCCCTGTAAAATGAGCTCTGTATCGTAGTTTGATCGTTGTGGCTTGTAGGCCGCAAAACCCGATGGCATGAACAAGTGTGTTGTAGGAGGCACATACGCCGTCGCTGAAAAGGGGGCACACTCCAAACCAACCGCTACCGTCAATACTAGCTACCTGGGCAACTCCACCTCCACCCAGGCCCTCTCAGCGGCCTCCGCCTCTCTCAGAATATCCTCACTTTCAACCCGGGCCTTCTCAGCCTCATCTCTCAAGCATTCCTCCTCTTAGGCCAACGCAATGGCCCTCTATCACTCTTCTTGAGCGGCCACAACTGTGGCAACGACAGCCAGATTATCTTGGAGCAATTGGTTGAGTGTGGCGTTATCCACAAACTCTTTGAAGTCGTCTTTGGTAATGGGCTCATGCCCCAATGACCCCACTGCTGGCAGAAACTCGACCCGCTCTCTCGGAACCTTTGTGGTTTCCTCTGTTTCAACCACAACGCCTTTGCCTCTCACCAAGACCCTTGGCAAGGACCCGCTTGGCCCAACATCACTACTACTGGCTCCACTGCCTCTTGCACCATCAACATTGCCACTAGTGGTCGCTGAGCCACCTCCAGCCGTATGGGAACTCAACGGCTGAACAACAGGCCCCACGGCCCCCAACTCCTCCAGCACATGTGGATCCCCCTCCGGCGCGTGCCAGTCGATTTCATCACCAACTGCCACTACCTGATCTACATTGACACCATCACTGCCTGCAGCCACTGCACCGGTGTCCCTCGCAGCCTCTGTCGTTGTCTCCTCCACCGTTTCAGACTCCATGGTCACTCCCTTGTCCCTTGGACGATCAACAACATCTCCACCATCGTCGTCACTGTCGTCGTTAGCCATGGATGAGTGTATGTGTATGGGTTTCAATTTCGAAAGGAGAATCAAAGAAGATGATGGGTTAGAGTTTGAGAGAGAGTTCGTAAGGGGGTTTTGAAATTTCGAAACTGTTCGAAACTATTTTCGAAGCATCCCGGGAAAGAAAAGGAAAAAAAAAAAAAAAACAGGCGTGGGCCATTTCTGGGCCTATTCTGAATCCAAGCCCTAGAAACGGACCCGCGCGCGCGGATCGCATATTGGCGCGCGTCATTTTGTTTGGGCCTCAGGCCCAATTCATCTTCTGGCTCGGCCCAATCAATTTTGCTTCCTTTACAACAGCCCATTGATTCTTTTTGATAGTATTTGAGATTTGTGGGTCATTTGGGTTGACAAAATCGATTCGAGGCCTTAATCTCCCCAGCAATGGTACATCCGCGCTCATTCTAATCCTTGTGGGATCATGATTACAATCAATGACGATCCGCCCGTCCAAAATCAATCAACGACGATCTATCCGTCCGATTACAATCAACGATGATCCATTCGTCCGATTTCAATCAAAGAGAGCCGGTTCTGTCCAATTTTCAACGGTACAATCATTTTGTAAACTGATTCGCCAGTCCAAAATCAATCAACGACGATCTATCCATCCGATTACAATCAACGACGATCCATTCGTCCGATTTCAATCAAAGACAGTCGGTTCTGTCCAATTTTCAACGGCATGATCATTTTGTAAACTGATCCGCCCGTCCAAAATCAATCAACGACGATCTATCCGTCTGATTACAATCAACGACGAGCCATTCGTCCGATTTCAATCAAAGACAACCGACTCTGTCCAATTTTCAACAGTACGATCATTTTGTATACTGATTTGCCCGTCCAAAATCAATCAAGGTCGATCTATTAGTTCGATTACAACCAACGACGATCCATTCGTCTGATTTCAATCAAAGACAGCTGGTTCTGTCCAATTTTCAATGGCACAATCATTTTGTAAACTGATCCGCCTGTCCAAAATCAATCAACGACGATCTATCCGTCCAATTACAATCAACAACGATCCATCCGTCCGATTACAATCAACGACGATCCATCCGTCTAATTCTTTTATCCCCCAGGAGTGCTTGCCTTGTAGAGTTCAAGCCCCCTTCCATTTGGTCATGTGATAGTCTGCCCGTCTTTGATCTTTTGATGCACGGTATTTTTTTATATACATGTCTACACTTTCTATTTAATTTCTCTTGTATAATCTTGATTGGTGTCTAGAAATCTTTAACGTTACCAGTACCAGTTCAATAGTGCTCCGCGTGCCATCAAAGAGGGACTACTGTAGACACCCCAATCTGGATCTCTCAATTGATTTACTTCATTTTTCGGTTTTCTTGAGAATGGAAAGGATTTGAACTTGGAGTGTTTGGAACCCTTTTGAACCTAAAACCCTTAGCCAAAAACCCTAACCCTCGGTTAGACCAATGTGTGTTGCTCTAGTATCCACGCGCATCAGTCAACTTGCCAGGTGTTGGTCAATGGTCAAGGCTTTGACTGTTGACCAGTGCGGTGGTAGGTGGCTCATGCACGTGCCTATCCCATATTAGCACTCATCGATCAACCTCCTCTCCCATCACCTTTTTCCAGCCAGATTTTTATCATCATCAGGTAGCCCCCAAGCCAGTCCAGCCTCTCTGGCCCCCCGGGGAACCACCTAGCAACTCCTCTCTCACAACCCCTCCCATCAACTTTATTGGAGGGCTTGCCTTCCAAGCAACCACAACCAACCCATGTGGCTGGTTGTTCAACCACTCTCTCCATCTTCCATCCCTCTCTATAAATAGCCCCGTTGGTCTTCCATTGTAAGGGTTATAAAATCTCAAGGTCACAAAAATTCAAAAGAACAAGACACATTCTCACTTTAATCTCCTCAATCTCAAAGCATAGATTCTACTATCATCCATTTCCATAAATCTATCCCCATTTTCAGTCACCAATATTCCTTGTTGAACCCATATTTCAACCTCAAGCAAAGTTATAAACCCTTTTTCTGGCAGGGCCAAGGCTGGTAATCTATACCAGTTCTGGTCCTAAAGTTGGTAGGGTTACAAGAACCGTGTGGCTAGCACACCTGCGCGCGCTGGTTTGCCTTTCGTGCGCACCGTTCCTTGGCCGCGCTTGCGGACTCGGGTGGGGACAGGGGTGTTGGTTCATTTATGTTTTATTGAATATAGATTACTTGGATGCATGATTAAACCTGTCTACTATTTTACTTGCTGAATAGCAGATAGTAGTTGTCCAATATGCATGTTTGCTGTTTTGGAATACCCCTGGGTTGCTTCTGAATATGTCTTAGAGCCCAGACATGCAACACCAATTACTAGAAAGTCCAGTCAGAACAGGCGCGCACCTGTGTTGGATCTACGTGCGCTGGTGTTATCTGATTTCTAGTGAATGGCTTTGCATGGGTAACTTGGCCTTTGGCCTTTGTTTTATTCCCTACACTATTTATGGGGTGTATTTCATTCAATTCCTCTTCTATCTGTATTTAATATTACTCATGTACATATAAAATTGCTTAGTTTGTTTCTGAGTGAGCACTGGTCATTCCAGAGCCCAGAGGGGGGTGAAAATCAAACCTGTGAGGATTTGATTCACGCCTGTAGATCTGACATTGGCGCCCACATATTGGCTTGCATGCACGTAGATCATTGCATGCAAGCTGGTCACTGTTCGCACCAAATTCTGATAATGGATTGTTTTGATTTTCCAACTGTGTTTTGACTTTTATCTCATTTATTTGCTTGTTGTATCATTCATTCATGCTATGACATCACATCTTGCAAACTGTTACAACTTTAATCCCCATTAAATTGTTTCCCGCCCTAATTGGCTAAAAATTGATTAAAGTAAAGAAGAATCTCGAAACTTTTCACAAAATGCGTAAGTAGAGACCGATCTCCAAATTGGGTGAGAGGAGTGCCTTAAAACCCTTCCCCTCTCGTAACCTGGCTCCCAAACCCAAATATTGTTATGATGGACTGGTACCTTCATTTTTTCAAATCAAACAGCATATAAGGCGTTTTAAGTTTGGTTCCTTGGGTGACGGACCTTCAAACCCAAGTAGCGAATCTAAATTGAACGCTCGTCCCGCTAGCGCTCCTTCGATCCCAGGCCCTACTTAGGAAACGGATTTCTAAGGGCATGCTGCCCACAGGTGCAAGGCTTTTCAATGTACACGCAAGGGTTCGTGACTTTTGGTGCCCTACTGGGTGAGAGTCAAACTACTGTATTAAGGTGGTGGTGGACGGAGCATGGGTCAAAGAGATGAGAGAAGGAGTGGCAGCCTGGTGCATAACATAAGTTTTTGCAAGATGGTACAGAGAGATGCTCAAATCTTGCCTGGAGCTATCTCTGTAATGGTGTGGATGAGGTGTTATGGTTATGTTTTTGGTTCTCCAAAAATAAAAAGCAGCAGAAATCACGAAGAAACTTTTCCCCCACAACTAAGCTCACTCTCTCCAATACACTAATGTCCAGAAAACGTGGTTTTGGCTGTTAATCCTATTACACAATTTACCACGTCAAGAATGCATCTACAACTCCATTCCGTAAGCCATAATTCCTCTAGCATCAGTGTATAAGAACATTAGTACAACTCCATTATAGATTCTCTCAATAGCTTTAGGTTGGATTTGGACCCTGGAATGGAAGGGAATCATGGAAGGCAAAAGAAAAAAAGCTGGAAACCCTGAATTTGGGAAGGAAACAAGCACACAAATAAAAAGCCAATCCAAGATAAACATCCAAACACAGCTTTAACATAGATCCAAGATCCAGAAATCCACACATCGACACATTGTGCATTATTGTGAATCATCATCGGACGTAAGGTAATTCAAACGTAATGTTTTCCAAGCTACAGTCAAATAGATCTCCCCCTAACATTTCACTCCAATCTAGGAAAGGTAAACCACGTACAAGAAGCAAATTTATTAGATTTATACAACATGACTGCTTTGGTTCACCTTTGCATCAGTAGTCCCAGAAGCACCCATTCTATTGTTGTCAATAAATCTCTCTATATGTACAACAACAAAATCATCAGGATACTTACTATGAACAGTCTGTGTATGTCTGTCCGGGCAGTTCTTCCAACTACCAAGAATTGTGCATCGGATCAAATGACAGAAAGCTTTTGCCATTCTCTCAAATATAGTGGCAATCTCTTCTAGTTCTAGTGATGGAATGGGGTGGCTGAGAGAACCAATTACTAAGGTCAGGCAAAAACACTCAGTAGTCACTGATATTGGCAAAACTTGTGTTGCTTCTTTCCTTTCTCATTCACCCAGGGAAATGACAACAAAAACATCATCAAGGGACCATTTTCTAGGTTCTGCTTTGTTCTCAGGGTTAATTATGGCACACTCTGCACTTGGAAGTCGATAACCTATCACGATTTCCTGTCTTTGGCGACCCCTTATCATAACATCATAAAAGCAGAGCTCTTCCTGGTCATATAAATAGAATTCTGCTGGTTTTATGCACATTTCATTTCCCTGTGAAACAGTAAGAACTAAAAAGTCAAGTACACGAATTCAGCGGTAGTGAACTCGTGCTCTGTTAAAGATTGCAGATGAGAGAATGAGAGCATGATTCGTGTTGGAATAGGCTGCATCTGCTATGCAATTGCCAGCAGATAATTGCATAGCAGATGGGAACCGTTATGGTACATTTTGGGATTCTATATTCAAGTATATATTCATTATTGGTTGCATGATCCGTTCATCTGATAGTTTACTATACACTCACACTTTTGTATAGCAAGACATATTTCCAATCAAAATGTATTCTGCACCCAAATAAATAATGCATTGGGTTTTTTTATATAAGGGAGGAAGAGATTAGGAAATAGGAAACTATAATTCCAGGTTTATTTGGTTAAGCAAGGAGGAAGAAGGAATTCTTACATTGTGGGTTTTTTATGTGGTATTCTACCCTCAAAGGAAATATCAAGAAGCATGTTTGAATGGTAATATGAAAAGCTAATATTTTTTCCTCCTTTTTGTTTCCTCCTTTTTGAACACTTCCTTTCATAAAGGAAAAGGTTCCACAGAAGGAAACTACCCCTTGTGGTACTAGTCCTTTCCACTTCCAAAAAAAAAAAAAAGAGGACCATTTGGAATCGTGCCCCCCACCTCTCCACCGCTTATCCCTCCTAACAAAGCAAAGCATCATGGCCAACATGAACATGGTGAGTAATTTGCATGCTTGTGAATTGTTAATTTGCAATAGATACTGAATACTGCTGACTGATTGTCTTATTGAAATTTTTGTAACTTTGTAATCAACTGCAACAACTCCGTCCTGGAAAGTTAGATGGTGTCATCCTTGTCATGGGTTGTAATGTGGGTCATTATTTTAGATAAACAAGAAGAGAGGGTAAGTGGTAGAAGAAAGGCCTGAAAAGGTAAGATGCCCATTACTAGAATGAATTATATGCTCAATCTCTTAGGAAAATATGGAACATATGGGAGGGGTATGAAACCGTACCTCTTCTGCAAAGAGTTCCTCAAGTACACGATTTATTTGTTTGTCTTCGGCTACCATCGCAAGCGCCATACTGACCAGCTCATTCGATAGCACATAATCACTAATTCTGGAGACCGAGACAAGGTTTCTAGTCCTAGAATCCAGAATCTCACTTATAATTATGGATTTGTCTGAAGCTTGCTGCATTTCACGGATCCAAGAGCTATGGCAGAACCCAGAATGCCGCAGAGGAATAGACTTAGTATCTCTGTAAGGGAGACGCTTTGACTGCAATCAATTTGATACAAGCACCTTTAATCAGCTCTAAAATGCATTAAATGCAAACAGCCCAGAAGAAAAAAAAATCGAAATGGATAGTCAATTATTTTCAACAGATAAGCAAACTAATAATGACCCTACAAAGAATATAGAGTAATAATGTTCGGTATAGAATGCCTGGGCAAAGAGTAGTAATAACTACCTGAATGTCTCGAATGAGGAGGAGGGTTGCAAGCGACCGCGAGTCAGAATGTACAACAGAGTCTTCAACGGACTCATCTGCAAGAATTAATATCTGTCTTCTTGAAGTTAGTTAGTTAGTTAGTAGTGTGTGTGTTAGTTTTTCTACCGGATATGCATGAAGGCATAAGGGAGGGGTATTTCCATGCAAGTTCTCGTAATAAACAGGTGTAAATGAATAGGTAACTCTCTCACGTCTACCACTAAGCTCATATTGGGTTTTTTTTTTCTTTTCCAAAGGACAATAGTGGTGAAGTGTGATGGACAGTGGTGTAGGATAGCGGTGGATTGTTGGTGTTCGTACTTTTTTATGGAACGTAAACAAATTACTTCCATTCCAAGCAAAAGCTCATATTGGGGGGGTTGTTTTTTTCCAAAGGACAATAGTAGTGAAGTGTGATGGACAGTGGTGTAGGATAGCAGCAGCGGATTGTTGGTGTTCGTACTTTTTGATGGAACGTAAACACATTACTTCCATTCCAAGCATCTGGCTCGAAATGTCAGTTTGCTTTCAAAGGGTAGGCGAGGGGGAGACCGAACTTACAGAATCAAATGTTTCCAACGGGAGACTCTCCAAATGCCGTCTAATTACCGCATTCCCTTCACGATGAACAAGTTTTATGTTTGCTAGTCCTGAAATATCAAGTCCACCATCAGTCAACTTCCTTTCCCGTTCTTTTTCTGGAACCTCGTTAAACATCCACAATTCTGAACCTTCAGCCAAGAACGCCTCTAATACCTGAGATGAAAAAAAATAGAGAAACAAAATTAGAATTGCATTAGCTGTTGGTTCTCCCATCTGTCAAGAAAACGCATGCATGATTATGTTGTTTACCTATCTTTTTAATTTAGCTCTTCGAAAACAAAATATCATTCCAATTGTATATCCCACTATTTCATGTAGTTTTGCCAAGAAGATCTTGTTTTTTGTTTTTGACAAGAAAGAAGATCTTGTTCAAGTATAAGCTTTGATACAGTTTCTGTTCTTTTCTTTTTTGAAACCATGAGATGCATTTTGAACAGGACTTATTCCTCCACCAGCTTTAAATATCCTATTCTTCTACAATATGGAAAGAAGATAAAAGGTACGAGGTAAAAGCTAGCCTGTAAGAACAACTCCTATGGTTTAAGACCATTTAGTTAGCCATAGATACTAACAACGATATGGAAACAAATCAAACAATATTGCGATAAAAAGAGCATCTGAGACATCTTTTTAAGGCCAGTTAGAGATTTTGCTTTCGTAATGTACAGTGTTTTCTGGATACATTGCATAAGGCAACATCTGCTGATTTTGCTCATACTTCAGTCACAAGTTTGTAACTGAAAGTATGAATTCCTCTGATACAAACGTTTTTCATACAAGGATCTTAAGTTTTTGAAACTAGTTTTGCACCATTTCACTATTCTCTAAAGAAGAATTGCATGAGGTGTAACTAACTAGTGTTAGCGCAAATCATTTTCTTGAAAGAGCTAATTTGAATTTCAGAAGAGATTTTAAGAGTTCAAAGAGTTGGTCCAAACTAAAAACAAGCTGTGAACCTCTAAAATCATTTGTTTAGGGGCTAAATGGCAGCTAATCCAATGGAAGAGCCAAACAAGAATCTTTCGGTTGCCATGTGCTCATTGTGTAGCTCATTTGTGTCTCTGTCAGGAGCAGCTTCAGGAGTTCAACTGTTGCAAAATCGTAAAGAAAGTTTTTGTATACAAAGCTCTACATAACATTAACATATTTACTATGGTTGAAAATTATTGGCCTAATTAATTTTGTTTTGTTACACTGTATTACTGTAACATCTACTTAATCACAAATTTAAGTCAATTTTCATATACTTTAGCTACGTTAGAATAATCCAGTACCAACAACATTAAAGAAAATAATTAAACTATATGTTACAAAAAAAACAAATTTTAGTTCATTTTTTGAACCAAGGGGCTTCGCTTGAACCCCTTTGGATATGGTGGAGCCACCCCTGGTCTTTGAGTCTTCTGTTGATGGATATATAGACCATGCATTCCAAGAGTGATTCAATTCTGGCCCAAAGAAATAGATCGTATTTGCGCGAATTACCATAATCATATCATCAATGTCACGTCGCCAGCCACAGAAAAGTATCTTCTCTGGATATTTTGGAGGATCATGTATCCTAGGAAAAACACCTTTGCAAACCTGCAATAATGTGCAGCTTAGATGGTCTATGAAACTGCAGTTTAGATATTCAGTGCAGTGCAATGAAAGCATCATTCCTACGAGATATTTGGTTTGATTGGAGAAACATCCATGCTACAATAGAAAGTGATAACAGCAAATGCAGTGGCATGAAAACAACTTCCGATGTAGATCATTGGAGTAGATGTTACCCAGGCTCTGGTGTATCAGGTGGGGTGTATATCTAGGGGTCGGACAATCAAAATCTTAAAGTGGAGGATACATAGATACGGATCCAGATTTGGATACCGACTTGGGGTTATGGCCAAGTAATGACTTTGTAACGTATATTATACATATCAATGAGTGAAAAAAGATGGCCTGATAATCTTTTTCATGCCAAATATATGGACCAAAGACAAATATCAGGACACAAACTATTTATTAAATAATGGAGCACAGAAGCCCAATGGTGAAGCCCACTTGTTAGAGACAAAGGGAAGCGATTGTACGTAACAGTGTATGCCCAATGATGTGGCCTTATTTATAACTATGCAGTAGAGCAACCCATATACCACAGCTGTAATTAGAAAATAAGAAAATACAGAAATGACGGTGGCGGTTGGTGTATCTGCGTCTCTCACTCCTCTCAGCATCTCCAATTCTCAACGAGGCTGGTGGTTTGCTGATTAGCATAATGATGCAGGACAGAGTTGGAATGGGGCTAAGTATGATCGAACACAAGGGAAAGGGGCTGTTTTTTTTGGGGCTGTGAACAGTGGATGTGAATAGTAATTTGTAAGAAGAACGAGATGAGGGTTAGAGAAGGATAGGTCTAGGCATCACACCTAGAAAACCCAAGGCATCACACCTAGGGCTCTTTAGCATCACACCAAAGAAAAGATTGCATCACACAATCTAATAGCTTGAAAGCTACTCAATTTTTCATTCATTCAATCATGATTTGCCATAAGGCTTACAATCTTATTTATAACCATTTCAACTTGACTCTAGAACTTCCTAACATAAATAACCTTCAACTAACTTTAGACTTCAAAAGACACATTGAACATAGACTCTTTGACTACATTAATGACATGGAAAAACCAAATGACTCTTTGATCAACTAATTAACTCTAAAGACTTTGACTAGAAATTAAATAGACATTTTGACTTGACTAAAACCCAAAAGACACTCCTAAGAATCCAGCCCATGTCTAGGCAATATCCCAAGTAGATCTATGGCCAATCCTAACCGGATAATGGTTAAATTACTGAAATACCCTTGGCCACCTTTTCTGGACCGCATCATTCTCCCCTGGTTGGAGAAAACTCGTCCTCGAGTTTTAAAGTATTGGAGTATAAGACTCCATGAACTCCTCCATATTTGCAACCGTATCTTGGTATGAAAAGCTTGAAGTTGAGGCCAACCCTTTTTCGTTTCAAACAAAAAGGAAGACAATGACGCTTTTGACTCCACATGTGGATCCTTGACATTGACATTGACTAATTACATCAACGGCTGGTGCACCTTTCGACTTCCCTTGGTTGCGTGAATTCACCTGATTAACCAATTGAAGCTCAACGGGAAACTCTTTTGGCACTGTACTAGAGGATTCTGGCAGCAACTTACACATCTGTAAAGGCGTATCAGTTTCTGGGCCAGCAATTATTTCCTTCATTTCTCCAGCACCCATCTCCATGGCATTCTCCATTTCATGCAGTCGCATACTATTTTTCGATTCAGGTGCTGATTGTTTTGGTTTGTTGGTCTCAAAAGCACAAGGAACACGAGATTCTTGGGTTGCAACTTTAGCCACTTCAACAACTGGAGCATTTTCAGACTTAGAAATCTGATCTTCTTCCACCCCAGCTGGATTTGGGACATAATCAGTTGCTTTTGACATCAATTTTGTGGAGCTTGTATCTTTAACAACACCCTTTGGTTTTGGAGTCACTTGATGCGCATGCCCCACACTAGCTTGTTTTGGTAGTGGTGGTTTTGTAGTGGCGTCAAGTCTAGCAATGTTTAAGCACGAGCTTGCAGCGACTCTATTACGAGTGTTAATGGCGTCGAGTCTTTGCATACACTCTTCAAATAAGTTGCTAACAGGTCTGGAATTACCGCGCTGCTCACAATCCTTTACATGATAATGTGAAGGCATATACTTCTCTTGGAGCTTAGCTTTCATCGCTTGCCATGTATTTATTGGTGGCAATTCCAATCTTCTAATACGACCTTCAAGACCATACCACCACATCTGTGCCAAGCCAACAAGTTTCATCTTCGCAAATCTTATTTTTCGATCATCCGTCATCTCATGGTATTCAAAAAATTCCTCAATTGACTCAAGCCAATTGGAGAACACCCTACAATCACTTCCTCCATCAAAATCTGGAACTTCTATCTGATGGCTCAAGGTATATTGCGGTGCATAGGATCTCCCACTTTGTGAGAACATAGTGGAGAAACCGTAAGCTCTGATACCAAATTGATGCAGGACAGAGTTGGAATAGGGCTAAGTATGATCGAACACGAGGGAAAGGGGCTGTTTTTTTTGGGGCTGTGAACAGTGGATGTGAATAGTAATTTGTAAGAAGAATGAGATGAGGGTTAGAGAAGGATAGGTCTAGGCATCACACCTAGAAAACCCAAGGCATCACACCTAGGGCTCTTTAGCATCACACCAAAGAAAAGATTGCATCACACAATCTAATAGCTTGAAAGCTACTCAATTTTTCATTCATTCAATCATGATTTGCCATAAGGCTTACAATCTTATTTATAACCATTTCAACTTGACTCTAGAACTTCCTAACATAAATAACCTTCAACTAACTTTAGACTTCCAAAGACACATTGAACATAGACTCTTTGACTACATTAATGACATGGAAAAACCAAATGACTCTTTGATCAACTAATTAACTCTAAAGACTTTGACTAGAAATTAAATAGACATTTTGACTTGACTAAAACCCAAAAGACACTCCTAAGAATCCAGCCCATGTCTAGGCAATATCCCAAGTAGATCTATGGCCAATCCTAACCGGATAATGGTTAAATTACTGAAATACCCTTGGCCACCTTTTCTGGACCGCATCACATAACTTCTTCTCCTTCATAAATTTCGGCAAAAGAACTCAGAAATTCAAATTTCTGAGTCCGCTCTAAAACAGCCACAGCCACCCCCAATCCATATCCCGCACCTGCACCCATGCCGTGTATTGTCGACACAGCTACTTTGACGAATTTGAGGATCCATGTAACATAGGTTAGTTTCAACTTTTGTCTTTTCATCCTCCCTAACTAACATGCTCCAATTTAAAACAGTCCCTTGTAAATGGCGCACCAACATAACAAGTATAGGTGTTGGTCTCCAATCTCCCTTGCTCAACAATAAATTGCATTATATCACCTACTGGGTTAGTGGCTTTACTTAAAATCAACAATGTTCACTTGTTCTAAGAGAACAATGAAAACAACTTCCCTTTATTTTCGATAATTACTTAAGTATGAGTATATTAAAGGATGATATCATGCTTGCTACAAAACAACAATACTTCTGAATGACCTCCTTTCAGTTAGAAATAATAATAAAGCAAACTCATCATAAAATGTACAATTCGTGAATCAATGAAACCATCAAATATAAGACAATCTTCTTGTTGAAAAGGTAATGTTAAATTAAAGGAATCTGTGTCAAGGCAAAGTGAATACATAAAACTTATAGATGCAAGCATAGGGTGTCAAATCAACTAAAAACAGCACGTATACCCCAGCTGCAAGGTCATCAGAATAATATAATAGAATCCAATCTGCAGCTACATAAAGTAAGAGAAGAAAGCTAACCTCTGGTGTGGGACCAGGTGCATAAGTATCATCATCCTCGGCTATGACAAGGATTTCATCACCTTCTTTAAGAACATAACTATCATCTGGATTTAGTATTATCTTCCCACCATCTGCGGCAACCTTAACTCCACAAGGGATTGCATCAGGGAACGAAATGAGTACATCCTTAAAACAAAGTGCATCCATTTGAGGCCACTTTTTAATGTAAAACTCCGCATTTTCAAACCCCAAAATGTCCTCCCATATCTGCCAAAAATAACAACAATAAAAAAATAAAGATAAACCAGAACAGACAACTCACTTCTGAAGAACTAACAATAGTTTACATCAATAAGAAGGATTTCAATCACTCAGCAAACAATTACAAAAGAAACTACGACTATGTCGGAAGTCATAATGTTTTCAGAGTGCTTGTGCTAAAACTATCTAAAACAAATCTATAGTCTCAGAGGAACTCAATTACAGAAAGACACCATCACTCAACTAATGAATCAATTGTCCCCAAAGAATCTTCCGACTTCATCTGTCAGCTTCCCTTGTTGAAGAGGGCTGAAAACAGGAGGACCTTGTAGGACTGAGTTCACTGTTTTAACATGTTAAATTCCACAAAGATAAAACTTCTATGAACAATAAGGTTACTTCAGCACATTCTATACTAATTCCATATTTCCATCACTGTTAATAAACCATTCACATTCAATCCCATTCCCCTCCCATAACATTGCTTCAGCGAAAATGAATGGCTTCACTGTGTATAGCAGACCTTTAGATGGTAAGAACTTATCACTACAAATGCAGCAGTCAAGGAAATAGAGTTAATCACCATCATTAGTAATATTAAAATTGCTTCTCTCACCATTTGTTGTGAATGTGATGGATGGCCTTCTCTTCTACGACCCTAATGTCACCAAACAAATGCCCCTAACTTGCATCTGACAACTTGGTAAAATTAAAATTGCTTTACATTGTTGAATAGCTAGATATGCATTGTTAGGTTCATTTCCTAACAGCTTAAGCTTTTGGGACTAGGGTGACTTAACATTGTATCACAACTCAGGTTGAGAGAGGTCTTGGTTCAAATCTCTCTGTTTGCATTTATTTATTTATTTTTGGTAACCGAGGAACAACCCTGCAGCCGAGCCACTATTGGACCCAATTGCGCAATCCAAACCTCGGGGAAGACTAGCACAGCAACCCACCGCCATGGCCCCCCACTGAAATCATGGTTTGTTTCCAGGGGGAATCGAACCCTACCATGTTACAAGCGCAGGTTCGGCCTTACCACGTTGACAACCCATGAGTGGGTCTGTTTGCATTTATTCCCCGTTTGCATTCCATTTCTTCCTTTCACATTACGTTTCGCTCTGTCTATGAGAATTTGCATCTCCAAGTGCAAGACAGGTTGCACGTGAGGGGGGAATGTTGAATTAGACCCATTTCCTAGTAACTTAAGTTTTTGAGACTACTAGTAACTTAACATATGCCACTATATACAAACCATTCAATTGTGGCTAATGACAATGGACAGTTGTTACCCTCTTAATTCAGTATTTTCCCCTGCATAAGCAATCATGGCAGCATTAATCTTTTACAAACATAAAGTCTGCGAACCAAATTCTCATCCTTGTCAGCTTAAAGCCTTTTCTAATGCTCCAAGCAATTACACTAACTTGGATCAGACAGCTCCTTATCAAGAAATGCACAACAACAAATATCTCATGCGTCAAACAGTTTTTGACAACTCGGCACGCCTGTCAATTGAAGCCATCCCAAGGCCATTGCAAGAGAAGCCTTTCGAGTTGGTGGATAAGAATGAACAAATTAACCAATCAAAAGAGTGGTACTGTAACCGCTGGACCTCCTCCTCCTTAAAATTTCTCATAGTTACACTTACAACATCAAACTTTTCCCATCATTTAAGAATATAAATTGAAGAGTAACAAACATAGCATAGAAACCAAGATTCCCACAGTGGTGAAAGTGGCGTCCATAAGGTCTTATGAGTCACGCAGACTTATTGAAAGGGTGAAGAAAGTCAGTAGACTCCATTAAGAAGTTACAATATAGCCATTGTGGAAATCACGACTTTGGTATATATACATATATATACATATAACTAAAAGGCATTCATCAAACCTGTGCAAGACCAGGCTGCAGAGCACACTGTATCATCAAACGCCCAATCACATCATGTGCAACAACTGTTTCAATTAGTTCTCCTCCAACAAGCTTCACCAGGGGCTCATTGTCGAGATCACTCATTTCAACAACAACATGACCCCTCAAGCCCTCTTTTACTCCTGTTAGGCTAAGCACAACCCTTAGAGCACGAGCATCACTCTAACGACAAAATGCAATATCTGTTAGTATTTTGTTTAACGCAATTGTATAGAATTGGACAAAGGAAATTTAAGCAAATGGAAACGGGAAAACCTGATCTGCATTTTCATCGGATGCTAATACAATGATAGCCCGAGCTTTTGAGACGGAAACCTGGCATTCAACAAGGAGAATCAATACAAATGATCATTAAGACTCAAGTAGCGAACCAGGAGTAGCATGAGAGCAAAAAATACACTATGTACTTAGGCTACATTCTTCTAAACTTAACTTATTTCTTCGCTTTGTGCGTTTTGTTCGTCTTTTATGAAATTTTGTTACATTCACGTGATTTTTTTTGGATTAATTATCCATCTCGACGAGAGGAGTCTAAAAAGTACAAAATTATGACAAAAACAAAAAAAAAAAATTCACTAAAGACGAAAAAAGTATCGAACAGCTGTCTTTTGGAGCTTAAGTGCAGTCTTATTCGAATTTTTTCAACATCCGTCCATATTTTTACACTTTTTCGATTCGCAAACGACTAACCCCTAAAATTACGTCAAAAAGCTAAACAAAAAGTTGCGAAAAATAAAAAATACAGAAATAAGTTCCAAACTTATAAGTTTAAAAGAACGCAGCCTTAAACGCACAAAATCTAGACACCTGACCTTTACACTCCAAAACCCTTCCAAACCACCCTTACCCTGAAACAAACACCCACACGGACGAGAGAGAGAGAGAGAGAGAGAGAGAGAGAGAGAGAGAGAGAGACCTTCTTTAAATCAGCAAGTATAAGAGGACTGCCACTTCTGCATATAACAGAGGTTCCCATGAAGTTAAACTCCAGTTTTGCTATGTCTATCTCCATTTCCTCTTTGTCTCGTTCTGCAAGTACGACAACAACACCGCCGCCAATACTTTTATTTGCTATCGCTAGCTGCTTCAAAAGTGAACCCTGTGATCAAACATTGGCACTCACTTCTCTAAGTGGATGCGTACTGTCCGACATTTAAACCTCAATGTTCAAACAGCAAACTCTTCCTTACAACACAAAATAATGCACAGTTGCAAAGAAGTCAGCTCAAATGCAGGTCAACAGTCCACTTTTTACTTGCAAAGAGATATAGAAAACTCCTGCAACTAATGTAACCAAAATACTAACCCCATGTATGGAATGATTACCATAAAGGTGGAGACAAATGTTGCATTCATCTATATGAATACATGTTAAAATTGTATTCGTCACTGTTCAGATTCGGTTCTGGAGATGATTCAGTTACTCAAATGCACCCGTTCTACGGAGCACCACAATTCAAGTGGATTTTACAAGTCTGTCAACCAAAAAAAATACATCCTTGATGATGTGTGCTATTACTACTCAATCTTAAGTATGGCAGAACTACTAGAGGAAAAACACCAAATTTATTACTACTCAATCAAATAAGTCCCTGCCTCTCTAACCACTAGAAGATTCTCACATCACTGTCCTCGTCATCATTGTCTTAGCTTCCTGTTCCACATCACCTTCTTTGCTGCCTATTGTAACATAATCTAGTGCAAATTTTTTCCATGATGATACTTAGAGCATCTCTAGCCTTCACTCATACTTTTACTCAAATTTGAGTTGAAAAATGAGTAAAAGCTTCATTGATATGAAACACTCCAGTGGGCTAATCCAAAGATAAGCATACATTTAAGTAAATACTTCATTAATGCCATAGTTGTCAATTTGAGAGGGAGAAAATAGCCTTCTAAAATTTGAGTCTCCACTAATTTGAGTAAAAATTCAAGTAACACTCAATTTAGTTTAAGCTTTTCAGTCGAAAGAGTGGATTCACTTGAAGGACCTTTTACTCATATTCTGGATTTGAGGCAATAGTTTACAGGAATTGTCCTGAACCAAACAGGCCAATAATGTTCATTTAGGTAACAAGATTTCTTAAACCATCCCAAAAGACATTAAAAATACCATGTGTCTTAACGATAACCAGAAGCCAAGGCAGTACCAAGTCATCTCAACAGCCAAAAGATAAATCAAGGCTTTCATAGCTCAAAGAATAACAACAAAAATTAGAAGTGCATCAAGTTCAAAAGTAACCTAGAAAGTTACCAATTTGTCACTCCATCCAAGAATCAGTATGTGGTTACTCTCAATGACTTCACTCTTCCCTTTCCGCAATGAATCCACTCTTTCTGTGATAGCATCTGAAACAAGCCCTAGCATCATGGCAAATATAAGCATGCCTCCTGAAGTAATAGAGACTGATACAATCCTTGGCCTTGCGCCAACAATGTCAGCATGATTTCCTGAGTCAGCCACAAAAGTCCATGACTGCCAAAGAGCTTCAGCAAAGCTACTGTCGCTCACAGCATAGAGTGCCAAGCCACCAAACCCTATAAGTAATATAGTTGCAACGAGAAGCGCAAGCAGCTTTGCATAAGGATAAACAGAAAAACACACGTCCACCATGTATGCAACTCTTTTCTTCAAAGGAACCTCCTCTTTATTATCCTTTTTCCTAGTTGACAGTTTCTTTATCCGTG
The DNA here is from genome assembly GCA_019656835.1 of Rhododendron ovatum. Lineage (NCBI taxonomy): Eukaryota > Viridiplantae > Streptophyta > Magnoliopsida > Ericales > Ericaceae > Rhododendron > Rhododendron ovatum. Next base: position 19,867,081 of record CM033801.1, on the reverse strand, counting down.
GAACATAACCAAGATATTTGTATGAAGCAAATGGCATGATGAGAAAAAACAAAACACTATACAGAGCTATAGTTCTACTGTTTGTGATCCGAGAAGAAAATAATGGACTCTTGCTTTGTGATTCCAAAACTTGAATGCCGTCCTTATGAACATCTTTGTTGTTACACCATCGACGGAGGTTAAAATTCTCTTCCTGCAAGCAATTCTCACTTCGATTATAAAAAGATTAAAATAAAACCACCTGTCTGTTAAAGACATTCTCCGCAATTAAATCAAGTCAAGAAAGCATAATCCTTGAGTTGGTTGCTGAGAAATGAAAGAAGGGGCCAACAACTTTCGTTTTTGTGTGCCTCTTACCTTCGGTTTTCCAAAGCTCAACAAGATCGAATGTCAAAGCTAAAAAAATCATCAAGATTGGAAGTTCAAAACTTTCTCGGTTGTAGTTACTGACAAATTCAACATTCAATGATTTAATATCTGTTGAAACGTTGATAGGTTCCCAAGAATCACTCAGCAGCCGACTTAAGTACTATGTGAGCTTAGATATCTAGAAAGATTGGATATAAGTACCTGAAGTTTTGTGACTTTGCTTTGCAAACAAATAGCATATGCCACAGCTACTATACAGGTAAATGTTAGCTGCAGAGAGGAATCACAACCATCAGAAACATAACATGAAGAAACTTTAACCCACCCCCCCCCGAACCCCCTCAATGATTGTTTGTCAATCACATTGGCTTGGAATGAGAATGTGAAACCTGATATCCATGTTTGGACCAAATCTTACATCTATGAATAGAAACCGTTTAAGATTTCCTTAAAAAATGAAATTTACGGGCCGATCCTGTTTTCGTGGAAATGACATCAAGGACTGTAAAAAAAAATTGCACCTCCAAGGACAATGAGAAGTTTTCTCACTCCACCTAAAAAGTGAAGCTTATCATTTTTATTGACCAAAAGTTGTCGTACATTCTTGGCGTGGAATATAAGTTGTCAAAAGCGGCAGCTCGTGTAATCTTAGAAAAGCAGTTGGGCCCATGAATAATTCCTAACCAAACCCAACGTTTGAAAAGTATTGCCACGTGAAATTCATTACTAGGATTGGGATTCCTGGTAATAGAAGTACAACTGCCAAGCCTTCTCTTTATTCTAAATATCCAGACATAGCATATAAAGCACAACATTTTAGCAATGCTATACAAAATCCGGACCCAGACACAGATATCATCAAGATGGATATGAAACTTGCACCCATCCATGGCTCTGAACACATATGTGTCCGAATCTCCAAATGCAGGTCCAGTGTGTCCCAATCCTTTTCACAACATTTTACATCACCAAACCCCCAAAACATCATGATTGGTTTCCAGAAACCCAAATGAAAGTACTGAGAAAGACTAACCAAGTACACCATCCCATTATTGCGAAATCTGCTAGGTTTCGAAGCAGCAACAGAATGAGTAGCTGAACTAGGCGAGGAAGAAGACGAACACGACGCTGTAGAAGGAACCAAACCTTGAACCGCAAGTTGCTTCATTTCTTCTTCCTTGGACTCCCTCGCCGGAAAACTCGTCCGCACTGAATCCGCCCTCCTCTCACCTCCCCCGCCGTTGGAGATCGCCGGCATCGAAGCACTGCGAAACGCCTCGTGCTTGTGCGATTTGGACGACTTGTTCACGGTGACGACTCCTCGATTACGAGCAGCGTGTGGGCCCAAAAACGAGGGGTACATCCAATCCCGATGGGCGGCGGAGGGAGTGGGGAAGGAGCTGAAGGGATGGCCGTTTACGGAGTAAGTTTCGGAATCAAATGAGCGGAGAGAGGGTGGTGGTGGAGAGGTGGAGACGACGCCGCGGACGGCGGGGAAGAGTGGGCCAGGGAAGTGTGGGGCCCGCGTGCTATCGGCGATTGTTTGGGATTTCTGGAGGAGAGGTCGTCCGGGTTTGGTGGGATTGAGGTTAGGGTTCGGGGTTGTGTTCGAGTTCGAGTTACCATCGCCGTGAGGCATTCTTAGAGAGAGGGAGATCTGGAAGTGGAGAAAGAGAGTGGAAAGGAGAGAGAAATGAGTGGGAGTTCAGTTCAGTTCAGCAGGTGATTTTGTTTTGTGTAGGCGGGTGAGATACGTGAGAAGTAACAGCTGGTTTGGATGGAGTGACTTCGAGAGAAAACAAAGGAAACTGAGGTAGGGAGTTCTCTCTCGCAAGTTTGGACGGACAAGAAGGTGAGAAACGGTTAGAGAGGGTGAGAGAGCAGAACCCATATTTCGTTTCTCACCATTTTTTGTGAGGTTCCGTGAGAAAGAGATCTGCAGGAGTGAACTTTCCGATTTTACCCCTCCTACGCCGCTCCCTACTGCCGCTGTTGCACCACCGTGTGTGTGGCTCGTGATCCTCGATTCAAGTCCTTCCTTCGCTGGTCTACAGGTTGCTTGGCCTTCTCGCTTTAACCTGCACAGTGAATGCACGACTAAGACCTGGCCGAGGTTGCTCGGCAAGGCCCTCCGACGAGAGGATGAGAATGTGCAGAGAATAAAGTAAAGGATTGGGTTTTTTTTTGGCATTGAGCAGTGTCTAGTGTGTACCTCTTTTAGGATCATTTCTCCAGTATTTATAGAGTCCCCTTAGCCTACCCTCCAAGGGCGGGCATGCGCCTTGCACGAGCTGAGTGACATCACTAAACGGATCTAGTAACTGTTTCAAGCGTGAGCTGGCATGCCCATGTGCGCCCATGATTATCTGTAGGCGTAACCGTTTTAGCATGTGAGAGAGCACGTGATTCAGCGGGCGGTCGAGCTCCACATTCGGCCGAGTCTGACGTGAGGCTCAAATGAGGAGTTTCCTGACAAAGCTGTCTTCCTGAAGGTGGTCGATCCTGAGTGACACCCTTTCGCTGCCAAGCGCAAGGCAGGCGTGTCGTCGGTTAACATACGGGCTCCGGTCTGTGGCGAAATCTGGATTTGGGTTCAGCCACGACTGCCTAGTGCGGGCAGATATGTTCGGCCTACTACAATAGCCCCTCAATCTCCGTCGATGCCGAGCGTGGGGTGGAGATTGATAATATGCTTGGCCGAGCCTATCTATGACCGAGAGTGAACCGATATGGATTCGGATGGTTCATACCGAGCTTCAATCGTCTTCTTGGTAACCACCAGTGACAAGCCCCAACGAGGGGATGATAGGTGTCAACTCATGGCTGGGCATGGCTGACAGAAGGACTACCGGTACGCACGGACTCTGTAAAAATCGTCTCATCGTGACACGTGTCGAGAGCTAATTGACCATTGTTTTCGGTGGTGCAGAGATGGGCGGAAATTTTGAATTCCCAAGCCCTACCCTATATAAACGAAGGTGAGAGGAGAGAGATGGTTTGCCAAAATCCTCTCTCTCCAAGCCTCCATTGCGAGAGCTTCGTCCTCCGCCCGTTCATCTTTCATCTTTGATTTTCCGTCGATCCACCATCAGATCTTCTAGAAAACTTCAGGTATGCTTTGATTCTCGTTGCTCCTTTAGTTTATGCAGTTTTTACGCACTTTTATCCCTTGTTTTTGGGACTTTTTAGGACTTTCTGTTCTATGTGAACAGTGCGTCGCTGGGGATGAACAGTTTGTTCAGCTTCAGCTTCAACCTGTTCTTCCGAGCCCTAGCTTCAAGCTTGGCCGATACCAGGGCAGCCCGAGCCTAAATGATCGAGGTGTAGTGTTTCCCGAGCACAAGCCCTAATAGAGTTAAGACAGGGTGGGCCAGTAGGGTAGCCGAGTGTAGGGAGATCTTCGCTCGTCGCCGATGATAGGGTTTCTCATTATTTTCTTTATGTTGATAGGTCCGACTCACCCAGTTATGGTCATTTCTTCCGACTCTGAAAGCTCAGGGGACGATTCTGGGAATTTGATAATCCAAGAGTATTTGGAAAGGCACAAAAGCTGACGCTAGATCTCTTCAATTGCCTCAAACATGTCGATCGACACCAGTGACTCAAACGCCGAATGTGACTATGAGTATGGTGGGGATGGGTTAAACACCGACCCCGAAATCTCGTTTATGCTGGCAACACATTCTGAAACCGAGCCCCAACTAGGGGCTGAGGCTGAATTGAGATTCAATTCCCAAGCCAAAGCCACTTCCTCTGCACGATCTGGTCAAGGCAAAGTGCCTTCAGAGGATAGGGAGGTTGCTGACCTCTTTGAGAGGGGCCAAGTCTATCCCCATGCCCACTTCTTCAATGGTGAACCTGACGAGTATGAAAAGTTTTGCCAAGGCTATAATATTCCTGAAGATGTCGTCGTCAGTCAGGTTGCTAGCAACCGTATTAAGGATAAGAGGGAACACCATCCCAAGCATATTACAGTCCCCCTGATGGCGATATGCGAGGCCGGGCTCCAGTTCCCTCTTCATCCATTTCTGAGGGAACTTTTGGCCCGGTTCAGCCTAGTTCCCCATTTCTTTGCAATCAATAGCTACAGGATCGTGATATCAGTGATTGCATTAAAGGAGCTCCACAATCTGGAGTTCTCCGTTGCCGACCTCTTTCACACCTACGTAATGTCCAGGCACGGCCAAACCGACCGTCAGTACTTTTCTACCCGTAGGGACAGGACACCCTTAATAGATGGGTTGCCTGACACCGACAAGTGGGCAAACTTTTATGTCAAGGTAAATGGCAACTATGAGTTCGGCGACCAATCCAATCGTCGATACTCTGTGCCAAAGATAACAAATTTTCGAGGTAGATTTCTTTTTTTCTGTTTTGGCCGAGCCCATTTGATCTTGCATTCCTTATTCATCATTGTCTTATCGCTTTTTGTTAACTGCAGATCATCGATCCATAACAAAGACTCAGCAGTCACTGGCTGTTGAAAAGCATGTAGAGGTCCTGCTATCCCAAGCTGTTAGGGACGCGTCGACGCTTCTTAGCTACATCCCATCTTACAAAGGCAAGGTTATGAGGAGAGATAAGGGGGTTGGCCAGCCGAGCAAGAAGGTAGGAATCTTTGAGAAAGGTGGTGGTTCTGAAATGAAGGAACACCAGCGGAAGGGAGCGGGCAAGAGGCAGAAGGAGCCAAGGGTGACATTTCCTACGTTCAGGAAGCCAGCAGAATTCCGGTTTCAGGAGAGTCAGCCAGCTGAGCTCCCAGGTATAAACATTTCTCTTCAGACCCTAACACATGAGTTTGCAGGCGTAAACATTCCTCTTCAGACCCTAGTACCCGAGTTTGCAGGGGACATGGGGAGGAGGAACGTGATCTGGGTAAACATCAGGGATGGTGCCACAATTCGCCCAAAAGTGGTTGATTCGTCCGAGCCTACCGAGAAGAGGCAGAAGATCACGCACGACTTCTTCCCAACAAAGCCGTCGACCCTACGTCCAGGCGACAGGGAAAGGACAGAGTCATCGGCAGCAGGTGCTTCGAAGGTGACACAAAGGTCTGTGGACTCGGTCGATCCAGTCGTCGTTCAAGAGTTTACTCCATCTTTTGTTAAGGCTGATGGTAAGGTGGTGAGTATTGAGGACAGCGTCAAGCTTGAGCCCGACTTGGCTGTTGCAATGTTGCGCAGTGTCGCTCTTCCTCGGGACATGGAAAAGGTGCCGAAGGTGCCGGAAGACCTACAGCCGAGCATGATTCATGCAAGTGCCTATCTTGTTCAGGTTTGTCAACCTTTAAGTTGAGTTTTTATGTTAAGTCTTCTCTTCCCCGAGTCTTTAATTGTCATTGTTTTATGCAGGCTTGTCAGGCTCTTCTTCAGGCTTCTAACAAAGCCGAGCTTGTAGCCGCTAAGAGGTCACGCTATCATGATGACTTGAAGACTGAACGTGAACGCGTGAAGTCACTGAAGATGAGTTTGAAGGTGGCGAAGGCCTATGTGGCCGAGTAAGAAAAGGAAAAAAATGAGGCTGAGGACAAATCAAAAAAAGCCGAGCATGAACTTGGGAGAGTTTTGAGAAGGGAGAAGAGGAAGATGAAGGAAGTCGATGTGAAAGCTTATCAGGCTGGTTTTGACCGGCCCGGAGCCGAGTATATGCGGGATGCTCGAAAGATGGTCAATGAGGAGGTGGAGAAGAGGGTGCCCGTGGCTTATAGGAAAGGTTATAAGGATGGTGTGGCTACTGCCGCCAGCGCTCTTCAACTGAAGTCCGACTCGAATTTGTACAAGTCGATTCCAGCACCTGTTGTTCCCTAGCTTATCCTCCCATACACTGAGGAAGAGTGTGCGCCACTTCCTCCTGAGGAATTCCCGGAGAGTGATGACAATGTTGAGGATGTCTCTGGGGATGATGCCGATGGTGGAGATGGGGTTGTTGCGCAGGAGACTGGTGAGGTCGGGACTGAGAAAGTGGCCGAGGACGCTGAGCAGGAGACAATGAATGTTGATAAAAATACCGAGGCCGATGCTGATGTTACTGAAGAGGACACTGTTCAAGCATGAGTGGGAGATTACCATTTTTCTTTCTTTTTTGTTGTCTTTGTTGTTTTTGAACTTGAACTTGAAATTTTTGTTGGGCTAGGTGGATCCGAGCTTGGATTTTACCGTGCCAGATGTAATAGTTTGTGGGGGGTTGACACCGAACAATATACTTGGCAGTATCTCCCAGCTTAGGAATTTTTTGCAGCACTTGTTTTCCTTTGAATGAATGATTTTGACTTCTATGTTTGCAATGTATCAGCTTTGCCAAACTTGATTGATTTTTCTCATGCCTTTTAAAATTTAAAAGGCTTGCTTGTTTGGATGGTAGATATCTGTAGCCCCCACTTTGGTCTGGGTTCGGCTAAATATTAAAATATTGGGCAATGAAAGAATTGGTTTGTCTATAGTGGGATAATTGCCGAGCCTTGACCAAAGTACGGAGGTAAAATAGACTCGATGGGAAGCCGGTTAATCACCTAAAGTTCGATAGGAGCCCCCTACATGTGATTGGGGCTCGGCCAATGGTGCCAGCCCCTCGCCAAGGTATAAGGGTCTTGAAATGTTAAATGTTTGTGGGTGGTTTGCTCATTAAATTATGAGTATAACCGAGCGTTGGCCGACCTTATAGTCTTGCCAAACGAAACTTGAGCCTAAATTCCAACCGGAGTGTGTGAGTTTAGGCTCGGTGGACCATATGTCCAGTTTCTGCTTCTCTGGGCAGCGATAGTCGCCGAAGCAGGGGCATAAAAGCCATTTGTGGGTTTGATCGAAGTCATCGGTCGTTTGTGGCTGATTTTGCCGAAAGTGAATTATTTTAGTGAAATCAAACCAAAAAAATGCAGAAGACATCAATTGCCAAACAAGATTCTTCTTTGTATTGATAAACTTGGGGAGTACATGAGAGAATAAAAAACAGAGGGACGAAGCCATACTAAAATTTAAGTAGAAGATGGCGCCGAAGCCATTTCTTGGAAATGTTTGTCACATGTATGCTCTTTTTAGGTTCTGTGCGTTCCATGGGTTGGTGAGGATTTTTCCGTTCATCTCTTCGAGTATGTAAGCACCTTCACCAGCAATTTTGACAATACAAAAGGGACCCTCCCAGTTGGGTTTAAATTTCTACTTCTTGCTGGCTTGCACCACTTTTCGCCAAACCAAGTCGTCTGGTTTGAAGGTCTTGGTTCGCACACTTCGGTTGTATACTCTTGCAACTTGCTATTGGTACTCGGCGAGCTTTAACTGAGCGTCGTCGCGCTTCTCTTCTGTCAAGATCAATTCTTGTTCCACGGCTTCGTCGTTAGTCTTTGGATTGAAGTTCTCTGTTCTTAGAGTAGGGAACCTAGATTCTAGTAGGATCATGGCCTCCATGCCGAATGACATTGAGAATGGTGTTTGGCCTATTGAGCGCCTCGGGGTAGAACGGTAGGTCCAAAGAACACGTGGTAGTTCCTCAGCCCATTTCCCTCTTTTGGAGTTGAGCCGACGCTTGATCCCGGCACAGACGGTTTTGTTTATGGCCTCAGCTTGGCCGTTTCCTTGGGGGTAAGCTGGAAGGAGAGTTGAAGAAGCGTATGCCAAATTCGGCACAGAGACTGGTTAGGTCTTTGCCGACGAATTGGCTTCCGTTGTCTGAGATAATGGCGTAGGGGACACCGAATCTAGTGACGATGTTTCTTCAGACAAATCGTCGTATATCGGCTTCGGTGATTATTGCTAGAGGTTCAACTTCTACCTATTTTGAGAAGTAATCCGTTGCCGTGATCAGGAATTTGAAGCCTCCAGGGGCCGTTGGTAGTTTTCCCACAATATCGAGCCCCCACTGGGCAAAGGGCCAAAGACTTGTGATGGGGGAAAGATTCTGGGCAGGTTGCTTTGGGATTGGGGAGAGAAGTTGGCATGGTCGACATTTGTGGACGACTTCCTCGCAGTCTTTCTTCATGTTCTTCCAAAAGTATCCTTGAAATGGACACATGCCTCTCCGAGAACGGTGGAAGGATTGTGTTTCCATTGGCGTCTTTGGCCCCTGAGACGGTGACGTCCGTTAGATCTCTGCCCATGGTGATTGAAGCTGCAGTGGTTGTTGAGAGGAGAAGGGTGGATTGAAGGAGGTTCGAGCCGTTTGGATCAGAAGTTTAAGGTTCACATCGAGTTCACCAATTGTGTTGCTCGTGATCCTCGATTCAAGTCCTTCCTTCGCTGGTCTACAGGTTGCTTGGCCTTCTTGCTTTAACCTGCACAGTGAACGCACGACTAAGACTTGGCCAGGGTTGCCCGGCAAGGCCTTCTGGCGATAGGATGAGAATGTGCAGAGAATAAAGTAAGGGATTAGGGTTTTTTTTGGCATTGAGCAGTGTCTAGTGTGTACCTTTTTTATGATCATTTCTCCAGTATTTATAGAGTCCGCTTAGCTTACCTTCCAAGGGCGGGCATGCGCCTTACACGAGATTAGTGACATCACTAAACGGATCTGGTAATCGTTTCAGGCGTGAGCTGGCACGCCCATGTGCGTCCATGATTATCTGTAGGCATAACCGTTTTAGCATGTGAGAGATCATGTGATTCAGCGGGCGACCGAGCTCCTCATTCGGCCGAGTCTGACGTGAGGCTCGGATGGGGAGTTTCCTAACAAAGCTGTCTTCCTGAAGGTGGCCAATCCTGAGTGAAACCCTTCCGCTGCCAAGCACAAGGCGGGCGTGTCGTCGGTTAACTTACGGGCTCCGGTTTGTGGCCGAATCTGGATCTGGGTTTGGCCACGACCGCCTAGTGTGGGTAGACATGTTCGGCCTACTACACCGTGTACTGTGAGGGAAAGTGAAGTTTCTGATCTAGGGCTTCAAACCAAACTATAGTTGGTGCCAATAGAGTTCAAAACTAGGTTGTGGCTGGTCAAACTCACGCCAAACGTTTGAGAAGGTAGTGGAATGGGTATATGGGTCTTGTTTTTAAAGAACAAGCAATGGCTGTGGGATTTGGTGCAGGAGAGGGAGAGAGAGAGAGAGAGAGAGAGAGAGAGAGAGAGAGAGAGAGAGGCGTGGGGAAATGTTTATTATCTGGTGCAATTTCACATTAGTGCTGAAAAAGAAAGGTTATATCAATAAAAATACGTATGACACCCTCTTTTCTTTTTTCATCTTTATTTTGTCTATCAAATGAGATAGTGAGAAATCATACTTCTTTCTTTTCTTCTCACTAATAAGGGAAATCACAGCCCTTTATTTTCTTTTCTCACCTAGTTAGCCAAAGGGGCTGTGAGCGATCTGTCCGTTTGAGCGGGTGGGTGTCTGATCAAGAGTTTTTGGCCGATTTGTCCTTTTTCTTTAAACAAATTGGAGAAATATCCACTTCTTGAAACGTTTTGTAAAAATAGTCCATCGTGCATTACGAAAAGATGTAATGTCATTTTATGAAACTTGTGTGACAACAAAATCCATGCAAGTAGATAACGCATATGGAAATGCGTCTTGGGAAAGATATCGCGCATCTTCAAGATGCATTTTGAGAAGGGAAAAAAAAGAAGAGGACACGCATCTTCAAGATGCACTATATCCTCGGCAATGCTATCCAACAACGTTCACTCACCTCCCTGGGCGACATGGACGAAGTCCAGAAGGTGTTCAACAAGTTTGACACCAACAATGACGGCAAGATCTCTGTCTCTGAGCATCGTTCCATCTTCAAGGACCTTGGGTCGATGCCACCACGTCCTCAGCCGACCAGACTGGCACCGTGACGGAGATCGACAAGGACGACGATGGCACGATCAACCTCGAGGAGTTCGCCGACCTCTACCGCCACGGCGATAGCGAGAGCAACAACGACAAGGCAATCGACGACTCGTTCAAACTAACCAAATGTGATTAACTAACAAGGAAAAATGTTCGCTCATCGAATCATATTGTTAGAATTTCGATGCAGCAGTGACTTGGGTAGATGAAAAGCTCAAAAAAGATAGAAAAATCAATAATGAAAAACATGCATTTGAGAAACTTGTGCAAAAAAAAGCCATGATTAAAAACAGGGGATTCTCATAAACATCCATTTGTCTGGGTTTTCAATTTTCATACATGTGTAAGGCAATATCAGTAAAAGAAAAAGGAAATTAAGGATGTGGGTAATACCTAGGAAGAAGGTTGTTAAGGGAACAAGGAGGGGGAGGAGGAGAGAGACACTGTGCTTAGATGCTATAGTCATTGAGTTCAAAGAGAGAGAAAGAGAGAGAGAGAGAGAGAGAAAGAGAGAGAGAGAACAAATTCAGTTTTACTACAGAGGGAGGATATAGCGCATCATGAAGATGTGCGTTCTCTTCTTTTTTTCCTTCTCAAAACGTATCTTGAAGATGTGCGATGTAACGCCGCCAATTTTGGGAATGTTAAATAGACATTTTCATTGAAAAACTAAATAGAGTCTGGCTCGATATTAAATCATAAACTTAACAAAAGTACTTTTATTCAATAAAACAAGGGGGAACTAGGGTTTCTATCTACTGCTCCGCTTGTTCCTCCATTCTGGCCAGCTCCTCGGCTCCAAAAGCTTCCAAGGTGTAGAGTTCACCCTGTTCATCTACAATATCTGACACATTATACCAGCGTCGCCACCAATATATATGCCAGGGTCACCAAAGGGTAACACCATGAGCTACAAAAGCTCAATAGAATAACCCATACCCACTAACCCTTAACTTACAAACTTTAGGGCAAATTCTACTTAACACATGCATATCTGTCAAACGGTTAACAATGACACATCCACATTCACTATCGTTGGTGTCCATTATTTCTAAGTTTCTCCTACGCGTCATTTCGTAGACCGTGTCACTGGTTCCACTTTTCATTAACCAAATAAACATTTTCCAAATCGTTATCTTAACACACCCAACCTCGGTTCCACCATTCCGGTCTCCCGAGTATCCTCACAATGGTTCCACCGAACAGGGTTCCCATTGGCACACTTTGCATTGGCTCCTCTCTGCGGATAACCAAGCCACACACCCAATCTCGGTTCTGCCGTTCCGGTCTCCCGAGTATCCTCACAATGGTTCCACCGCACCAGGTTTCCATTGGCACACAAAACACACACCACACAATGGGTTACCATGTCTAGCTACATTGCGGTTTCCAAAACATTTCACCTTTCAAACACATGCCTTTTCATTAACCACACCCTAGGTGCCATGTTTCTACTTTCTTGATTTCCGTGTCTCGTTCTCATGCAATGACTCCGCGGTAGGACTATTGACATACGTTGTCATAAATCATTCATGGTAATATCGAAACTAACTAGCAAGATCATCCAACTCTATATTACTGATCATGCTCAAATTTCTTCTTAAAGCATAACGCCACATGTACGGATGCCTTTGGAGTGAATATCATTTATGCTATACACAAAACAAGTAATACAAACAATTCATAATACATGCTCATAATCATCCTAAAAGATCAAAAATACAAATGCTTCTATTCAACGATAAAGTCTTATCTTTCGAAAACCATTCTTTCTTCCTTTGTGGGAAATTCAATACAACATATGTTTACTAGAGTAAAAGTCAATTATTCCAACATGCTCATACTTCTCTTAGCGAAAATAAGTTTACTAACTATCATGCATTTTAAACCTTATAGGGAATAGATAACCTTATATACTCAAAGATAGGGTATAAAAAGATTCTACGTTATACTTTCCAACATACGGTTCTATGTTATACATTGAGTTTAGTGGACAAGGGACTCTACCTTTCTTCTTGGCGGAAGTGATGACTACAGAATGTAAGTTGACGGTCGGGCAGAATAACTTCCTACGGTAAGCTTCCGATAGCTTCGAAAGAGAAATGTTTCTCTTGAAACTAGTTTGTGACTAAACTACTACACTTTATGGACCGAAAGGGTGGTTTGGGATGAGTTTCTTGAAGATCTTAGGAAGAACTCAAGAACAAAAAGAACAAAGTAAGAACACAAGGATTTTCTAAAGAAAAGTTAGAGGATTGGAAGGTGTGAGTTGAATGGTGAGTGGGAGGTGCTATTTATAGCAAAATTTGGCTCTCCCTCTCCCCTCCTTGGCCGGCTCTCTCTCTCTCTCTCTCTCTCTTTCTCTCTCTCTCTCTCTCTCTCTCTCTCCTTTTTCTCCCATGGTTTTGCTTGATTGTGTAGTCAAATCACATCACAAAGCATGCCATGCCTTGTCATCCAATTTTAGGTTCAAAATCTAGGTTATCATTAAGATTTTTTGACTAGTCATGTCCTAGATTAGGTTGCTTGCAAGAAAGAAGAAGATGATTGGCTAGATTGTACTTAGGAAGACTAGAAATGGGTTGTAAAGTTGTACTTAGGTTAAGTGTACAATAGGTAGCTTATGCAAGTATCCAAAACACATGCACACACTCCACCTCTCCCTTTCACTCTCGGCCTCTCACTCCCTTTCCCTCTCGGCTTCTCTCTCCCTCTCTCTCTCTCTTTCTCTTTCTCTCTCTCCCTTCTTGTACTATGCACATATATATATATATATATATATATATAAGTATCTAGGAAAGTAACCCCAGAATAATTAGGCTTTAAAGCTATAACTCTAGGTTTGCATGCATGGCATGGCTAATGTTGCTTCTTTTGGAAGCTAAATGATGGCCATGACTTGTCTTATCAAAGTTATGTACACATTAGTAAGTCAAATGTTCTATTGTCCAAGGGATAAGAATTTCCCTAGCAGTTATTAACCAATAGATAAAAAAATAAAGAAGGTAGGTATGGGCTTGAATGACTAGTCATGGGGTATAATGATTATCTCTAATGGCCTAATGGTCCAATTAGGGTTAGGAGGGTTCAAAGGCTCAAGGATGGTCAAAAAGGTCCAATTAGGGTTATGGAAGAGTAACTAGGTGAATTGGTAGTCCGGTTCCTCAAACTAGTCGGTTAAAAACGAATTCTACTAACCATGTAGGACTTCTAGCCAAGAAATAAAATTTTTATGGGCTTAAATCTAATTATGACGGATTATAGAAATTAAAAGAAATTTTTTAAAAGCAATACTAAGTAATTAAAAGAAATTCCAATAAATAACAAAATTTTTATTCAATAAAATTCAGAGTCGTTACAAACTATCACCCTTAAACAATTTTGTCCTCGAAATTAGGTGCACGCTCGAATTCGAACAGGTGAGGGTAATTCATCTTCATGGTTTCTTCTCTTTCCCATGTGGTTTCTTCAGAACCACGGTGTTTCCACAAAACTCGCACCAACTTGACTGTCTTGTTTCAGATTGTCTTTTCATTTCAGTCCTGAATTTCTACTAGTTCTTCTTCGTATGTTGCGTCTTCCTCGATGGTAAGGTCTTCCCAATTGAGGACACGCGTGGGCAATGCAAGATACTTGCGGAGCATTGAAACGTGGAACACGTTATGTACTCTATCTAGCTGCGGCGGCAACACTAGACGATACGCAACCTTCCCGATTTTCTCCACGATGTCGAATGGTCTAATGTAGCGTGGGGACAGCTTCCCTTTTTCCCAAATCTGATGACTCCTTTCTTCGGTCTGATCTTCAGGAATACATGATCTCCTACTGCAAAGGTTAATGGTCGATTCCTTTTATCCGCATAACTCTTTTGTCGGCTTTGAGCGGTTTGGATCCTTTGCCTGATGGTCTTGACCTTCTCCGTGGTATCCCATACTATGTCAGGCCCAATCAATCCCGTTTCCCCAGCATCTGTCCAGCAAACTGGAGATCGACAGAGTCGACCGTATAGAGCTTCGTAAGGTGCCATCTCGATGCTGGCTTGGTAGCTGTTGTTGTAAGCGAACTCTACCAATGGTAAGTGCTATTCCCAGTTTCTAGAAAAATCCAAAGCACAAGCTTTCAGCATGTCTTCCAATGTCTAAATAGTCCTCTCCGTTTGTCCATCTGTTTGTGGGTGGAAGGCCGTACTAAGCCTTACGTCTGTTCCCAACGCCTTCTGCAATCCTTTCCAAAAGTGTGATACGAAACGTGGATCCCTCTCAGATGTAATCGAGAGAGGTACTCCATGAAGGCATACAATCTCACGAATATACAATAGGCTCAGTTGTTCCACGTTCTCTATCATCTTAACAGGCAGAAAATGCACGGATTTGGTGAGTCGATCCACATTACCCAAATGGCTATGTTGGACTTGGCGGATCTTGGCAGTCCAGTCACAAAATCCATTGAGATGTGCTCCCACTTCCAGGTTGGTATTGGTAAAGGTTGGAGATCTCCTCCCGATTTCTGATGTTTAGCCTTGACTTGTTGACACACTAGGCAGGTTGATACAAATTGGGCTCCTTCTTCATTCTTTCCCACCAGTACGTTCTTAGCAGGTCATGATACATCTTTGTACCACCAGGGTGAACTAAGAAGTTTGAATGGTGAGCTTCTTAGAGTACGGCTTCACGAAGGGTCCCCATATTAGGTACGAACACCTTTCCTTTGAATCTTAGGCTGTTATCGTTCTCGATTGTCCATCCTGGTAGCGCCTTTCCTTCTCGGATTCAATACCGAATGAACTCACAATCCTGTTCAAAGGTTTGGGCTAGTAAGATTTCTCGGTGAAGTGTCGGTTTTGCAACTAGAGCGTACAATCGAGCATTTCCATTTTCTGATGATGGTGGCAGGTTGAACTTGTTGAGGTGTCCATCATCTCCCATTCCTTAATAGCTGTCTTGACCTTCTGTGCCTTATCCTTTCGGCTTAGCACGTCAGCTACCACATTGGCTTTGCCGGGGTGATACTGAAGTGTAAACTTGTAGTCCTCCAAGTATTCTATCCATCGTTGCTGCCTTAGGTTCTACTCTTTCTGAGTGAAAAGGTATTTGAGGCTCTTGTGGTCGGTAAAGACTTCAAATTGTTCTCCCCACAAATAGTGACGCCAGGATTTGAGGGTGAATACTACTACAGCCAATTCTAAGTCATGCGTGCGGTAATTCTTCTCGTGCGGTCAAAGTTGTCAGGATCTGTAGCAGACAACTTTTCCATTCTACATCAGCACGCATCCCAGGCCATCTCTTGACGCGTCGCAGTACACTGTATAATCTACACCCCGCTCGAGAATGATGAGCATCGGTGCACTGGTCAGTCTCTTTTTCAGTTCCAGGGAAGACTTCTCGTAGACTTCATTCCATTCTAGCTTCACTCCTTTCTGAGTTAGCCTGGTCATTGGTTTGGCTAGGGTTGAGAAGTCTTGTATGAATCTTCGGTAATACCCAGCCAATCCTAGAAAACTTCTAATTTCGAACACTAAAGTTGGCTATTTCCAATTCAGCACTACTTCGACTTTGCTTTCGTCCACCGCAATTCCGTCTTTGGATACTACGTGCCCCAAGAACTTAACCACTTCCAGCCAAAACTTGAATTTATTTGCCTTGGCATAGGGGAGTACTTGTAGTACTATCCATAGGTGTTCCTCATGCTCTTCCTTATTGGCGGAGTATATCAAGATGTCATCAATGAACACTACTACGAATTTGTCTAAGTAGGGTTGGAAAATCTTGTTCATGAGACATGAATACTGCCGGAGCGTTGGTTAGTCCGAACAACATTACCACAAACTCGTAATGTCCGTATCGAGTGCGGAAGGCTATCTTAGCGATGTCCTCGTCCCAGATCCTTAGCTGATGATAACCTGATCGGAGATCAATTTTAGAGAAACAGGTTGCCCCTCTCAATTGATCAAATAGGTAGTCGATCCTAGGCAGGGGATATCGGTTCTTGACTGTGACTTGGTTTAACTTCCTATAGTCAATACACAGTCGAAGTGTTCCTTCTTTCTTCTTCACGAACAAAGCCGGTGCTCCCCATGGTGATGTACTTGGTCTGATGAATCCTTTGTCCAACAGCTCCTGCAATTGGGTATTGAGCTCCTTTAGTTCTGCAGGGGCCATTTGGTACGGTGCCATCGAGATTGGTGTTGTTCCCGATTGGAGCTCTATAGAGAAGTCTATCTCTCTTTGAGGTGGTAAGCCCAAAAGTTCTTCAGGGAAAACATTAGCGTACTCGCAAATGATGTGCGGTAATCCCAATTCCATCCGGTTGGTTTCTTCCATTTGAAGACTAGCTAGCCATCCAAACAGTTGATTCTGCCACCTAGATCTCTTTATCGTTGAACTTGCCATTTGTTTATCCCCCTTAAATCGGAAATGAGTCCCTTTAGGGGTATGAGCCATCACCGTCTTTTGGTGGCAGTTTATGACCGCTCGGTGAGCTGATAGCCAGTCCATTCCAAGGATTACATCAAAATTTGCTCTGTCGAGCACTCTGAGATCGCAGGTTAGATGCAAGTTGGCTATTTCTATCTCGCACCCTCTACACACTAAATTAACAGCTATACTCCCCCCCAATGGCGATGTGACCTTCGTACTCATACCAAGGGGTTCTATTTCTAGTGCTAGAGTAGTTACGCAGGCAGTGGATATAAATGAATGCGATGCTTCAGAGTCAAACAAGGCTTGTACGCAAGTGCTATATAATAGTAGCATACCTTGGATCACAGAGGGATCCTGCTCTTGCTCCTCAGTCTGTAGCGTGAAGATGCACCCTCCAGTGCTCTGCTGCGTTCCCACGGGTTGTTTCCTCTTGTTCTGCCCACTTTGTTATTGTGGTGGGCCTCTGAGATTTTGCTTCCCAAACCCGTCCTCTCCAGGTTGTTGAGCTCTCTGGTTTCCAAAGATCCCATTCCTTTCCCTCTGGGGTTGGGGGCATTCACGCTTGTAGTGGCCCATGGCCTGACAGTTGAAGCATTGAACTATTGCTTTGTTTTGGCCGCCCCTCTGCGGTTCACCATGCCTTGATGCAGCAGTCTTCCATGGTTGGTTGTTTTGAGATGGGGAAAAGGGTTTGGTAGGGTAGGGTCCGCGGTTGTTTTTGGAAGGTTGAGTTTGAATCGGTCCGCCGATGTTGCATGTTGCCTTCCTCCATCGGGTTTTGAAGTCATTCTCTTCACTTTCCAATCGAAGAGCACACTTCACAACACTGGTATAGGTGGGAAAGGCCTGAGCTACCACAGCCCTTCTAGCAGTTGTCAGCCCCCACTCAAACCTTATCGCCTTCTTGTCCTCGGTTGCAATGGCAGTTTGGGCGTAACAAGACAGTTCCTCGAATTTGGCCGCGTATTGGGTAACGGTCATTGTTCATTGTTTCAGGTTTAGGAACTCTTATTCCTTGGTCAAATGAAGAGGTGTGGGAAAGTACTTGTCGAGAAACAGAGTTTCAAACTCGTCAAAAGTCATGGTGGCTAT
Organism: Rhododendron ovatum; assembly: GCA_019656835.1. NCBI lineage: Eukaryota > Viridiplantae > Streptophyta > Magnoliopsida > Ericales > Ericaceae > Rhododendron > Rhododendron ovatum. The sequence goes on along the minus strand of CM033801.1, from coordinate 19,849,444 downwards.
GGCATGGGTCGCCTCCATTAGATCCCACTAGTAGCGGGCTTCTCCCTTCAGCTGGTATGTGGTCAAGGCCACACGATCTCCATCTTGGGTGATCCCTAAGGTTCTGAGGATCATTTTGACCTCGTTTAGCCATGTCTCGGTCATGACGGGATTGGTATCTCCATGAAAAGTCGAAGGTCGACGTTTACAGAACTCGTTCATTGCCCGGGGTTCGAGTCATAGGTCCATCATCATGGTTTTGGTTTTGGCGGTTAGCGTTCAAGGTTGTATGAACGCTTGCATGATTTCGGCTAAGTCGGGGTTTGCGTGAGATGGTTCTCCGTTATCGTGTCCTACTCCATTGCATCGATTCACCATCTACGAGTAAAAATTTAAAGGGGAAGCTTAGTCTATTTAACAATTTTCCTTTTGCAAATGGTAAATCTTCCTAGAAGTCAAAAGCAATTTATCGTATAGTATGCAATAGAACTGTCTTAATAAAGGCAAGCTTTTCATAAATATGTAGAAAATTACAATCATAAGCATAGAGTTCTACTACAAGGCAAGTAGACTTAAGACAAGATTCCCTAATACAAGTTAAAACGATTCTACACGCTCCCACTACGCGATCTTACGGCTTACAAAGCTTTATTCTTCTTCGTGGCCTCGACACTCTATTTTTACAAAATGTTTCAAGATGTGGATATTCCTCCAATTTGTTTAAAGAAAGACGACAAATCGGCCAAAAACCCATCGGATCAATGCGTGTGTCAAGTGCGCTCTCTCTCTCTCTCTCACTCATAAATGTTAAGATGTGCGAATCTGATGATTGATGAGTTTATGCTTTTGATAACAAGTACTCCAACGGTATACAATAACAGAATCTTTCTGGTTATGATTGCGCTTAACAGAAAGAGAAAATTCGTGAATTTTCGGTTAATTCAGAAAAGAATAACAGAAAAATCAAGAATTATTGGAAGGGAATTGATTTTAACACTCCGTTTTACCATGTACACTTCTTTTTTGTTTTTGTTTTTATTTGGTGTGATTTTCCTATATTGCACCTTCATTTGTGAAAGGGATGTGATTTTGGCACTCCACTTTTAGCCAATGGCACTCACTTTTAGTTTTATTTTCTCACACGATTAAGACACAAAGTGAAGTGTCAGTGGCTAAAATTAGAGTGTCAATATCAATTTCTGTGAAAAAACGAACCTATGAAAGGGTAACAAAGAAAATTCACATGAATAATGACAAAAAAAAAAAGATTACGGATGATGTGGACACTACCCGAAGAGCATCACCGCACAGTGAACAAAGCTACATGTTTTGTTATTGCAAATCGAAATTGTGAATACTCCCATAGCTAGGAGCATTGCCACATGATAGCGATTGCATTCACAGAGTCACCACTAATTAGTTTTAAGAAAAGTAAGAAAACAAGTAGGGATTCTAGAATCAGAAGCTTGTACATTAAGCGGAAGATGTTAGGCACCCCTCCCAACCGTGTGGCTGGCCCAATGCTCGTTCAAAATAAAATTAATCTTTACTTTATTCAGCCTCACAAACAACTTGTTATTAAGCCTTTAGACAGTTAACAGGTGAGCATGGATAGTAAATAAATTAAAAGGGATAGGGAAATGGAATATGGGTGGGTGGGTGGGTGGGTGGGTGGGTGGGGGGTGGTTGTTTGGTAAATCGGCTTGAAATAGAAAAAAGATAACTGAATATACAGTCTATAAGGGCATACCCTAAGAGGAAAGAAAAGAAGTAGAAAAGAAAAGAAAATTGAAGTTGCCTATGCCAAAGGGCTACATAGAACTAGTGGGGAATGGGAATGATCTTGCCAAGTGTTTCTAGTCCATCTACAAAGAGGGAGAAGAAACCCAAGGACAATACAAGTCAATCACTAATGAGATAAATAACTACATATAAAGTGTGTAACGCCTCGAATTTTGGAAATGTTAAATAGACATTTTCATTGAAAATCTAAATAGAGTCTGGCTCAATATTACATCATAATTCTTGAAAGAGTACTTTTATTCAACAAAAGGAGGGGAAACTAGGGTTCCTATCTACTGCCCTGCCTGCTCCTCCATCCTAGCCAACTCCTTAGCTCCGAAAGTCTCCAAGGTGTAGAGTTCTCCTTGTTCATCTACAAAGTCTGACACATTATACCAGCGTCGCCACTAGTATAATATGTCAGAGTCGCCAAAGGTAACACTATGAGCTACGAAAGCTCAGCAGAACAATCCCATACCCGCTAACCCATAAATTACACATAATAGGGCATAGAATCAGTGAGATCCACATAGCACATGCATATTTAACAAAATAATTAACAATGACACATCCACGTTCACTATTCGACTAATGTTGGTGTCTGTGATTTCTGAGTTTCTCCTACGCGATATCTCATAAACCGTGTCTCCATTTTCCACTTTTCATTTTCCAAATCAACATTTTCAAAATCGTTTTTACACACTCATTCTCGGTTCCGCTGCTCCGGGTTCCCGAGTATCCGCACAATGCTTCCGCCGCTTCGGGTTCCCATTGGCACACAATTGGCATTGGCATCTCTCTGCGGTAACCAAGCCACACACCCTACCTCGGTTCCAGCCGCTCCGGGTTCCCATTGGCACACAATTGGCATCGGCACCTCTCATCGGTATCCAAGCCACACACCCTACCTCGGTTCCGCCGCTCCGGGTTCCCGGGTATCCTCACAATGGATCCGCCGCTCCGGGTTCCCATTGTCACATGCACACACACACACACCACACAATGGGCTACCACGTCCTGCCTCATTTGTGGTTTCAAAATATTTCTTTTTTTTTAAAACATATCTCATCATTAACCACACCCTAGGTGCCATGTTTCTACTTTCTCGATTTCTGTGTCTCGTTTTCATACAACGACTCCGCGGTAGGACTCTTCACATACGTAATCATAAATCATTCATTGTAATCTTGAAACTAAACTAGCAACATTATCCAACTCTATATTAATCATCATGCTCAAACCACAACTTAAAGCATAACGTCACATGTATGGACGCCTTTGGAGTGAAAATTACCTATGCTTTATCACACCACAAGTAATACAAGCAATTCATGTATGCATGCTCATAACCATTCTAAAGATCAAAATACAAATACTTCTTAATCAACATTAAATGCTTATCTTTCTAAATTAGTTCTTTCTTCTTTTGTGAAAAGTTCTAAACAACATATGTTTATTGAAGTAAAGGTTGATTATTCGACATGTTTATACATCCTTTAGCAAAATAAATTTACTAGCTATCTTTCATGCATTTCAAACATTATAGGCAATTAGACAACTTATATATATACTTAGAGAGAGTAGTTAAGAATATTCTACATGATCATACAACTTTTATACTTAGAATTAATGAGTAAGGGAAAATCTACTGTTCTTCTTGATGGTAGGTACGGAAACAAAAAAAGTAAGTATGTCGGACGGAGTAACTTCCTACATTGAGCTTTCGATAGCTTCAAAAGAAGAAGGTTTCTCTCGAAACTAGATCTTGACTATACTACTAAACTTTTTGGATGGAAAGGATGGTCGAGTGGTAGTTTAGTGGCGGTTTTGGATGAGTTTCTTGAAGAACTTCAAGAAAAACTCAACACTAAGAACAAGGAAGAACAAAGTAAGAACTCAAGAATTCTAGAGAGAGAAGTTGAAAGGTTGGAAGGTGTGAGTTAAATGGCAAGGATAGAGTGCTATTTATAGCAAAAGTTTTGGCTATTACCCAAGGAATAAAATTTTTCCTAGCAATTATTGTCCAATGGGTATAGGGATAGGTATGGCCTTGTAAGGATGATGTACAAGTACTAACAATATCTTGGTATAAAAGACTAGATTTTTTTGTACCTTGGGTTAGATTTTAGGAAGATTTGATGGGAGAGGAAGGATGGTTCAAAGATTGAGTTATACTGTAACGGCCCTGATTTTCAGTAAATAAAAATTTCGTTCAATATTTGAATTTTATTACTTGGATTTCTTTTAAATCTCTTTTAAATTCCAATAATCCGTCATAATTAGATCTTAGTCCTTTAAAAGTATATTTCTTAGCTAGAGGCCCTACTTAGCAAGTCTAGTTAGCTTCTAACCGACTTGTTGGAGAAACCGAACTCCCAATCCACCTAGTTACAATTTTCTAATCCTAGATGGACCTTTTTAACCATCTTTGAGCCTTATGAGCCTTTCCAACCCTAGACTAGAAAATCATTATTTATTTTCTTTATTTATTTTAGTTTTCTTCTTTAACCATTGGACAATAAAAGTTAGGAAAACTTTTATCCATTGGATAGTAGAAACCCTAAATTTTATATTTAGGGTATTCATTACTAGATTTGGTTAAGTACTAATATATAGTAAAAAATAGATTTCTATGCATGCTTAAAGGACATTTTGGTTATTTTAATATGAAAAATCTCCTGATTTCTTTTGTCCATTGGTCAATAATTACTAGGGGATTTATTATCCAATGGATAATAGCTCCAATCTCCCTACTAAGTACTAGGATTTAATAAACTAGTCAGTTTCTAAATTTCCATGTGATGTTGTACCTATATTTTATATTGTATGTACTTATTAGATTTAAAGCCTAAGATTTCCTAGGTACCTTGATATTATTTTCTATTGGGGTTTTGTACTCTATTAGATTAAGATAATGGGAAGATGATCTCCCTAGATCACATAAGTACCTATGTATATATTATATATGTACTTGGATGACTAAAGAATTGACTTAGTACACATGTGCTTATTAACTAGTTTAATAGGAAAATCTTAGCCTTTAAGTTTCCTTGACTCAAGTACCAAAAGTACCTATTGTTTATTGTTTTCTTATACATAATAGTAAATATGTGTGTGTGTACTAATGCAAGAGACAGAGATAGAGGGAGAGAGAGAGGAGGGCCGGGAGAGGGAGGGGAGAGAGAGAGAGAAAGGGCCGACAGAGGGGAGAGAGGGAGAGAGTGATGTGTGTGCATGTGTTGCCCACTCAACCTAGTCAAATTCTTTTGGTCAATTTCTCACTCAATCTTGGTACAATCCAATCTATATTTTTCCTTACTCTTTCATTTATTAACTAGTCTACTATGAACTAGACAAGACTAGAAACCCTTTAGAATAACCTAAACTTGTCCTACAAGGAAGAAGAAAAGAGATTGATTGTCCTCACCATGATCTTCTTACATCCTTTCAAATCTAAGATGATATATTTTCTTAAGTAAATTTATTTTTCCAATGTCCTATTGTACTCTTTTGATCACCAAATCTTGTACAAACTATTTTTCTTTTACACAAAAATCTTCCAAACTAATCCAAAGGACTAAACCTAGCCATGCAAGCCTAGGACTAGACTTTGATCTTCCAAGAAAGCTTGATTTCTTGAATAAAAAAAATGAGATGTGGAGAGAGAGAGAGGGGGCCGGCCTTGAGGGGGGAGAGGGAGAGCCTTGCCTATAAATAGCAAGCTCACTCCAAGCTTGAACTCACACCTTCACTTCTTGCTCTCACTTCTCTCTAGAAATTCTAAGTGTTCTTAGTTCAAAAGCTTAAAGTTTCTTGAGTTTCTTGAAGTTCTTGAGAGCAACCACCAAACCACTTCCAAAACCACCACTAGATCTTTAAAGTAGCTTAGTTTAGTTAGCAAGTTGTTTCTAGGAAGAGAAAAGTCTATCTTTCTTCCTTTCAAAGCAATCCAGAGCCGTTACGCCGCCGAATCGCAAAACCGACGACCAATTCCCCGGAGCCGACCACCGCCAAGAAGTAAGGTAGGCATCCTAGCCCATTAACTCTACGTATAGTATAGAATCGTATGTTGAAAGTAAATCGACCCTTGTTCAAAGTAGAAACATCTTTTATCATTTTCTCTTGAGTAGATAAGGTTATCTTTGGTTTAAGATGTTTGAGTTGCATGATAGTTCGTAAACTTATTCTTGCCAATGAAAGTATAAGCATGTTGAAATAATCGATTTGTCACTCGGAACAAACAAGTGTTGTTTTGAACTTTCCATAAAGGAGTAAAGAATGTTTCTCAAAAATGAACACTTTATCGTTTGATTAGAAGTATTCATATTTTATTCAAGTGGTAATTTGAGCATGTCAAGTAATATGGAGTTGGATGATCTTGCTAGTTAAATTTCAAGATTTTGATGAATGCTTGTTATGTGGAAAGTCCTACCGCGAAGTCTATGCATGAAAACGAGACACGAAAACCAAGGAAGTAGAAACATGACACCTAGGGTGTGGTTAATAAAGAGTTGTGTTTTGAAAGGGTGAAATGTTTTGGAAACCGCAATGTGGCTAGACGTGGTAGCCCATTGTGTGATGTGGATTTTGTGTGTGTTCCAATGGGAATCCGGAATAGCGGAACCATTGTGAGGTTGTGTGCGTTCCCATGGGAACCCGGTGTAGACACCCCATTCTGGTCTGTCCAGATAACGTTATCTATCGATCTTTTATTTCCCCAATGATGATTATAGTCGAGAACAGTCAAAGGACATTGGTGCGTTTGAGCTTTGAGCGTCCCGAACCCCTTTCAAACCCATTTCAAACCCTTTAAACCAGAGCCAAACGGCCCCAGCAAAGCCCAACTGGCTTACGCCAGTACATTGGTGATGTACGCCAGTTAACTGCCACGTGTCAGTCATCGACCGTTGACTCAGTTATCACTAGCGCACGCCAGTCCATGTGTGGCGCATGCCAGTCAAATCAACTTTATTCAGCCACATGGACGAGACTTTTGTGCCACCCTGACGTCGGCTACAGTCTCCCTGATGATTACATTCGGCAGGGACATCCCCCCTCTCTCCTACACCCCCCATCAAGGCAAGTCCCATGCATTTAATGCATGGGAGGCTCCAACCTTGTTCCAACCAGCCAAACATGGCCTTAGATCAAAACTGATCTCTGTCTCTCTCCTCTATAAATACCCCACTTGCATTCATTTGCAAGGGGTTAGCCACATTAAGAAAGAGAAAGAAGTTCCCTTCTCTTCTTTTCTTGCTCTTTTTCTCTCTTCTTCCATTGAAAGAGAAAGGAGAGCAGTCCACTTCCATACACCCACTAATGTTCAGTCACCATACAACCTCCATCTTCAACCTCTAAAGCTCAATACCACCTCCAAACCTCAATACAAAAAGGTATACTACCTTTACGTCCCTTTCTGTTTTCAGCTCCTGAGGGGAGCCAGTAAGGCCCAGGCTAGTAAACAATACTAGTCCTGGCCTTAAACTGGTGAAATACGACAAACGTGTGAAATGGAACATGGCGCACGCCAGTACCTCTAAGCCGTACGCCAGTCATGGTAGTACGAACACTACTGGCGTAGGGATCACAGACCATCACTTTTGGTTACTTTTATTCCTGTCAACCACCTTTGCATGCTAATAATCAGTTTACTGCTTTCTGTATATTCGGGTTTGCTTAGAAATGGTCATTTATGATTGCTCTTTAACTGTCTAAGTGGCCTCTGGGATCTTTCTGATCATGATCCAGAGCTCAGATGATGCAAAGCCAAGCATTGGATTAGAGTGAAACTGGCGTACGGGTGTATACACCCGGTGTACGGCAGTTTTCTTTGAGGTCTAGTGACTGGCCCTTGCATCTCAGCTTAATCTTGGCCTATTTCCTACCCCCACACTGCTTCTGGGGTATTATGCTGCTTTTCTTGGCTTGAAGCCACCTCCTATGTCTGTAACTGTATATATCATGTTCTATTAAACTGCGTGGTTTGCCCTGGGTGTGCGCTGGTCCTTTTCCAGAGCCCAGAGGGTTGCAAACAAAGACTGTGAAACCAGATAAGTGGAGTATGCCAGTTCGATGGTGGCGTGCGCAGGTATAATCAACATGCAGTGGCTCGGCCAGTGCATGCTGGCAGAACTTGCTCATGCCCCTGCAGGGCAGCGTACTTCAATTTGTCCAGTTTGCTCAGTGCTTGTTCTCAATCTATGCTTAACATTGCAATCAAGTCATTCATAAGCATTTTGTCACATAAACTACAAGTTGTTACAACTTTTATCCCCATTAACTGCTCCCCCGCCCTAACTGGCTAAAAATGATAAAATGAGAGAAAAATGCAAACGTTTACAAAATCAAATGCCTGAGTAGAGACCGATCTCCGGATTGGGCGAGAGGGGGTGCCATAAAACCCTTCCCCTCTCGTAACCTGGCTCCCGAACCTCAGATATCGAAGGTGACGACAGACCGGTCCACGCCTTTTCAAAAATCAAACAAACGTGGCAAACGTTTTCGAGTTCGGTTCCTTGGGTACTTCACCGCTAAAACCCGAGTGGCGATTCTGAATCGAGGCGTTTCACCGCGCTTTTTTTTTAAAAAGGGGCCGCACCCAATCTTTTAAGAGAACACGAAAAACCTGCAATTTTCGGGGCGCTTGCCCACAGTGGCGACTCCGCTGGGGACTCATTGTGTTGATTGATATTTGGCAATTAATACATAATTGAACGATTCTCAAAAGCTTGTCAAAACAGTACGCTTCGCGTTGCTAAAGAACGGAATGGTAACGTAACAGGATCTCAACATCCGACCAATCCGAGCTGGGGCTTTTACTATTGTTCGCTTGTGTAATTTTCTCCAAGTATTGATTAACAAAAGTGAGCCAAACTTCAAAGGGCATTTGTCTCAAAAAAAAAAATGTTGCATTTCTCCTCGTCGAATCATTCTTCGGCCATTCTCCGTTCGTATTCGATGGTTGGTCAGCCCCATTGAGGTGTTTTGGGTAACCGGCACAATTTATTGGAGCCCGGGGTCCTCAAACGCCCAACAACCTTGGACGATGATGAGTCGTACTACCGTTCGACCATTGCTTTGCTCCACGCATCGTAGTGGGAGGTATATCGCGGCTCTAGTCATAGGAATCCCTTAAGCCAAAACCGGCCTCTACAGCATTTACAAAGCACTAGAACCTTACGAACTAAGACAGGAACCCGCAAGGTAGGATTATTTGCATCTTACCCCTATATCCTGTCTACGTGTTACTGCTTTCCTTATCGCATGCCTGTACATTCATTCATGATCGTTTTGCGTAGGAGCATGCTAGGGTGGCTTTTAGGATGTCTTTCGTCGAGTCTGTCTTATGCCCGTTCGACGTTGCCTTGGACCGATGACGAGTCGTGCATCTCGATGTTGCACGTTACCTAAAATTTTCAAAGTCCTTAATCAATGGGGCTTCGGGAAATCAATACTTTCCTAAGCCTCTGTCTAAATGCCCGATCGAGGTTTCAAGCCGAAAACTAGGAGCAACAGAGAGAATGTCGTGATACTTACACAACTCAGGTTAAAAGTGCTAATCACTTACACCGCTCAGGCTCCGGCACAGTGCTGCTTACGCCACTTCGGTTATAGTATCACGCCATCTACACCGAGTTGTTCCGAAATCAAACTTTGAAACCTCGAGAAGGGTTAAAGCCAAAGGCTTAGGCTGTCTTGGCATCTCTTAGCGACATTTGATTCGATCAAAGATACACCGTCGAAAAGAAAATCTGAGGATTCTATGGCAAGCGTCCAAATGTCATAAGATAGACTCTCTTTAGTCATAGAGTCTAGGAGGACGCCGACGACGATGACATGCGCATTGCATTCCTTCAAATTCTTTCAAAAGCTTATTACAGGAACGCCACTGAGCTCTCATTTACTTTGCCGTCAAAGTTCTGGGCTATTTCACTGAAGGAAAGAACCAAACCTACTTGGGAGCATCTGCCAGGGCTATTTCACCGTCACTTCCAAAGCCATATCACACTCCTCAATCATCAATCCAAAATGGCAGCACAAGCAGAGCTGGCTGAGCTGAAGAGGGCTGTACAAGAAATGAACCAGAAAATGGACAAACAAATGGTTATGGTTCAAGGGCTGGTTGACCTTTTTACCTCCGTCATGTCAAAACCGGATCTGGGGCTAATCAATGAATCCTCTCAAGCTTGCCACACTTCTGCGGTCGGAACCAAGTAGTGCTCGAAGGACATGTTCAAATACCTGGCTGAGTTTCATGAAGCCAGGACTCACCCGAAGGAGAATGTTGGATCCTTGTTCAAAGCCAACGCCGAAAGGGAGGATATGTGCGGCAAAGAAATCAATCCCAAAGGCAAAAGAGTGCATCCTGTTCCTCAATCTGGTCGTTGGAACACACCAAGGATCTTCTCCCGCTTATCCACACCTTTGTCCTCGGTTTATGAGAAGCTCCTCGAAGCTGGCTTCCTCAAGCCACTCCTTCCAACTCCTTCACCTCGAACATTCCTGGCATCCTACAGTCCAAATGCCTATTGTGCTTTCCATCAAATGCCCGGCCATCTCACCGATGCCTGCTTCCGCCTTCGACATGAAATTCAAAATCTCATTGATAATGGCACCATTCAAGCTCCGCTCCCATCAAAGCCCAATGACATATCCAACCTCATGCCTCAACACGGTTCCAACCCATGTGTTAGCCAGATATCCATCAGCTCTACTCAAATCAACTCAAGCTCCACTCAAATTAAACCTAGGTCTACCGTATTCAATCCAACCCTTTCCATCATCCCAAAAAATCAAACCAAGCCAGTTTTGTCTCTCCCATCCGAACTCGAGGTTAACCTGATGGCCATAGGTGTAGTCGAGGTCCACACTGTCGAACTCTGGTTTGACAATGATGAGCAGTCTACAAAGGAGGAACTCAAGAGGAAGCTTAATCAATCAAAGGAGAAAACGGACTGACTGAGATCCTTCAATCATGAGAATTTGGGGCTGTTGTTCAAGGAGTTCTCTCAAGTGGGTTTGGACGAAGAACCTGAAGAAGCCGAAGTGCTGTTGCTTGAGCATGTCGTCCTCTAAGCTCCCACCTCTCTGCGAGGAAGTCAAGGGTAACTATAAAAGTTGCATTTTCAAATCACGTCTCTTTTGCATTGACATTTTCGAGTCTGAGTCTGACGCAGTGTCTATCAAGTCGTCTAAGTCTAGCTCTGAGTCGGAGCTTGTGCCTCTTGGCCCTCCATGTCGTAGCTTCTATTCTCAATTCGAGTCTTTTTGCTGTACTTGGCAACCCCGAAGGTTCTTATGCTATGCATTATCTTGCTTTTAAGTACTTTGCTGGCTTTTGAATAAACCGTGTCTACCCCGACGACGAAGGGATAGATTTCGATGCGATCACCCCCAAGGAAATGTGTTCCCTCGCTGAAAGGGAAGACGAAAGGCATGCTCAGCCTCTAAAAAGAAGAAGTAATTTCAAATAAACTTGAAAGATGGGGCAGACCCCCCCGGATGGTTCAAATTGGTTCAGCAATGTCCCCATAAGAGTATTGCACCCGTTCAGACTTGTTCAAAGAATTCAACAATATCTTGGTATGGTCTCACAAAGACACGCCTTGCGTTGATCATGGGATAAAAAAGTATCAAATCCCTTGCTATCGGATGCCAAGCTAGAAAGCAGCAGCTCAGAAGGCTCCAGGCCTCATATCATACTCAAAACAATAACAACAGCGTTCCATCAAGCACACATTAAAGAGGTACAAAAGTGGCCTGGAGCAGGGCATTTCCAACCAAAGCAGTCAGAACCCTTCACTGTCAAAGTCATTTCATTTAGGGCTGCAGTAAAAAAATCACCGACCTCGGCGGCAACACATCAATACCTCGGTCAACCCAGATCAACTCAAGCGTTATTATCCCTGAGAGATGCTCGTTGGATCGAAAACCACAAGGGTAGGTGATTCCAAGCAAAAGTTAGAGCAGTCTGCTAGACCGAAAACCTATGAAGGCGGTCTAGGCAAAAATGAATTGGCAAAAAGTCGAAAGCTCGCTAGACCGAAAACCTGAAAGGGCGGTACTAGGCAAAAGTTAGAGCATAAAAGGAGAGGTAGAACACATGAGTGAACCTTTGCCTAAACTATGTTTTGACCTGATTCCCAGAAAGGGATACGTAGGCAGTCTCTCTTCGAGGCTCGGTCATACTTTATCAATTGGATCGAAGGTTGACGATTTGGTGCACATTAAGGGTCAAGAAAGGTCGAGAACAAGACAAGCCGAAGTGCTGACTGGTAGGCTGAAATCCATTGATTCATTGGAGAATCAGAAGGGGGAAACCATTCGTCTTTCAAGTTTAATGCTAACTGTGGTTTCAATTTTAAAGCTAAGCAAAAGCCTTAAAATATTTTGAAGCATAAAAAACAGAACGAAATGCTTATGAGGCCTAACAGCTCACAGTTTATTCTAAGTTCAGCAAACGTTTATTTTAAGCGGCTACAACAGCTTTGCAATCTCGCGCGCTAGTTCGAGGCTCACACGCACTCGTACAAAAGTGATGCGTGTTGGTCTCAAGCCTGCGCGCGCTTCTTTAATCCCTGCATTAGACAGCAGTAGGCAGCCACCACGCCAAACAGAGATTTTTTTGACCCTCGGGGGCACATTTCAAATTTAAAGCACCTCAAATCTTGTTCAAAGGGCTTTTACCAAGTTTTGTTATGCTGTGCAAGTCATATGGTCCTAATGTGGCTGCACAGGGGTGTCGGTTTCAGTCTGGGCCTATATGAGTCATCATTTGCGTCTTTTGTCCATCTTTGTGACACTTTTCAAGTTTTTCAATCTATTGTCATATCGGGATGCTTTTCCTAATTTTACCGATTATACAGGTCATTGTACATTTGTCTGATCTTACGCAAGTGTCAGTTTCACCTGTCTAAAGGATGTTGTGAGTTTATGTACATTAATGCCCAAAATTTCATTGTTTTCCATATGTCCAGGAGTCCGTGTCATATCCGGGGCTCTTCTTCCTTTGTCATTTGAGCTAGGCGAGTCTATACATATATGTGTCTGTTTGTCGATTCAGTTCGCTTGTCAATGCACATTAGATATTAGCAGTTTGTTTATGCATTCTTTTAGACATTCTCAAAAAAGAGTCAAATAAATTGGAAAATGCTATTTACAGTGCTACCCTACAATTTATAGTCCGCAAACAGTGGAATCTTGTGAGCAATGAGGGCATGTTGGCTCAAGGCCAAGCAAAGCTTATCTATGGGACTCATCTGCCCAAGTATCGAAGAAAAAGAGCACACCAACCCGATGCGGCTCCTAAATGTCAACTGAGGCATGCCGGCTCGCTCAACGTCTATCTATCTAGGAGCACATCTCAGAAGCAAAGGACAGTAAAGTAAAGAGGCTCAGTGGTAGTCCTCAATGGTAGAGCTCAGCCTCGTTCTCGTCGTTGTCATCACTCTTAATCTCTTTGAAGTACCTGGGGTTCCTCTCCCATCCTCCTCTTCTAGGGAGGCTTTCGCTGACAAGCTCTCTTTCTCTCTCAATCCCTCAGACTTCTCTCCCTGAACCTCTAAAAACTCTTTGGCGCGAGCCACCCTTTCTTTGGGCCTCTTTTTCAACTGCACACCTCTAGCCGCTGGTTATCTATTGCTCTCGTATCTCTGAGTTGTGGCTAAGGTGACAGTATCGCTTTGTGTAACTCCTGTTTATGAGGCCGTTCTAGGCCATCATCCTCTAGAAGCCGCCCTAGTTTGTCTTTGCATTTTCAATTTATGCATTCAATTTAGTACATTTCATTGCATACTGTATATCAACTGTTGAAAACAGGAAAAGCCAATCAAGTGCCAAAACATGCTTATCCAGTATCGTAAATGGCAAGTAGTTTGGATTTTTGGGGGTTCATACCTGGGGTCTAGCCACTACTGGAACCGGAGCTGGAGCTGCTGCTCTGGGAAAGTGCAATTGTAAGGGGGGTGCCATATGTTGTTCTCCCTGTCTATTTCTCCATGGCAAATGTCAAGCACACAGCCTCACTATCCCATTCCTCTAGCACCTGGAGTACACTTTGATGATCAGAATACAATTCAAAGCAGCAATGACTTGTGCCACCCAAATCCAAGTTCACCGACGGTACGTTCATCCTGAAAAATGATCCTTCAAATCAATTAAATCAACGACTGTCTACCCGTCCTTCAAATCAATTCAATCAACGACGGTCTACCCGTCCTTCAAATCAATTCAATCAACGACGATTAGCCATATCGTCCTTCTCAAATCAAATCAACGATGATCGGCCATATTGTCCTTCTCAATCAAATCAACGACGACCAGCCATGTCGTCCTTCAAATCAATTCAATCAACGACGGTCTAACCGTCCTTCAAATCAATTCAATCAACGACGGTCTACCCGTCCTTCAAATCAGTTCAATCAACGACGATCAGCCATATCGTCCTTCTCAAATCAAATCAACGACGATCGGCCATATCGTCTTTCTCAATTCAATCAACGACGGTCTACCCGTCCTTCAAATCAATTCAATCAACGACGGTCTACCCGTCCTTCAAATCAATTCAATCAACGACGATCAGCCAAATCGTCTTTCTCAAATCAAATCAACGACGATCGGCCATATCGTCCTTCTCAATCAAATCAACGACGACCAGCCATGTTGTCCTTCAAATCAATTCAATCAACGACGGTCTACCCGTCCTTCAAATTAATTCAATCAACGACGATCAGCCATATTGTCCTTCTCAAATCAAATCAACGACGATCGGCCATATCGTCCTTCTCAACCAAATCAACGACGACGAGCCATGTCGTCCTTCAAATCAATTCAATCAACGACGGTCTACCCGTCCTTCAAATCAATTCAATCAACGACGGCCTACCCGTCCTTCAAATCAATTCAATCAACGACGGCCTACCCGTCCTTCAAATCTATTCAATCAACGACGATCAACCATATCGTCCTTCTCAAATCAAATCAACGACGATCGACCATATTGTCCTTCTCAATCAAATCAACGACGATCAGCCATGTCATCCTCTTCAATCAAATCAACGATGATTAGCCATGTCGTTCCTTCTCAAATCAAATCAACGACGATCAGCTATATCGTCCTTCTCAAATCAAATCAACAATGATCGGCCATATTGTCCTTCTCAATCAAATCAACGACGATCAGCCATGTCGTCCTCCTCAATCAAATCAACGACGATCGGCCATATCGTCCTTCTCAATCAAATCAATGACGATTGGCCATATCGTCCTCCTCAATCAAATCAACGACGATCAGCCATGTCGTCCTCCTCAATCAAATCAACGATGATCAGCCATGTCGTCTTTCTCAATCAAATCAACAACGATCAGACTGTTGTCCCATGGTCTATCCGTCTGCAACTAATTGTTCCCCACGAGAGTCCACCTTGGCTTGCCCTGAATGAATACCTCTACTTCAATCTAGCTTCAAACACATCTTCCAGCAGTCTTATTGCTCTGTCTCGGATGGTCTTTGATAAGGAGATTGGCTCTGATTCCCAACAGATGGAATTTAACCTACCTGACACGACCTACCCGTGTTTGTTGGAAATTATGTGCGCCAAGGATAGCTTGATCCCCTCAACGACAGTTCACCCCGTCCATTTTCAAACCAACGACAGTTCGCTCGTCCATTTTCAAATCAACGACGGTTTGCTCGTCGAACTTCAAATCAACGACGGTTCGCCCGTTCAACTTCAAGTCAATTTCAAATCAACGACGATCCACTCATCCAATTTCAAATCAACGATGATCTATCCATCCAATTTCAAATCAAAGACGGTTCGCCCGTCCAACTTCAAATCAACGACGGTTTGACCGTCCAACTTCAAATCAACGACGGTTCGCCCGTCCGATATCAAATCAACGATGATTCACTCGTCCAATTTCAAATCAACGACAAGCCACTCGTCCAATTTCAAATCAACGATGATCTATCCGTCCAATTTCAAAACAACGACAATCCACTGGTCCAATTTCAAATCAACGACAATCTATCCGTCCAATTTCAAATCAACGATGATCCGCTCGTCCAATCTCAACTCAATGACGATCCGCTCGTCCAAAATCAAATCAACGACGATCTATCCGTCCCAACGTCAAATCAAACAGGTTCTTCAAAATTCATGCATTTTGGATAGCCTTGAAGAGGGTGTCTAAAAAATTTCATGCATTTTGGATAGCCATAAAGAGGGTGTCTAGAAAACCTTTAACGTTACTTGTCTCCAGTCAATGGTGCATCAAGTGCCGTCAAAGGGGGGCTTCTGTAGACACCCCATTCTGGTCTGTCCAGATAACGTTATCTGTCGATCTTTTATTTCCCCAATGATGATTATAGTCGAGAACAGTCAAAGGACATTGGTGCGTTTGAGCTTTGAGCGTCCCGAACCCCTTTCAAACCCATTTCAAACCCTTTAAACCAGAGCCAAACGGCCCCAGCAAAGCCCAACTGGCTTACGCCAGTACATTGGTGACGTACGCCAGTTAACTGCCACGTGTCAGTCATCGACTGTTGACTCAGTTATCACTAGCGCACGCCAGTCCATGTGTGGTGCACGCCAGTCAAATCAACTTTATTCAGTCACATGGACGAGACTTTTGTGCCACCCTGACGTCGGCTACAGTCTCCCTGATGATTACATTCAGCAGGGACGTCCCCCCTCTCTCCTACACCCCCCATCAAGGCAAGTCCCATGCATTTAATGCATGGGAGGCTCCAACCTTGTTCCAACCAGCCAAACATGGCCTTAGATCAAAACTGATCTCTGTCTCTCTCCTCTATAAATACCCCCCTTGCATTCATTTGCAAGGGGTTAACCACATTAAGAAAGAGAAAGAAGTTCCCTTCTCCTATTTTCTTGCTCTTTTTCTCACTTCTTCCACTGAAAGAGAAAGGAGAGCAGTCCACTTCCATACACCCACTGATGTTCAGTCACCATACAACCTCCATCTTCAACCTCTAAAGCTCAATACCACCTCCAAACCTCAATAAAAAAAGGTATACCACCTTTACGTCCCTTTCTGTTTTCAGCTCCTGAGGGGAGCCAGTAAGGCCCAGGCTAGTAAACAATACTAGTCCTGGCCTTAAACTGGTGAAATACGACAAACGTGTGAAATGGAACATGGCGCACGCCAGTACCTCTAAGCCGTACGCCAGTCATGGTAGTACGAACACTACTGGCGTAGGGATCACAGACCATCACTTTTGGTTACTTTTATTCCTGTCAACCACCTTTGCATGCTAATAATCAGTTTACTGCTTTCTGTATATTCGGGTTTGCTTAGAAATGGTCATTTATGATTGCTCTTTAACTGTCTAAGTGGCCTTTGGGATCTTTCTGATCATGATCCAGAGCCCAGATGATGCAAAGCCAAGCATTGGATTAGAGTGAAACTGGCGTACGGGTGTATACACCACGCGTACGACAGTTTTCTCTGAGGTCTAGTGACTGGCCCTTGCATCTCAGCTTAATCTTGGCCTATTTCCTGTCCCCACGATGTTTTTAGGGTATTATGTCACTTTTCTTGGCTTGAGGCCACCTCCTATGTCTGTAACTGTATATATCATGTTCTATTAAACTGCGTGGTTTGCCCTGGGTGTGCGCTGGTCCTTTTTCAGAGCCCAGAGGGTTGCAAACAAAGACTGTGAAACCAGATAAGTGGAGTATGCCAGTTCGATGGTGGCGTGCACAGGTATAATCAACATGCAGTGGCTCGGCCAGTGCATGCTGGCAGAACTTGCTCATGCCCCTGCAGGGCAGCGTACTTCAATTTGTCCAGTTTGCTCAGTGCTTGTTCTCAATCTATGCTTAACATTGCAATCAAGTCATTCATAAGCATTTTGTCACATAAACTGCAAGTTGTTACAACTTTTATCCCCATTAACTGCTCCCCCGTCCTAACTGGCTAAAAATGATAAAATGAGAGAAAAATGCAAACGTTTACAAAATCAAATGCCTGAGTAGAGACCGATCTCCGGATTGGACGAGAGGGGGTGCCATAAAACCCTTCCCCTCTCGTAACCTGGCTCCCGAACCTCAGATATCGAAGGTGACAACGAACCGGTCCACGCCTTTTCAAAAATCAAACAAACGTGGCAAACGTTTTCGAGTTCGGTTCCTTGGGTACTTCACCGCTAAAACCCGAGTGGCGACTCTAAATCGAGGTGTTTCGCCGCGTTTTTTTTTTAAAAAGGGGCCGCACCCAATCTTTTAAGAGAACACGAAAAACCTGCAATTTTCGGGGCCCGTGCCCACACCCGGACCGGCGGAACCATGGTGAGGTATGGCTTGGTTATCCGCGAAGAGGAGCCAATGCAAGATTTTGTGTCCCTTTTGGGAACCCGGTGCGGCGGAACCATTGTAAGGATACTCGGGAACCCGGAATGGCGGAACCGAGGTTGGGTGTGTTGAACAAATGATTTTGAAAGTTGGATTGGTATGTGAAAATGTTGACACGGTGTACGATGAGTCGCGTAGGAAAACTCAGAAAATCATGGACACCAACGGTAGATGAATATCGAATGTGGATGTGTGATTGTTATACATTGTTATTTACTGTTTATAAGATTAAGGTTGGGGTAAGGATTTTCCTATTGAGCGTTGTAGCTCACAGTGTTACCTTTTGGTGACACTGACATATTATATTGGTGGTGACGCCGGTATAATGTGTCAGACCTCATAGATGAACAGGAGGAACTGTATACGTTGGAGGCTTTTGGAGTCGAGGAGCTCGCTAGGATGGAAGAGCAGACGGAGCAGTAGTTAGGAACCCCAGCTTCCCCCCTTGATGAATAAATGTACCCCTTTGTTGATGATGTAATAATGAGCCAGACTCTCTTTATGTATGTAATAAAATGCCTTATTAACGTACCCAAAATTCGGGGCGTTACAACTTGGTATCAAAGCTTTAGGTTCAAAACCTCGGCCATGGGTAGAATGGGTAGAACCATGAGATAGATTGACCTTTGCACAAACGTGAATTGAGTTTAAGTTTACCGTCCCAAATTGGGTGGAATTCTGTCAAAACAATCCTTGGATTGAAGCAAGGCGCGGAAATTGGCAGTACCGCCGAGCTGGGAATTCCCGAACAATTGGATGATGACTTAAATCAAGAATCGAATGTGGAACTTAGAAACTCGAAAACATTTTTGGTGTTAGTAAACCTTGCTGCTTGTTCTTGGATAAATATTTTCCACACCTCTTAAACAACGAGAGCGGAACCTAGCACCAAGTGCCGAGCACAACCCCATTAGGCGCGGCAAACTGCACCCCCCCTAACCTTCAAATTTCAAAAATTTCAACCTCCAAAATTCAAAATTCAAATTTAAATTTCCAATCTTTTCCATCCACAACACCCCTTTTCCGTCCCCTATATATACCCCACCACCACTTCCATCTCATCATCTCCCTCACCATCATAACCCCTCCAAATCCTATCCTATTGAATCGAGCTGAGCCATGGCAACCCGATGACGAGGATTTCTGGAAGACGCCATACTCTGAGAAATCGAGCGAGCCGAAATAACCATAACAATCCAAACCCTATGGTTGCAACTCCTCACCTTCGTCTTGTTTTGTGCGGTACTCACAATAGGCATGCCACGGTGGTTCGCCGAGAATAACCATCTCAACACCTTTTGGTACTGGGCTCTCGCCGTGATCGTCGCACTCGCAGCGATCATAAAAGAATACGAACGTCATTTGCGCCAAGCCTTTAATGAGAGATGGTAGGGAACCTCGAGGAGGGCGAGAAATCGAGGATATACCAATTAGGCATATCTTAGGCCGACCTAAGAGCAATTGTAATCCTTCGGGATGTAGGATGTCGGAAACTAGGATCATTTCTGCCTATTTAAGCATCCCTTAGGCTATACTCTTTCTATGTTATTAATAAAAGGCTTATTGTAGTTACTACTCATCCTCATGATTGCCAATTTGCCATTATAGTAGGACTTCATGATTATGATTGTAATTTTTTGCTTAATTGTGAAAGATTGCCTTTATTAAAAGAGTATTGTTACATACTCTTTGATAAACTATTTTTGACTTTTGAAAGAAACACCATTTGCAAAAAGAAAATATGTTTTAGTAGACTAAAACCTTCCCCTTTCGATTTCTACCTGTAGATGGCGAATCGACGCAATGGACTAGGACACGATAATGGAGGACCCTCTAATGCGAACCCCGACCTAGCCCAAATCATGCAAGCGTTCGTCGCTACCCTGAACGCTAAACGCCAAAACCAAAACCATAACGACGGACCTATGACCTAAACTCAAGCAATGAACGAGTTCTGCAAACGCCGACCCCCAACTTTCCATGGAGACACTAACCCCGTCGTAGCCGAGACTTGGCTGAACGAGGTCAAGATGATCCTCTGAACTCTAGGAATTACCCAGGATGGAGATCGAGTGGCCTTAGCCACTTACCAGCTGAAGGGAGAAGCCCGCTACTGGTGGGATCTGATGGAGGCAACCCATGCCATAGCCACCATGACATTTGCCGAGTTTGAGGCTCTGTTCCTCGACAAATATTTTCCCACGCCTCTTAGCCTAGCCAAGGAACAAGAGTTCCTGAATCTGAAGCAAGGAACAATGACGGTTACCCAGTACGCGGCCAAATTTAAGGAACTGTCCCGTTACGCCCTAACCTCCATACCAACCGAGGACAAGAAGGCTAGGAGATTCGAGTGGGGACTGACCACTGCTCGAAAGGCTGTGGTGGCTCAAGCTTTTACCACCTATGCCGAAGTCGTGAAGTGTGCACTCCGGCTAGAGAGTGAGGAGACTGACTTCAAAACTCGATGGAGGAAGGCGACAAGCGGCACCTGTGGACCAATCCGAACCCAACCACCCAACAACAATCGTGGACCCTACCCCACCAAACCCTCTATTCCGTCTCAAAGCAATCAACCATGGGAAACTGCTACACCAGGACATGGCGAACCGCAGAGGGGAAGTCAAGACATAGCCACAGTTCAGTGCTACAGTTGTCAGGCTATGGGCCACATTAGGCGCAACTGCCCGCAGCCTCAAAGGAGGAGGGATGGGAGCTTTGGAAACCAGAGAACTTAACCACCAGAACAGGCTAGTTTTGGGAAGCAAAACCCTGGAGGCCCAATGCAGCAGCAAAACAAGGGAAAGCAACCCATGGGAACACAACAAGGCGCTGAAGGGCGTATCTTTGCACTGTAGACTGAGGAACAAGAGCAGGATCCCTCTATGATCCAAGGTACGCTACTATTATATAGTACCCACGTACAATCCTTGTTTGACTATGGTGCATCTCATTCGTGTATATCTACTGCCACCATAACTGCTCTAGCACTAGAAACAGAACCCCTAAGTATGTGTACGAAAGTAACATCACAGTTTGGGGGGAGTATAGCTGTTAGTCTAGTGCGGAAAGGGTGCAAACGAGTAATAGCCAACCTACGTTTGACCTGCAATCAACATGGCAAATTTCAACAATGGACTGGCTATCAGCACATCGAGTGGTCATAGACTGCCATCAGAAGATGATGACCGCGTATACCCCCGAAAGGACTCGTTTTCAATTTAAGGGGGATAGACAAACGTCAAGCCCGACGACTAGAAGATCCAGGTGGTAGAACCAACTGTTTGGATGGCCAGCTAGCCTCTAGTTGGGAAAAGCCGATAGGACGGAAGTGGGATTTCCACACATCATGTGCAAGTACACCGATGTTTTCCCTGAAGAACTTCCCAGCACACCACCTCAAAGAGAAATAGACTTCCCTATAGAACTCCAACCGGGAATGGCACCAATCTCTATGGCGTCGTACCGAATGGCTCCTGCTGAGCTAAAGGAGCTCAAGACCCAATATAGCGACCAAGTCTAATCTGTAGTCACGTGCCAATTTCGGGGACGAAATTGTTTTAAGGGGGATAGATTGTAACAGCCCTGATTTTTGGTAAATAAAAATTTCATTCAATATTTGAATTTTATTACTTGGATTTCTTTTAAATCTCTTTTAAATTCCAATAATCCGTCGTAATTAGATCTTAATCCTTTAAAAGTATATTTCTTAGCTAGATGCCCTACTTGGCAAGTCTAGTTAGCTTCTAACCGACTTGTTGGAGAAACCGAACTCCCAATCCACCTAGTTACAATTTCCTAATCCTAGATGGAACTTTTTGACCATCTTTGAGCCTTGTAAACCTTTCCAACCCTAGACTGGACAATCATTATTTATGTAACGCCTCTGAATTTTGGTCAATAAAAATTCCGTTAAATATTTGAATTTTATTTGAATTACTTATTTTCTCTTGAGTGGCTATATGATTTCTTGTTAATTTTCATCGTAGTTAGATTTTGGTTAAACTCTCGACTAGAAACCCTACTTGACCAATTTAGTTAGTTTCTAACCAACTAGTTGGAGGAACCGAGCAACCAAATCACCGAGTTACTATATGAACCTTTTGGACCTTTTGAACCTTTTGCCTTTACCCTTTGGTCCATAATGTTAGGGTAATTTTTGTCCATTGGACAATAAGCTTTTCATTATAATATTTGACTAAAAGTACATGTAGTTTTTCAAAATCTTATTTAAAGATAAAAAGTACTTGTACTTCTATTATCCTTTGGTTATTAACCGCTAGGGAAACTATTATCCATTGGGTAATAGCTCCAATCTTCCTACTAAGTACAAGGTTTTATTTTAATAATCAAGATTTGGATTCCCATGTACTTTTATGTAGTAAAATATTGGGGTATATCTAAACCCTAGATTTCCAAAGTACTTTATTGATTAAACTAGTACTTGTACTCTATTATAATCTAATGGGGAGAATCCTAGCCTTTTTATTTAATTGGGGTACTTGGTACCACACCTATATTTAAATATAGGGCTTTTGTCACATGCTTTAAAGGACAACTTTGATTATTTTAATATAAAAGTTTCCTTTTAACTTTAGTCCATTCGACAACAAAAGTTAGGGGATTTATTATCCATTGGGTAATAGGTCCATCTTTCAACTAAGTACATGGGTTTATTAAACTAGTCTTTTTTTTTCTTAAACCTCATGTGATGAAATACATATATTTTATTATAAAAGTACTTAGTAGTCTTTAAGATCTAAGTTTTCCTAAGTACTTTTTTAATATTTTATATTGGAATTTTGTATCCAATTGAATTAATTTATTGGGAAGTTGATCTTCCTAGAGTAAAATATCCATTAGTTTATTGGAGACATGTGCCTAATTAGATTATTTTAAGGGGATATTTGATTTTGTAAATCTAGTACCTTGATACTTTTTACTTATTCTTTTTTGTTTATATATATATATATATATATATATTTAGTGTACTAGAGAGAGAGAGAGAGAGAGAGAGAGAGAAAGAGAGGAAGAAAGAAAGAGATTTGGCTGTACCTTTCATGATCTTTCTTCATCTTTTCAAATCTTGGGTATATATTCTTCCTAAGCCTAAATCTATCTCCCCATTGTACTTCTATTATTGTTTAAATATCAAATCTTGTACAATATATCTTTCCCTCCATCAAATCTTCCAAAAATCTTCCATAATCAAATCCTTGGTACAAATCCTAGCCATGCAAGCCTAGGGTTAGCCTTTGATCTTCCATGAGTGCATGACAAGTGTCAGATTGTGAGCTATGGAGAGAGGGGGGGGCAGCCTTGAAGAGAAGAGAGAGAGCCAAGATTTTTCCTATAAATAGGACCCCATTTCAAGCATTTCAACTCACACCTTCACCTAGCAACTTCTCTCTCTAGAAGTCCTTTGTTCTTTCTTTGTTCTTCATGTTCTTAAGTTGTTCTTGAGTTCTTCAAAGAAAATCATCCAAAGCCACCACTAAACCGCCACCCAACCACCCTCCGATCCAAAAAGCTTAAGTAGTTTAGTCAAGATTAGGTTTCGAGAGAGACCCTTCTCTTTCAAAGCTACCTGAGACCACCGTAGGAAGTTATTCCGTCCGACCACTGATTACCGTTCGTAAGCCGTTACTACCGCCTAGAAGAACGGTAAGGAAATCCTTACTTACTTACTTACTTACTTACTCAAGTATAACGTTGTTGTTTTGAATTGCTAAGAAAGAACGGTAGATTCTCCCTATCTACTACTCCTAATTATATGTAGTGCATCCTTACTTACTTATCTCGAAATATTTTTATTTTTGATATTTAAGATGGTTATGAGTATGCTTATATGTGTTGCTTGTATTACTTGTGGTGTGATAAAGCATAAGTGATTTCACTCCAAGGGCGTCCGTGCATGTGGCGTTGTGCTTTGAATAAGCATAAGTGATACACTCCAAGGGTGTCCGTACATGTGGCATTATGCTATAAGTGATGATTTAGCATGATAAGTAGTATATAATTGGATGATCTTGTTAGTATGTTTCATGCTTACCGCGGAGTCTTTGCATATAAACGAGACACGAGAACCGAGAAAGTAGAAACGTGACACCTAGGGTGTGGTTAATGAAAGGAAATGTTTTTTGAGGAAGAAAATATTTTGAAACTACATAATGACCGATTTTGGGTGGCATTATGTGAGTTGTGTGCGTGTGTAAAAGTAAAATTTGTGAAAAACCCAATGAGAAGCCGGAGCGGCAGAATCATTGTGGGGATACTCGGGAACCCGGAGCGCCAGAACCGAGGGTTTAGTTTTTGAAAACCCCAAATGGGAACCTGGAGCGGCGGAACCATTGTGGGATTACTCGGGAACCTAGAG
Source organism: Rhododendron ovatum (assembly GCA_019656835.1). Classification (NCBI taxonomy): domain Eukaryota; kingdom Viridiplantae; phylum Streptophyta; class Magnoliopsida; order Ericales; family Ericaceae; genus Rhododendron; species Rhododendron ovatum. The sequence goes on along the minus strand of CM033801.1, from coordinate 19,824,937 downwards.
CGGTGGAACCGAGCGTTTTGAATTGTGGCTTGGTTATCCGCGGTACGGAGCCAATGCAATGTGTGCCAATGGGAACCCGGGACGGCGGAACCATTGTGAGGATACTCGGGAACCCGGAACGGCGGAATCGAGGTTGGGTGTGTTAAACAAATTATTTTGAGAGATGGATTGGTATGTGAAAATGTTGACACGGTTTACGATGAATCGCGTAGGAGAAACTCAGAAAATCTGGGACACCAACGATAGTTGATTAACGAATATGGATGTGTCATTGTAGCTGTGTATACACGTATCATGTGGAAATTGATGTTTTATTATAACCTATTGTCGTAAGTTATGGGTTAGCGGGTATGGGATTGTTCTGCAGAGCTTTTGTAGCTCATGGTGTTACCTTTGGTGACCCTGGCATATTATATCGGTGGCGACGCTGGTATAATGTGTCAGACCTTGTAGATGTTCAAGACGAACAGTTCACCGTGGAAGCTTTTGGAGTAGAGGAGCTTGCCAGGATGGAAGAGCAAGCAGAGTAGTATTAGGAACCCTAGTTTCCTTCCTTGCTGAATAAATGTACCCTTTATGTAGAGACCCGAAATTTATTTTATTTTATTTTATTTTATTTATTTATTGAAATGTTTATTAATTGGCTAATTAAGAGAATATAGTTTATTTTGTGGCTATTTGGATTAGGGATTGAAAGTTGAGGGAGTGCAAGTGTGATTAGTAAGTGTTTGAGTATATATATGTGTGTGTAGTGGTGTAGGGGATTAAAATCCCCAATTCTCTCTCTCTCCACTCTCCCGATCTCTCTCCTCTCCTTCGGCCCTCTCTCTCTCTCCTCTCCTCTCACTCAAAACTCCTCCAAGACCTCAAGAACCTTGAAGATCAACCACCCCTCGACCCTCCAATCGCGTTCTCGAGCTCAAAAATTCGTGGGTCTCGCTCGGAGGAGGAGTACTCGGTCGATTTCAAAGTTTGGAGAGCTAGGGCATGCTCAAATCACGTGGGTTTCGATCCTTGACATGAGGTAGGGATTTCTTACTCTCTCTATGTGTTTATGGGCTGATTATGTGCTTTGATCGTGCTTGGTTCGTTGTTTGTTGTTGAAATTTCGTTGTTGAAAATCTGAAAATCTGCAGAAAAACTCCGCGGTATTGATACCCTAAAAATGGGTATCAATACCCCACTCTTCTCTGGACCAGACGCTGGCCAGGTATTGATACCTCGGTCAGGGGTATCAATACCCCTCTTTTGTTCCAGACAGATTTGATCCATTTGTTCCTTCTCGTGCCCGTTTGAACCCCGGACACCTTAAACACCTTTTGAATAGCTTCAAATGACTTCCAAACTTCATTATTCGTACCTCGGAAGATTGAATGACCAATCGATCACTTTAGGTCGTCGTCGTAGTTTAGAAAAGTGTAGAATTAAATGGTTAGCATACTCGTACGTTAGTTTACGCTCTTGGTTAATTGAAGTAGATGTTGTGGTATGTCTTAATGATCGATATAGACTTATCAAGTGTTATGGCGTGACGTAGTGATTGGTGGATTGGCGGACGTACCATGGAGTCGTTATTAAATATCGTAAGCTATAGGTATGACGTGGGTACTTGGTTGGTCGATAGGGGTTTGCCTAGTGGTCCGAAAGGGAAGAGGGTAACTCGTATCTTCGTGCTTCGTTTTGCTTGATCATCCTCGGTTCATTTGGTATTCGTTCTATAGATTCTCATTTAGAGTCTAGCGAGTGGTATGTCGGGGAGTCGTTGGGGGATTGGTATGTGACGTAGGGTGTCGTGATAGACTTTGAGGGATAACGTGAACCTAAAGTAGTTAGTGATGTACAAAGGGACATATTTGTGAGTTTATAATACATTGAATGATGATGAATGAAAGTATGTGACCTTGGGAAGTATTTTCTCCTTGTATTCGGATTGTTAACGCTTATGTGTTTATGTGAGTTTTGAATTTTAAATTGAGGGTCCTGCAACGCAAGGTGTGGTAATGCGGAGACTCTAGAGGGCCCGTTACGCAAGGTGTGGTAAGATGGAAACCCGGGTAGAAAGAGAGTTCACTGTCACGCATGGGGTGGTAAAACAGTTGAATTTCTCATAAAATGAAGAATGTTGAAGTTGATGTCAGAAGTATACGTTGTTACTTGAACTGTTTGCTGCTTGAGATGATGACCGTTAAAGAAAGAGATTAACAATTGACTCTACCAAGGATTTGAAAAGAAAGGAACTTGTATTTTTCTTTGAAAAAGGATTTTTATTAAAATCCTCCGGCTATTCTTGAGCGAATCAACGGTTTTCGGTATTCGTGCGCAGAATCAACGGACTCCGGCTATTCAAACTCGAATCAACGGAGCTTGACCCGTAGAGGTCGAGAGTATTTCTCAAAGGTGTTTTTGGAAATCAAAAAGGAATGTTTTCTTTATGAAAAGAGGCTCGACGGTAAATGGTAAAGGATGGGAAAGTCAAGTGTGGCATTCATTTGAGGAGACTTGAATTGGTTTGAGAAATTGTCGTTGTCATTTTGATTGATGTGTGTTTAACGCCACCTCTAGATTGATGTATAAATGGCTAGTCATATCTATAAGACGTATTGAATTCCGTAGTCGTTGTTCGTCGGTTTATTGTGCCTTTTGTACTTTCGATCGCTAGCTTGGAGGCCAAGCAAACCTAGGTCTATAAATACATAGGGATAATCATCTTTGAGAGGTATGCCATTCTTCACTAACCCTAGATCTACATCTTCCCCTGAGATCTAACTTGATCGTTGGAGGGTCACTGGGCTACCCCAGCCCTAGTGACTTGTTGTAGGTCCAGAGGCAGGAGAACGGATCAGCGGAGGGAGAATCCTAGCCCAAGTCAAGGTCTCGTCAAATCAAACCCCCACAATTGGCTACCCTGTTGGGGACCTAGCCTCCCTTCCAGTGTTCATTTCCCTCTCTCCAGAAAACTCTGTTCATCTCTCCTACTTTAGATATGGTGGAGGTCGAAGAAACGCACCGCAATGACACCACCCTAGGGCTCGGCCCCCTCAGGGAGCATAACCTAGCCTCCGACGGAGCCAACGCCCTGGGAAAAGCTCATATGTCCATCAGAGTCGGAGCTGGGACCTCAACGCCAGACGGCGGCCTGTCCTCTGAACTTCACACCTACATCCGCCACCTAGAAAGGAAAATCGATGACCTAACGATCGTAGAACGGGACAAGCACATTCGAGATGAGTTGGCAGAGATCAAACATCTCTTGCAGATCTCCCCATCTCATTCCTCCGAAAACTGTGGCGGAAGAAGAAATCTTCATAGCCCTTCCTGCAGCCGCGAAGGAGGCCACCTGTTGGAGCATCGGTCCCGGCCCTTAGTCAAAGACCGCTTGGAGCCACCAGGTGCAGAGGATGGTCGAACCGACTAGTGAGTGAGGCATAGGGAACGTTACCGTTTCCCAAAGCAACCTCGTCGGAAACCATCCGCCTTTGATAGACTCAGAGCAGGAAGCGTCTTAGCCTCTTCCACTCATTCGGTTCGGTTCGGATCGGTAAGGGGCAGCGTGAATCCACCCCAAGCATTACAAGGGCCGCTAAGGAAGATGACGGCCCCTTGGAGCTCTAGACAAAGGGGTGTCGTGAGCGTTTGAAAAACACCCAAACCGGTAGTCCCATCGTCTCACACCCTAAAGAAACCCGTAACAGAACCCCAGTCACCGAGCGCCTTGAGCCTTCCCCTCGGGATATCTGCCGAAGAGACCACCACGAGCGCTCCCCCCGTAAGTCGGCAAGCGTTGTTCCGAAGAGAAAGGAGTATGAAAGGCTGGATCAACTTGCCCCAAAGAAGCGTACCGCGACCGAGCATCCAGAAGGTTTCGACCATTCGACCCGACCTCACCACGACGCCAGACTCGAAAGACTCACAACCTCTCCCTTCGCGAGAGAAATTGACTCGATCACCCCCGAAAAGGATTTACCCAACCCAAATTTGTAGAGTACGATGGCAAGTCCGAGGCATACACCTGGTACAATACAACGTTGTCATGTCCCTTTTTCTCCAGAACGAACCTTCGGACGATGCCTTCTTGTGTAAGGTCTTCCCCGCCAGCCTTGGCAACTTGGGTCTCACATGGTTTAACTAGCTTCCAGCCCGGTCGATCTCCTCGTTCGACTCCCTATGCGACACCTTCATGGCTCGGTTCGTCACGAGCAACAAGCATAAGAAGGAAATTGATTCCCTCCTCGCTCTCCGAAAGCGAAACAACGAAACACTCTGCCAGTACGCCGATCGCTATTGGGAGTTGTTTAACGAAATAGAAGGCTATGACGATGTCATCTCAGCCCGAGGATTCAAGCTCGATCTTACTTCTCAAGACCAACAAGTCTATGACGACCTAGCTTGCCACAAGCCTAACTCCATGAAAGACCTCATGACTCGCATCTAAGGATGGTGCTAGCTTATTGAATCAAAGGTTGAGAGGGGCATTGGGAAACCCACGAGCGCAAAGACGGCGTTAACTTCGACGGCCACTCTGGCTCCCACACCTGTTTCGACCCCTAATAAGCAGGTCAATAACATCAAGCTGTCGCAAAGGATAGGACCAAAACCTAGCGACTTCAACGCCGAGAAAACAATCTTTACCTCTCCGATCTATCGAATCATTGACTAGGTGAAAGATCAGCCTTTTTTCTCCTTCCTGAACTAAAAGCTTGGCACCGAGAACAGGAAAATCAAAAACCCTATCGTTCGGTGCAATTACCACAATGAGCAAGGTCACTTTACCACCGCTTGCAAGCCCTTCAAGGCTTACTTGGAGCAGCTTGTCGCGGAGGGCCACCTCGGTAACTTCATTGACCACGAGAAGACAAGGGCTCGGGCACAGCGTGCCGAAAACCATTCCGAAGAGGAGGTTCAAACGATCAATGTTATCCACGGCCCTCTCGACTTCGAGGCCGCTCGTATCATTCGTGCCGAACTGAACGACGCCATTTCTTCCAAGCACGTCATGTTGCTCAGTCCTGAGTCAAAGCGCCCCAGGATTGCCGATGGCTCCAAGTGGACCATCACCTTTACTGAGAAAGACCTCGACTGCATCCACCTCCCGCACAACGACGCCCTCGTAGTCACCCTGCACATCGGAACCTATAACGTCCGACACGTCCTCGTTGACCAGGGCAGCTCAACCGAGGTCATGTACTACTCTCTGTTTAAAGACTTGAAGATCTCGGATACCGACCTCTGTCCCTCCAAAGTTCCCCTCATTGGGTTCAGCGGAACCCCGGTATGGCCCCTCGGTATGATCATTCTCCCCGTCCGCGCCGGTTTAGTGGTCCTTCACATAGAGTTTGTGGTAGTTGACATTCCTAGCCCTTACAACGCAATCGTCGGGCCCACCTGGCTCTATAAGTTGAAGGCAATCGCCTCCACTTATCACCAGGTGGTCTGTTTCATCGGTGCCAATGGGCGCCAAGACGACGTGTACGAAGATCGAACCGCAGCCAAACGATGTTAGGTCAACGCGGTCCAAAGCAGTAAGCAGACTTCCCGGGTCAACCTTATTGAGGTCCCCAAGGCCCCAGTTTTGGAAGACATCGGCAGACCGGCCGATGAGAAAGCAGTAGAAGACCTTGTCACTTTCCCAATCACCGAAGATGGCTCTCGTTTCTTCCGCATCAGTTCCTCACTTAGTTATACCGACCAAAACGAGACGTTTGATTTTCTCAAAAAGACCATAGAAGTATTCGCATGGACCCCATATGAAATGCCCGAGGTCGATCCCTCATTTATTTGCCACGAGCTCAACATTAACCGAGCCAAACACCCCATTGTGCAAAAAGCAAGGCGATCCTCCTCGATCCATTCAGAAGCTGTTATAGACGAAGTCAACCGGCTCCTAAATGCGAAGGCCATCCGAGAAGTGCAATATCCTAGATGGTTGGCCAACACCGTAGTGGTCAAAAAGAAGAACGGCAAATGATGGGTCTGTGTTGACTATTCCAACCTCAATGACGCCTGCCTGAAAGATTTCTTCCCATTTCCACAGATTGACCAGCTCGTCGACGCTACAGTTGGCCATGCCCGACTTAGTTTCATGGACGCCTACCAGGGCTACCATCAGATTGCCATGAGCAAAGGAGATGTTGAAAATATGGCCTTCATCACCCCTCACGGAATCTCTGGATATCTTGTTATGCCCTTCGGCCTGAAAAACATCGGAGCCACCTTTCAGCGAATGATAACCAAGATGTTTGAGCTTCTACTTGGTGACACCATGATGGCTTACATTGACGACATGGTAGTTGTAACAACCCTGATTTTTAGTAAGTAAAAATTTCGTTAAAAATTTGAATTTTATTTTAATACTTGGATTCGCTTCCAAAAATTTCCTTTTGTATTTCTAATAAATCCGTCATAATTAGATTTTAGTCTTTTAAAATTATATTTCTTGGCTAGATATTCTACTTGGCAAGTATAGTTAGTTTCTAACCAATTAGTTATAGGGACCTAACTACCAATTCATCTAGTTACTTTTTCTTAACCCTAGATAAGCCTTTTAAACCTCCTTAAACCTTTTGAACCTTTCAAACCCTAATGAAACCTTTTGGACCTAGGTTATTATATACATATACATACACATATATATATATATATATATATGACTAGTCAATCAAGTCATACTTGTCATCTTGGATCTTTACCCATTGGACGATAAAAGTTAGGAAAACTTTTATCCATTGGACAATAGACTTTCCATTAAAAAGATATCTATGCTAGATTGTTAAGTACAAGGATATAGTTATATATACACATTGCTTAAAAGGACATATAAGCATTATTTAAGTAGATATTACTTCACCCTTTTATCCATTGGTCAATAACCGCTAGGAAAATTATTACCCATTGGATAATAGAATTAGTAAGTACTAAGGTTTATTAAATAAATCATTTTCTAGATTTTCCATGTGATGATATCCTTAATATATATATATATATATATAGTCATTTTCAAATAAGGAGGTCCTTATTTTAGTTAAAATAAGGACCTCTCCATTCCTCCCATTTTCCGTTCAAAATTCGATGATCCAAGCCGCTCAATGTGTTCAGAACGTGATTTTAAGAGTACCCGCGAGGAATTAGCAAAAAAATTGACCGGGAAGGGCTTCATCCGAGCAATTTTTATTTGAACCGTTCGATAAAAAACAAACAAAAACTGCTCGGATGAAGCCTTTCCGATCATTTTTTTTGGCTGATTTCTCGCGGGTACTCTTAAAATCACGTTCTGAACACATTGAGCGGCTTGGATCATCGAAATTTTATCGGGAAATGGAGGTCCTTATATTATTAAGTTAAGGTGGTCCTTAGGAGAAGGGGACTATATATATATATATATATATATATATATATATATATATGTGTGTGTGTGTGTGTGTGTGTGTGTGTACCTAGTAGATTTAATATCCTAGATTTTTTAAGTACATAATCTAGTATTATAATGAAACATGTGCCAATTTGGACTATTTTAATGGAAAATTTTGATCTTGTAATTTTTTATTAGATACTTGGAAATCTTACTAAATTTCATAGTACTATTATATATATACTTGGACTTATATATTTATTTGTATACTTATAATATTACAAAGTACACATGAGTTTATTCGTTTAGTTTAATAGAAAATCTTGACTTGAAAATCTAGTAAGATTACATAGTACTTATGTACTTATATTTATATATACTTGGTCATACTCATATATATATATATATATATTGTACAAGAGAGAGAGAGAGAGAGAGAGAGAGAGAGAGAGAGGGGAGGGCCGAGAGAGAGAGAGATGGCCGAGAGAGAGAGACGGAGAGAAGCAAGGAGGGAGATTTGGATTGTACCTTGCCTTGATCTTCCATTGTATTTTGATTTGATTTCAATCCAAGGTTATTTACTTATTTAAGCAAAATCTATCTCTCATTGTCCCTATTTGTACATCTACCAATATAAAACCTTGTGCCATCCTCCTTTCATCCACCAATCCAATCCAAAGTACCAAATCTAGCCTTGCATGCCTAAGAACTAGGTAGAAGATGTACAAGCAACCCATAACCTAACCTATCAAGCTTTCAATCAAGCTTGACAAGTGAAAGAAATCAAAGATAGGAGAGAGAGAGATTTGAATGGGAGAGAGAGAGGGAGGAGCCTTGGCCTATAAATAGCAAGCCATTCCAAGCTTAAACTCACACCTTCACTCCTTGCTCCAACTTCTCTCTAGAATTTCCAACCTTCTTTTGTTCCAAAGTTCAAGTTTCTTAAGTTTTCTTGAATTCTTGAGAGCTACCACCAAACCACCTCCAAAAACCACCCCCAGATCTTTAAAGTAGTCTAGTTTAGTTAGTAAAGTTGTTTCTAGGAAGAGAAAGTCCATCTCTCTTCCTTTCGAAGCAAATCGGAGCCGTTACGCCGCCGATTCGCAAAACCGACGACCTATTCTCAAAACCGACCAACCGCCAAGAAGTAAGGTAGAGTCCCACGTCCACTAAACCAAAGTATAGTGTAGAACCATATGTTAAGAGATAGGATGTCTTTACTCTTTAGTTCAAAGTATAACTTGAAGTATTTTTAAGTAGATAAGGTTATCTATCGTTGATTATGTTTAGAATGCATGATGGTTAACAAACTCATTTTGCTAATGGTGATATGAACATGTTGAATAATTGACTTTTACTTTAATAAACATATGTTGTTTAGAACTTGCCAAAAAGGAAGAAAGAACGACTTTCAAAAGATAAGACTTATCGTTGATAGAAGTATTCGTATTTTGATCTTTAGGATGGTTATGAGCATGATTACTAATATAGAATTGGATGATCTTGCTAGTTGAGTTTCAAGATTTCAATGAATGATTTATGTATATGTGAAAAGTCCTACTGCGGAGTCTATACATGAAAACGAGACACAGAAATCAAGAAAGTTAGAAACATGACGCCTAGGGTGTGTGTTAATGACAATGCGTGTTCTGAAAAGGAGAAAAAGTTTTGAAACCCCAATGTGGTCGGACTTGCCCATTATGGGAATGTGTGTGTGTGTGTGTGTTCCAATGGGAATCCGGAAAAGCGGAACCATTGTGAGGTTGTGTGAGTTCCAATGGGAATCCGGAAAAGCAGAACCATTGTAAGGTTGTGTGTGTTACAATGGGAATCTGAAAAAGCGGAACCATTGTGAGGTTGTGTGTGTTCCAATGGGAATCCGAAAAAGCAGAACCATTGTGAGGTTGTGTGTGTTCCAATGGGAATTCGGAAAAGCGGAACCATTATGAGGTTGTGTGTGTTCCAATGGGAATCCGGATCAACGGAACCATTGTGAGTTTGTGTGCGTTCCCATGGGAACCCGGAACGGCGGAACAATGGTGAGGTATGGCTTGGTTATCCACAGAGAGGAGCCAATGCAATTGTGTGCCAATGGAAACCCAGGACAGCGGAACCACTGTGAGGATACTAGGAGACCGGAATAGCGGAACCGAGGTTGGGTGTGTTAAAAACAATTTTTTGAAAATGTGATATGGTTATGAAATGTGGAAAATGTTGACACGGTCTACGATGAGTCGCGTAGGAGAAACGCAGAGAATCTTAGACACCAACGCTAGTTGAATAATGAATGCGGTTGTGTCATTGTCTGTCAAATATGTTTGAACTATGTGAAAATCTTTGATTTTATGGTTTAATGTTTGTAAGTTAAGGGTTAGTGGGTATGGGTTAATCTATTGAGCTTTTGTAGCTCACGGTGTTACCTTTTGGTGACCCTGACATATTATATTGGTGGCGACGCCGGTATAACGTGTCAGACCTCATAGATGAATAGGGTGAGCTGTATACATTGGAGGCCTTCGAAGCCAAGGAGTTTGCTAGGATGGAAGAGCAGGCGGAGCAGTAGTTAGGAACCCTAGTTCCCTCCCTTGTTGAATAAATGTACTCTTGTGAGAATTATGATGTAATAATGAGCCAGACTCTCTTTATTTATGTAATAAAATGCCTTATTAACGTACCCAGAATTGGGGGCCTTACAGTAGTCAAAAGCATGGTTGCCAGTGACCACCTAACCCACCTCGCCGAAGCCTTCAAAATTCTCAAAAAGCACAAGCTCCGCCTTAACGCCGAGAAATGTGCCTTCGGTGTAAGCTCCGGTAAATTTCTCGGCCACCTCGTCTCCCGACGCGGTTTTGAAGCCGACCCCACTCAACTACTTACCATTGAGAAACTCTTGGCTCCCCACAATAAGAGAGATGTTCAACATTTAACAGGCATGGCTACCGCTCTGAATCGATTCATTAGTCACTTCTCCAACAAATGCCAGCCATTTTTCGCCCTACTGAAAGGCAGCCGACGGAGCTTTAATTGGATAGAAGACTGTGATCGAGCCCTCCAACAGTTGAAGACTTACCTTTCCACGGCCCCTCTCCTTGTCACACCTCGGGACCAGGAGGACTTGTTCCTATACCTAGCCGCCTCTTCGCATGCCATAAGTTCAGTGCTCATCCGACAAGAAGAGCGGGAGCACCAACCCATCTACTATTCCAGTAAGACAATGACCCCTGCTGAGACGCGTTACCTACCACTAGAAAAACTTGTCCTCGCCCTCGTCTCAGCCTCCAGGAAGCTTGCTCACTACTTCCAGTCGCATCGCATCATCATCCTCACCAAATATCCTCTTAAATTTCTCCTCCGGAAGGTGGACCTTTCTAACCAAATCTCTCAATGGGCTATCGAGCTCGTGAACTATGAAATCCATTTCCAGCCTCGGACAGCAATCAAAGCTCAGGCCCTTGCCGACTTCATCGCCGAACTCACTCCAAACGACCCTCCCGCTTTCGGGTCAAGCTCCAAGCACCGAAGCCATGCTCCAGGCAAGCCAAAGCACAGCATGGAAGCTTTTTCATGGAGATGTGTGGAAGATGTACGTCAATGGCGCCTCAAACAGCCGAGGTGTAGGAGCCGGAGTCGTCCTCCTCTCCCCTTCCGGCATTTTACACCTCTCTATCAACTTCCCAGCCTTTAACAACGAGGATGAATACGAAGCACTGATCTCAGGACTCAAGACGGCCGAGGCCCTGGGCATCGATGAACTTGTGGTCTACAGCGATTCCCAATTAGTAGTCAACCAGCTCTCCGAGAAATACGAAGCTCTGGATGATCGAATGTGTACCTGCCTCAGCTCAACCGTCCGACTCATCAAGAATTTCAAAGCTATCCGAGTCGAACATATCTCCAGGGAACAGAATGCCCATGCTGACGCCTTTGCAGGACTCACTTCGGCTTGCTCTTCCTCGGGACATCGTTCTATTTCCTTCAATTCCATTGACAAGCCCAGTTTCGAGCTCGATGTACTGAACCAAGAGGTGCTTAACATAGAGCTCGGCCCGAGCTGGATGGACAAGATCATTGCTTACCTGCGAGATGACATCCTTCCTCCCGACAAGAAGGATGCTCATCGACTCCGTAATAAAGCCGCTCTCTTTTGGCTAAACCCGAACAGTAAGCTCTACCGAAGGTCCTTCATCGGCCCATATCTACTGGTTGCACACCCCCACCAAGTACAAGGCATCATTGAAGAGTTCCACGCCGGTGATAGCGGTTGCCACTCCGGAGGACGGTCCCTTGCTCACCGAGCCATTTCCCAGGGCTATTGGTGGCCAACAATGAAGAAGAATTTTGAAGAATTTGTCAGGCGTCATAGGAAATGCCAAATGTTTGCCCCTATCATCCACCAGCCAGCTCGGGACCTTAGCCCTCTCACAAGCCCTTGGCTTTTCTTTCAATGGGGCATGGATATCGTCAGTAAGCTCCCCATTGCTTCAGGAGGATTCAAGTTCCTTTTAACCGCCACCGACTATTCTCAAAATGGGTCGAAGCCGAACACTTGGTAACTATTGAAGAAGCAGACGTCATTCGTTTCTTTTGGCGAAATATCATTTCACGCTTCGGTGTCCCCTTCGCCATCATCACGGACAATGGACGGCAATTTATCAGCCAGAAATACCGATCCCTACTAGACGAGTACGGCATCAAATGAGACACATTCACTCCGACTTACCCCCAGGGTAATGGACAAGCTGAGGCTGCAAACAAGGCGATTTCATCCGGACTTAAGCGCCAACTCAAGTCACGCCGAGGCAAGTGGGCCGAGGAGTTACCTAGGGTACTCTGGGGCTACCAAACTACACCTCGGCGATCCACCGGTCGCACCCCCTTCTCCTTAGCATTTGGAATGGAGGCGGTCATCCCACTCAAAGTCGGGCTCCTGACAATGCCTATTGAAAATTTCGATGAGACAGTGAACGACAGCATCGCCTCAGGTTTTGACTTGGCTGAGGAGGAATGAGAAAATGCAAGAATCAAGCTCGCGTCGTACCAACAGGAAGTTGCAAAGGGCTACAACCGAAGCGTCCGTCTTAGGTCGTTCAAACATGACGACCTTGTATGGAAAAAGGTAGTGGAGAAATCCAAGAAAAGAAAACTAATGCCCAACTGGGAGGGCTCCTACCGAGTTCTTAAGCACCTCGGTTTAGGAAATTACAAGTTGGAAAAGCTAGATGGTTCCGCCATTGCTAAAATCTGGAACGCAAACAAGCTGAAGAAATTCTATGGCTAGCAGCCCTTCGGTTTCAAAGATCTGTCGCTCTCCCTTCTATCAATTTTTATCTAAATAACTTTGTTTTGGGAACAACCTGCTTATGTAATGACAGTACCAAACAAGTATCAATGAGAATTGTCTTTTCTTACCGGTGCTTGTTCTTCCTATTTCTATTATTTACTTTTTCCCACTTGCTTCGTCATCAATCGGACCGTTTTATTTCAACTTCAGGGGTTATGTATTCTATTGGGTAATACCCGTGGGCAAAACTGCCTCAAAGTCTCCCCGGCCTTGGCGATCGTTTGGACTTACGATTTTTCGCTTTAAGGATACTCGGTTTTTTCCCGAGCCCCTTATACCGACCCACCTATAGTCATTCGCTGCGTCCCGAAGTCCTGGCCGACGCCATCTCACCTTCGGGACCCCAGCCCAAATCCCTTAGCAGCCCTACCGACTAATGAGTGTGCACATCTCATCTAATTTCTTAAACAACTAGCCAAATCACCCTAACCCGAAGTAGGGGCATGGAAATTCAAAAATTACTAAATACTTGCTTCGGATTAGATCACTCGGCCCTTTCCGACCCTCCCAAAGGCTAGGGCTTCAGAAATTGACCCCTTTGCTTCGGTTCCCTCCCTACTCGTATTCACAGGAGGTCCGACCGAAGCAGGAGGTACCCACAAACCATCTTTCTCTGAATTAATATCTTTGTATGTTTGGCAAATGCTTTGGTTCATGCTTCGGTTAAACTTGTGTTTCACAACTCCACAAGTCTTACCAAAGCAGGGGGATCAACACCCAAGCAGCAAACATAAACTCATGCAAGCATTTCAAAGATAACGTTCAGGAAAAGAAAGCAATCACTCGCAAAACCAAAGTAAACTACAAGCTCAAATACTACTTAAACAACAAGAAGTATTTACAAACTCTGGAACGGCAAACTCCAAATGTCCAGAGCCGTCCAGTCAAATGACAAATCAAAAAGTTCAAAGTATTTTCCAGAGAAAAGAGGGATGGAGTTCTCCTATACATCAACAGAAGCGGGGGCATTGGGATCAACTTGTTCTTCGGGCGCTTGCAGCTCTTCCAGGTTCGGCACCTACTCATCCTCTTCCTCGGGCAGCATGAGCTCTTCGGGAGGTGGCTGGGGCACGGCTCGGAGCTCGAAGTCTTTCGGTAGATTAAGCTTACTTACCAAAGCTTCATGGTTGTACCGAAGTCCGTCCAAGAATTGATCCCTGTAGAGCTCGGCCTCAATCTCCCGGACCTGCTTCTCATACTACACTCCGGTTGGGTCCCAGCCATCATCGTAGCCCTTGTTCCTTGCGTTCTCAACCCTCTCGAGCCTGCATGACCCTCAGAGTTGTTGCATCCTCCTTGGCCATCGTAGCTCGACCTTCGGCAAGTACCCTCTCTCGATCACATCTCTGGAAGTCAGCGAGGTAGAGGTCGCAACTCTCCCGAGCTATTTCAAGTCATCCTCCCTCTGGGCAAGGGCCCGTTTCAGCTTCTCGATCTCCCCTTCCTACTCCTTGCATCGGTCGTTGACCTCCAATGCCTGGGCACCAGCCTGCCAACAAAAAATTGAAGGATTCACCAATTGCAAACACCAAAATCAAAGGAAACAGAGTGCAAGTCAATGCCAACTTACAGTGAAAAGGGCCTGTGCTATCTCCGCCGTAGTAACCTCGGCCAAGCCTTTGACAGCCCAGGCATCCCTTGGAAGAATGCTTCCCCGGAGCATCCTAAACGCCGTACCAAGGTTTTTGACGCTATCCCCATGGTGGATCTGGCGCCCGGCATAGTGACGGAATTCCAGAGCCCAGGGAAGTTCCCTCGGTGCACCCAGCGTCTGCCTTCTCCCTCTACGGTCTTTTGTCTTGGCTCCTCTTCCCCCCTTTCTTCTTCGGAGATATGGATGGGCTCTTTATCCTTCTCCCGGGTATCTCCTCCTCCTTCATACTGAGTTCTCTTCCTTCTCCTTTTTCGCTCCCCCTTTTTCTGCCTCGTCCTCGGCCTGCCCGCAGGACCCATTGCTGCCTCGGTTTCTTTTCCAAGAAGCCGGTGTAAGTGGCGACATACCCGAGCAGATTGGGGTGTACCAGCTTGTGATAGGGATGGCATAGGCGGCTGTTATCCTTGCCCGGACAGCTCTCCTGGAGCTTTGCAACAACACCCTCGGCTGAAAGAAAAACACCAATAAAAGAGAGGATCAGTACATGCTAAGATTGGAAGAATATGCAGTATGTGTACCGAGGAAAGGGTTCTACCGACTAGGAGCTTCGATCTCGAACTGAACCGTGGTAGCGGTGTCCACGCTCTCCCTGGGCCCGAACATAAAGTTCCCGGTGATCGAGACGTAAATGCTCGCCCGCTCTTCGGAATCAGGCAGGTGGTCAATCAAAAATGTGTCTTACCCCGTCCTACACGAGAGGTAATACCAATCGTTCTCCCGGTTCACTCCTACCAAATATACTCCAAAGAGCTCTTCGAGCTCGAAGGTCAAGTTGTATTGCCTTCTTAGCTCTATAATGCTAGTGATGACTCGGTAAGAATTCATTGTGAGTTGGGAAGAAGTGAGGGTAAGGATTCGAAGCATCTGTCGGACAAACTGGTGAAGTGGGAATCTGATCCCCCACCCCCCTCGGTGATTGCCATCAGGGGAAAAATTAACTCCCCCTACCGGTGCGGAAGATCTTTAGGGTTGGCGTTCGAAAGTAGGCGGACCTCAACGTCTGGAAGGATACTGCAAACCCTCTTGAACTCGGCGTAGGCGGCCGAGGTGCTGTCGAAGTATTGGTTTTTATAAGGACATGGCCTCATCGGTCTCCTCCGACCCTGGACCTCCTCGGGAGCGCCTGCATACGGTCCCGGCCCTTGGTCTGAAGTACTAGGAGCTTCCATCTCCCAGGGATCGAATGATGTTACCTCTCGAGGAATTGCAGAAGGGTAAGGCGGTTCAATACGGTCAACCGGGGTTCGAAAAAATGCTTGGATCCAGAGTGCTTGGCGAATATCCTCGGGAATCTCAACAGGAGAATTTGGACTACTGGAGCTACCCGAAGAAAGCTCAATGACCATTTGCCCCTACCTAACCAAAGAAAAGAGTGCAAAAATCCGCTGGTTATGTGCCTTGGGGAAGCAAAAAAATCTAATGCTCGGGATAGAATGGTCATTGCTCCTCGGAGTCTCTAGATCTCAGTTTTTATCAGAGCACTCTTCCTCGGTAATAGTCCATGTGGTCTGTAACTATCTTTACGCCTCAGGATGAAGATAGGCCTCGAGAAGAATATAGGCCTCGAGAAGAATTTAGGCCTCGAGAAGAACATGAACAGCACCGGAAAAGTCCGACGTCGCCATGAACCAGATGACGGCGAGCGGTTGCTCATCCACAATACATGCTAAAAAAATGACGAAAGGCTTGAAGAAAATGATCAAAATGTACAGATTTACGTTTGGAAAGCATCATACCTAAGTTTCGTGTGAAGATCCACTGCCAAAACGTTTGAAATCTCGATCGAAAAGCAGAAAGCGAAGTTGGCTGCTTCGTCTCTGTCTCTCCTATTTATAATGAGAGGATCGAAGAGCTACATGGAAAACGGAGCGTCTCACACCGAGCCATTGGATTTCTGATGCGTGTCATAATCGGACGATCAACAGTGGAGGATCTGCACCGAGGTCAGAGCGTCGGATTGCCGAACCACTGGCATGACGACGCGTGTCACCGAAGGGACGTTTCATACCAATCAACTGACATGGCACGTGCTGAGACAGCTATCAACTCCTAGCATCTCGGCGATGATCAACACGTGGCTCCTAGCGCTGGGACTGGCATTTTGGTAATCACCGACGTCGCTCTTCTCTTCGGCGACCTGTGCTGGAGGTCCGAGCATGACGGTTCTCGGAAAGGGTTAACTCCCTAGAGCAAAGTTGATGCTCTAATGAATTAAGGAGCTATTGTGGTGGCCTCGGTTACTAGCTCGGTAACCTTGCCTAGTCATTGTTAGCCGAGGTCTCGTAAAGAACCAGTCCGCAAGTTAATACAAGTGGTGGACCACGATATATCATTTGGTTGATCGCTTGGTGTCAAGCCTTTTGTGCCTGTTTCGGTAATTATCGACAACATGCAATATATCTGTATGGATGTTCCCGAAGCCTCCTAAGAGAGTTAGTTACACCAGAGGGGATCGAGAGGATTATGTGGCAAATGTAATCATTATGATCAAATCTGATCATGTGCTCCATAACTGTTTTGCTTCTTTCGTCATATATGACGTCATTCGAAGCGGTTATCCGAGCGTATCCTTCACGTGCTAGCTTGGAGGCCAAGCAAACCCAGGTGTATAAATACATAGGGATAATCATCTTTGAGAGGTATGCCATTCTTCCCTAACCCTCGATCTACATCTTCCCCTGAGATCTAACTTGATCGTCGGAGGGTCACTGGGCTACCCCAGCCGTAGTGACTTGTTGTAGGTCCAGAGGCAGGAGAACAGATCAGCGGAGGGAGAATCTTAGCCCAGGTCAAGGTCCCGTCAAATCAAACCCCCACATTGCCTAAGGTAAGATTTTATAGTTCTTAAAACTATTTCTCACTCCATAACTAGATATCATTTTTAGTTAACTAGAAATTTCTCTTAGTTGTAGCATTCTTAAATTTATAGTTCTTGATTGTATTATTATCTGTGCTACAGTTTGAAGTTGGTATGCTTGGACAAGTGTCATAGCTGCATTTGCGATAATTGGTAGAGAGGTGAGTGCCTATTGTTTAGTCTCATGTGGACTCTTCTACCATGCTAATGTTTACAAGATTTTAACCCATGAGTAATAAATGTCTCGTTGTTTTGTTCCATGTTATAATCTTATTCTTCTGCAGCTTTTACATAAAATTGCTTCTTACATTTGCATGTTCGTAAAAATAAAAATAAAGATGGGCTAGAGAATGTGCTTGATCGTGGCACGCGTCCTCATTCTTTGGAACACACTTGTATTTTATTTTATTTTATTTGTCCATAAATGTGTATGTATTTCATAATGGCTTTGGATCTTGTTTCGAGATTCCTTTAATTGTTCCCTTGCTGTGTTAGTTGTTTGTGCTGTGATGGGATGGATGGCTTGCATTATCCTTTAAGGTTGTTGGCTACATTCTCTTCACAAAAGGGTTTCCAAGTCATTTCGGCCTTGTTCGTTTTTGGGTTTTGGATTTGGGATTCTAATCATTATCCTATTTCTCTCAAATTACTACTCTCATTTTTCTCTATATCTCTCTCCAATCATTATGCCTATTTTCAAGTATTATTTTATTTCTCTCTTCACTCATTATCTATAAATCCAAATTCAAAATTCCAAAACAAACGGGGTCTTAATTCTTTGCACCAATAACTTATTGACTATCTATCTATACTTCTTATAAAAGTCTAACATGTTTGTCTACTTTTTAATTCATAAACTGCCCTTTTATTTTGTTTGTTTCCGAGGACTACCCCTTTACATTTCCCACACTAATAGAACAATGCTTTGTTGTAATGTAAAATATCCTTCCATGGCCTCCAAGCAACACGTAGGTTGGGAAGTGGGAACCAAAATAAAGAAACGGCCCCTAAACTGTTTCGAAGCATTCAATAGGCCTCTATACGACTGTTCTGATTTATAGCGTAGCTGTCGTTATATGGCATGGGACACATCACTTCAGTTTATGATTTTGTTTCTAATGGAATACTCTTACTTTATTCGAAAAGCAGGCAAAGAACTATCTGATGCAAAAGATGCTGAAGTTAGATGAGAATTAGATTGCGGAAGTAGTTTCTCAAACCAATATTGAGGAATAGGAGTGTCAAGCAGAGCTAAATGCTTGTAATCAGGTGATCAGTTTTTCTGTGCCTTCGAAAATACATACTTTACTGCTTTCTTTTTTTCGGATTCCTAGATTTTGAAAAATACATGCCATTCGTTGCTTCCTTCATTTGTTAATATTTCCCCCACAATTTCTCCTGAAGATAGTCTATACAAACTGACCTATCTGAAACTCGTTCAGGTTCAGGCGAAACTAATTGATTTGGAAAGGAAGGCGTTCTTGATGGAGGCAACTATGAAAGAAAGCATAGAGTTGCAGGACTTGACCAGATATCCTTACTAAATTTATATTGTTACTATCTACGTAATGTCCACTTGATTCTTACGCTCAAAGATTTTTTGGGTACTATAAGTTTGTCCTTTTGACCTTCCAGAAAAGAGTTTGGTAAAAAAATAACCATCTAGAGAAGAGTGAAAATCATTCCAGGGAAACGAGTTATCTTTTTCCTCTTACTAGATTAGGAAGTTTGTGCATATTCTCTTCAGTTCTTTTGTAGATGGAGAAAAGGACATTGGCGGTTGGAGTCTGGACTTCATACAAGTATTTTGAATTATTTTCCGGTGTTGGATTACATGCATATGTACCCATACAAAATCATATGCTTCCAAACCAACGAGCATGTTCTTCATGTGTAGCACGTAGGCTATCATCTAACCTAGCAGTAAAAGGACCAGTTTTGGGTTGCCATATTTTGCCTTGATTTTTCCAACTGTACCCCCTGATTTTTAGTCGCGCAGTGGAGCCTTGTTTGCTTGATTGACTGGTGATGATGATGCATTGTCTTCATTTAAAGGTCATCATTTTCAATGTTGTATCATTTTTATTTGAATGCTATCATTTTTAGTGGCTAGTGGGGACAGTTTTTGTTTTGGACTGCTTTATACAAGTTATTACAACTTACCTTCTTGGCCTTTGAGCTGCTTGCTAGAGAGAACCTTATTGGCCTTTGAGCTGCTTGTGAGCAGCTTGCTAAGGAGAAGCTTCTAGGCCTTTGAGCTGCTTGTGAGTAGCTTGGCCTTTGAGCTACTTGTGAGTAGCTTGCTAGGGAGAAGCTTCTAGGCCTTTGAGCTGCTTGTGAATAGCTTGCTTCTCAAGCATGACTAAGCAGCTTATGATCTTTTTGACTTCTCTATTTTCAGGCCTAATTGGGCTAAATAGGCCCGAAAAACTAATCTGAGCTTTGACTCAATTGGGCCGAACAAACCTAAGAATAGGCCCGCTACATATTCGACCAAAGGCCTAAATCAATCGAGGCCTAATTCAACCAAGGCCCAAAATGTTAATTTGGGCCATTAATCCATTAAGAAATTCCTTTTTAGAATTTGGCCAAAAATGGGTGCAAACAGGTGCTTGAGGTTTTGGATGGTTACAATTGGTATCAGAACATAGGTTTCATGATTCTGTCAACTATCCTAAAATTTGATTTTTGGACGACGACTATGGGTAAGTGATGCCAATTAAGTAACTAGTATGTCTTCATTATTTACTGATCCTGCAGGAAATTGTTCGAGTGAGTTCTTGGTAATTTAGTTTGCTACTGGCTTCCCATATTTGACAGTAAAATAAAAAAAAACTCCTCGTGGCTGTCAAAGTAGTACTTCATTTGATTTCAGTATATGTTTTGAAGAGCCATTTGTAGGTCTACATGGGATTTGGTTCACTTAATTTTACTTAATGTATTTTTAGAATGATTATTGGTATTATCAATTTCTTTTATTTTCTCAGGGGACTGATATTGTATCAGTTCATAGTTAATTTGGGTTTTACGATTCGGTGGGCATTCTAGTTTTTTTTTTTTTAAATGACAAAAGTCATGCATATCTAAGAGGGTGGAGTTCCGCTTTGGACTTAAAATGAATTCTCTAAGGTAGATGTTGTATAAGGGGTATTTTCTGATACACTCTTAGGCTTTGTGAGGACCTTAATATGTGGAGGTGTGGATAAGATTTCAATGACACGTTGGGTATTGAATTAATGAACAGATAGTGGTTTTGTTTTTTTTAAAAGAAGATGATTATATTTGCAAACGGGTATGAGTATGAGCGTTGCTTCCTTTTTCATGTTGGACTACTTGGTGCTTGTTTTAGTTCTAAATAATGATGTTATTTCAGAAACTGTTGTTGGTGAACTGCACTCTCGATCTATATTAGTAATTGTCATAGAATGCAGTCGACACATATGTTAGTATATCAACTTATCCTTGTTGTCTAAGGTAGAGCCAACTAATCAATTGTGTGGTGGTTAACTATGTAGTATTACCTGTTCGGGGTTATATGTGTGCAGACCAGTGGCATAAATAGATGTGTGCGAGATGATTTGATACTAGAGGGCGTACTTATATATATGATTCCAGGATGGTTGGGAGATGATGCAATATTAGCGGTTGATTAAAAAAAAACTACGCTAGTACTTGATATTTAATTGTGTGCGCGTTTGTCGCCTTTGTGACATAGTGTATAGCCTTAATGGCATGTCCTTTGTGGCATGGTGTATAGCCTTAATGGCATGGCCTTTGTGGTGTGGTGTATTGCCCTAGTGGCGTCATAAGTATTGCCTTAGTGGTGTGGCCTTAATAGGATTGCCTTAGTGGCGTGTAATTTTTGCCTTTGCGACATGGCTTGTGTGCCAGATGTGTAAACCATGAGGGAGGAAACGACAGAAGTGCGTGCTTGATTAGTTTTGTGATGAGATTTCGGTCTGAGGTGCAAATGCCGGTAAGTGCTGTGTTGTGGGATGAATAAGGGCTCGAGGTGCCCAATGTTGGGTCAGTTGGTGAATTTTTTATGTGATATTTGTTTGTGTCCGATTCATTGTTGAATGGGAATATTTATTAATTGAGTGTCGGCGCTGGTATTGTACCATATTCGAAAGATTTTATTGAAAATGTGCGACAAGTTATTGGTTCAATTGTTAATAATTTGAGGTGGAATGAAAGGAATTTCGGGGTCGAAATTCTTTAAAAAGCTAGGGAGATAGTTTTGAGACCTATACTTTATCTTTCCTCCGATTAATAATTAATAATGGGGATTAATATTATTGGAAGGCTTGTGGTGTGAGACCTGTGTCTTTATTTTAGCAATTAATCAAAAGTATTAACTGTAAGGGTTGATTGTGTGAAATTTGCCAATGTGAGTGGTAAAGAGAAAATTGTGAAAAGAGATAGATCTAATGGATAAATAAAAATTAAAAGAAAAATATTTGCATGGAGGGCGTGGCATCATTTGGCTAGCTTGCACGTGAGTTTGGTGAGAGGTGTAAACATTTGTGTTATGTGGAGGACATGCAGAAAATGAGAAGATATGAATATGTTTGTATAAAGCTTTACATGAAGAAAAGGGAAGGGAGAAGAAGTGCCCATGGGAGGGGTGCTCGGTTCTTCTCTTAAGTACGTGTCTAATAAGGAAAAAGGGGGGAAAAAAAAGAAAAAGAACAGAACAGTTGGTGGGGCAACCACGGTGGGGTTGGGCGGGGTGGTGGTTTCACACATAATTATACGTATGAACGGCTTGTGGTTTGTTGTAGCAATGATGTGGGACGGGTCATACATTTTAATTTTTACGTTGTGGTGCTTGAGGTTTTGGGTTGTTACACACTCACACTCTCTCTCTCTAGAAAACTTTCAAGCAGCTAGGGTTTCAGGGGGGAGGCCCTGCCTCTGCCGCCTCTCCCACTCTCTCTTTCCCCCCTTCTTCTCCTCCCCTCCCTCTACCCTCTCACCTGGTTTTCTTCCCTCTCTCCCTCTCATCCGGTGTGGTTTCCTTTCGCCCTCATTTGGGATGGCATGGAGTGAGGCTTGGCCTTTCCCGCCTGTCTTTTGATTTGGTTTGGTGAGGAGCACTGGTGCTAGGTGGTTGGTGTTGGTGTTGGTGGTGGTGTTGGTGGTGGTGGTGGTGGTGGTGGCGGGGGGTTTGGGGCTTAAATCTAGGGGTTTGGAGGGGTGGGGGTTTTGTTTTCCTTTTCTGCTTCTCTGGCTTTGATTGGAGGTCCTTTGGTGAGTCTCCCCCATCCTAATTTGTTACCGGTCTGGGTTTCCCCCAGATCTGGTGGGTGTGGGGGTGGGAAAATAATGGTTGGTGTGTTGTTTGCTATCGGTTTCCGCCTATTTGGAATGGCGCTGTGTGGTGGCTGGATTTTGGTCTGTCTAAGAGGTGGTGCTGCAGCAGGTTTGCGGGTATTGGTGCTGACAGAATAAGGCTCCAAGGCATGGCCTTAGGCCATGTTTTCATCGTTAGCAGAAGGGGTGATCGGAGATCCGGCCTAGGATTCTTACTTCAATCTCCGCACTCGGAGCTTGTCGTGCCAGCGAAGGCTTGCCAGAGATATTTTCTCCACTACTTCGTTTTGTGATCCAGTCAGTGCCTTCATTGTCGATGTCAGGTTGTTCCTCTCGGCTGGAGATGGCTGGCGTGCTTCATGGAGTCCATCAACGGTGGTTGTGATTTATTACCCCTGTTTCTATCGGCTTGTATTGTTAGTCTTTGATAGTATTCCTATTTTGGCTGGGGCAGCTAGTGGTTAGATGGTTGGCCCCTCGTGTCCCGACCCTTTGTGGCGGTGAGTCATGCACAGGTCTAGTCACTAGTTTTGCAGTTTTTTGTCGCTGCGCCTGGGTCACCTGTATATTTCTTCACTGGTGGTTTGCTGTAGATTCTCTTTCTCTACTAGGATGGATTCGTTGTATCTAGCCTATTTTGGCTTTTAATGAAATGGGTTTTGGATAAAAAAAAAAAATTCTCACGTCCAATTCTTTTCCTCGACCAAAGCTCACTCGAAGTCAGGACTTCTACTGACTTATATAGGAGTAGGGTTTCAATGCAATAATCACATAAAGGCCCTTGAACTTCACTTATTTCAAGAGGGTATGAGTTGATTTTTGAGACAAAGTTGGATGTATCGTAAAGGCTACTACTGCTATCCAATTTAGCTGACTTTTTGCAAGAATCTTAAATAAAATATTTCAAACAAAATGAGCAGATCAGATCTTTTTTTAGGTCCAAAATTGGTCTGTACATGCTGTTACAAAATATATATACAAAATTTGTACCTTTATACTTTCTATTTTAGTTTTACAATTCTATTCATTTAATTTATATTGTTATGAGAAAATAATTAGAAACAACTCCAGTCCATTTATTTAAAGAGGTCATGGAGAGTTTCGTTGGGTATTTTGTGTGCTTTTTCGGATCCACTCCGGTGATTATAAAAAAATGGAGTGTAAGAATTAATTAATATCTAATGATTATAATTTTAGTGTAATTGATAATGTCAGCGAACTCTGAAAAATAAATTATACCAATCATTTTTTTGGGTAAATAATTATACCAAGTGTAGCAAAAAAGAATCTACAAAGGGCTCCAAGAGGATCATCTAGTCGAGTAAAATAGACCGGAGAAAGCTCTATTCCCTATTTAATTCACACAAAATTTCAAAATTTTAACATCTGCAGAGTTTTTTTTTTTTTTTTACGGCCAAAAAAGTTTTAACATCTTCAGTGTTAACGGATATAATTTCAATTCTCATGGACATGCAAATGGTTTGGTTAATGTTTCTCCCTTCGTCCCTTATTTAGAGTCCAGCATTCTATTTTGGGTTGTCCCTTAATAAGTGTCCATTTTGTAAAGTAAGTGGGTAAAAGTTGGTGCATTGTCTATTTTGTCCCTAAAAGTAGATTCTATTTTGAAAAGTTAGTGAGTAAAAGTGTAATGATGATGGGTAAGTAGGGAAAATGGAGGAAAAAGTTGATGTGAAAGGTATAATAATAATGTCTTTTTAATAAGTTGGAGTTACGAGCAAGACACTTAAAAAGAAACGGCGAGATTATGAATTATAACTTCCGACAATTGGCTTAACGGTCAAGGGTTGAGAGTCTTGAGACTTACGGCTTTTCCCTTCTAGATCTCATGCTTGAAATCGTATGCTACTTATGCATGCTATTAACTCTCGTGTGGCTAGTCTAGTTAAAAGAAATTTTACCCCAATTTTAACTTTAAAATGTCCTCTGCTAGAAAACTATGTGAGATTGGTCCTTTAAAAATTAGTTGAAATAAACGTAAGTTAATCTAGACATCTTGAGTTGCAAAACAAAATTGTATAGATCATGTGAAAATATAATTGGTTTTGTGGTTAGATTGAAATGGGCAAACCATGACCTTGATTTTTTGATGTTTGATACGCGACAAAATTACACTGTGGATAGGGCTGCAAACGAACTAAGCCGCTCGGTAACAACTCGAATGAGCTCAGTTCATCAAGCAAACGAACGAGCTTGAGCCATCATTCTCAGCTCCTTTCATCATAAACGAGTCGAGCTCGAGCCACTTGATGCTCGGCTCGTTGAGCTCGCGAGCTACCATCTACAGTACATACAGTACGAATATGTATACTTACATACATATACCCATACCCATACATACATGAGTAGAGACACAATTTTTATGCTTACCTTACCACGTGCTTGCACACAATAACGTGGAGAGCCACACAAGACCTTGGCCCACTGCATATTCTAATAGGGGAGGAGTGATGTGGGCTCCCCGCCCGGCGTGCCCTCGAAGAGTCGCCACCCGGATTTTTGAGATGGATAATCCAAGAAACCGAGAACTCGTTTGAAAAAGACTTTTGGTCTAGCTAAAACGTCGAGACTTTGGGTTCGGGAGCCACGTTATAAACGGGGAAGGTTTTGTTAAAAAAAAAAAGCACCCCATTTGCCCGGTAAAACACTCTACTTAACATTTTCAAAGGGAAAAAATTTCGTGCATCTTTTGGAAAATGAAACTTTTTAATAAACAAGTAAAAGGGGAAGGGTTATGGGGAAATATATTACATTGATGTGCATGTGGTGCTCCCTATACAGAAATGATAAAAGTATGATGTTATGAGATGAAATATCTAACTGATAAACTGTCTAGATTAGAATCATTCTCACACGGCTTACCATAATACCGCGCACAGCCTTATGGTATGCCGCGCGGTTTACCTGCTTTGCTATCAGATTATCATCAATACCCAGAACAGCGCGCGGTGTGCTATATATTTCGTGCGTCATTCCTTAAAGATATCAGAAGATACACAACCGCTGATCCATCTTGGAACAGTACCATCTTTTCAAGCTATGTACGTAAAATAATTTTTAGTGCATTTGATCACTTGGGATGATCAAGAAAATCTCTTTTGGACATGAAACATGGCTTGTAGATGTGGTCCTATTCTGAAAAGTATTGATGACGGTATTTCAACAATACAAACAGGCTTGATGAAGGATGGCCATGATCTAGATTGTTTAAACAAACAAACAGAAACTAATAAAAGACCGCGCGCCTGAACATACTACACCGTGCGAAGCATCAGAATGCCGCATGACATGGTATGTCCAGTACAATGACTATTTTTGCTTTTGAAAATAGTTTTTAACCCAAAAGGGGTTAAACCTGACTACGGGAAAAAGTCTCCTCAGGGCGAGGACAGGGCCTAGCCCAAGAAAACTTGGTTTTTACCTTTGATCTTGAGCTTGAATGAGGATGGATGGTAGAGAATGAGTGTAGACAAGATTGGGTGAGAAAGGATGAGTATGGGTGAAAGTGGTTGTTGGGTGTCTTGGTAGGTAAGGTCTCATGGCTAATAAAAGACTAACTTTGATGGTGAGGAGAAAATTGGAGTATTTTGAGAAAGAAAATGCTTAGAGAATGTCTTTTTAAGACAACATTCTCAAGACTTGAAAGTGGGGAATGGGTGTATGAGCCAGGTGAGAAAGAGACATTGGGACTTAAGAGCCCCTTTCTCTTGAGTGGAGGGGTGTATTTATAGCCAAAAGCCAAGGATTTTGAATTCAAATGGTGGAGGTGCTTCCTAGGCGGGCTAGAAGTGCCTTTTCATCTAAGTCATTTTGTAGCTATGGCTCAAACAGGCATGGCCGACAGCTTACTGAGCCAGTCGAAACTTTTTCCTAAAATGCCATGCGGTTAAGCTCATGACCTCGTGCGGCATAATAAGTTTTATTATGCCGTGCAGTGTAGAAGTGTTCCGTGCTGTATTCTGGGTCCAGTCCAAGGCTTTTTGGGCTTATTTGGCTTTTTGGGCTAAGGAAGTCCTTTATTCAAGCTCTCAAAGGTATTATTTCCTTTATTTCATCATCGGGGCGTTCAAAGAACCTTTGAGGTCCGGATTGGGGTGTCTACAGTAGTCTCTCTCTAACGGAACTCGAAAACCATTGGTTGGTGCGAGTGGCACTTAAAGAATAGGCATCCCAATCCGTTGCTCTAAAGTCTTTGGACAAAGACAAAAACGCATGAAAACAGAAATGCAAGCAAATGACGATGTTGGTCACGCTCGTGGAGCTGCCTACACGTACCCTGTTTGTAGGGATTAGACCAACGTAGTTCAATCCGGAAAATGCAAGCAAAATGAGTCCCGGAAGACAAATTGCAAAATCATGCAATAATCTTGAGAAGATTGAGTGCCTGTAACGCTATATGTTGCAAGCATTCGCGAAACGAGTTCTCGGGGGACTAAAATTGAGACAAGTCCTCAGGGGAGAAAAATTGAGAGGAGTCCTCAAGGGACTAAATTCGATACGAGCCCTCGGGGGGCGAAATTTGAGAAAAAACGAGCCCTAAAAAGGCAAAAATTCGAGATGAGCCCTCGGGGGGCAAAATTTGACACGAGACAAGCCCTAAAAAGGCAAAAATTCGAGACGAGCCCTCGCGGGGGCAAAATTCGAGACGAGACGAGCCCTAAAAAGGCAAAAATTGGAGATGAGCCTTTGGGGGGGCGAATTTGAGACAAGCCCGTTAGAGGGCAAAAATTCATAATGAGTTCCGAAAGATGAAAATACTACGAGGGACACAAGCATGGCGAAAGACATGAATACGGCAAGTCCCGGGGCACAAAAATTTTCTTCTAACCATGGCACAACATTCTAATGGATTTTACTGCAAAACGGCTGGAATATTTGATTCCCGAGGAGGATATTGGTGGTAGGATTGATCGTGTTTCAAGAAAAAGAAATTAATCCTGTGGAGCCAAATGCCTTGCAGCTGAGCATGGTAACGCGCGGCGTTTCGACTTTCCATGCAACTTTTCAATTTTCAAGAACAGTCGGTTAGTTTAAGGGTGTCCATAAATACAAACGTGCCCTTTCGACGGTGGGGGCCTCTTTATAAGGATGGTGGTGCCTCATTCTATGCACCACCAACAAAATTCTCTCAAGGCTCTTCATATCTCTCCTACTTTTTCAAGACCAGATTTTTACTCAGTTCAGGAATGGCGAACGACGACTTGATGGCATGAGTGGTTTCCCTCAAGGCAGAAATGGCCCTTTATCGGGAGGAAATCGACCAACTCAATGGGCAGATTGCGAGGCTCATCTCCACAATCTGCACCCTTCATCGGGCTGTCTCCAATCTTCAGGACTTTGCTTTTGATCAACTAGACGACAAGCATGACCCTGAGTACGCGCCGGAGCGTGAGTTGGAGGATACCGCCAAGGATTCCAAGGGGAATCCGAATGGTTTCGACGATCGTTAGGATGGAGCGAATGATGCTTCTGGCAAGGGAAGCGATTGAGTACGAGGATGACGGGGTGGGGCCGGGGGGGAAGTAGGAAGTAGGGTTTCCCGTTATGCTTTTGTTTTTCAGTTCCTCTTCTTCCTTTTTTTTTTTTTTTTGAATGTAATGGAAATTTCCGAGGTCGCCTTGGATTAATGAATGAAAGTCCCCTTTTTCCCTCATATTTGTCTGCTTTCTTTTAGTGTTTCTAAGTGAACTCGAACAAACCAAACGCCATAATCTTGACCGCTCAGAAGTCCTTCAGGAACTCGAACTAACGAAACAAAAATAATGCCACGAGGGGCTGTATAACAGCACACGACGTATTAAATCCAGTTTGGTTCTCAAAAAATGCATCATTTAATGGGGACGGGGCCCAATAATGAATTTCAAAAACCCAACTAACTTTTGAATAGGGCTCAGGACCCCAGAATTCTTCATGTTAGGTCGATATGCCATGTGTGCATCCTGGAATGCCGTGCGGTGCTATGGGTTTAAAACCCGATCCAAATTCAATTCTAGATGAGCTGGTTCAACGAGTATAAAAGGGTGAGGCGTGCTCAGTACGCCCTACCATTTGAAATCTCACGCTCCTCTCTCTCTGCCCCCTTAGGTCTCTCTCTCTCTCTCTACTCTCGCTGCTCTCTCTCTCTCTACTCTATCTCTCGCCTCTCTCCTAATCACTCTATCTCTCTCATATTGTGATCATGGACGATATAGATGTGCCTGGCAGTGATCAACCTCCAAGGGCCGAGGTTACACCGCCCCTTTGGAGGGTGACGTGGTGACTGGGGATGTTTCGGAGACCCCAGGGGTTTCGATTTCAACAGCCTTGACCACTGTGGTGGGTGGTGATAGCGACTGTAGTGGAGGGGTGGCTGACGACGGCCAAGCTATTGAGGGCTAGGGTGCAATGGAGCCAAAGGATGAGGACGAGGTCGCGGGCCAAATAGAGGGTGCGGGTGGTTTAGAGGAGAGGGCCACGGAGGCCCATAGTGGTGGTAGTTCGGAGGGGGTAGCAGACGAGATAGAGGCTTCTTCCGTGAGATAGCCTCGGGCCGACTTGGGGAAAGACCCCGTTGTTGAGGAGGAGCCGGTGGAAGAGCGAGAGACGCCGAGGATGTTTACAGGTAATGGCAAAGGTGCAAGGTCATCATGGCCCACAGGCGTGGGGGAGTTTCTAGAGACGGCATCCCTTATAGACTTGGTTGAGACACTACGGGGAGTGCCTGGGCTAGCAGAGGCTTTGCTCTAGTCTCGTGAGAGGGAGCTCGAGGCTGAGCTCAAGGTTGGGGCCGTCAAGGAGCCATAGGGTGAGGAGGAGGCTGGGGACGAGGTGATCCCTTGGAGGAGTGTTGTGGACAAGGCGACGGCTGTCCATAGGGTCGTCGAGCTTTTGGCGAGGCAGATTACAGGTCTCTTCGGCACATGGTGGTGCCTTCACTGCTAAATGCTTACAGACCAAAGAGGACTGCCTACGATGAGACCTTGGTCCTGAGGGACCCACAACAGCACTTGTCCTTACGGTGAGACGAGGTATACTTGAATGCTTGCATTTACAATACAATGTACCATTCTTCTCAGTTTCTTGCTTCTGAATATTGTGCCTGCTTATTAAATCTTATCTCCTTATTGCCACAGGAAATATCGATCTCGTGCTACGGTGGCGCGGCTAACGTGCCAAAATTTTAGGAGAGGCTCCCAGAGACGGTGAAGGAGATAGTGAGAGAGACGGGTTTCGGAGAGTTCGTTAGTATCGAGACACGACGAGTAACCATCGCTAGGTGGTGAGGGCTCTTGCCAAGAGGTGGTGGGATACGACAAATTCATTCCACTTCACTTTCGGTGAGATGACAGTGACGCCTTTGGACTTTTCGGCGATTACTGGTCTAAGGATCGAAGGTGACCCTATTCCCTAAGATGCCATAGTAGGGAGAGACTCGGGCTTACAGAGGCATCTCTTGGGATACCTGCTGAGGGCGGAGAAAGGAGATACTCCGTATGCTCAACTTTTGGACTTTTGGAAGGAGCCTCCGGAGGATAGGGTTCAGGAGGAGCAAATGGCACGGTACTTCTTATTGTACTTGCGTGGTGCGTCTCTGTTTCCTAACCGGCGCAATTGAGTACACCTCTCTTTCTTGCTAGCATTGAGGAACATCGAAGAGATAGCCCATTTTGACTGGAGTGGTGCGGCTTTGGGGACGTGCTACGCCTTCATGGGGTCGCTTTCTTGAGGAGTGGGGAAGAGCCTCGGCTGCTACTGGCGAGTTTGGGAGGTATATCTCAAAACCTTGTTTTTCCTTAGCTGTCAGTTAGCTTTTCATTAGTCTTTGTATACCCTGTGTTAATTCTTAACCTTGAACTTTGTAGCTTTGGACGTACGAGGTACTTGACATGTACCGTCCCGCAACTTCGTGTCCCGACGACGTGATACTTCCTTGAGCCCTCCATTGGTCAAAGGAGTATCGAGGAGTGGAGAAAGGAAAGGGCGACTTCAACGCCTATCGGTTGTACTTGAACGAACTGTGTCCTGACCGGGTATCTTTGCTTCCTTGACTATTCAATTCATTCTTTTTCGTCAGAATACTGATATCATTTTTGACTACAGGTGTACTGTCTTATCTAGGAGCGATTCGACAGCCCATACGTGGCTCAGAGCCAAGAGGTGACGAGAGGGAGTGTGCTTTTGGAGTCTCCTTACGGCTGGCAGTGGCACTTGGGCGACCGGGTATCATGTTAGTCGTTGAGGCTAGACACCATCTTGGTTCTTGGACCACTCCCTTCTCTCATGCAGAGGAAGAGTGAATGCACGTTGGAGGAGATTGAGCGATTCACATGGCCCGATCCTAAGTTAGAGCCGCTCTTCCAAGCAGGTGCTGACTAGCAGAGTACCAGGCTCGGTACTTGATGTAAAGCTTTAAAATTCGTGCTGCTTGGGAGACGCGCAAGCAGGCGCGAGGTGGTAGAGGTGGTGGAAAAGGAAGGGGAGGAAGAAGAGGAGATGGAGAAAGAGGGGTGGAAGCCGTGGTGATGGCGCAGGCCAGAGCAGAGCCAGGTTGCCCACACTTTCCTGGACAATGGATGTGGTGACTGCTCAACGAGTCCCAGGCCTAGTGGAGGTTCCATGTCCTACAGTCGAGCCTCCGGAGTTCTTTGCTCAGGTATGACATGCTTTTATTCCTTTCGTATGCTTGCTACTGTCACTGCTCATCCTAATTAATCTTTTCATCACACAGGTGACTCCGGAGTATGCTAGGGAGATGGCGGCGGCCATGATGGGCTTGGAGTAGCTCATGCGGCAATATGCCATGGGCCATTCCCCACCAATACTGACTCACGTCGGAGGGTCGATGGTAAATCCTCTAATCTTAGCCACTTATCTGACTTTTTTCATTATCCTTATTCATGATTACGATGCAAATGCTATATGAATGTTACGCTATCGTAGGCTAGGGGAGGGGCTTCATAGGAATTACGCCAGAAATCTGTTTGCATGCCCGTGCAATAGGCTTCTTCTATTGGCTCTTGGGAGGGGCGGTCATCGAAGAGACAGCGACACTCTGGTGGCACCGAGGATGAGCCCATCGCCGTTTCGGACGAGATCGAGGAGCCTATGGACATTGACCTGGAGGATACTTCCAGGAGTACCATACCCGATGTTACTCGCACTCAGGAGGTTGCTAGTTCTGAGGCAGAGGAGGAGGTCTCTGAGGAGGACGAGGAGGAGGGCGAGGATGGCGATGAGGATGAGGATTAAGTTTCCTCTTTTGCTTTTTGCCTTTTGGTGGAGCCTGCATGCTTCATTTTGAAGGGTGCTTGTTCACCATTGGTAGATAGGATTTTGAGCATCGGGCTTGCAAGCCTCATTTTATATACTTCGACTCATGGATGGCCCGTATCTATACATAGAAACCGTTCTTTCAATGTCTTTGTCATTCAATCTCTTTTACTGTTGTTGTGTAAACAAAGTTGAGCAACTAAGACACTTACTGGAATGTACAACTAGTCTTTGATCACGAAACTGAGCCCAATATAGGGTTTACAATCAGCAAAGGAATAGAAATCAAAGAAGTAATCGAATAAACTCTGAAGAATTGACATTATATTTGAGTATTTACACAAACGGCCATGCTACAGGCTCAATGACGACCTTCGAAACTTGATATGTGACTCGAAAGCTTGACCTTATGTTTGGAACACACTTGAAAACTAGGAAAATGTTGACTTTGAAAGGTAACAACTTCAATTTTTGTCTTGAGACTCGAACCAGAACTTGGACTAAGTCACTTTTGGCCATTGTGACCTACGCGACTCAAAGAAACAACTTGAAACAGCCCAAAATGTGATTTGATATCTCGACACGGCTTAAGAATGGGATCTTATTGACTTTTTGTACTACGACCTCGAATTTCTAGAGTTGAGTCGAAGCGAAACATGCCTAAAGTCCCAAATACTTGTTGGAGTGTCTTCTGGTGGTTGGTGATGCCCCATGATGCCTCAAATCTATTTCATGCCTTTGCTGTCAAAAACTACAGAAATGCAAACATAATATGTCGTGCGTCTCTTCAAAACACCGTGCATTATGTTGTAAGGTATCGTAGGGTATCAATGTTACACCGTGCTAATTTCCCGGTTTCGATATGCCGCACGTTTTTTCCATTACGTCGCGCGTGATTGTTTTCCTGATAGTTTGCATGTTGCTGTTTCCCAAGACAAATTGCACGATGGTTAAAGTTTGACCTGTGCAATTGCATTTTTTAGCCAATGCATGTCTGCATTGTGCTTCTATGCCATGACCAAATCTTTTCCTATGCAAGACTCATGGGAAATTTACACTTTTTAAAGCCCAAGGCTCTTTGAAAGTTGAAGTTGTCCCCTCCATTCTTCCTCTAAATTCAGGTCTTCAACCTCAAATTCTTCTCACCTCACTCAACTCTTCTCTTTCTAAAACTCTTCCTTCTCCCAAATGGCACTTTTTCCCACCGGTTCGCTTCGCCCATGGTTGGTTTCAATGGAGGGTGTTGATTGGCTCAACTTCTGGGCCCATGGCCTCTACTCCATGAAATACCTTCGCAACTTCTATCTCCGCCCCGAGCTTTTGAGGGCAGCCCTGAGTTTCTGGGATCCAGAGGTCCATGTGTTCCGTTTTGGCGAGCAAGAGCTTTATCCCACTGTCAAGGAGTTCCGTCGCACTGTCGAGGAATTTCGTGCATACCTGGCGGCTTTGGCTCGGGGGAAGTCATCATCCCTTCTATATGTGAAAGCATCCATAAGGTTTTGGCCGCAGTTCTTGGATTGAGTGGTGGCACTGCCTGCTACTTAGTTAACGATGGTCGTCTCAACGTGATGCGACTTATTGAGATGTTCTCTCCTCCGGGTGATATTGCAGACATGACCTATTAGACTCGGCGCATGACTGCCCTTTGCATGTACCTGCTTGCGGCGTACCTTTTGGTTCCCTCCACCGGCCATGCCAGCTCGACACTAGTCAGTGTTGCCGTTTAGATTGAGGCCCGAAAGGACGTGATTCCAATGGTTTTGGCTGAGACATTGATGGGTTTAGACAAGGTTTGCTCTAGGGAGACTGAGACTTTCGGGAGTAGTCCTCTCCTCCTACAGGTTGGCTTCTCACTCCGCTCTCCCTTTCCAGGTTTTTCTTATGTTCTCATTTTGCCTCAGCGGTCGGCTTATCTTTCTACAGTTTCTTACTTGTTTTTCCCTCTTTTGCAGATTTGGCTTTGTGACAAAGTGAATGTGCTAACCATCCCTCCTCGCAACTAGACATATAAGGCTAGGCTACTGTCTCTTCGATGCTTTGAGTTTGCGGACAGACAATTTTCAGAGTGGGTCAACTTCTTTAGGCATTTGCGGGCTGAGACTATTTCTTGGAGGTTTCCGTGGCTAGACCTTCCACCTATGACAGTGCACTTCATGGGCCCCTAGTGGGTCGTCCTTGCTGGTTTGGAGGCTTTCACCTTATATATTCCCTATCGGATTCAGTGTCAGCTTGGCCTTTGGCAGGAGGCCCCTGCGGAGGTTATGGTAGATTTTGCTCTGCCTTTGTTTTGCCACTCCATTC
This sequence comes from Rhododendron ovatum, assembly GCA_019656835.1. NCBI lineage: Eukaryota > Viridiplantae > Streptophyta > Magnoliopsida > Ericales > Ericaceae > Rhododendron > Rhododendron ovatum. The sequence continues at coordinate 19,790,856 of CM033801.1, read as the reverse complement.
TCTGCAACTATCAGCAATTCTGGAGGACTCGCGAGGTGACCGATGCGCATCCCTACCCGTCCGTGGTGGTACGGGGAAGCTATCGGAAGTGGCTTAGGAGGGACATTGCCGCAAGGGTTAGGGCTCAAAGAAACTAACTCAATCCTACTACCCAGACCATATAATAAATTGTGGACCCTCTTTATTTTACCATGTCGCACTTTTTATTTTTTGAAAGTCATGCTCAGCCCTATGTATTAGAAGCAGTTATTATAATAAATGAGTCGCGGAGGGTTTCCCCCTCTTTGATTCAGCATTTTGAATTCAACCTGGATTTTTATTTTGATTGATTGTGATGTGGCTTTAGAGTGAGGCTGCCTACGTATCCTTGTTGCAAAGGAATCAGGTCATAATGTAGTTCAGCCTAGCGAGCTCATTTTGTTGTATGCCTTAATTTTTGCCTAGGATGCCCTTGCGGTTTTCAACCTAGTAGGCTTTTGCTCTAATTTTTGCCTGCGACTGCCCACCCTTGCGGTTTTTAGCCCAGCGAGCTTCTCTCAGGGATAGTAGCACTTGAGTTGATCCAGATTGACCAAAGTTGAAATATCGTTTCCATCCAAGTGAATGAGCGGTGTAGCTCCTCCGGACAAGATGGTCTTGATGATGTTTGGCCCAGACCACTTTGGTCGGAACTTTCCGCGTGAATCGTAAACTGGTGCCCGAATTTCCTTTAAAACCATATCGCCTTCTGTCAAGTTCCTAGGCTTCACCTTTTTATTGAATGCACGCGCAATCCTTTGTTGATACCCTTGGATGTGGTAAAGAGCTCTCAGCCTCCGTTCATCAAATAACATGAGCTCTTCGAACCTATTACTTAACCATTCTGCTTCTTGCACTTTGCACTCGATCATAATTCGAAGAGATGGAACTTTCAACTCAATGGGAAGTACAACCTCAATACCGTAAACTAAGGAGTAAGGGGTTGCCCCTGTTGGTGTGCGTACGGAAGTGCAATATCCCCACAAAGCTAGCGGCAACTGCTCATGCCAATCTCTTGTGAATTGAATGGTCTTTTCTAGAATGGCTTTGATTGTTTTGTTAGCTGCTTCCACGGCTCCGTTGGTCTGTGGCCGGTAGGTTGTTAACTAATGTACTTGGATCTAGAACTCGTCTAAGACTTCCTTGGCTCTTCCCTTGAAATGAACTGCATTGTCAGACACGAACGACTGAGGAACTCCATATCGGTATATGACATTTTGCTTAATAAAGTGCGCCACTTGAACTGCAGTTAGAGTGACGTAAGAAGCAACTTCTACCCATTTCGTGAAGTAATCAATGGCCACCAAAATGAATTTATGCCCGTGAGATGCCGCTGACACGATCCTTCTGATGACATCAATTCCCCATACTGAGAAAGGCCATGGTGAGGCATTTGATGCAGTTCGGAAGGTGGGATATGCGTGAGGTTGGCATGGATCTGGCATCTGTGACATCGCCATACGTATTCCACACATTCTGTCTCCATGGTGGACCAGAAATATCCCTGCCTGAGGTTCTTCTTGGCAAGCATCATACCGTTCATGTGAGGACCACACACACTTTTGTGAATTTCTTCCATTACCCTTCTTGTCTCTGCACCATGGATGCATAACTTGTGCATGCCGCAGTGCGATCTCCAATATAGATTTCCTCCACAAATGATGTATTGAGCCACCATCCTTTGGAGAGCAATTTTGTCTTTCTTGCTCGCTCCAATGAGGTATTCTCCTCTTTCCACAAATCTCCAAATGTCATAATACCAAGGGTGACCATCATCAGGCTCATCAACAACCATGACATGCTGGTGCACCGGCGTATCCCTTTGTTCGATCACAATTGGCCTTAGCTTCACACTGATAGGAATCTCAACCATCGATGCCAACGTTGCCAAGGCATCCGCAAATTAATTCTTGAGCCTCGGTACATGAGTAAAAGTTACCTTGTTAAAATGAGGAATGAGATCCTCAAGATCTTGATGGTACGACTTTAGCTTCTCTTCTTTGACTTTCCAATCACCATTGGCCTGTGACACGACCAGGTTGGAATCTCCCACCACTTCTAATTTCTTTAGACCAATTTCGATTGTTGCTTCCATACCTACAATGCAAGCCTTGTATTCAGCTTGATTGTTAGTGACCTCAAAATTTAGCTTGAATGCCAGCGGAATGAGGGACCCATCGGGTGCTATTAGCAACACGCCAATTCTAAACCCTTTCTGATTAGCAGCCCCGTCGAAGTATAACTTCCAAACATCTTCAGCTAAAGTCATTATGTCTTCATCCGGAAATTTAAACTCGGCATCTTCACCTCCTTCAACTAGGTAGTCAGCTAAGAATTCAGCAACAGCTCTTCCTTTTACGAACTTCCTAGTGACATATTTTAATTCAAATTCTAACACCATCAGTAGCCACCGTGCCATCCTTCCTATAAGAGCCGATTTCTCAAATAGGTACTTGAGGGGATCCATTCGAGAAATTAGCCTTATTGGATAGACTAGCATAATGTCTCAATTTCTAGGAAGCGCAGACAAGCGCCCAGCATCTTTTCTCCAACGGAGTATAACGCTCCTCACATCTGACCATCTTTTTGCTCAGATAGTAGACAGCCCTTTCAACCCCATCGTCTCCTTCCTGTGCCACCATACACCCCATAAAGGACGGAGGGACTGACAGGTATAGGATCAAAGGTTTTCCTGATGTGGGGGGCGTTAGTACCGATGGGTTTTGCAAATAATTTCGAATTGCCTCAAAAGCTTTCTGGCACTTGTCATCCCATCTGAATGGCACACCTTTCTTGAGTAGGCGAAAAATTGGTTCGCAGGTTGAAGTTAACTTGGCAATGAACCGATTGATAAACTGCACCTTGCCGAGGAAGCTTTTTACATCCTTTTCGGACCGTGGCAGCCCCATTTCTAGAATAGCCTTGATTTTTGATGGATCAACCTTAATACCTCGAGTGGTAATCATGAATCTGAGCATTTTTCAAGCTGTAACTCTGAATGTGCATTTGGCCGAGTTAAGGCACATCCTATACTTTCTGATTCTCTCAAAGAACTTCCTGGGTGTAGGTAAGTGTCCTTCTCGCTCCTTCGCCTTAACAATCATGTCATCAACATAAACCCTCTACTACCTTGTGGATCATGTCGTTCAACAAGGTCGTAGCGACTCGCTGATAAGTAAATCTTGCTTTCTTTAGCCCGAAAGGCATCACCCGGTAGCAATAAGCTCCCCATTCAATGATAAATGTGGTTTTTTTTTCGATCCTCTGGGGCCATGAGGATTTAGTTGTATCCCAAAAAATCATCCATGAAAGAAAGCAGAGTATGCCCAACGGTGTTGTCAACCAGTACATCAATGTGCAGTAACGGGAAGTCATCATTCGGGCTTGCTTTGTTTGGGTCCCTGAAATCAACGCAGACCCTAATTTTACCATCCTTTTTAGGGACGAGAACAACATGTGCGACCCACTGAGGGTATTCAGTTACTATTAGAAATCCTGCATTGATTTGTTTAGTGACTTCTTCTTTTATCTTAAGCACCCAATCAGGTCTCATATGCCTCAATTTTTGCTTTACGGGTTTTGCATAGGGATAAAGGGGAATCCGGTGTTCCACGATTTCATGATTGATTCCAGGCATATCAGCATACGACCATGCGAAAACATCCTCGAATTCTTTTGGCAAACTTATGAGAGCTTGACGCTCTTTTGCGGATAGCGCAGAATCGATTTGAATCATTCGGGGATTCCCTTCGTCTCTTAAATTTATTAAAACAACTTCTTCCTTTACAGGCTGAGCATGTCTCTCGTCTTCCCTTTCGACTAGGGATCGGATTTCTTTAGGGGTGTCCCCATCGAAATCGTTCTTTACATCATCAAGGTCGACACAATTTATTTCACAATCAGGGAAGTAAGCGGAATCAGGATCATTTATTTCATCATCAACAAAGGCCTCGGGGACACCATACATGTGGGTAGACTCGAATTCAAAGAACAGACGAGTTGGCCCAAGAGGCACCAACTCAAACTCGACGAACTTAGAAGACTCAGAGAACTCGGAGGACTCAGACTCAGAATCAGATCCATAACATGTTGCACTCAGCAGGAAAGTCCAATTCTTGTAATCTCCAACGGCATCCATGATGAGTGAAGTTAGGTCTTCAAGGACCTCTTGTCCTAGCATCAGCACTTCAGCTTCCATGACTGTACCCATTGGTTTGTCCTCTCCAAACAGGATCGCTAGACTCCCCATGTTAAAGACCTCAATCCAATCAGTTGGCTTCCCCAGTTCTTTTGCAACCTCAAATTCTTCTTCATTCTTTGGCCATACATCATTGGTGAATATCTCAAACCCTGGCAACAAAGTATTGGTTTCCTTATCCCAAAACAGTTCTGGTTGCCCCTGGTAGACTTGCTTTGCTTTCTCTTTGACAAAGTAGTCTTCCAATCTATCTCCCTTTTTCTCCTTACTGTCACCTGAAGATAGGTAGCCGAGATCGGTTGTGTGTATCAGAGCTCCGCGAGCTTCAAACTTTGTGGGTCCCTGTAAGTTCTTTCCTAGCCCCAAACCCGGCATATAGGACATCTTCTTCATTATCTTTATGGCGACATTACTAATGATAAAGTCATCGATTCTAACCGAGAAAACAGAATTGGAAGTATCCAGCAAGAAGCCTCCCAGAGCAATGCCTTCCTTCCTATGCTGAATTTCCAAGAGTGGGGCATTGTCTTCAGTAGGCGTGTGAATTTTAGAGTCTTCGTGAATAGTAAGCATACCTGCCTTAAGCCCCAAACAAATTTTCTAGTGGAGAGTGGAGGGTACAGTTATGATATCTAGTCGATGAAGCCAAGGCCTTCCTAACAACAAGTTAAAGGAAGCAAGGATGCTTACTCCATGAAATTCCACCTCAGTTTGGTAGGATCCGAATGTCAAAGGAAGCATAAGGGTCCTAACTACATCTCAACAGGTGTTATCATATGCTCGGACTATGACTTCTGATGGAGAGAAGTCCTTATTTTTGTACCCCAAGCAGTAAGCGAAACGGAGTGGGCAAACATTGATTGTTGATCCATTGTCAATTAGGATTATCGGGACCCATTTATCATGGCATTTCAAGGTGACATGGAGCGGTCTGTTATGATCAGTTCCCTTAGTGGGCAGGTCTCGATCAGTAAAGGTTATGGCATGCTTGATGGGTATGGTTTTAATGAGTACCACAAGCTCATCGGGGGTTATAGCGAAAGGAACTTTTAGATGAGAAAGGGCTTGAATGAGCCCTTCACGATGGCGAGTGGAGTGAACAAGTACATCCCAAACATACATTTTAGCCTGAGTCTGCTCGAGTTGTTGCTTGATCATTCCTTCGGGGGTTTTCTCAGGATGGGAGGGCTCTTTGGTTGGTGGAGCAAAAGGTTGGAAAGTGTTTTTAGTCGGGGTAGTGAAAGGGTTTGAGGGCTCTTTGGCTGATGGAGCTGCGGGGTTAGAGGATTCTCCGGTTTGGAGGTTGGGAGGTTGATAGATACGGCCACTCCTAGTCAAATGGTCAATCTGTCAGTACTTTGATTCTTCACTCCATAAGTCGATGGGAGCCTTGCGCTTGGTTCCAATGGTGGTATCCTGGAGGTTGGATGCTAGATCAGCAATAACCAGATCTTCCCAAAGATCCTCTGGCTTCCATTGTTCAATTTCCATTATTGCCTTGCTCACAGTCCATTCCTCATTTCCTACTTTTATGTTGACAACTTCGGAGCTGGCCTATGGACTCGCTTTGGCCCTTGGTTCGTCTTCCCACAAGTTCATCATGGCGACATCAACGTCCTCCGGGAAGGTGACCGATGGTTCAAATTCAACCTCTTCCATAATGTAATCCATGGGGTTAAACTCACTATTAGCTATCTCTTCCTCAGGCTCTAGAAATCCCGGATTTGGATGCCATGGGGTATGGCTGACATAGAAGTCTGGGCGAAATGGAGCAAGTTTCGGCCAACTGCAGGCTGCCATCTCAGGTTGGTACTCCTCAGTAAACATTGCAGGTAGAGAAAACATATCCAGCGGGTCATCTCTAGCTAAAAGTTGATACTCTTCCAAGGTTGGGTCCCATTTCCATTCGAGAACTTCTTGAGGAATCTGATAGTTCTCATTCTGGCCTTCGAACATCATGTATTTAGAAAGTCCATCGAGATGGTCAGCATGAACATTCTGCCAATCAACTTTCCACCCTAGTTTGAATGGCGGTTCAGTATCCCTCTTAAGGTTGGTTGCTTCAAATTCTTCCCAACAGAAACGAGGTCCCCCATGTATTTTCCCATTCCCATAGAAAGTAAAGAGCCATTTCCTCGGGAATTTCCACAATCAGTTTAGGTTCGGTATCAAGGATAATGAAGAGGGTTGGATTAAAATCTTAGGTGGCTTGGTCTGGGGTTAGGGCAATTTGGTTGATACAAAAAGGGGTGTTATGCTGTGGTAAAGGGTTTGAGATGGTATTTGGTTTATCTGGAGGAAGGGTGTTAATAACCTTATTGTCAATGAGATTCTGAATCTCATGACGAATGTGAATGCTGTTGTCGGTAGTATGGCCAGGCATCTAGTGGAATTCACAGTAAACACTTTAGTTTAGGTTTGGTGGAATAGTTTGTGGTGGTTGGAGAGGTTTTAACACCCTGATTTCTGTGAGTTTCTTATGTAGATCTAGGGGTGCTGAATTGGGTGAAGACTCGGTTTTGAGATTTTGGTTTTTTAAAGATTTGGTTAACTTCTACGAGTTTGGCGGATGAGGTTCCGGCCTGATTGGCATTCCTGTAAAGAACGTTGTTGTTACCAGAGCATGCTCTTTTGGACTTCAATCGTATTTCCTTTTTCTCTAAGGTACTATCCCGTAAAGCTTCATCTATAGCCAACCCAGAGTCATAGAAGGTTTCAAAGTTTGGGGCAGCTTGGGAAAGAACCATGTATGGGGCAAAGGAACTTGGCAAGTTCTTTGTTATGATTCGTAATTGTTCCTTAATATCCAGCTTGTTTTGCATTTGAGTGGCGTTGGCTCTCCAACGCTTTACAAAATCGACGAAACTTTCTTTCTCACCCATCTTAGTACTTTCTAGTTCCCTTGTGGTCATTTTTAGATCAACATTGAAATCGTATTGGGCTACAAAGGCTGTCCCAATATCTTCCCAAGTCCTTTTCTTGGATGGCTCGAGAGTAAGGAACCATTGCAAGGCAGGACCAGACAGAGACTCATGGAATAGTTGTGCCATAGCTTCCTTTTCGATTCCTCGCATGGTGAGAGAGCCAACGTACCCCGAAAGGTGTGCCTTTGGGTCACCAGTGCCGTCAAATTTTGCAAAGTCCACGCCTTTGAATTTTTTTGGCAATTTGGCGTTTAGGAATAAGCACAGCTTGTTCATGTCGACCTCTCATTTCCCAAGTCGCCTAGTTTCTTGAACAAACTCTTCTAGCTTGCTAATTTTGGCAATAAGAGTAACCAGCTTAGGATCTATAGCTGGCACTTCTTCTTTGGGCTGCTCAGGCTACGGAGGAGGCTTTGTTTGAAGCTTATCACTAATTTCTTGCATAGTTTCCATTACCATGATCAAGTCATTCTTCATGGATGCAACAGAAGCCTTGAGTTGTGGGTCGACATTGGCAATGGATTGCTTGAATTAGGCGTCCAAAGTGGCCATATTTTGCCTGAGCTCCTCCACCCCATTTCCTTGATCAGCCATTGGTAAGGGATTTTCAGGCGGGATTTCTGTTAATGGTTCTTGTGGTGTTTCTGCTGACGGTTGCCCTTCCTGTACTACCTGAACCTCAAATAGCTGAGTGCCTTCCAAGGTGTCGAACCTGTCTTTGAAGCGGACGAAATCAATTGGGTACAGTTTCTTCTCACAGGCGACCAATGTTTCAGGGCTGGCAATAAAGCAAAAAGGATCAACTCATAACTAATCTCGGATGCTCGCCCTGCCTTCTACATGCCTTCTAGAGATTAAACCTAAGACCAACCGTGACCTAGCCCCCACTTAAGGTGTAAGACCTGGTTCTAAAAAAAATAGAGAAAAGAAAAAGTGAGTTTTATATTTATGTGGACCTGAAATATAATTTGCTAGAATTATAGGGGTTTGGCTGTAAATACCACAAGTTGTATGTGCTGTGTGTGCACGTGGAAGACATTTGAGGTGCAGGGGTGCATGTGTGGAATGTGACAACGGGAAGAGGATTAGAAAACAAAAGGAAGAAGGGATAAGGGAGTAAAAGAAGTTAAAAACAAGATTAATAACTTACACGAACATGTGTCAAGCAATGAATCACTTATGTGAAGAGTCATCTTGGACTATAAAATAGATGGAGACAAGAACTAAAGGAAAGAAAAAAAGAAGAAGAAGTTCTGGGGAAACAAGGAGAAGTGTTTCTCCGTGGTATAACGGAAAGGAGAAAAGAAGGGGTGGGGGGGGGGGGGGTGGGTCAGAGATGGAATTGTGTAGAATAGGAAGAGGTAAGCTGAAGATAAGGGGTGTGTGGGTTTGGCTCGTTCAATATTTGTCGGTTGTTTATGTTGAGTTGGTGGCGTAAATCGCTCATTTGGGTATTTGGGTTGTACGATTGGTAGTAATTAATTGTATGTGTTAGCCATGGTGCTTGTAGGTGTGGTTTGTTACAGTTGATATCAGAGCTTAGGTGATAGATCATATATGGGATTGGGTAAATGATTAAATTTTGCTGCGACTTGAATACTTAACTTGGGTAGACGAATTTTGAAAGATCCTCTGAATTTTGAAGGATTTTTGGTTGTGGGGTTTTTGCGTATTAGCTAAGATTAGATTGGAAAAAAAATTTGTGTTAGATTTGGGCAGGAATTCTTTGGGGGGCTTGGAACCTATCTTATGGTAGTGTAACTTTTTTTTGAGACGAGTATGTATGAATTAGTGTTGTAACTAATCTTCGTTGGTACAAATTTCAGTTCGGTGGTTGTTAGATTAGCACCTATTTATCGCTTGAACTTGAGTTGGGTTGTTCGAGGAGCAACGGATTAATACAGTAGGTTTTGTATCAATTTGACAAGGTTTTAGAGATTGAATTTATAAGTATATATATACAAAAAGTGTGGTGTCTTAGCTTATGTCTATGTTTTTTAGTGTTTGTGTAGAATCTGGTCTTGAGAATATTATGGGCTGATTTTGGATCATAGAGCAACGATATAGTAATGGTTTCAAAAAAGAGAGAGTTTATGGTCACAAATTGGTGTATGTTTGTTGAAATTCATAACTGGGCAGTGGTGTCTTTTGTGGTTGCTTTGGGAAAATATTGGGTTCAAATTATTTTGTTGAGGAAAGTGGGACATATGAATCTTGTGTGGTGGTTCTAGTAGTAACTGAATGCCGGATGTACGTAAGCCTAATTTTGTATTTTGGTTTTATGTTGTTGTATAGTCTGAATCTTGATGGCCAACGTTGGCTGCAACTGATTAGTGGGGGAGAATTCTTACTGTTGTATATGATAAGCCGCATATGATAAGCCGCGGGAAAATTGGTTACAAATCCAGGAAACCTGACTATAAGTGCAAAATAAAAAAAGAGTTTATTTTTGTTGGGATTGGGATTATATATTGGAACTGTAAGTAAATGTACATGAATTATTAAGGAGTTGTGGCATGATTCCAGGATGGTTTGGGAGTTTGATGTATACATGAGTTTGTATAGTGCTATTAATGTTGTATTATGTTTGTTTGATATATGATTGTTGGCCTTTGTGGCGTGGTGTATAAGCCTTAGCGTGTGGCCTGTGTGGCGTGGTGTATAGCCTTAGTGGCGTTATGAATATGACCTTAGTGGCGCGAGTAATTAGCCTTAGTGGCGTGGATAATATTGCCTTTGTGGCGTGACAAGTATTGCCTTAGTGGCGTAAATATTTAATATTGCCTTAAATGGTGAATATTGCCTTAGTGGCGGCGTGACTAATGTGTTGATGGCATTATAGTCAAAATGTCAGTACTTGTTAATTCCAGGGCAATCCGGCCCGAGGTGCTAATGCATGTTATATTTGGGGCCCAAGGTGCCCGAAGCTTGTATATCATTGTTCGTTATCAGTTGAGATGAGATGTGATGATGAATTCTCTAATACAGATAATAATTTAAGTTCTGAATTGCTTTGGTTGACAAGTTTAGAGAAACAAGAATTGAAGTATCACGTGATGTGGTTGTGAGTTTTGGTATGCTTACCTATCACTAAACAATATGTTGTACACACATGGTATATGCTTAACGGAAGAGTTAAAAATTCTGGTAGTGCGGCATTGTTAGTTGAATTTTCGAGTTGGCGGGCATTGTTGTTTGAATTTCCGAGTTGGCCAGTGTAATACATTGTAATACTAGTGCATGTGTGCATGGAATTTTATTTTCTTAAGTGAACGAGACAAAATGAATGTGATTCAATGTTGTAGATGGTAAGGTGAAAAGCATGTATGGTTTCCTGTTTCGTTTTAGCGAGGGTGTGGTTGAATTTCAGGGCGAAATTCTCTTAGCAGGAGGATAATTGTAAGACCCGGTTCTAAAAAAAAATAGAGAAAAGAAAAAGTGAGTTTTATATTTATGTGGACCTGAAACATAATTTGCTAGAATTATAGGGGTTTGGCTGTAAATGCCACAAGTTATATGTGTTGTGTGTGCAAATGGAAGACATTTGAGGTGCAGGGGTGCATGTGTGGAACGTGACAACGGGAAGAGGATTAGAAAACAAAAGGAAGAAGGGATACGGGAGTAAAAGAAGTTAAAAACAAGATTAATAACTTATGAGAACATGTGTCAAGCAATGAATCACTTATGTGAAGAGTCATCTTGGACTATAAAATAGATGGAGACAAGAACTGAAGGAAAGAAAAAAAAGAAAAAGAAGTTCTGGGGAAATAAGGAGAAGTGTTTCTCCGTGGTATAACGTAAAGGAGAAAAGAGGGGGTGGGGGTGTGGGTTAGAGATGAAATTGTGTAGAATAGGAAGAGGTAAGCTGAAGAGAAGGGGTGTGTGGGTTTGGCTCGTTCAATATTTGTCAGTTGTTTATGTTGAGTTGGTGGCGTAAATCGCTCATTTGGGTACTTGGGTTCTACTATTGGTAGTAATTAATTGTATGTGTTAGTCGGGGTGCTTGCAAGTGTGGTTTGTTGTTACATAAGGTGTCTGTACAAAAGATTTCCGACAATCCTGTTTGGTGCTGTCAGGCAGGTTAAATTTCGAATACTTCGGAACCAGAGCCAATCTCCTTACCTTGACCATCCGAGGCAGAGCAATATAACTATCGGAATCTAGATACGCACACACTTAAGGTTGGTACTAGATCAAGGGAACCGTTCAGGCACGACAAACACTGGAGGTATCCCAAACTCCATGGATTTAGAGTCTCCTAAATTGACCGAGAAGAGACGAAGAATCGTAAGGGATCCCTATCCTCTAGCCTGCAGGATGCAATGATGTGCGAATGACATGTATGTACAGAAAAGAGATGCACATAAACTGGATATATCACATAAGTCCTAACCGCTGGTTCCTGTCTTAATTGGGAAGGTTCTATGGCTATGTACTAGTGCAAAGGCCGGTTTGGGTCTCAGCAGGGTTCCCCAGACTAGAGCCAAGATGTACTTCCCGTTGTCAAGTGTATTGCAAGACAATGGTCGAGCAGTACGATGGCTCATCATGGTCGAGGGTTGCCGGTAAACCGGGCAAGATTGCCAGAACAGACTAGCGAGGCTTGTGCGGTGTAGAGTGTACATGATAAAAGAGTGTTTTTTTCCAAAAGATGTTGAAAATCCCATTTGAAAATGTCTTTCAAGCTTGGCTCTCGCAATTATTCAATTCTTTGAAAAAAAAAGAGTAAGTTCCAAAGTTTCAAATAATATGAATCCCTAGCAGAGTTGCCACTGTGGGCTCCCCGCCCAGCGTGCCCTCGAGGAGTCGCCACCCGAATTTTTGAGATGGGTAATCTGAGAAACCGAGAACTCGTTTGAAAAAGGCTTTTGATCTAGCAAAACGTCAAGACTTTGGGTTCCGGAGCCACGTTACAAACAGGGAAGGTTTTGTTAAAAAAAAAAACCACCCCATTTGCCCGGTAAAACCGGTCTCTACTAAACATTTTCAAAGGGGAAAAATTTCGTGCATCTTTTGGAAAATGAAACTTTTTAATAAACAAGTAAAAGGGGAAGGGTTATGGGGAAATATATCACATTGACGTGCACGTGGTGCTCCCTGTACAGAAATGATAAGAGTATGATGTTATGAGATGAAATAACTAACCGATAAACTGTCTAAATTAGAACCATTCTCACACGGCTTACCATAATGCCGCGCACGGCCTTATGGTATGCCGTGCGGTTTACCTGCTTTGCTATCAGATTATCATCAATATCCAGAACAGCGCGTGGTGTGTTATATATTCCGTGCGTCATTCCTTAAAGATATCGGAATACACAACCGCTGATCCATCTTGGAACAGTACCATCTCTTCAAGCTATGTACGTAAAATAATTTTTAGTGCATTTGATCACTTGGGATGATCAAGAAAACATCTTTTGGACATGAAACATGGCTTGTAGATATGGTCCTATTCTGAAAAGTATTGATGATAGTATTTCAACAATATAAACAGGCTTGATGAAGGATGGATGCTTTAGACTGTCTAAACAAACAAACAGTAACTAATAAAAGACCGCGTACCTAAACATACTACGTCGTGCGACACATCAGAATGCCGCATGGTGTGGTATGTCCAGTACAGTGACTGTTTTTGTTTTTAAAAATAATTTTTAAGTCAGTTTTTAACCCAAAAGGGGTTAAACCTAACTATGGGAAAAAGTCCCCTCAGGGCCAGGATATGGCCTAGCCCAAGAAAACTTGGTTTTTACCTTTGATCTTGAGCTTGAATGAGGACGGATGGTAGAGAATGAGTGTAGACAAGATTGGGTGAGAAATGATGAGTATGGGTGAAAGTGGTTGTTGGGTGTCTTGGTAGGTAAGGTCTCAAAGCGAGTAAAAGACTAACTTTAATGGTGAGGAGAAAATTGGAGTATTTTGAGAAAGAAAATGCTTAGAAAATGTCTTTTTAGGACAACATTCTCAAGACTTGGAAATGAGGAATGGGTGTATGGACCAGGTATGAGAGAGAGATTGGGAATTAGGAGCCCCTTTCTCTTGAGTGGAGGGGTGTATTTATAGGCAAAAGCCATTTTGATTTTGAATTCAAATGGTGGAGGTGCTTTCTAGGTGGGCTAGAAATGCTTTTTCAGCTAAGCCATTTTGTAACTGTGGCTCAAAGAAGAGTAACCGACGACTTACTGAGCCAATCGAAACTTTTTCCTAAAATGTCGTGCGGTTAACCTCATGATCTCGTGCGGCGTAATAAGTTTTATTATGCCATGTGGTGCAGAAGTGTTCCGCGCGATATTCTGGGTCCAGTCCAGGGCTTTTTGGGCTAAGGAAGTCCTTTATTCAAGCTCTCAAAGGTATTGTTTCATTTATTTCATCATCGAGGCGTTCAAAGAACCTCCGAGGTCCGTATTAAAGTGTTTACAAATGGATACTCCTTGCATGTCTTGTGCCGATGTGGGACAAGTGTTGAGGAAGGCTGAGAGGAAAAATATTAGTCCTACATCGCCCAGCCATGAGAACTTACAATCCCTGTACTAGTATAAACTAATAATCCCGCTCCCGCACCCCAACGTCTACCGCGCAAGGGCGCCTCAGACAAGATTCGAACGAGCCATGTGAGCCGAGCTCAAGCTTTTGAACATATGTTTGAGCCGAGCTCGAGCCCACATATTTCAGCTCAATTCGAGCTCGAGCCGAGGAAAATTAAGGCAAACTGAGCTTGAGCAAGGCAAAACTCGACTCGACTTGACTCATTTGCAGCCCCAACTGTGGACCATTTGGGGTAAGAAGTTATTTTGGTAATGAAAAAAGTTGGATTGATGGGTCATCCGACTTCGGGCTTTAGACACTAATAATGACATCAAGGTTTAAACGAGCGGCCCTCCAAACTTTTGAAGGCCCATTTTTTTGGACTACACTCCAATTTTCTCATCCTCTTTTCTTTTGTGGTGAAGAGGAAATAGATAGACCCTTCAGTTCCTTTTTAGGTGTCCATTACGGTTATACGTGCCATTTTCAATGAATTATATTTTTTGACTTATATTACATTTTTTATTTTTAAAATCAGTCTAATAAAAATAATTAAGATCTATCAACAAGATCCATATTGCATATTTTTAATAGTATATATTGAGAGATATAGACAATTGAAAATGACACCTAAAATCGTAGTGAACACTTAAAGGGATGGAGGGAGTAAACTATAACAATTATAGTCATCAAAAGTCCTAAAACACATTCATAAATGTGTTTCGTAAGTGTGCGTGTATTTTGAGTGTAGTTGTTGACGACGTGTTATGCATTATGTATCTTTCCATTTTGCATGTTTTGGTGTTGATTTTAAAATTATTTTGCTAAAATGCATTCTGAAAAATGAATCGGAAAAGGGAAAACCTAAAAATCACCTATGGACTGAGCTTTTCTAAATTTTGAAACTCACAAAATTCTTTTGCAAAATCTATTATGCACACATCATCCAATTACACTTTTAAATATTTTTGTTATATATCTGAAAATCTATGATTTACACTTTACAATCTCAAATGTGAAAAATAACGGGGTTCTCAAAACAGAGATGCTACCCACACAGATTTTGTGCACAATTATTGTGCTCAATTATTGTGCACAAATCATGGTTTGGGCCCCTTTTGGATCACAAAAAAAACAATCTGAGCTGTTCATCAAATTTAAGGTATTTTTTCGATTGGGACCCGCGAAAAATCTACTCAATCCGATACTAATAGGTGCTTGATCCAAGCATCTAACTTTTCGTTTAGATTTAAGGATCCTGAAAAGTTAAATGATTGGATTGAGCACCTATATGTATCGGATTGAGCTGAATTTTTTGCAAGGGCCTTCAAAAAAATATTTTACATTTAATGAACGACTCAAATCATTTGGGTGAGACTCAAAGTGGGAACCACATTGTGATCCGTGCACAATCATTGTGCACAAAATTTGTGTGGGTGGACTTTCTGTACTCAAAAACCCATTTATTGAGCATCAGTTAATGGACACAAAGGCATCCATTTCAACACAAAAGAGACAAGGGTAAACTGAGTGGTAAATTGCTGGTGTTAGCCAGAGCCGGCTTATAGCCAAGGCGAGGGAAGCGAGCGCTTCGGGCCCCCGAAAAAAATTAAAAACGAGGGCCCCCAAATTTTTAGGATTCCTATATATATATATATATATATATATATATATATATGTATATGTATGTATGTATATGTATGTATGTATGTATATGTATGTATGTATGTATGTATGGTCAATCATTTCTCAAGAAAGATTAAATGCATTGGCTATGTTGTCTATCGAGAAGGAGTTGGTGAAGCAGCTTGACTATGGAGACTTGATTAGTGCGTTTGCAGCAAAAAGTGCGAGAAGAATAATTTTCAAATGATGGAGTTTGAGGTATTGTAATAGTTGCATTTTTTTTGGGATAATTATATGCTTCTATTTTGTAATGGTAAATCTTTTGTGTTGGTTTTTTTTTTTTATGACTCTTTGTAGATAATTTTTGTATGAAAAATATAGGGTGGCCTCATTCAAGAGCTTCGCTTCCGACCTCCAAAACTTATGAGCCGGCCCTGGTGTTAGCGATTTCCGGTAGCCAATGAACGGTCAAATAACCTTATGTTATTTGACATCGAACAACTAATTACAAGGGAGGCAGGTGCAATTTCAGAAAAATAGAGTGCTGTCTGAAATTGTTAGAAATCTCAGGGGAGGTAGGTGTAATTTTCCGCAATGATGTCGTTCACAAAGGACCTCCCAATGTTGTGTTACCGATAACTTATTCAATGCCCCTAGGGCACCTCTATGTAGTGTCTCGGATCTCTTCTTAATCATACATTTTTATGTAGTCTGAGATTAAGTGTTAAAATCCCACAACAATATGTGATGAGAGAGAGTTTAGATCGAATACCACCACATAATGTCCCAAGGACACTGAACAATCTATCGTCGTTAACATAGGCGCACATCTTTACCTTTTTGACAATTCACAAATAGGAGTAATAATCGTCACAAAGCTACCTAATACTACTCCACCAATTATCAGCTATACTCATCAGCTACTACGTACTCCAGCTAGACCACATCCCAAGGACAATGTAGCTCCGCGCCTCGCACTGGAGAGAGAGAGAGAGATGGAGAGAGAGGGGCTGCTATAGGACAATACTACCATTTTGTATGGTATGCTATAAAAATGACAATACACAAAAAAAAAAAAAAAAAAACAATTTTTGTTTGTTTTTCCTCTTAGGGGTCAGTAGGTGGACGAAGTTTCCGTCCAATCCTACTTTGTTCACTTTGGATCTTCAGACCCAATCTTTTATTTCTACAAACGGTTTTCAATAATTTTTTTTCCTTAATTGTTATTCTCATTTATCTATTTATCAATCTCCACTCATTATCCGAAAAATCTCTCTCAAAATTTAAACCAAATACTAAGTCCAATCTGATCTAGTTTGGGTCATTTGTGAGCCTCGTTTGGCCCCAAAACTATAATTCAAGTTACTCATTAATTTTGTAGAGCTCCTCAGGGGGATTATTCACAAAGAGATTAATTTAATTGGAAATCGATAGTTCTATGAATAAAAATACATTTGTGCATGAACCAAATACAGTTATAGTTAAAATTTCAAATAGTAATATTTTTTTGTCCATTTGCTTTTCCTTCCACAAATCTATGCTGTCTGCTATGCCGAAAATAAAACAGCCAGGAAAAAATCAAATATGTTAACGGTTGTGTTGGTTGAGAGTTTAGTTTAGTTTAGTTTTGGTGGTGGGTGGAGAGAGAAATAGAGTGTCGGGGTTCAGATTTAGAGGGACCTTCGCCTGGCATAATACTCCTCTTCCGTTGCTCCGCCCGTCCGCCTGGGAACCTGCAACCAGTCACTAGGGCTTGGAAAGCCCAGTGACCCTCCGACGATCAAGTTAGATGTAAGGAGAGAAGTTTAGGTCTAGGGTTAGGGTAGAGTGGCGTACCTCTTTAGGTTAGAATCCCTTCGTATTTATAGACCTAAGTTTACTTGGCCTCCAAGGAAGCGCGTGGGAGTCACGCTTAGGTAACCGCCTTCGGTGACGTCATAGGTGATGCACTGGATAAGGCGGTTACGAAGCACATGGCCAAGGTGGTCCTGTCTGCCACGTGGCGCCCTTGGTCCCCTTCTGCCAGGTTACATTCTTTCAAGAGATCTCAACAGAACGCATGTCTCGGTCATTAACCGAAGTGATAACAGGAGGATCTATACCGAGTCGGTGGAAGTAAGCGTATCTTCAAGGACTTGCCTGTGTAGGACTAAGGATTGTTTCAACCATAAGTACTCGGTTATCGGGAGTCTATTTACCGAGGTAATAACCGAAGCTTCCACAATAGCCCCTCAAGCCCCTGGAGCTTTGCATCCCTACTTCAGGGTCTTGATCCCATATAGGAAGTATTAGGCCTTGATGAGAGTGCTTTCCTCGGTAAATTCCACTCATCTTACGCCAGGTAGGGAGAGCCACGTGTCAGCGATCGCCGAGGTCTCAGGATGGTAAAGCTGTCTCGGCACGTGCCCTGTCAGTTGATTATTACGAAACGTCGCTTCGGTGACACGCGTCATTACACCATTGGTTCGTATTCTCAGCGCCTATCCTCGGTGCAGACCCCTCAATTCTGGTCGTTCGATGGCTACACGTGTCAGAGATCTAACGGCTCGGTACACGATGCTTCGTTTCCCGCGCAGATCTTCATCTCCCATTATAAATAGATGGGCCAGAGGATGGATGACTACCTTCTTTCTGCTTCCGAAGTCGAACCGCCGCCGCCATCTGTTTCAAGCCTTCAATCGAGCTTTTTAAGCATTTTGGGAGCAGATCTTTGACACAAATCTCAGGTACGTCGATCTTCAATGTCTGGTTTCTATATTTCGATCATCTCCTTCGAGTTTTCTTTAATACGATCCACATTTTTCATGCGTCGTTACTGCTCCGCCGCTCGCCGTTGTTCGTCCTGCGGCAGCGCTGGACGTTTTTCTGTGTTGTTCATAGTTTTACCGAGGCCCAAATTCGACCCGAGGCCTAAATTCTTCCCAAGGCCAATCTTCAACCCGAGACCATAGAAACAATTATTGGCCTCGGAGACCTCCCCCGGGAAGAGATTCCCTGAAATATTCTGAAGAGTGATGACCGTTCCGCCCCCTTTATTACTAGGTCGTGCTGCTTTTCCCTGGGCACATAGCTAACGGGTTTTTGTACATCTTTTGCTAGGTAGGGGCGAATGGTCATTGAAGTCTCTTCGGACAGCACCAGTAGCAACACTTCTGCCGAGCTTGAAGAGATCTTTGCAGAGTGTCGTGCCCAAGCCGTTTACCGACTCCCTTTAGAGATCATCGAGCCTTCGGACCCTTCCAGACCATTGCGCCCAGTCACAGCCTTTGCCCCCTTGGAAATGGAAGCTCCTAGCACTTCTGGCCACGGTCCGGGCCCATTTGCCGACGCCCCGGAGGAAGTCCGAGGACGAAGGAGGCCGATGAGGCCGTGCCCCTATCTCCACCAATACTTCAATGGGACCCCGGCTGCCCTTGCCGAGTTCAGAAGGGTCTATAGTATCCCTTCGGACGTGGAGATCCGACTTCTCCCAGAGAACAACCCTAAGACCCTCCCTCACCGACCAGGGGAGTTGATTTTTCCCTTAATGGCGATCACTGAGGGAGGGATCAGGTTCCCCCTTCACCAGTTTGTCCGACGAGTCCTCCGAACCCTTTCTCTCACCTCTTCACAGCTTACAGTAAACTCTTACCGAATCATTACAAGCATCATTGAATTGAGGAGGCAGTTCAACCTAACTTTCGGAGTTGAGGAGCTCTTCGGAGTGTACCTCTTAAGAGTTAACTGGGAGAGCAGTCGGTATTATCTCTCCTGCAGGACGGGTTACGACACATTCCTTGTTGATCGACTCCCGGACTCCGAAGAGTGGGCAAACATCTACGTCTCGGTGACCGGCAACTTTATGTTCGGGCCCGGGGAAAACGCTGATACCACTACGAGGGTGCAATACGGGACCGGGGCTCCTGGTCGGTAGAAGTTTCTCTTCTGTAAATACTTATGTTTTTGCTTATGCTCTGCGTACTTTGTGCTAATCATTTGTTTTCGTTTTGCCTTGCAGCTGAGGGGATTGTTCAGCGGCTTCGGGAGAGAGCAGACCGAGCCCGAATTTCAGCAGCATACGCCATCCCGATCACCAGCCGGTATGCTCCAGAGCTACTCGGGTACGTCCCTACCTACACGTGCTTTCTGAAAAAGAAACCGAGGCAGCAAGGGGTACCGCGGGCAGGCCGAGGACGAGGCCGAGGAGGGAGAGCCGGCAGAGGAGCAGGAAGGGGAGAGAGGAGGGCAGGAGAGGAGGCCGAGGGTAGCACATCCGCGCCTCGGGGGGTTATACGAGAGGAGATCAGTCGAGAAACACCGGAGAGGACCGGCTTGAGTGCAGAGATGCCGGGTACTGGAGCCCGAGAAGTTTTGGATCTTAGGCGCCGAAGGCCCGCTGGCCGAGGCAGGGGGACGGTCCCCGGTACTCCTGGTGCCGGGACTTCAAGGGCGCCCCCTGTCTCACCACAGGAGCCCCCGGAGAAGAGGCCCCGGCGGGAGGAGGGAGCCGGAGATCAGGAGACGATCCTGATTGAAGAGGAGCAGGGGGAGCCCCGGGGGGGAACCGGTGGGGCAGAAGAAGGAACTTGGGTCAATCCAAGGGAACTCCCCTGGGCTCCCGAGTTCAAGCACTTTGCTGGCCGGCCGATCCACCACGCTGATAGCGTCAAGAACCTCGGTGTGGCCTTCGGGATGCTCCAAGGAAGTATTCTTCCTAGGGACGCCCGGGCTGTCACCGGCTTGACCGAGGACATTACGGCCAAGATAGCTCAGGCCCTCTTCACTGTAAGTTGATCGTTTGCGTTCCATTTTCTTCAATCTTAGAGGTTTGCAATTAGTTGAATCTCATATTTTTTGTTTGCAGGCTGGAGCTCGGGCATTGGCTATCAATGACCGATGCAGGGAGCAGGAGGAGAGGAACGACAAGCTTACTCGGGAGCTGGCTCAGAAGGAGGAAGACCTCAAGCTGGCTCGGGAGACTTGCGATCTTTACCTGGCGGACTTTCAAAGGTGCGACAGGGAGAGAGTGGAGGCAGAAGCCAGAGCCGCCAAGGCCGAGGAGGATGCCAACACGTTGCGAGTCACCCGGGCCACAGAGGTTGACTTCGCAAGGAAGAGGGGCTACGATGAAGGCTGGGATGCCGCCGGAGTAGAGTACAAAAAGCAGGTTCGGGAGATCGAGGTCGAGCTGCACCGAGATCGTTTCTTGGATGGCCTTCGGTACGGCCATGAAGCCTTGTTGAAGAAGCTCAATCTCCCGGATGACTCTGATCTCCGAACTCTTCCCGAGGCGCCTCCCGAGGAGCTAGTCCTTCCAGAAGAAGAGGAGGAGGTGGTGGAGCCGGCGTCCGAGGACCAAGGCCCTGGGAATCAAGCCGATCCGAATGTCCCTGCGCCCGAGGACCAGCTCGACCATCTAGCTTGCTCTTAGGATAGCTTCTTTTTTGTTGTCTTTGAATTCTAACTTTTGGCTGGACAGCTCCAGACATTTAGGAGTTCGCTGTTCCAGAGTTCTGTAAATATTTTGATATTGAAGCAGTAACTTTTGTTCAAACCCATAGTTCTGTGAATGAATGCTTTCTTTTCTTGAATGTTTATCTTTGGAATGCTTTGAATGATTGGTTTGCTCCCTAGGTTATGATGCCCCTGCTTTGGTGAAACTTGAATTTTTTTTTAAAACCAAGTGTGACCGAAGCATTAACCGAAGCATTTTGCCAATCGTAAAAAAGATAATCAAGTGGTTTGGATCCGCAGCCCCTACTTTAAGGAGGGTCGGTAGGGACCGAATCAGGAGCAGTTATTTAATAAATTGTGTGCTTGAACGTCGGTTCAACGGATGGACCTATCGAACGAACGCGAGATCGTGCTACTGCTAGGGGACGTAGGCCGGGAGTACGAGGGGGTATGGCTTGCGCCATAGGTTCGTAACACAGCGAGTTCGAGCAGTGGGAATCTTCTGGCGGGTCGGTTTAAGGGGCTCGGGGGAAAAGCCGAGTATCCTTAAAGCGAGTGGTCAGAAATCCAGATGACCGAAGAGGCCAGGATGACTTGGTGGGAATTATGCCCGAGGGTAACACCTATGGTGGAGCAATATCCCTGAAGTCGGTATAAAACGGTCCGGACAAGAACGGACCAAGTCAGTAATGTAAACAACCAAATTCAAATTTTTAGGAATAGAGCCAATAGAAAGGAATTTTCATTCAATACTTGAAGTGCTGCTAATACATAAGCAAATTGCCTCCCATACTTGTTTAAAAGAAAACGTAACACAGGAAAGACTGAGAGGGCTTCGGTAACCGAGCTTTATCCGTAAAACTTCTTCAAGTTATTAGCATTCCATGTTTTGGCAATGGGGGAACCATCCAACTTTTCCAACTTGTAGTTTCCTGATCCGAGGTGTTTAAGGACTCGGTAGGGGCCCTCCCAATTGGGCATGAGCTTTCTCTTCTTGGATTTCTCCACCACCTTTTTCCAGACAAGGTCGTCGGGCTTAAATGACCTAAGGCGGACGCTTCGGTTGTAACCCTTTGCGACCTCCTGTTGGTAGGAAGCGAGCTTGATTCTTGCATTTTCCCGCTCTTCTTCGGCTAGATCAAGGTCCGAGGCAATGCTGCTATTATTAACCGACTCTTCAAAATTTTCCGTGCGCATTGTTGGGAGTCCGACTTGGAGAGGGATGACCGCTTCCATGCCAAATGCTAAAGAAAAGGGCGTGCGACCAGTGGAGCGCTGAGGAGTAGTACGGTAGCCCCAGAGGACCCTAGGTAGCTCTTCGGCCCATTTTCCCCGTCGTGACTCGAGTCGTCGCTTGAGTCCAGATGAAATAGCCTTGTTTGCAGCCTCGGCCTGACCGTTACCTTGGGGGTAAGCCGGGGTGGAAGTGTCCCATTTAATACCGTATTCGTCAAGCAAGGCCCGGTACTTCTGTCCTGTAAACTGCCTGCCGTTGTCTGTAATTATGGCAAACGGGACGCCGAAACAAGAGATGATGTTTCGCCATACAAAGCGGATGACGTCTGTTTCTTCGATGGTGACGAGGGGCTCGGCTTCGACCCATTTCGAGAAATAATCAGTTGCGGTTAGGAGGAACTTGAATCCACCCGGAGCGACTGGGAGCTTTCCAACGATATCCATGCCCCATTGGGAAAAGGGCCAGGGGCTGGTGAGGGGGCTGAGGTCCCGGGCCGGTTGATGGATAATGGGAGCGAACATCTGACACTTTTTGCAACGCTTGACAAACTCTTTTGAATCCTTCTTCATTGTTGGCCACCAATACCCCTGAGTGAGGGCTCGGTGGGCCAGGGACCGTCCGCCGGAGTGGCAGCCGCTGTCGCCAGCATGAAGCTCTTCAATGATCCCCGGGACTTGATGGGGGTGTGCAACCAATAAGTATGGTCCGGTAAATGATCTTCGGTAAAGCTTGCCGTTGGGATTGAGCCAGAAGAGAGCGGCTTTGTTTCGGAGTCGGTGAGCTTCCTTTTTGTCAGCTGGGAGAGAGTCATCTCTTAGGTAAAGGACAATTTCGTCCATCCAGCTTGGGCCGAGCTCTATGTTGAGTATCTCCTTATTTAGTTCTTCAAGCTCGAAGCTGGGCTTGTCAATGGAATCAAAGGAAATAGAACGGTGTTCCGAGGATGAACATGCCGAAGCGAGTTCTACAAGGGCGTCGGCGTGGGCGTTCTGTTCCCGGGAGATGTGTTCGACTCTGATTGCTTTGAAGCGTTGAATGAGCTAGACTGTGGCGCTGAGGTAGGTACGCATGCGATCGTCCCGAGCTTCATATTCTTCGGAGAGTTGGTTGACCACCAACTGGGAATCACTGTAAACCACGAGTTCTTCGATGCCAATGGCTTCGGCGGTTTTGAGTCCGGAGATTAATGCTTCATATTCGGCCTCGTTGTTGGAGGCTGGAAAGTTAATAGAGATTGAGCTTTCGTGCAGAACGTCGGAGGGTGAGAGGAGGACGATGCCAGCACCGGCGCCTCGGCTGTTGGAAGCGCCATCGACGTACATTTTCCAAACGTCTCCATGGAAGAGCTGCCATGCTGTGCTAGGGTTGGCCTGAAGTAATGCTTCGGTGCTTGGGGTGGGAACCGAAGCGGTTGTGTTGGTCGGTGTGAGCTCGGCGATGAAGTCGGCAAGCACCTGAGCTTTGATAGCTGTCCGAGGCTGAAAGTGGATTTCAAAATTTGCAAGCTCAACGGCCCACTGTGAGATTCGGTTGGAAAGGTCGGCCTTCCGCAGGAGAGACTTGAGGGGGAACTCGGTAAGGACGATGATACGGTGAGACTGGAAGTAGGGAGCGAGCTTCCTGGATGCTGAGACGAGGGCAAGGACAAGCTTTTCTAATGGTAGGTAACGCGTCTCGGCTGGAGTCATTGTCTTGCTGGAATAGTAGATTGGCTGATGATCCCGATTCTCCTGTCGAACGAGGACCGAGCTGACGGCGTGCTGAGAGACAGCAAGGTAGAGGAACAGGTCCTCTTGGTCCCGAGGAGTGACGAGGAGGGGAGCTTTGGAAATGTACTCCTTGAGTTGTTGTAGGGCTCGGTCGCAGTCTTCTGTCCAGTTGAAGCTCCGTCGGCTGCCTTTTAAAAGTGTGAAAAATGGCTGGCATTTATCTGAGGAGCGGCTTATAAATCGGTTCAGGGCTGCGGCCATGCCAGTCAAACGCTGAACATCTTTCTTGTTGTGGGGGGCCGAGAGCTAAGTGATAGCAAGGATCTGGGAAGGGTCGGCCTCAATACCGTGTTGGGAGACGAGGTGGCCAAGGAATTTGCCAGAGCTAACGCCGAACACGCACTTCTCAGCATTGAGGCGGAGCTTGTGTTTCTTGAGTATCTCAAAGACTTCGGCGAGGTGGGTAAGATGATCACCGGCGCGCAAACTTTTAACCACCATATCGTCGATGTAGGCCAGCATAGTGTCGCCTAGTAGTGCTTCGAACATCTTGGTAATCATTCTCTGAAAAGTGGCCCCGGCGTTCTTTAGGCCGAAGGGCATAACCAGGTACCCGAAGATGCCATGGGGGGTAATGAAAGCCGTGTTCTCAACATCGCCTTCACTTATGGCAATTTGGTGGTAGCCCCGGTACGCATCCAAGAAGCTAAGACGCTCGTGACCGGAGGTGGCGTCGACGAGCTGGTCAATGCGGGGGAGTGGAAAGAAATCCTTTGGGCAGGCGTCGTTGAGGTTTGAGTAATCAATGCAGACTCGCCATTTACCGTTCTTTTTCTTGACTACGACGGTGTTGGCCAACCACTTTGGGTATTGGACTTCTCTGATTGCCCCTGCGTTCAGGAGTCGGTTTACTTCTTCAATAACTGCTTCGGAATGATGAGGGGAGGACCGTCGTGCCTTCTGCAAGACCGGGCGTTTGGCTCGGTCGATGTTGAGCTCGTGGCAAATGAAGGAGGGGTCGATTCCAGGCATCTCGTATGGGGTCCAAGCAAATACTTCGATGTTATGTTTGAGAAAGGCTACCGTTTCATTTCGCTCAGTGTCACTAAGTGAGGAATTGACAAGGAAAAAACGGGAACCGTCCTCGGTTATTGGGATGGTGGCCACGTCTTCTATAGTTTTGTCGTCGGGGGGTCTACCGACGTCTTCCAAGATTGGGGTCTCGGGGACTTCAATGAGGTTAATCCGAGAGGTCTGTTTGTTACTTCGGACGGCGTTGATGTAGCATTTCTTGGCCGCTGTTTGGTCTCCGTACAAATCTTCCTGTTGCCCATGAATGCCAATGAAACGGACCACTTGGTGATAGGTGGAGGCAATTGCCTTGAGCCTATGCAACCAGGTGCGTCCGACAATGGCGTTGTATGGGCTCGGGACGTCAACTACTACAAATTCCATTTCCAGAGTTACCAAACCGGCACGAACAGGAAGAGTGATCGTACCGATGGGCCAGACAGGAGCTCTGTTGAAATCGATAAGAGGAACTTCGGAGGGATGGAGGTCGGTGTCGGGTATCTTCAGCTCCTTGAACAGAGAGTAGTACATTACTTCAGCCGAGCTGCCCTGGTCTACGAGGACGCGTCGGACATTGAAAGTTCCGATGCGTAGCGTGACCACGAGGGCATCGTTGTGGGGGAGCTGGATGCGGTCGAGATCCTTTTCAGTAAACGTTATCGTCCATTTGGAACCGTCATTGGTTCTGGGGCGTTTTGGTTCGGGACCGACCAACATGACCTGCTTGGAGGAGGAAGCTTCGTTTAGGTCAGCACGGATGATGCGAGCGGCTTCGGGGTTTAGAGGATCGTGTATGACATGGATTGTCCGAACTTCTTCTTCGGTATTTGCTTCGGTCCTTTGTGCCCGAGCCGCTGTCTTTTCCTGATCGATGAAATTGCCGAGGTGGCCAGCAGCGACAAGTTGCTCCAAGTATGCCTTGAAGGGCTTGCATGCTGTGGTGAAATGACCTTGTTCGCTGTGGTAACTGCGTCGCACAATGGGATTCTTGATTTTGCTGTTTTCGGTTCCCATCTTTTGATTTGGGAAGGAGAAAAAGGGCTGATCCTTCACTTGATCGATGATTCGGTAGATTGGTATGGTGAAGACGATTTTCTCAGCGTTGAAATCGCTGGGCTTCGGTCCTCTTCTCGGTGACTGCTTGATGGTGTTTACCTGCTTCTTTAGATTTGAAACAGGCGGGGGAACCGGTGTGGAGGCCGAGGCGTTTGTAGCTTTTGAACTTGTCGGCTTCCCGATGCCTCTCTCTGCCTTCGATTCAATGAGCTGGCACCAACCTTCGATACGAGTCATAAGGTTCTTCATTGAGTTTGGCTTATGGCGAGCGAGGTCGTCATAGACTTGCTCATCTTGGGAGGTAAGACCGAGCTTGAATCCTCGGGCAAAGATGACGCCGTCGCAGCCCTCTATTTCATTGAACAGCTCCCAATAACGACCGGCGTACTGTCGAAGCGTTTCATCGTTTCTCTTGCGGAGGGCTAAGAGGGAATTGATCTCCTTCTCATGTTTGTTGCTTGTTACGAATCGAGCCATGAGGCATCGCAGAGAGAATCAAATGAGGAGATTGACCGAGCCGGGAGTTGATTGAACCAGGTGAGACCTAGGTTACCGAGACTCGCAGGAAACACTTTGCATAAGAAGGCGTCGTCCGAGGGTTCATTCCGAAGAAACAGAGACATGACGAGTTTATACTGAACCAGGTGGGTGTACGCCTCGGTCTTGCCGTAAACTTGGGTTGGGTGAATCCTTTGGGTGGGGTAACCGAGTCGATCTCTCTCGTAAAGGGAGAGGTGGTGAGTCGTGCAAGTCGTGCGTCGCGATGAGGTCGGATCGAACGGTGGGGACCGTCTGGACGCTCAGTCGCTGTACGCTTCTTGGGAACAAGCTTGTCCAATCGTTCATATTCCTTTTTATCAGGGGCAGTGCTAACCGATTTCCTGGGAAAGCGGTCCTGGAGGTGGTGGCGGTAGCTATCCCGAGCAGAGGGCTCGAGATGCTCGGTGATTGGGCTGCTGCTGTGTGCCCCGGCAGGGTTTGTGATGATAGGGCTTCTGGCTCCGGGGCCCTTTAGGCGCTCGCGGTATCCCTTGGTCTGGATCTCTACAAGGCCGTCATCTCCCCTGGGCGCCCTTGTGAGGCTAGGGGTAGATTCCCGGCCTGCCTTGCCCACCTGTACCGAGTGAGTGGAGGAGGCAGAGACGCTCCCAGCACCGAGCCTTTCGAAGGCCGATGGTCTCCTTCGAAGTTGCACGGGGGAGCGGGAACGGTCTCTGTGCGATGCGTCTCTTGGGGCTCGAGTGTCCGCTGCTCTGGGTGACTCGAGATGATCTTTGGCGGAAGGGCGAGACCTACGCTCTAGCAGGTGGCCGACTTCATGACTGCGAGGTGATGTGCGACGTTCCTTTCTTCCTCCGCGGCTTCCGGAGGAATGAGATGGAGAGATTTAGAGGCGATGTTTAATCTCTGCCAATTCATCCCTCACGTGACTGGTCGCGCTCCATGGCCGTTGTGAGGTCATCGATCTTCCGCTCGAGATGGCGGACGTAGGAATGGAGCTCGGAAGATGGGCCTGCTTCTGGTCCTCCGGCGCCGATTCCTATTGATACGTGGGTTTTTCCTAGGGCGGCTGCTCCGCCGGAGGCCGGGCTGTGATCCACGAGGGAACCGAGCCCGTGGGTGGTTCCTCCGTGGTGAGCGTCATCGATTTCGACCATATTTGAACCAGGAATCGTCGAATGGAGCAGAAGGAAAAGCGAGGATGTTGGATTGATGGCT
Source organism: Rhododendron ovatum (assembly GCA_019656835.1). NCBI lineage: Eukaryota > Viridiplantae > Streptophyta > Magnoliopsida > Ericales > Ericaceae > Rhododendron > Rhododendron ovatum. Next base: position 19,763,340 of record CM033801.1, on the reverse strand, counting down.
AGGTCCCCAGCGGAGTCGCCAATTGTCGGGGTTCAGATTTAGAGGGACCTTCGCCTGGCATAATACTCCTCTTCCGTTGCTCCGCCTGTCCGCCTGGGAATCTGCAACCAGTCACTAGGGCTTGGAAAGCCCAGTGACCCTCCGACGATCAAGTTAGATGTAAGGAGAGAAGTTTAGGTCTAGGGTTAGGGTAGAGTGGCGTACCTCTTTAGGTTAGAATCCCTTCGTATTTATAGACCTATGTTTACTTGGCCTCCAAGGAAGCGCGTGGGAGTCACGCTTAGGTAACCGCCTTCGGTGACGTCATAGGTGATGCACTGGATAAGGCGGTTACGAAGCACATGGCCAAGGTGGTCCTGTCTACCACGTGGCGCCCTTGGTCCCCTCCTGCCAGGTTACATTCTTTCAAGAGATCTCAACAGAACGCATGTCTCGGTCATTAACCGAAGTGATAACAGGAGGATCTATACCGGAGTCGGTGGAAGTAAGCGTATCTTCAAGGACTTGCCTGTGTAGGACTAAGGATTGTTTCAACCATAAGTACTCGGTTATCGGGAGTCTATTTACCGAGGTAATAACCGAAGCCTCCACATAGAGTAATGATTTAAGATAGGAGTAATGATTGGAGAGAGATAGAGAGAGATGTGAAAGTAATAATTGGAAAAATATGATAATGATTGGAAAAAGAAGTAGAGTAATGATTGAAAAACAAAACTAAAACAAAACTAAAATGGCAAACGAATAAAGCCGCGCGTTCATCGAGCTTTTAGATGTTCAATCAAGTATATTTACCGATTGACAAAAAAAAATTCAAGTAAAATTCATTAATTTTAGTTATTTACTTGACGAGTTCTACAACAATAACCTTTTTTAATCATGTCGTGAACTTGAATGTCCCAAAACGAGTCCAAACTGGACATTAGGATGCTGGAATGGAGCTTGCTCCTATGTGGGGTGGTTTTTGTACCCTCCACCAATAATGGCTTGTGGGATATAAGCAACTCTCTCTCTCTCTCTCTCTCTCTCTCTCTCTCAACCAAACAAACAAATTATAAAACTCGCGTCTTTGCTCTAATCTAGTCCATGGGATCAATCGGCCCCATTCCGTCAAGGTTCTTACTTAAAATACTTATTTTTCACTTTATGAGATATGTCATTCTCTAATAATATATCACCTTTAATTCAAAAAATAAATTACTTAATTATTTTCCTTAATGGAACGGGGCCTCAATCATGAGCATTACCATTCTGATGGCTGACAGTATACAGATGAGAAAGATGCCTTATCAGGTCGTTAATGATGTCCATTCCATCCTATCTAGTTCTCCTTAATAATATTTTTGCTGTTTCAAAAAAAAATTTGATGTCCATTCCCAACATAACATCTTGTTATACTAAAAGAACATGCACTGTAACGCTCATAATTTTAGGAACGTTAAATAAGCATTTTTCATAGAAAATAAATAGAGTCTGACTCATTATTACATCATAACTCTTCACAATGATACTTTTATTAAACACGGAAGGGAAACTAAGGCTTCTATCTACTGCTCCGCCTGCTCCTCCATTCTAGCCAGCTCCTCGGCTTCGAAAACTTCCAAGGTGTAGAGTTCACCTTGTTCATCTACATAGTCTGACACATTATACCAGTGTCGCCAATATAATATGTCAGGGTCACCAAAAGTAACACCATGAGCTATAGGAGCTCAATAGAATAATTCATACTCACTAACCCTTAACTTACAAACAATAGATCATAAAATTAACGATTTTCACATAGTACATGCATATTTGACAAAACAGCTAACAATGACACATCCACATTCATTAACCAAACTAACGTTGGTATCCATGATTTTCTGAGTTTCTCCTATGCAACATTTTGTAGACCGTGTCACTGGTTTCACTTTTCATTTACCAAATCAACATTTACAAAATCGTTTGTAACACACTCAACCTCGGTTCCGCATTCCAATCTCCTGAGTATCCTCACAATGGTTTCGCCGTCCCGAGTTCCCATTGGCACACAAAACTTTGCATTGGCTCCTCTTTGTAGATAACCAAGCTACACACCCAACCTCGGTTCCGCCCGTTCCGGTCTCCCGAGTATCCTCACAATGGTTCTGCCGTTCCAGGTTTCCATTGGCACTCACACACACACACCACACGATAGGCTACCACGTCTAGCCACATTGTGATTTTTAAACCATTTCTCTTTTTCAATCACATCTTTGCATTAACCACACCCTATGTGTCTTGTTTCTACTTTTTCGATTTCTGTGTCTCATTTTCGTGCAAAGACTTCGTGGTAAGACCTTTGTATACTATAAATCATTTATTGTAATCTTGAAACTAAACTAGCAAGATCATCCAACTCTATATTACTAATCATGCTCAAATCACCACTTAAAGCATAATACAACATGTACGGACGCCTTTAGAGTGAAAATCACTTATGCTTTATTGTACATCAAAGCAAATAATCCTAGTAATCACGTATACATGCTCATAACCATCCTCGAAATCAAAATATGAATGCTTCAAATTAAACGATTGTAATAACTCTGACTTTTAATAAATAAAAAGTCATTTATTATTCAAGTTATTATTTAAATTGTTTGGATTGCTTTGATTTTCTTTTATTTTCCGGTAGTTGGTCATAATTACACTTTAGCCCCTCACAGATCGTTTCTTGACTTTTAAGCCCTACTTAGCAAGTCTAATTAGCTTCCAACCGGCTTGTTAAAGAAACCAAACTAGGAAGTTACCTAGTTACTTTTTCCTAACCATAGATGGACCATTTTGCCCATCTTGAACCTTTGAACCTTTTCAAACCCTAGACTAGAAATTGTTTAATTATTTTCTTTTATTATTTTGGTTTTATTCTTTATCTTTTAGACAATAAATGTTAGGGGAACTATTATCCATTGGATAATAGAAACCAAATTCTTTATATTAAAAGGATTCAATAAAAGATTTGGGCAAAGTACTTGAAATAGACTTTTATAATTATTTTAAAGGTACTTTTTGATTATTTTACTATAAAGGTTTCCTAGTAACTATTGTCCATTGGACAATAAAAGTTAGGAGATTTATTACCCAATGGGTAAAAGGGTTAGTCTTTCATCTAGTACATAGGATTGAATAAATTAGTCTTTTCTTAAACCCCATGTGATAAAGTACATATATTTTATTATTTAAAGTACTCATCATTTATTATCCCTTGGTTATTAACCATTAGGGGATTTATTACCCATTGGTTAATAGGTTAGTCTTGCCAACTAAGTACTAGGCCTATTAAACTAATATTTTGTTAAGATTCGCGAGAGTACAAAGTACACTATTATATTAATTAAGTATTAGTACATTTTGTATTAGTTTAATGGGAAATCTTAACCTTTAAGTCATTTTGGATTTCAAAGTACCAAAGTACCCATTATTTTATTTTGTGTTCATGCATTAGTAGTATATATATATGTGTGTGTGTGTGTATATGTACCATGCAAGAGAGAGAGAGGAGAGTGAGCCGAGAGAGAGAGGGAGAGGAGAGAGTGAGCCGAGAGGGAGAGAGAGAGGGAGAGAGAGAGACAGAAAGAAGAAGGAATGATGTGTGCCTTGACATTGATCTCCCTTGTACTTCAAATTTTTGGTGGTTATTCTTCCTAGCTAAATCTTAAACCCCATTGTCCTCCTTTGTACATCTTTCAATTGTTTAAAAACAAGAATCTTGTACAAACCTCCTTTCTACCACAAAATCTTCCAAAGATCAAATTTCAAGGACTAACCTAGCCATGCAAGCCTACCATTTAGCCTTTGATCTTCCATGCAACCTTGAGTTATTGGAATAAAAAAATGAGACTTTGAAAGAGAGAGAGGGGGCCGGCCAAGAGAGAGAGGGAGGGAGAGCTTGCCTATAAATAGAAACTCACTCCAAGCTTTGAACTCACACCTTCAAGCTTTGCTCTTCCTTCTCTCTAGAAATTTTAAGTGTTCTTACTTCCAAAGTTCTAGTTTTCTTGAGTTCTTGAGCAATACCACCAAACCACCTCTTAAAACCACCCGTAGATCTTTAAAGTAGTCCATATTAGTTAGTAAAGTTGTTTCTAGGAAAAGAAAGTACATCTCTTTTCCTTTCGAAGCAAACCGACGCCGTTACGCCGCCGAATTCAAAAATTGACGACCAAATCTTCATAGCCGACCACCGCCAAGAAGAACGGTAGTTATCCTTATCTACTATCCCGAATATAAAGTTGTTTTGTACCCTAACTCTAAATATAAGTTCAATAGGAAGTAACTTTGATCATTTCATTTAAAGTAGATAAGGTTATCTTTTGTTGGGAACGTATGAAATGCATGATGTTCATTATTGGTGATTCAAGCATGTTACGTAGCCTAGAGTTGGATGATCTTGTTGGATTTATTTTGAATTTCGATAAATGCTTGTTTATGTGGAAAGTCCTACACCACGGAGTCTATGTATGATAACGTGACACGAGAATCAAGAAAGTAGAGACATGACACCTAGGGTGTCTTAACAACGATGAGAATGTGTTTATCCAAGGGAAAAAATATTTTTGAAACTACATAATGACCGGTTTTTGGTGACATTATGTGAGTTGTGTGTGTGTGTGCCAATGGGAACCTGGCGTGGCGGAACCGTTGTAAGGATACTCGGGAGACCGGCGCGGCGAAACCGAGGTTGGGTGTGTGGCTTGGTTATCCGCGGTATTGAGCCAATGCGGTTGTATGCCAATGGGAACCCGGCGCGGCGGAACCATTGTGAGGATACTTGGGAGACTGGCGCGGCGGAACCGAGATTGGGTGAGTTAAAAAGGAGTTTTGGCAAAAAGGAAAGTGGAATAATAATACGGTTTACGATGAGTCTAAATAATGAACACAACGTTAGTCGAGTAAGGAATGTGGATTAGAATACTTGTTTAGACTATATGCATGATCTAAAGTAGAATTGTTGTTATTATGATCTTTCGTTCATAAGTTAAGGGTTAAAGGGTAACGTTTATCTTATTGAACGTTGTAGCTCACGGTGTTGTCTTTTTGGTGACCCTGGCATATTATATCGGTAGCGACACGGATATAATATGTCAGATCTCATAGATGAGAAGGGCGAGTTTTATACCTTAGAGGCCTTCGGAGCCGAGGAGCTAGCTGTGATGGAAGAACAAGCGGAGCTATAGTTAGGAACCTTAGTTCCCTTCCGTTTGTAATAAAAGTACTTCTTTTAAGCTTTGTTGTAATAAAGAGCCCGACTCAGTTTATTTTTCAATAAAATGTCTTATTTAACGTACCCAAAATTCGGGGCGTTACAACGATAAATTCCTATCTTTCAAAATCTGTTCTTTTCTCCTTTGTAGGAAGTTCAAAATAACATATATTTATTGGAGTAAAAGTCGGTTATTCCACATGTTCATTCCTCCATTAGCAAAAATAAGTTTATTAACTAACATGCATTTCAAACGTATAAGTAATATACAACTTCTAGTTATACTAGAGAAGTGAGTAAGGATAATCTATCGTTCTTCTTTGCGGTAGGGCGGCTACGGGAAGTAAGTCGGCTATCGAACGGAGTAACTTCCTATGGTGATCTTACGATATCTTCGAAAGAGAAAGGTTTCTCTCGAAACTAGTTCTTGACTAAAACTACTAACTTTTGGAATCGAAAGGATGGTCGAGTGGAGGTCTAGTGGCGATCTTGAATGAGTTTCTTGAAGAACTCAAGAACAAAGGAAGAACAAGCAAGAACAAGGCAAGAACACAAGAATTCTAGAGAGAGAAGTTGAAGGGTGAAGGTATGAGTTGAATGGCATGAGGGGGGGTCCTATTTGTAGCAAAATTTGGCTCTCTCTCTCCCTCTCTTTGTCAAATGTTTTTGCTCCATGGTCTTGTCCAATTAAGCATTTCAAGCATGCCATGACTTGTCAATCCAATTTAGGTTCAAAATCTAGGTTATCATGAAGGGTTTTGGCATTGTCTTGTCCTAGGAGGGTTTACTTGCAAGGAAGAAGAAAATGATTGGCTAGGTTTATGTTTAAAGAAGCCTAGAAATGGGTTGTCAAATTGTACTTAGATTGAGTGTGAGGTCCCTCTCACTCTCTCGATCTCTCTCTCCTCTCTCCCTCTCGGCTTTCTCTCTCTGTCTCTGTCTCTCTCTGTCTCTCTCTCTCTCTCTCTCTCTAGTACTATGTATATCTTATACATACATATATATATCTAGAGAAAATCTAGGAAAGTAAGCCTTGGAGGGTGACTATTAGGTTCAAGGCTATTAGTCTTAGATTTGCATGTATGACAAGTCTAAGTCATGATGAAGGGTTCTAATGATTGACTTGTCAAATCTATGTACTCATTGGAAAGTCTTATTTCTATTACTCAATAGATAAAATTTTTTCTAGCAACTATTATCCAATGGGTAGAGAAATATTGATGGTAAGTAAGGTTGAAATGACTAGACATAAAGTATAATGATTACCTCCCTAGGTCTGAAAGGTTCAATTAGGGTTGAGAGGGATTCATAATGCTCAAAGATGGTCAAAAAGGTTCATCTAGGGTTAGGAGATTGTAACTAAGTGAAGCAGTAGTTCGGTTCCTCCAACTAATCAGTTGAAAACTAATTCTACTTGCCATGTAGGACTACTAGCTAAGAAATATAACTTTAAAGTACTTTAATCTAATTATGACAGATTATTAGAAATTAAAAAAGAATTTTAAAAGTATTACCAAGTAATTAAAATAAAATTTCAATATTTAACGAAACTTTTTAATTACTAAAAATCAGAGTCGTTACATGCACTCACATCTATAATTTACCAAAATATAAAAAAACCAAAAACAAAATAGACACTCCATCACGTCAAGGATTTAAATATCAGCCGCTATATATGTAGCTATTTTTTGGTCCTCTAGTACCACTACACCCCACTATACTGACCCTACAAAAAATCCACACCTCTATTGGCCGATTCCCGCTACAGATAACTTTTTATCCGATTTTTTGCCTGCTTCACAACTTCGGGAGCTTTGGGGCCAAAAATAGTTTAAAAAAATTCACGGTCGCGACACTCGATTCCCACTACGTATCATTCGATACTCCTACTACGCATTCCACTACTACAATATAAATCCCTGCTTCCATCTGATTTTCATTGGTTTTCAATTTCAATCGATTCTGTGGTTCTTGGGTTTTGATACATTTAACATAAAAAAGATTTTGTGAACCAGTCTGAAATCACTGTACATTCTTTATAAGTGCACTCATTAGTACCATTTGGCCCCTTGTGATGATGCTAATTAGTACTATGCCAGACTAGCTTTGTAAGATTATTTCATTTCAATGGCATGCAACTTAATTTGACCAAAAAAAATAATCCCCTTAAAACTGACCACTAATTTCGCTTGTCACGTACCCAGTTTACATGTCAAAACCAATTTAGCTAGAAAAATCTACAAGTGTTTGTGAAGATTATTTCAAAACTCTTCCTATTTTGTTGCTTTTCCACATCTTAACAACAATTCAGTGGACTGTTGTTAGATTGAGTTTTCCATTGTAGCATATGCAAAGCATATAATAAAGTAAGTAACAATTATAGATGTCAATTCAAACACGATATTTTCTAATTAATAAAACTTCTTTTTGCCAATCAAAAAAAATAAAAATAATAAATTTCAAACACGATATGAATATGATTGAGATTTGAGAGCACCTCCTACATGTTCCTCCATTTGATCTCCTACTAGCTAGGTTTGTGATTTCAAATAAACTCATCAACAGCAACCGTTTTGATATTAAATAAAGAAAAGAAAAACATAGACCTTCTTAAACCCTGATGCATTGTAAAGCAACAAATATCATTAATCAGTATCAGTCACTTATATATGATTGCTGACTGGATGAGCATATATATAAATATTAAAGTTACTCATCTCGCTGTCTAACAATTTAAGCTTTTAGAAAATCTGAACGTTGATATATAGATGTGTAGCTAATAAGACATGCGCGATTACTTGAAGAGGCTGGTGCAGGTAGTCTTTGTTTGATCCCTCAGTGATTGAGTTCAACTCCCACAAGAGTCGGTCTGAGAAGGTGGTATGTGGTGGTTGCGGCTGCAAGGTGGAGAACTGAGAAGCTAGATAGTATTGATGGTTTTGATTTTGATAATTTTGTTGCTGAAAGATTGAATCTTGTTGTGAGTTCATTAGCCTATGAAAATCGTCAGCTACTCCATAGTTGGGCACCAAAGACATATTAGAGCCTGAAATAAAGCCTGTGGGGGTGCAATTAGGGACTAAAGAGGAAAATGGTGGTGGAATATTGAAACTAGGGTTGTGTTTGGAAAGCACTTCTGCGTTGCTACTGCTACCGCTTGTTTCGCTCATTTTTTCAGTTTCTTGATCAACTTGAGATTGTTGTTGTAATGGAAAGGCTTGAAAGTTATCCATGGAAGTGTGCTGGTTTTTAACCAAATGTGTCGTGCCCCTCGACGAGGATGCCCTTGTCGCGACTGAACGAGGAAGTGATTGATGGTCTTCAACTCCGGGTCTCTTGTAGACGCGACAAAGTGATATTTCAGCCTGGAAATTGATAATGTTTTATAAGCCAAAGAGTTGTGATTAATTTGTTCAATAACAAATTTCACCAAACACAAGGGAGAAAACAAAGGTTATGGGTTGGAATGGAGTTTCTACCAATTTTCTTTTCATTATTTCTTTGTAGTCTTTTTCTCTAGTCTTCATCTGGAATAATTTCCAATATTTTCTATTGCTTGAATGTGTCTTAAAATTGAGTGAACTAAACTCATAACTAGTCAGAAGCTACACATGCAACAATAGTAGGAGAAACATAAAAAATTATTTCCAAAGTAGTATGTTTTCTTGGGACACTTTGTGATTCTTGTGAACTAGGTTTAAATCAAAACCATGTGAGTGAAACCAACCCTCCAATGTATTGGGTGTCTGTAGTTGGCATCTTGTCAACTAGTTTACATAAAACATCGAAGGATTTTATATAAAACATCGAAGGACTGAGGGGTAGGTTAAGTGATGCGAGTAGCAACATTAGAAGAGTATTATCCTCTTCGAAGATCTCTCAATACATTTGTTTTTCCTACTAAAAGGATTTCATATATTCTTTTATCTTTGTGATAATGAAATTTTGTTTTCTGTTCAAAAAAGAAAAAAGAAAAAAAGAAACCAACCCTTCAATACTCCATTGTTGTTAGGCATTATGGGTGCTGTAGATGTGCTATAGATGCGTATACAAACATTATGTAGGGCTTAAGAAGTGTCCTAGTATCTTTTCCTTCTAAGTCACGTCCTTTCTTTTGATGGTTTTGTATTTTTCAACTTCAATTAATTTATTTACCTTTTGTAGTCTTTCGGTTTCATGTTGGGGCAAGCGGTATTCGTTCATTATCCAACTACTTCGGATGCCTTTTGGAGCCTTCCCTGAGTAGAAAACAAGGGTCTTCTTCAGCCCTATGGATCTCAAGTTCTCACTTCGAATCATTCTATCAGCTCCCGTAGCCTTCCAGTATCCAGAACTTGTTACACGATTGGGCCGGTCCCCATTCCGATACTTCCTGTCTCTAGGCACATAGAAGAACCATTCCTTTTCTCCAATTGCTGCCACGGCTAAAGACGAAACAAACAAGTTTTTAAAACTTAGCAAAAAATCCAACACAATTATAATGGAGAAAATACTGAAAACCAAAGGAAGAAGCTATATATATATATCGGGCCGGTTCCGGGGACACCTAAAAAAACACCTAAAAAAACACCCCATAGCTCCCGATCAAATTTTGATGATCCGAGCCGCTCAATGTGATCAGAACGTGATTTTAAGGGTACCCGCAAGAAATCAGCAAAAAAAATGACCGGGAAGGGCTTGATCCGAATAGTTTCGAACGGTTTTTTATTGAACGGTTCAAATAAAAACTGCTTAAATCAAACCTTTCCCGGTCATTTTTTTTGCTAATTTCTCTCGGGCACCCTTAAAATCACATTCTGCACACATTGAACGGTTCGGATCATAAAAATTTGATCGGGAACTTGAGAATGAAATTATGGGTGTTTTTTTAAGGTGTCTATTGAACCATTCCGTATATATATATATATATATATAGAGAAATTTTCAAGTGAGGGATCCCTCATTTTTTTAAAATGAGGGACTTTCATTTTCCGATAAAATTTTGAAAATCCGAACCGTTCAATGAGTGCAGAATGTAATTTTAAGGGTTCCCGCGAGAAATCAGCAAAAAAAATAACCGGGAAGGGCGTCATCCGAGCAGTTTTTTTTGAACCGTTCAATGAAAACTGCTCGGATGAAGCCCTTCCAGATCATTTTTTTTGATGATTTCTCGCAAGAACCCTTAACATCACGTTCTGATCACTTTGAGCGGCTCGGATCATCGAAATTCAATCGGAAATGAAAGTCCCTCATTTTAAAAAAATGAGGGATCCCTCACCGGAACCTAACTCTATATATATATATATATATATATAAGTGTATTGTTAGAAATCTTTTTGGCCGATAGCCCAAAAAAGGGTTAGATCCTTGTATTGGCTTGATACGTGAGAAAATTGGCAGATATAAAAATGCGAAATAAGGGAAACTCAAAAAGATAACGAAAAAAAATGGAGAACTGTCATTTCTTCTCTATACTTGCTACCTTAAGCTACAATGAAATAAAAAAAGTTAAATAAATTCGGAATGAGGCATGAAACGATAAGAAGTTGGAGAAGAAACTACTCTGTTTTTTGGCCATTGTACGCAAGAGAATTCAAAGAGTAAAATGACAATAAATTGATTAATTCGATGAATTAATTAAGTCATTTATATATTGATACCTAAGAGAATTGAAGAGTTGAAAGATCACAAAACTGCAAATAGGGTGCTCAAAAGGACAAGATGAGGTAGCCAAAAACATAAATATAAAATCAAGGTACGTGTACGCTCAAAAGCCTTGAATTACTTTAAACAAAACACAAAACACAAAACACAAAAGTATTCTAGAGGGTCATAGTGACATAGATCACGAAATTCAAAGAAATCTGAAATGCTTATAACTATGGCTAGGAAGAACCATTTGACATAATGGAAAATTACACAGAAATTTTTTTTGGAGAACTAGGCGATATTGAAAGCAAACCCATTTGATATAATTAAGAATAATATATATATATATATTCTTGTAAACAAATTGGGAGAATTAGGAAAAATTGAGGTTAAAAATCATTTGACACAATCGGAGAATGATATGTGTATATGTATGTATGTATGTATATTTAGCTTTTGACTCATTGTAAACGACTAAACCCCCTCCCCTTCAAAGATTAATAAATTCTTTTCTTTGCTGATAAAAAAAAATGCATATATAGCAATAATTGAAGAAATTTTGGAGAAGTAGACCAAATTCAAGGAGTACATGGATATCATATATTACGAAACTGCACAAAAGAAGAAGAAGAAGAAGATAATAAAAGGAGAGAGATGGGGCGGCAGGCCAAAGAATACCAGAAAGTTGCGAGATATAGAGACGATTAAAGTGACGAGTTCAGTGAACCAAAATAGGATTACTCCATATAGTTATACCCTAATTAAGTAAATTAAACCCATTTGACATATTAGAAGATTCTGAGAATCGGTTCCCATATATATATATATGACTTCACCAGAATCTGAAAGCGGAAGAATTGCAAAAGGGGTTTCAAAGAGAGAAACAATGGGGCAGGCAAAGAAAAAATACCAGGAAGTTCCCAAGGGTCATAGCGGTAGAGATCAAGAAAAGTGATGAGTTCAACATTGAAGCGTTTTCCCTCCACCTTACGGCGAAGGTAGAACTCTATGAGTTCTTCTTCGGTAGGATGGAAGCGAAATCCTGGCATGACCATGTCATGGTCATGGCCATGGTGGTCATGATAGTGGTGGTGATCATCAGCCTTGCTGTTGTTTTCTTGGCTAGTCATGGTTGCTGCAATTGCCATAAAAACTTAACGCTTCCAAATGACTTGTAAACAAGGGCATGTAGTAATAGTAGTCTTTTTAAGCTTGGTCCTCCCCCTCAGTACTCCTATTTATACGGAGTAATAGACTTACTGTACCCGGCCCTTTGAGGGTGGTGCAAGTTGTAGGTGGGAAGATAAGACTGTACATGGTTAAAATTAATGTTGTAACTTGTAACACCAAACAAAGTAATAAAATCTTATAGCTTTCGTGAGAGTTTCTTTTGTTTATAGCTGCCTAGCCTTCGTAAGTGTTAATTTGTTACGGCTTAAATTACAAATTGAATTTGGTAAAATTGGAAGTCAAAAGCATCATGAAGATTCCCAATATCAGCGATCTTAGTTTATTTGAGATGAGATATTTATATGAGAAATATTTTTATATATTATATAACTTGAGAGTTACTCTTCCAAAAAGATAATATACTGTTAAGGGCTCTCTCTCTCTCTCTCTCTCTGTGTGTGTGAATTGAGGGCCAAACTGGAAGAAGGTGAAAACAGATAAGAGGGATGGAGGTGAGAGGGGTAATACAGAAAGATCTACAAAGCATTTAGGCCCTACATAGAAAGATGAGGTTGACATCTTAAATAGAAGGCAGGGCGGGCCCATCCCTTAGCTGTGGATTTGGAGCCTTCATACTTAGAGCATCCGCAATGTAATAATCAAAATTGGATAACCAAAAATTGTCACATCATCTTTTGATTATCCATTTAAGATATTATTAAAGTTAGCAATGTAGAGATCCACAATGTAATAATCAAAATTAGATAACCAAAACTTGCCGGACAGGGGGTGTGTACTATGCAGCTTCGTGCTGCACGGCGTGCTGCACGGCCTCCGGCGAGGCTTTTCCGGCATCGGTTCGACGATCGGAGACGTTCACCGTGTAGAGCTCGTCGAGTTCTACATGAGCACCAAAAATCAACTCGATCAAATATCGTTAAGGGCCTCATCTGAACATATATAACTTGAAAAAAATGGATTTAGTGGTTTTGATCCAGTGTTTCGTATCCATTAGGATTCACTCTTTTTCAAGTTATATATGTTCGGATGAGGCCCTTAATGATATCTGATCGAGCTGATTTTTGGTACTTTTAAAGAACTCGACGAGCTCTACGTGGTGAACGTTTCCGATCGTCGGACCGATGCCGGAAAAGCCTCATCGGAGGCCGTGCAGCACGCTGTGCAGCACGAAGCTGCACAGCACACACCCCCTGTCCAAACTTGCCACATCACCTTTTTAAACTACAAAATTCTAAAAACTAAATTTTTTGACAACAATTTGAATACTCTTTTTGAAAAAAAATAACAGTTTTTTTTTTATTTATAAAAACACTTATACTTTTTTTTTAAAAGTTTCTGGAAAAAAAAACAGTTTTTAAAAATAATTTTTTGGAAACATTGTTGAGAGAGAATGTTTTTATGTAATGATGGGTGTACTTGATTGAGAAAATATGGGGACCATTAAATTTGATTATTGGCTAAAAGGTTGCTAGTTTTGATTATTCAAATGCCAAAATTTGATGAGTTGCTAAGAGGTTGCTAAGTTTGGTTATTATAATGTGAGCATTTTTTTAAGCAAATATTGCTAATTTTAGCAACCTTTTGGTTTTGATTATTACATTGTGGATGCTCTTATACCGTAATTCTTTCTTTCTTTTTTGAAAGGCAACTTTTTTTATTAGTATCTAAAATTGTTACAAAGATTCACAAAAAAAAAAAAAAAAAGGGGATGATATCATCGAATTCCTAACCCGAGACCCAATCGAGTTACAAAGCTAAGAAGAATTCTATGCTCACCCAAGACCCAACCAAGTTTCAAAGCTAAGGATAATCTTTCTTTCTTACTTATATTTAATTTTTTTGATTTCTAATGCATATCATTTTTTGCCTTACCACCTCAACACCAATGTCAAATTTCATTTTTAACAAAATTATAAACAATACCTTTTGTTCAACATTAATATATGCGAAGTTTACATAAGCTGATTTAGACACCTAAATTATTAAAAAAAAACACTATAGTGGAAACTGTTAGGTATTGAGTAATATATTATGGGGTAATGGAGATTTTGAGTTTGCTTTTTCTAATGCTATCGGGGCTTCTGGGGGTATTCTGTCCATTTGGAATAGGGGTTTCTTCACTGTTGAAAACACCATATCCCATAGGAATTTTATCATCCTGCAAGGTATTATTAATAATGCCTTTCCATGTTGTGTGGCTAACATTTATGCTCCAAATGAGGTGGGAGAGAGGAGAATTTTGTGGGATGAGTTCCTGGGGTTAAAGAGGAATTCCGTTCTGCCATGGTGTATGGGTGGAGACTTTAATGAAATTAAGTCTATCAATGAAAGGAAAGGATGCCGTCGTATGGAGAGAGGAATGAGAGATTTTGTGGAATTTTGCAATTCTATGGAGCTAATTGACATACCGATGATTGGGAGGAAGTATACTTGGACTAACTACCAAGACCATGCCATTTTGAGTCAACTGGACAGATTCTTACTATCTCAGCAGTGGTTGGACAGCTTCAAAGTGTTACAGTGGGGGCTTCACAGGCCCATTTCTGATCATTGCCCTATAATGCTGTTAGATGATGGTCGAGATTGGGGCCCTAGACCATTTAAATTCATGGATATCTGGTTATCAAGTCCAAAGAGCATGGTTATTGCCAAGGAAACATGGGAAAACACTCAGGTGAATGGATGGGCAGGTTATATTATTTTGCAAAAACTAAGAGCTGTTAAAGACAAGCTTAAGTTATGGAATAAGGAGGAGTTTGGGGATGTAAACTCAGCCCTTCAGGAGAGAGAAGCTGAACTCCACCAGTTTGATCTTTTAATGGAGGAGAGGGATCTTAATGTCGAGGAGAAAGCTTCGAGGTGCAAGGCTAAAACTGAATTTTGGAAAATCTCTCGACTGGTTGAAACTTTGTGGAGACAAAAATCGAGATTGAATTGGATGAAATTGGGGGACAAAAATACTAGATACTTTCAAGCCATTGCAAATAATAGGTTCCGGAGGAATATGGTGGGTTCAATTTCGGTGAATGGCAAAGTGCTTGAAGATCCATTGGAAATTAAGGAGGCGGCCGTTGATTATTTCAGCAACAATTTTAATGAGGAACAAAGGAATAGAGCAGTGTTGGGGGGAAATTTCCCTCGGGTTCTATCAACAGCTATGTTCAATCAGCTTGGTAAATGTTTTGAGGAGGGAGAAATCCTTGCGGCAGTGAAGGATTGTAATAGTCTCAAAGCCCCGAGCCCGGATGGTTTCAATTTTTCGTTTGTTAAAAAAGGCTGGGGTTTTATGAAGGAACTACTAGTTCAATTCTTTGCTGAATTCCATGCTAATAGCAGACTCACTCGAGGTATCAATTCAACCTTTGTAACTTTGATTCCGAAGGTAGATTGCCCAAGGTCTTTCAGAGATTTTAGACCAATTACCATGGTGGGATGGGTTTATAAGGTGCTTTCTAAAGTTCTAGCTAATAGACTCAAAAGCTTCTTACCTTCTCTCATTGGTGAATCTCAAGCTGCCTTTTATTGATGGTAAACAAATTCTGGATGGTGTTCTTATAGCAAACGAAGTAATTCATAGTTGGAAAAATAGTACTCAAGGGGGCTTGATTCTGAAAATTGACTTCGAAAGAGCATATGATTGTGTCAATTGGGGTTTTGTGCTAGACTTAATGGCAAAAATGGGCTTTGGTGAGAAATGGAGAGTTTGGATCAACGAGTGTTTGTCTTCGGTGTCTATGTCAGTACTAATAAACAGGTCGGCATCAAAGGAATTCCAAACACAGAAGGGGCTAAGACAGGGTGATCCTTTATCGCCCTTTCTTTTCAATATTGTGGTCGAAGCGCTCAACATTTTGCTTGAAAGAGCAAAGGAACAGCACATCATCATGGGAACAAGATTTGGGCCGAATGGATCTAATGGGACTGTGGTGTCACACCTTCAATTCGCAGATGATACGATTATTTTTTACAACAATGATAGGGAAGAGTTGGCAAACATCAAAAGAATTCTTCGTTGTTTCCAACTTATGTTGGGACTGAAGATAAATTTTTGCAAAAGCTCTTTGTGCGGCATTAAAGTTAGTCATCAGGTTGTAAATTCCCTTGCTTTGGTTTTGGGATGTAAAGTCGACCACCTGCCAATAAAGTATTTGGGTTTACCGTTGGGAGCCAATTCGAATAGAATCAAGACATGGGATCCAGTGGTTGAAAGAATGGCAAAAAGGCTTAGTGTATGGCGCAGGAGATTCAACACTACGGGGGGTAGGCTTACCTTAATGAACTCTTCTCTTGCCAGTCTGCCTATTTACTTCTTGTCTTTATTTAAAATGCCGGTGTCAGTTGCAAAAAAGATAGCTAAGATTCAAAGACAATTCTTCTGGGGTGACTCGCTGGACAAGAAAAGGTTACGCTTGGTTAAGTGGGAAGTAATCACTAAAAAGAAAGAATTTGGAGGGTTAGGGGTAAAAAACTTGGCAATCCAAAACCTTGCTCTTTTGGCCGAGTGGTGGTGGAGATTCTATAAAGATCGTGACTCGTTATGGGTTAAGGTAATCAAAAGCAAGTATAATCTAGAGCAAGGCTCTTGGGTACCCCGTGTGCCATCTTCTGGTAAGGTTTCAGCTTTGTGGAGAGATATCTGTTCGATCGGAGATTCATCCTCTAGTATTCGCTCCATTATTCAGGACGGGTTTAGGTTGGCGGTTCAATCTGGTCGGGAGATTTCTTTTTGGAATTAAGTGTGGCTAGGGGACACAACTCTTTAACAGGAGTTTCCTCGCCTTTACCTAATATCTATTCAAAAAGAGATGGTGATCAGCGAAGTTAAAGATGCAAGAGGGGAAGGTAGATGGAACATACTTTTTAGGAGAAGGCTTCGGGAATGAGAAGTGCAGCAATTTGAAGAATTGATTTTGAGACTACAATAAGTTATTTTGGATCAATCCAAACGGGATGAGCTAAGGTGGAGATGGGCTTCAGATAATTGCTTTTCAGTTAAATCAGTCTATAACAAATGGGAGCAATCGGGATTTTCAAACAATTGGGCAATGGGATCGATTTGGAAGAACATTAGCCCCCCAAAGGTGGAAATTTTTTCGTGGTTGGCTCTCCAAGATAGAGTGGCATCGAGAATGGTACTTTTCCATAGAAACTTGCTTCTCGTAGGCCAGTCGATGTTGTGCCCACGCTGTTCATTACACCTTGAATCGCCTGAGCATCTATTCTTACTGTGCCAATTTTCTTGGGAAGTTTGGTCTTTGGTGTTGAACTGGTGGCATGTCTTTTGGGTGTCCCCGGCCTCCCTTTTAGATCTGTTTAATTGGTGGCTGGGTATGGGTTTCAAAAGTCTGGAGGAATATCTATGGGAAACAACATTCCATGCCACTACATGGTCTTTATGGTTGGCAAGGAACGATCTTGTGTTCAAGAATATTTCTTGGCATGTGGAGGATCTTGGGGAGTTAATTAAAACCAGGGTAGCAATGTGGGTTAAAGTGAAGTTCGACATAAAGGTGTACTCGGTGAAAGACTTTAAGGGATATCTTGATGGCATGAGGAAGGTCAAATTGTAATGTATTAATTTGAGGAGTGGGGTGGTCCAATTTTCTATTGGACGATCCTCTATACCTTTGTGCCTTGTTTTGGGTCTTTTACTCTCTTTTGCTCGTAAGCGTTTTGTGCTTAACGAGTTTTCCTCTCGATATACCCCTTTCGAGCTAATAAAATCTTCATTTTGCCGGAAAAAAAAAATTGTCCTAAACACTTACATTTTTTTGTTGTTATTTTGGTCATTTTCTTGAAGTACATAGCTACAAGGATCTACGAACTCTACCTAGAGGGGCATGTTCATAATCTTAACTTTGAAATTCAGTTCGACAAAGAAGCTCAATGTTATTTTCAATTCATGTTTCATAAGCTCTAATATTTGTGTTGAATCAATAGATACTATTGCATGGACATTTAATTCCTATTTTGATTGTAAAGAGAGTTCAGGATATATATGCTTTCAATCTTGTGCTAATTGCATTTGTGGGTAAGTCAAAATATGGGCATAGGATTTTTCTGAGCTTTGTTATGAATTCGATGTCGTTCTCTTTGTTCTTATTGGTTTTTGTAACAATTTCAAAGATTAATGAAATTTTTTTGCCGTTCAAAAGAAAAAAAATATGGATTATTCAATTTGGAAATCAATTTAAAAAAAAAAAGCTTCAACACAAAAATTGAACAGTGGAAGCTTTGGAGTTCCGAGAAAGAACTTCGGGGTATGAGGGCTGTCCCAGTTGAAAGAACTTGTTCTACTGAAATAGTGGAAGCTTTGGGATTTCGAGAAGCTATTGAATTTGGAAGCTTTCGATTGGATGGTAACTACATTTTGGAAGGTGACGCCCAATCTATCATTAAGATTCTACAAGGGAGGACCCAAGTGAAGGCCAACCTAGAAGTCATTATTTGGAATACTTTATCTATTGTTAGTCATTTTAATTCTTATTCGTTTCAGTTTGTTCCCAGATATTGTAATAGGGTGGGGCATGATATCGCCAAGTTTGCCCTATCTAGTGACTCTGCTTTGACTTGGCACGGGGATTTCTCGAGTTGGGTTCGAGTGCCACTGCTGATGTTTCTATTTTGCAATAATAAAGAAAGCTACCGATTGGGAAAAAAAATATTAGAAAAGGGAGAGAGGTTCTTCTAGAAAAGTAGTGAAGCAAAATTGGGTTTTTTCTTTTTTATTCACGCTAAGAGAATAACGCTTCTTTGCATAAAGCTAGTGAAAGTTTACTATTCCTTTGTTACTTTAGTAGGCAATGTTGTATATATCTTCTGTAAACCGTTTATTTATCTATTGGACTTCTTGCTCTTTAAAACAAAATTAAAAAGAAGTTTAAGGGTGGAAAACTGTGGGGTAATACATAAACGCCATGATCCATGGTAGATTCACCCCTGCTGGATATACAGGTTTTTAGATTTGATATATCTTATTTTCTCTCTCATTTAATATTGTACAAGCTAACAATATTCTTTGTAATTTTTCTTATTTTATTCGTCCGGAGGACAAGATCAATCTATATAATAAAACAGAGCTGTGTTTGAATCGAAAAGATAACCAACGCTCCAGATTTATCTCTTCCTCCTGCATAAATCTCTACCATCCATTCTACAAAATGGCATGTCCGTAAATTGATAACTTTTTTTGACCATTTTCTAATCACACATTCCCCTTCTATTTTCTATTTTGGAAGAGAATTGGGGAGTAAACGTAGGGGATGTTCCAGATAACCTTCCTTTTTTAAAACTTCTTTTTCTTCAATTTTCAAACTCAAATATAATGAAAATGAAAAATAATTTTTTGCTTTTTCTTGCACCGTATAAAAGATCTCAATGAAATCTATCAAACAAGATCCATATTAATTGGTAGAAAAATTATTTGCGTATACAGATAAATTTTGGGCTTGAAATTATCTTCATTTTTCCAAAACCTTCCTTTTGTTTAGTTGGAACACCACCGTAATTGCTTAATTAGTGGCAAAAGCTAATTGGCCAAGACAATTGCTTAATTACAGTAGATTTTTGTTAAATCTTTCAACGAATTCTTTTAGTTATTAAATCTTTGATTTGGTGGGTAAATATTTCATCCCTTGAATCCGTATATTTTGGATCATTAGATTGGCACATATTTTTTAAACGAAATTAGTTTTTGAATTCGTATATACGGGTAGTATAGCCAGCGACATATTTGAAAAGAATTAATGAAATGAAGCCTAAAATACTCCTTCCTATTAAAAAGAAAACATTTGGCCCTTCTAATTAAAATTCAATTTGTATGTATCTCCAAACATTTGAAATCCCATGATTTATGGGATCGATTATAAACTGAAAAGGAGAATACGTACATATATAGAATTGATTTAGTCTATTTTAAATCCATATGTCAATAATTGAAAAGAAATCCATAGGTAATTGATTTAGCCTTTTTAAAAGGAGAATTACGTACATATCACTTGGGATATAGACAAAACTGTATATAAGGAGTCATTTCCGCATCCTATTTAGGCATTAGGTAAAATATATAAGAAGTCCACAACCTAAAAGGAATATACCTTCTATTTAGGAATGTGGGAGTGATTGGTTCCCTGTGATTTCCTTATCACATAAGATTTAAATTTTAGAAGATTTAAACTTATCACTACGTTTTAGAAGTCCCCGTTTATTAGAAGACCAACCTACAGTGTGCAATTGATACCTTCTATTTAGAAGTCCACATTTTTTGGGTTTGTTTGTCACATGCATAGATTTTCCATGTCCTCTGACTTCTGAACGACCATTACCTATAGTGAGGTAAGTTCGATTTTTTTTAGTACTCACTAAATTTCGATTTCTTTCTTGAATGATTTTTAATCATATTGGGTTTCTTTTGCCAAAAACAACTTCCTGAACGACCATTATCGATAGTGATATAAGTTTGATTTTTTCAGTTCTCATGCAAGTTTGATTTTTTTCATGGACGAGTTTTACTCATATTGGGTTTCTTTTGCCGTAAATTAGGAGTTTTTTGACTAATTTTTTTTTAGTTTTATTGCAAGAGATTCAAACATCAAAGGATTTTTTCATTTATCATGCAAGTTCAATTTTCATATTGGGTTTCTTTTGCCGAAAATTGGAAGAAAAAATATGAGTGTGCGAGAATTTTTTTTTTTTTGACAACCTTGCATGGGTCTTTTGCATTAATCCTAACTTTGTTGTTTATTTTACCATCTTCTTACTTTCTTTTGTTGTTTATTCTACCATCTTCTTACTTTCTATTATTTTACTACAGGAAAGATCACAAGAAATATATTTAGGGAATTCTTGCGTTGAGCTTAAATTCGAGGTACTGCAATTTTTTTTTGGATTGCTATCCTTTTTCATGTAGAGCACTCACAATGATTTTGTTGTTAAACTTATAAACGTTTTAATTAGGTTTATGGCCAATTTTATTTGTCGTTTGGAACATGCATGCTGACTCCTTCATCATTCTTTACAAAATCGATAAGGGAGGACTGAGTTTGAATCCAAATGACAACCAACGGACCAGAATGTCCCCTCTATAAATCTAGACTGTTGGTTGTTCAAGGGTTATCATCATCACATTTTGATAACCAGCTAATTAAAAAAAAAAAAAAGGATCCCTGAGATTGATTCCCTGTGATTCAGGGATTTAATTTTTTACCACATTTAAAAGGATGCATGAGATTGATTCCCTGTGATTCAGGGATTTAATTTTTTACCATATTTACCAAATATTGACATTTAAACTTCTATTGATTATCACATAAATTGGAAAATAATGCTTACAACCACATTTCCGGGTAAGAATGGATCCCTGTGATTCAGGGAATTAATGTCGAAAATTAGGGTGGTTTTCAAACGTTTTTTTTTTTAACAGTAAGATCAAACGTTTGCTACTTTAAACCTTTCATTTTATCTTTTTTTTTTTTGACATAGGAAAAGAAAGAGTGCAAAACTAATTAACGCCCTATTCTTCTTTTTTTGAACGGCAACACCCTATTCTTTTTTCCCTTGGTAGTTGTCAAAACAACATTTTTTTGCAAGATTAACAAATGGAGTAATTGTAAACCTTTTTTCTCATTTTTTTAAATTTCGTTTCATTAGAACATGTGTTGTTATTTACGCTCTTTTAAACATTACCATATATACATTGATAAAAATATTATGATGTTAACCAAACACATCGCAAACTGGAGTTTTGTGTTCCTTTTTTTTTTTCACTCATTTAATATTATGGGAGTCTATATATATCTTTAAAATGCTTTCTGTTGTTATTCCCATGATAACTTTTGATTATTACTCTCTTTCAAATTTCAGATAACTTCTTGGGACTTAACTAATCATGGACAATCTAAGCGTCTATGGCCATGTGAGTTGAACCGTTTCATTTTATACCTTGGTCGTAATAATCAAATTAATTGTTTCCTATGCATTCAGTGAATTCTTCATTTTCTTATGCAGCTCGACGGTAACTTGTAGAAAATGTAAGAACTATTTACTCAATTGCATTGCTTAATCTGATTTTATATATTTGATTCATATTTGCTTTGTTTTATTTTTTCAATACAAAGGTTACG
Source organism: Rhododendron ovatum (assembly GCA_019656835.1). Taxonomy (NCBI): domain Eukaryota; kingdom Viridiplantae; phylum Streptophyta; class Magnoliopsida; order Ericales; family Ericaceae; genus Rhododendron; species Rhododendron ovatum. The sequence continues at coordinate 19,741,179 of CM033801.1, read as the reverse complement.
TGTCTTCGAGAAAAAAATGTAATTGTGGTGATTCATGATGAGCAAGAAGTTAATCGTATTTTTATGCATGGGGTATGCCTACCAATGCCATTATTACTTTACTCCCTCTGTACTGTAAGGGGTCAACGAATTGATAAAAGGGATGTGGTGTCATACAATACATACCTTTCGAGAAAATATAATTCTTATATCAATGTGAAAGTTTGTCCTGGAATAAAATCTGTTAAGTATATTCACAAGTACATCTACAAAGGTCATGATCGTACCATGATGGTGTTGAGAGACAAATAAACAAGATATAGAATTAAGGTAACTATTATTAGTCATCATTTTACTTTTACAAGAAGAAATTCTTGCTCATTAATTATTTTTTTAGGCTGTTATTCAGGTTCCTAATTGTGCTTTATGGATGAAGTAGATATGCGTTGGTACCAAAACTCTTGGGAGGCAGATGGAGAGACAAATTTCAAGACAATAAGATCTATGTTGAACACCTTTTTTTTTCCCCTACGTAGTGTATCAGATTTGACTTTATATAAATTTTTAGATTTTTTATGCATGTTAAAATTGGATTCTATGAATGCAACATGGTATTGGTTTTGAGTTTTGTGGTTTGGATTAATATAGTTCAGTGTGTATCCTATCAATGCAATTAACTCGGTATATGTGATTAGGATTATCATTGGTAGTGATGTACACACGGGTAGAGGCTTAACAAATAAAACTTTTTGTTGCGGAGTGCTGCAGGCATAGGTAATTAGCATATTAAAGTTTTGCAACAACAAAAATATACCGGTAGTGTTTGGTTGAGAGTTTAGTTTAATTTAGTTTTGGTAGTGAGTAGAGAGAGAAATAGAGTAATGATTAAAAATATGGGTAATGATTGGAGAGAGATAGAGAGAGATGAGAAAATAATAATTGAAGAAATACGATAATGATTAGAGAAAGAAGTAGGGTAATGATTGAAAACAAAACCAAAACTAAAACTAAATTGGAAGCCGAACAAAGTGACTGTATTTTACTTTGTTCCTACTCATTTTTTTCAACATGTTATCCCTTTGCTCATTGCTCGACCCATTTTTTTCAACATGTTATCCCTTTGCTCATTGCTCGACCCGTAGCTTTAGTTGTCTTCAAAATGTGTTGCGCCGTGCCTTCAGGCACGGGCATTCGCTAGTGCATCTATATATTGAGGATTAGGGAGGGAAAGAATATATGGGCAATTTGGTGATTAATTACTGGAAATTAATAAAGTAAACACATCATTATGTCCATCTTTTTGTATATATCTTTTGTTACTTAATTTAGTAGGCATGTTGTTGTATATATCTTTTGTGAGAGTCATTAATTTATTGTGAAAAGGATAGAAGCTTGGTTAATTTCTTGTATTGTAAGCAATTTCATTATTTTGACTTATATAATCGCGCAATTTTGTCACCAAGTATCTCATTTGTCCATCTTTTAAAAGTTATTTATAATCAATGAATCTCCAAAGGATATGTATATTGCATTAGGAAATACGCCCATAATCATGGAATCTTGGCATTGCAATCTACAATCTGTTGAAGAAAAATTTGACATAATCTTTTTGTAGGAATTAAATTAATTAAGCATGGATCAATACAGTATATAGTTCATGCGCGTACAGCTATAAAGAATCATAATGTTTATGTTTATTTTGGGTTTTTTTACAGTCAATCTGGATAGTAAGGAATAAATATACCATATGTATACGTAATTAAATATGGCATATGTATCATTTTTTGCTGTTTCAAAAAAAGAAAAGAAAAGAAAGTAATGTAATGTTGAATTAATAAATACTGTAGAATTATGATTATATTATTTAGGGAAATTTTTTTCTTCTCTTTGTCTGAAGTGACATCACTATCTATCCTACTAAATGATGCATCATAATTGAATACTCTCTCAGTCCCTTTTTATGTGTCCTATTTCGTAACTCCAATTTATTAAAAAAATATCATCATTACACTTTTCACATCAATTTTTTCTTCTACTGTCCCTACTTACCCATCATTATTACACTTTTACTCATTAACTTTTCAAAATGAAATGTACTTTTAGAGACAAAATAGATAATGCACCAACTTTTACCTCCTAACTTTACAAATTAGACACTTATTAAGGGACAGCCCAAAATAGAATACTGGACACTAAATAAGGGACGGAGGGAGTACTATTTGGCACGATACTATATACATATAGTCACTTGATAGACGCTTGACAATCTGCTTTTATACTTACTTTCGATTGAGAAATGGGGTATCGACACTTGAAACTCCATTACCATAAATAAAGAGTAACTTGATAATTTCACACATAAAGAAGACAAAAAACAATTTATTTACATAAAAGTAGCTACTGTCAAAATCAGTACTTCGATCTGGTTCCACTACCATTTTTAGGACTTTTAGAAAAAAAAGACGAATCAATAATCCACAAAAAATTGACGTAAAATTAACAAACGTGAAAATATTTGAATAAGGACAAAGTGTGTATTTTTTCTAAAAGTCATAAAAGTGTAAGTGAAACAAAGCCGTCCTCTAGATTTCCCTTTTTGTCCTTTCGGAAATCTCACTTACCCCCTAAATTTCTTAAAGACATGGTTAATTAACATTTCTGTCGAAATTGACAAAAAAAAAAAAATTGGTAAAGATACTCGATTGACGCTAGCTTTTCCCCCAAATATGCACTAATTGGGAAAAGTCTATAAAATCAACCTTGTAAGCTATATATCGGTCACTAGGCAACTTCATTGGACTTATTTTTTTTATCGGCAACAAAATTTTATTAAACTCGACAAAGGGTACATCGAGGTAGTTCACTCTAGATACAAAGAAAACTTGAATCATAGAGAAGATCAAAGAAAAAGGAAAAAAGAAGAAGAAAATTACATTCAACATAAATTGAAAAAGACCACAGTTGAATGTGGAAACATTCGAAACCATAGGGCAGCATGTTAATGAATTTTGGCCCCATTTGAAACCATTGGGCAGCATAAACTTCATTGGACTTAACCGAATGAACCTCTCAAGATGTTAAAATTTCACAAAAATTTAACATTTTAAATCTTGTGACTAGTGGAGGTTGAACTTATTTAATCACTATCACTAAATTTAGAATCCTGAAATTGATCGAGCAAGGTGCATAAACTAACGTGGACACTCAATTATTTACACAAAAACTTTTACTTGTTGGAAAGTTAGACAAGAGGAATTTATACGGGGCCAGTAACACTTTCAAATAATCGGCATATATAGGGATTACTACTATATAGCTGGAGTGGCTCATTTTTTTTTAATTTTTGGTACGTCGGAAAGTTGGGGTGGCTCATTTTCCAATGAAGAAACGTGGCTTCCTCGATAGGTGGGGCATGAGTTGTGTCTCGTGTGTGTGATTGTGGTCGGACTGCCATAGTTTCTCTCTCTCCATTTTTTTGACAATTTAATTATTGTGATTACGGTAGCTGTGTTTGGTTGAAAGTTTAGTTTAATTTAAGTTTGATAGTGGGTGGAGAGAGAAATAGAGTAATGATTGAAGATAAGGGTAATAATTGGAGAGAGATAGAGAGAGATAAGGAAGTAATAATTTAAAAAATAGGATAATGATTGGAGAAAGAAATAAAGTAATGATTAAAAAAAAAAACTAAAACTAAACGGTTAACTGAACAAAGCCAGTGTTTCCACTAAGAAAAATCATAAAAAAAATTAGCGCATTTTTTTCATTTCGTTTTCACTAACATTTTTTTTTTTCAACATTTTCACATTTCGTTTCCTAATAAAAAACTTGTTAACAAAAACTGTTTTTGATACAGTAACTCTACTCTACTCACAAACCATTAATAACTTATTCACTACCGGAAACAACTTGACATTTTTCAACAACTTATTCACTACCGAAAACACCTAACAACTTCTCAACCAAAAATAAAAATCTACAAATTTTTAAGTACCGGAAACACCTGTAATTTACGTGCATTTCAAGTATATATCCTTTTTGTTTAATTCACGTATATTATATATATGTTCATTTTTTGTTGAGGTACGTTCAAGTTGACATGAAAATTCGGTTATAAAAACATATTTGCATGTTCCAATTTTCAGATTGATCGATGGTGTGCCAATAAATTGATAAGCACCGCACTGCACAACCCTTTGTAAACAACTTTTTGAATTTATTGAATCACCACTTGTTGATCGTCATTTTCCCAACTCCAATCTTAATCCTAATCCTAATCCTATAATCCATCCAACAATATCAACATCGATCTCTCTCTCATGGATCAACATCTCTCTCTCTCTCTCTCATGCATCATTGTACTATTTAGCCGTCCAATTTTGTTTGGCATAACTTTCTTTGTTTGTAGTGAAAAAGCCCAACCTTGTCTCCACATGTAGGGAATTACAGGGACGTTTCGTTGCTTGATTTATTTAGTTAATGTGAATGTGATCAAATATTTGGTATTTTAAATTCAAATTTCATGTTCCGGACTGAAATCCATAATAACAAAATGTGGTAATATGCAACAACTTTGGATGTATGGCATTATTATTAATCCGATAAGACAATATGTTGAAGGTAATGGGATTTTTTGAAACCGAGTATGTAATAGATTGGATCATCTCGATCTAGTCCTACAAATGGTCTGGATTATTCAGTTTCGGCCTGTTTTTGGACCCTCTTCCGCTGCGAGTCAATGATCCAAACCATTTACTTTTTAGTACATGTCAAGAACATAAACCACGCCAAAAATCAATTTAATCGAATATTGTTTGATATTTTTTTAAAATACATTTATCTTGCACAAAAAAGAGAAACCCATTATCCTATTTATTTCAAAATAAAATCATTTAAAAATCATCTTCCAATCAACTTGATCAGGGCCGGCTCATAAGTTTTGGAGGTCGGAAGCGAAGCTCTTGAATGAGGCCACCCTATATTTTTCATACAAAAATTATCTACAAAGAGTCATAAAAAAAAAAAAACCAACACAAAAGATTTACCATTACAAAATAGAAGCATATAATTATCCCAAAAAAAAATGCAACTATTACAATACCTCAAACTCCATCATTTGAAAATTATTCTTCTCGCACTTTTTGCTGCAAACGCACTAATCAAGTCTCCATAGTCAAGCTGCTTCACCAACTCCTTCTCGATAGACAACATAGCCAATGCATTTAATCTTTCTTGAGAAATGATTGACCATACATACATACATATACATACATACATACATATACATATATATATATATATATATATATATATATAGGAATCCTAAAAATTTGGGGACCCTCGTTTTTAATTTTTTTCGGGGGCCCGAAGCGCTCGCTTCCCTCGCCTTGGCTATAAGCCGGCTCTGAACTTGATTTTTGTTTGGTGTATGTTCTCGACGTGTTTTAAAAGTGAATGACTTGGATAATTGACACGGGCCCAAAAAATGACACAAAATGGGCTGGAACATGACCGGTACAACACATTTATAAACTGATACAACTAATCGTATGTAGTCATGTGTACGTATATACGTACATTTCATCACAAATGATCCTGTCAAACATTCACGATATACCTAAGTATATATTAACGATAATATATATCTCTATCTATATCCATATATATCGTTATACATAGATAAACACATACAAAGATAATTCAACTTATGTTATTATAAATACTAGGGTTTGCCCGTGCCTATATAAAGACACGACGCAATTTGAGATCTAATTAGTGGTAATTTTGTAATTAATATTGTTTGAGAGAGAGCCGTAAAATTTATGGAGCGAATCAATGGTTAGGATTTATAGAGAGATAAGATTTAAAGACCCTCATCCCTTATTATGTATATATTCGCTACAAGTGATAAAGTAATTCTTGTTATAGGCACAATTTTACGTATTACTTCTCCAATTTAAAAATCAAATGATGATCACTTCTCAGAAATAGTATTTCTTCCGTCCCCTTTTTTAGAGTTCAGTATTTTATTTTGGGATGTCCCTTAATAAGCGTCCATTTTGTAAAGTTTGGAGGTAAAAATTAGTGTAGTTTTCATTTTGCCGCCAAAAGTAAATTCCATTTTAAGAAGTTAGTGAATAAAAGTGTAATAATGGTGTCTCCATAGAGGATAAGTAGAAAACGTAGAGATAAAAATTGATGTGAAAGATATAATGATGATCTTTTTTTATTAAGTTGGAGTTACGAAACTGAACAGGAGAACGGAGGAAAGTATTGCATATCCCTCTTAATTTCTGTGGATAAAATTATATTGGGAAAGTTCTCCATCCATGGAAATGAAGTCCTAAGTTTGTTGTCGTTTTTGTTGGACTAAAAAATGGGCGGAAAGAGAAAGAGATGTTCCAGAAATATCTCATCACTTCACTTGACTCTTCTGCACGCTTGCAAAGACAGAGGGAGAGAGAATTTTCAATGACAAGGAATTCCCTCTCTCTCCTCATCATCCTTTCATCATTTGCAAGTCATAAGGGGGGAAAAAAAAATTTCATTTGACTCCTATATTTTATTATTCATGGGATTGTTAATGAAAACCTATACAAATCGAATGAGGTAAATAATCCAATGGATTAATAGCGACTGTTATCAAGATCATACGTACGATTGTGTATCGCGTATTTTGTGAGATATTTTCCCAAATAAACTGACTAATGGCCGTATGTCACATTCAACCATTGAAGATCTATCTCATGCAATTGTAATCCAATCTCATATCCAGCTAATCAAAAAGCTAAGTCTCTTGAAAGAAATTGTTATAGTATGATTTTTGTAACGATCCGATCCGGCTAAGCATGGATCCTCTTTCAGCCCAAACGCTTGGCCTAAAAAAAGTATACTTAAGAAGGTACCATGTAGCTCCTAGGTAGGTGTCAATATACCACATGAGACTTTAGCTCCCAAATAATATGAGCTAAACGCTCTCAAACCCCCAAATTCGGGGTATTACAATTTTCCAGTACAATAGCAAACGTTTTCTTTGACAGTGAAAAAATCCAATTGTGGTGGCGGGCCAAGACAGAGCTAGCGAAGAAGAACAAGTGATAATTCATGGTCGCAACTACTGCAATTTAAGAAAATTCTGAGCCGTTTATTGTCGAGATGTGATCCGAACTGTCTAAGTATTGTTTTTTGTTCCAAAGAAGAATGAGATAATTCTGGAACCTGCATGAAATCCTAAAGTCATTAATTGAGTGAGAGAAGGAGGCCAGGCTGATCTCATTCTTATGAGTCTTGTCCCTCTAACAAGAAAACAAATGGTAGTTATAATTTTGAGAAAAATGATCGATCCATCGATCGATGGATCAATCATACGCAAATTAGGTATGGTGCTTTTCCCTAGCCAACAAGAATAATCAAATTAGGCACATAATATTTCACCAACTTTTCCAATTGAATACGCAATGACAAGCCATTAGAGATTGACTTTAATTTTTTGTTTAATTTCCCAGTTGGTCCAATTATTTTCAGTGGACCCATATCACGGACTGCCCATGCAATGTTCGCTATGATTTGATTCAAATAATCTTACGTTCTTATCATGAAAATTAATGGTCCTTAACCTTATATTTAATATTTTAATGAAATTAAGAAATACGGAATAAATTTAAAGATGAACTAGCCCTCGTCACATGAGTCAAATGCATCGTCTTCTTAATTCATATCTCCACGCATATCTAGGTTGCACGTGAGGTGAAGTATTAGACTGATGAGAAGTGCTATAATACATACCTCTTTTCTGGGTGTGTATCATATGCACCATCATTGATTACCATTGGATGTTTAAAAAATGATCTGGACCTTTTAAAATATTACGATAGGTTACTAACAAATAACCTATTATTAATGCAATAGGTAACCCTATGAATTAACCAAAATAGAAAGAAAATCCCCTCAAGCCTCTCACTTTCTTTCCAACTAGCGTATATCTTTCTTTACCTTCGAAAAATTAGGCCCAATTTTATTTTTGATAATTAATTTATGTTAAAATAATAATTTTATTTTTTAAAAACTTTGAAGATAAAATTATTTTAAGTGAAAATAATTTACTTCTTTAAAATACGTTGTTCTCGATAATTACTAAAGGAAAAAGATACTATCATTATCATAATGTAATAAAAAGTCAAGGCAATTTTTTTTTTACAAGATTTTTAAAGTGTTTCATATATGTAGAATTTTTTTTGGAATTTTTTGAAATATTATGATGTTTAACATTTTTCACAATACCTTTAATTGCATAGTGAACTTTCACATGCGGATAAAAAAGAAAATATTTACACAAATAATCCAATTAAAAGGAATAGCGTAGTCGATCATCCGTATTAATTAAGTAGGAAACACTAACAAAGTTAATGGGTGATCAAGAGACTAATGGTGATGAGATAAATTTACCAATACATTTTAGAGTTATGTGTAAAAGACAACAATATTTAGGACGTGCTATTTATTTTTTGGTCAATAGACGTACCACTAGAATTTTGTAAATCGGTCTTACTATTGTCAGCCCAATGGGCTGACGATAAACACACTATAAGACAAGAAAAATACGCATTTCTGTGTACTTTTTATACCCTTTAATACATATTCACACTCTCACTATTGTCAGCCTACTGGGCTGATTTTAGAATTTTCCTTTGTAAATTAGTGCAAGCATCCAAATTACAAATAACTAATACTCATATTTGATAATGTAATCGATTACAAGTGCTATCGATACCATTCAATTACGCAATTGAAACAGCAGAAAAATATAATCTATCATGTAATCAATTATTTGTGTTATTCAAAACAATTGATTTTAAAATCTATTACAATATTGTTTTTAACTTATTTCGCAATTGATTAGAGGACTTACTGAGACCCATCAATTTGCAAATCAATTGAGTAATTGACTTCACATTGTTTCCTAATCGTACTCAATTCAATTACAAATTAAATCGATTATATGGTCTAATCGATTACATAATTGAACATAACAAAATTGATTACATATTCGATTATGATGTTTCATTGAATATAATTTCTATTTACAAAATTGCAAAATCAATTATATATTTGATTATGATGTCTAATCAATTATAAAGTCTAATCGATTATGGAATTGAACATTGACATAATAGATTACATAGGAGTATTTGATTAACTACCATTAAAAAAATTTGATTAAGTTTGCACAATTGATTATACATTATTAAAAAGCTATGAAATGGACTAAAATATTACGATTCCGCAGTGAAAATGTTACAAACTGAAAATGTTACGATTTTGTTTATAAAGTTATGAAACACACAAAAATGTTATGATTCTAAAAAGGTTACGATTGATTAGTGTAAAAGTTACGATATGCACTAAAAGGTTATGATTTATAAGAAAAATGTTATGAATGAAAAGTTACGGATTTTTGGTATAAAAGTTACAATAGACCTAAAATGTTATTAATGACCGATTCAACAGGTAATTTTTTATGAGGTGGTACAATATAGATCACACAATAGGTGCATATAATACACACCTTAAAGGGATGTGTATTGAAGATTTTTCCTAAACTTTATCCCACCTCTCTTCATCTAATTTTGTTTTTTGGTCAATCTTTAGACGGCACTTTCATTGATACAAAAATCATATTCCTGAAACAGACAAACACCCCCAAGGAGAGAGGAAAGTAACCACATGTAACGCTCCAATTTTCGAACATGGTAATTAAATCATTTTCACTTGATTTAATATTTCCAAAAATAGTCTAAAGATCTTTAATCTCGAAAACAGAGTTTAACAGCGGAAGTCTTAATAATCAAACTTTAAAGATAACATAATAACAGACTTACAGAAAGGTACGGAGTTAATGATTACATTTCTTGAAATGGAAAGTACAGTATTAAAAGAGATCAGAGCGATATCTAATAGTTTCTTCAGGGTTTGGCAAACTCCTCATCTTGATCCGGGAGATCTTCAGTGTTGTACGGCTCCTCCGCTTGATTGTTCTGCTCCTCCTTGATACCTAGCGGTTTTAAACGTCGTGAGTCAAAACTCAAAAGATAAAACCCTTACCTTACTAACCTCTTACTTTACAGCTAGTAGATAATACAATTGATAATAATTGAAGAACAGAAATATAACACGTCATCCATTTCTTATAATCCATTCTCTTACATGAATCTACGATCTTTTCCACAAGATCGATCCTCCCCCCAGTCACTAACTATGACAGTGTCAGGGGCTGATCCCCCCTTGCTTGTCCTGCACGCGGGGCTCTAAAACGATATATTCCGTTTATAACCATAACAAGGGCATGATACCATATTTGGAACTGCCCATGGCGTACCATCAGTTAGGATCGTCATTAAAATCAAGGCTGGGCCCCTGTTCGCACCCATTATATTACAAGGCTGGGCCCCTGTTCGCACCCACCTTAACACAAGACTGGGCTCCTATTAGCACCCATCTTAACACAAGATTGGGCCCCTGTTCGCACCCATCTCCAAACCTCAACTTAATCACTTTTCAATTCATCCTTTACCTAGTATCGTCTAGATGATTCCTAGCGTATACCAACCAGTGCTCTTAAGTCCAATCAATCAAACATATATAGCATGCCCGAAACTTTAAAGTTCATAAACAGTAGGAAAAAACATGAACATAAATCATATTCTAACATTTCAAAGTTGGTACAATGCATGTAAAAGTTGTAACTCAATCATACAATGGTGTTCATGCATCAATTCAATTAATAACGTAGTAGGAAAGCCTATTCTGACATTTTAAGTAACACGTACCATGTGAATAATACATGTTCATGCAATTAAATCATTCGTACTGTGATAGGGTTGCATGGTCACTAGTTAAATATCAATAAATTAATGTTTAAGGGTCAAAACAGTTCATAAAACTATGCTCGGGGCCCAGGGCCCTCCGAAACCCATTCAAAGGTCTGAAAACAGAAAATACAAAGTGTACTAATCTAGCCGCAAGGTTGAGTTCTGGCTGCAAGGTTCAATTCGCAGCCACAAAGTCTGACTGGTTCAGCCACAAGGTCTGACCTGGAACCCCAGCCACAAGGTCAATCGAGTCATAGTTCACGACCGCAAGGTTTGGGTTTGCGGCCGCAACCTGCGTTCGGTTTTTCTACAGAATTTTCCACGGCTTCGGGTTGATGCATGGGGCCTTCTAGGGAATATGGGTAAGGTCCAAAACACTTAAATATACATAGGAGAAGGTAGTTTAAGGGTTTATCTACCTTAGTTTTGGTTGCACAAGCTTAAAACGTGAATGGAGCTTTTTCGGTAAAACAAGAAAAATGACTGGAACAGAGGACTTCGGGGCTGCGTCCTTGTGATTCTTTGATGGGTTTGAGTTGCTCGAGGATGGTATTGAAGTTTGGAACCTCAAATTTGGCCGTAGCACGTCGTTTCGGTCAAAACCCACTTTCCTTCTCTCTCTAAACCTCCATAACCGAAACTCAAGCTTTCTCCCTCCTTCTTCCTTCTTTTCTGGATCCCAGAGGTGGTGGTGATGTGGTGTGATATTGGAGAGGGGTTTGAGAGGTACTTATAGAGTGGGAGAGGAATGGAGGCCAAGAAAATGGAGGAGAGAGAGAGATAGCTGTAAAGGAGGGAGTAGAAGTCATGGTAGGGTGCAGGGGGTGGCAGGAGGTAAAGGGCAGGTGGTTGGATGGGGTGGTGGCTTGGTGGCCAAGAAAATGGAGGAAGAAAAATGGGAGAGAGAGAAACGGGAGAGAAGGAGAGAGAAAGAGAGAGAGAGAGATGAGGTGGTGGGGTTGATGATGGGGATGGGTGTGAGAGTGAGAGGTGTATATATATATTTTTGATTATAAATATATATATAATATCTTCAAATAATAATTTTATTTATTAATATTTTAAATGTTTCAAAATTATCAAAATTTTATTCTCGTTACGATGTATTAAACGCCGATTTTAAATAAGTTAATAAAATTTAGGACAAAAGTCTATAGTTTTATTCAGAAAAAAAAAGGCCTGAAATTCGGGTCGTTACACCACAAAAGAGGCTTAAATTCACAAAAGAACATTCAGAACATCACACAAATAAGACTCGTCTACGACCTCGAAAAGCTATCAAGACGATGTAGATAATCCGTCACAACGACACCCACAAGGGGTGAGAATGACCCACATAAATACCAACAAAAAACAATAAACAATAACAAAACCAAAACCTACGAGCAACAACAAACCCACTCATCTAAATCCAGCTGCCCAAACCGTAAGCCTCACTGTTGCCAAAACACTACAACAAAACAGGTTAAAGGTGACGAAAAAATTTCATCTCAAAAGGTCAGATTTCCTCACCAAAGAGATTGGCGACTAAAAAATTCTTCACCCAAATTCGTCGGCAAAGGTTGGTTGCGGAAGAATTTCCTCACCGATTGTTACAATGCGTGATGAAATTTTTCATCACCAATTGTTACATTTGGTGACAAAATCTAATTTCATCGCCAAATATAACAATTGGCGACGAAATTTTTTGTCACCAAAAAGAAAATTTCAATCACCAATCCCTTTTTCATATGGAAAAACATTTCCACTCCTTACACCTCCTGGGTTTCAAACCTAGGCCTTTTGATTAACCAAACCCATGCGCGCACACATCCATTCAACTATTCTAGACATACATTTCATAATAGATTGGGCATATTAACATATATGATCAATATTTATTTTTAGTATTCTTTGATTTCAGTATATCAAATATGATAACTAAGAGGAGATCTTATTTGTTATGTTTTTAATTAACTTTAAAACATAAAAAATTAGTATTGGTGCAAATTGTCTGATACCATAATTACCATTATATCACTACAAGAAATTTGTTCAACACCAGCGCTTGCAAAAAGCGCTACAATAGGAGATCTACAACAACGCTTTTTCTAACAGCTGCTAGAATAGAGATTTCCCAACACCCAAAGCAAAAGTGCTGGAATAGGCCAACCATTTCTCAGCGCCCAAGCAAAAGCGTTGGAATAGGCCCCCATTTACCAATGCCCATAAAAAGCATTGGGATAGCCCCCACCCCCTCCCCTCCCCTATTTCCCACCGACCTAGGAAAATTGATGGAATAGATTTAAAAAAAAAAAAGCCAGTAATGGAACATTTTCTAATTATATTATATGTTAGACATTTGCTAATAATCTTCAGTATGTTTATTTAGCGCATCTCAATAAGACAACTATTTTAACATTTGAAGTTGTTGATTTCGTTGCGCGTATTGTTTAAATCATTATCATAAAAATTTGACTTGATTAGGTTTAGAAAGCTCCTTGATTGGGACACAATTTATTTTTTAAATGATAGTTATCGTCTAATCAAATATGTAGCGTTATCGTCTAATCAAATATGTAGCGATACCCGATCAACTACATTCTTGTTACAATTGATGAACTCCGCAATATGTAAAAGATAGACGGTTTAGATTTTAAAAAAAAAGACTCTGGTGGGGGTTAGGTCTTGCGATCTAATACTTTTAACGCCTCGAGATGCATAAAATGTTGTCCAATTAGGTGGTCACAGATATCCAATGATCTCTGACTTCGATGACAATGATTGAATCAGTGAGACGTGAAATCCTAACGGTTTAGATCGACCACTATAAAAGTTGAGTTGGTAATGACCTTTTAATTCTATATGTTCAATATAATTGTTAACAAACTAAGTCTTGTGATATACTTGAACATATGGTAGCCATTGACCACAACACAATTACGACGATCCAAACCGTTGATGAACTCCGTAACATGTAAAAGATAGACAGTTTAGATCAAAAAATAAAAACTCTAGAGTGGGTCGGGATGCATATAAAATTTTGCCGCAGTCGAAATAAGCAATTTTCCCATTAGATGCATTCTTCGGGATTGTGGTGGTAGTGCTTGGAGCAGATCCTATAAAATACAAATATAAAAACTACGAAAATAAAGGCTATGTTCGTTTAACTATTTTCCTTGATTTAGTTTAAAATTATTTTCAAAATTTTTGATCGTTTGAGTATTTCCTTCTACTTTTTTTTGCCGTTTCCCGCTACAAAGCACAAGGGGGCCAGGGGTGGGGTCTGCTACAGCTAGGCACCAATTGCAATCTTTAATCTCTTTCAACTACTTTCTTTGACTCTTTGACGACTTTGGTTGGAAAGAAACTGCATCTGACTACTTCTAATCTTCTTTTCCCATCCCAGAGATCCGTTCTTCTTCCAACCCTCTCTCTCTCTCTCTCTCTCTCTCTCTCTCTGGAGTCTGACTTCTTCTTTATTGCGAATCTCATGCTCAAATCTTCTTCTAACCCCTAGCCTCTCTCTCTCTCTCTCTCTCTCTCTCTCTCTCTCTCTCCATCCAGTTGTGCAAAGGCTGTGCCGATGGAACTAGGGAGACCTGCAGAAACAAGTTCGATTTGACCTACAACCACCCATTTTTCAATTGAAGACCCCTACAAGCAATTTGCAGTATAAGAATGGACAAAACCTTCACCTTGTAAAACTATGAAAGCCCATAGCACAACCAACACAAGCTCAACGGACGAGCCAAGCATAACCGGTTGGCAATGCGGTAAATGGGTCCTTAGGTCTACCAACGTTCGAAAATCTAGGGGTAAGATTCTATTCTATTTTGTGAAATTGGGGGAAAATCCCTTTCATGTCTGGTGAGGCAAGTGGTATGCACCCATCTTTCTCTTAAAATATACACGTTTTTAGGAGGGCTTTCAGAAGTTGTTCATGGCTTTTTGATTTCAGTAAGGTTATATTGGAATTTTATGGAAGGAAAGGGTAGAACAGAAGTTGTTACTAAAATTAGTACACTTACTCTATTGGTTTATGTTATTTTCTTATACATGTAACATGGATATCTCTTATACATATAGCATTTTGATTTTTGGCGATCTGATTTGTCTCATTGTAGGTTAGAAACCGTCGCTGAAGCTTGACCCCCCAACTCCAATCTCAAAGAGGAAACGAGCTGCTCCATCTCCTACGTCCTCGGCAAACTCTGTCATCGGCGAGAACAGCGTCCAAGTGGTACTATTCTAGTGCTTTTTATAGTGAACTTATAGATTATTGACATGGAATCAAGAATGGTACCAGTTTTACAAGCTTTTAACTTTTAACATTTACTGAACTTATAGGTTAGGGACTTTGACGCAGTTGTAGAAGCTTTAGGTATTTGTACTAATCGGCATTTTCGTAATATAATTGATCGTGGATTTAGGCGACGGGCCCATCTGGGTTCAATCCGAAACAGCCCAACAGTCAGAACACATCGTCTTTGGCCATGTGCCACGAGTTTTTTAGCCGTCCGAGGCCGTTTAGGCCTCCCAACGGGCATTCGTTTCGTTTTGGGTCATTTTTTGCGCTCTTATAACTTTCCGTAGGAAATTCTGTTTCAGCCCATTCTTTTTTCTGAAGTCTTGTTTTTTCCTTTATTTTATGGGTCTGTAATAATTTCGATATTATTTTTTTTATGTTTTCTAGGGTTAGGGTTGCTGCCTATATATTCTATTTTACGCCTTAGGGCTGAACATTTGATTTTTGATAAAGAAAAGAGTCAGAGAGGGTTTCTCTAAACTATTGCGTTTGCAATAGTCCTTGTCGCTTCGATCATTAGTTTTCTTATTCGCTTCCCTGCACCAATTTTTCATGCCATAACTTAAATCAGTCATGTTTCTGTCCCTCATGTAAGCTTGCGATGGATCGTAAGAAACTTGATGTTGACGATTGGAATTTCGTCAACACCCAAATATTCATTCAAATAATGCTCGAGGAGGCTAGGAAGGAGCAAGGGTCCAACTCTAGAAAGAAACGAGAATTCAATGACTTGCAATGGCGTGCAATTTACCATGAGTTGCTTGTGAGGATGGGGAGAACGGGGTATACTCCTACTAAGGTCAACCAAAAGTTCGTTCGCCTTAAACAAGAGTATAGGATTTTTGATGATTTAGTGAAACATACTGGTTTGGGTTGGGATATTGCATCCCAAACAGTCACAGCACCCGAAACCGTGTGGCAAGAGTATGTCCAGGTATGTTAACATTAGGTAATCATGTATTAACTTAATTGACCTAAGTTTATGGCACATATAGTACTTATCATTCCCGCTTCCTTAATTTCCTTATAGGGACATCCTGGTGCAGCTAAATACCGTCAAAAAGGCCTTGACCACTATGATCAGCTGCAGGAGCTACTTGAGAGCTCATTGGCCAATGGTGCATTTGGCCAACCATCATCCCTAAGACCCCCAACATCTGAGGAGGAAGTAGCCATGTATGAAGTAGGCAAGCCTATAAAGAAGGAGGACAGTGTATCGATGGGCAAGAGGAAGTCGGATGGTAGTGGTGGGCCTAGCTCCAAGTCAATGAGGTTTGAGAAAAAAGAAGCAGCTTATGAAAAGACTGCTTTTGCCAATCAAATGAGGGGAGAGTACTATGGACTGTTGGCCGATAGCCGTCGGGCCCAAGAAGGAAGCTCTATTCCCATTTGCCTTGCATTGTTGGAGCAGATAAAGCCCATCATAGGTGCCCAACAATACCTTAAGGCTTATAACAAACTCCTTAGAGAGGAAAGTCAACGCAAAGGGTTTGTTGGTATATCGCCGGAAACGAGGGTGGATTGGGCCAACGATCTTTGAGGAGCGAGTACTAGTAATTTGTGTTTGTGTATAGTATTGTGTTAAGTATTTGTGTTGTTTCCAGACTAAATTAAGAACTTTTGTATGTTTCCGAGTTTGACTATTATGGACTAATCTATTGTGGTAATTTGTGATTGGAGCCAATCTGTTGTGTATTCTTGGCTATTGCATAATGTTAGTGAAACTGCTTGCTTTTATGATGTTGTCTTGCATGTAGAAAAATGTACTCAAGTCCAAGCTGCTTTTCATCATTTTCAAAAGTTAGGATGGCAGTAAGCTCAAGGGAAAATCGTTGTCCGATTTGCAATTTTGTAAAGATAACTCTGATTTGCATTCTTTTATAGATAACTCCATTAGACTTGGTTTCAGGGTAGACTTAGAATTAGATTTGGAAATTTCCATCAATAGATTATAGATTTTCAAAGCACAACTTGTAATATTTATGGTGATCTTATTCAATGCTGTTACAGTTTGTATGACAAACTGAAATGTATGAAGATTTGAGTTCAGTTTAGTTGTTAAAAATTCGTATATATTCGATCCAATGTCATATTATTATAGTGCCCACAGATATACAAGTACATGTTTTTGTTACTATCCTTAGGCGCCTTGAATCAGCGTAGTTTATAATCATGTACTACACCTAGGTTTCGATCTATTACTACTATTTTGCAGAACCTGAACATTTGCAAGTATATATTCCTCTTCTAACTAGTGTCAATTCTCAATTCTTAGTTATTACGCATCCCCCAAACCATGTCGACAAGTGGAAACGAACCACACGAACGCGAACATGAACTCGAAAGCAGTGATGATGATTTGATGGACCTAGAAATGCTATCTATGAGTTCTGAAGACGAGGTCAACAGAATGCCTCAACGAACGTTCCCAGTGGGAGGTCAAACTTATACTCAATTTTTGATGACACAACATCCAACCACCATAAAAGACCTGTTACGTGTTGATAAACAGACTTTCAAATCATTAGTGAGTCTGTTGGTGGATAGGGGTCAGTTGAAGTGGGATCATATGAGATTGTCAGTTGAGGAATCATTAGCTATGTTCTTGTACATATGTGGACATAACGAACGGCATAGAGTTGTTGGTCATTGGTTCCAACATTCCACGGATACCATAAGCAAGCACTTCAAGCGTATGCGTCGTGCTCTTTGCAATGTAGCTCCAATCATCATCCAACCACTAATCTTGACGCCACGCCTTCAGAAATTCTTAATGACCAAAGATATTACCCTTATTTTGAGGTACACATTTCTAATTTCTAATATTTTAGCTAAGTGTTAGGAAAAATAGGAAATCCCCTGTAATGGCTACGTTTATTTTTATAGGACTGCATTGGCGCAATAGATGGAACCCACATTGACGCTTGGGTACCAAATAATAGAGAAATAGCATATCGTGGGAGAAAAGCCACCAAAACACAAAATGTGATGGCAGTATGCTCATTTGACATGAAGTTCACTTTCGTTTACCCCAGTTGGGAAGGGAGTGCCTACGATGGACGTGTTTTCATGGCTACAGTGTCGAATCCGGCCTACAACTTCCCACACCCCCCAATCAGTAAGTATTTCACCAATTAATGGTAAATTTTTGTTGCCATACACTGTAATTAAACTAATGTAATCCACTTATGCTTTAGATAAATATTATGTGGTGGATTCCGGATATACAAACATGCCAGGGTATCTAGCTCCTTATCGAGGCCAAAGGTACCACCGAGATGAGTGGAATGGGGTGAATACGGTGTTTCAATCACGGCAAGAGTTGTTCAACTACAAGCATGCGTCGTTGAGGAATGTTATCGAACGATGCTTCGGTGTTTTGAAAGCAAGGTTTCCAATACTCAAAAGTATGCCTAAATATCCACCAGCTCGTCAACCTCAAATCGTGACTGCATGTTGTGTTGTCCACAATTGGATCTTAATGGAGCGGGGAAAAGATGAATTTTTTGATGAATTTTCTGATGATGAAGACTTGGATGAAGATGAGGATGCTGATGGGGAACAAGCAAATGTTGAGCAGATCAACATGTCTACTAAGAACCTAGCATTGATGGCCACTCGCCGGAATGAAATTGCCCAACAGATGTGGGAAAACTATTAGAGCTATGACTTGTGTTATTCATGCATTTCACTTTCGTTTTTCGTTTTTCTTTCCTTCCAAAACTTGGCTTCAGCCAAGCCACCCATGTGTTTTACTATTTCAATTATGACTGCTTGCATGTGTTTTATTCCAATTTGAAGATGGTTTTCCTTGTATGTTTATTATTTCAATTTTCAACTATGACTCGATGTTTAGTATTTCTTATTCCTTATTCTGTGTATTCTATGTTAAACATGCCTTTGATTTAGGAATGTCAGGAAAGAAGTTTTACTACGTTGTGTTTATGGGGATGAACCCGGGCATATATGATTGTTAGGCGACATGCCGGCATGTAGCGAACAGGACATTGGGTTTAAAGGTGTTGTGCATAAAAAATACTACTCGTCATGGGATGAGGCCTACACCCCTTGGGTAGCTCACACCAGGCATGTTGATGAAATGGTGGCTCCTTCCCTTATCCCATTGTTGGAAGACGCGTGCAATTATTCCAGACGGTAGAGATGGCTTACCAGTTTGGGTGATTATCACTCTCAGTTTGTGATGGGGTGCGATTATTGCTATTGTTATCCAAGCTTTAGTTTGATATTAGGCTCTCTCTTGAGTTTTCTGTTTTATAAAATGTATGCATGTGGTGGCAGTTGACTTTTTAATGGGAGGTGTTAATCGTGTTATGATAAACGAATTCAGGCTCTTCGTTGTGCAAATTCCTCCTCAAACCCAGGATTAATGGAGTACTGCTATGTGTACATATGCCATGTACGCACCATGTATATATGGGTTTTGTGGGGCACACCTCGGGTCTCACAAAGTTGATTCGAACTGCCTATTACTTTTATATATTTTTTATGGAGTCTAGTAAAAAATTAGCTCAACCTGATATCGGTAAAGATTTTTTCTGAATTTGTAAGGGCGAAACTGAGCAGTTAAGTAGTTTCGCTTATTACAAATTCAGAAAAAATCATTACTGATATCCGGTTGAGCTAATTTTTTACACGGCTCCATAAAAAATTATTTGAAACAATAATTAGCACTTCGAATCACATTTGTGAAACCTGGGGGTGGGCACCACAAAATTTTTATGTACATTGTATGTACAAGCTCATATATACCCCAAGCTTTATTAAGGATTAAAGCATAGCCATGGGTGGGTATTTTTATTGTTAATGCTATTGGTACCGAAGGTGTGCAGATAATTCCGAGCGATTTAATAATTAAAAAAAAGTGGATTTATAAAAAATCAGCTTAATCTAATGTGTCTAAGTGTTCTTTGAAACAAATTTCTAACCGAATAGTTTACACGCAGTTTAATACGGAAGACTAACAATTAATTTAGGCCCTATCCAAAATGACTTTTGTTAATGGAAAAAAAATAAAAAATTGCGGAGCTCCGGCAACCAAAGTAGTAAACTAGTAATCGTTTACACCCAGTCACGTGATCCCCTACTCTTTTCCCCCTAGGTACTTTCTGGTCTATCTCATTCATTTCAAAGAGAGAGAGTTGAGAGCAGTTGCCTCAGTTTAAAATTCAAATTTCAAACTAAATAATAACAAGTGTGAATTAAGTTTTGGATATTTTGGCAAACACAGTCAAGTTTGCCAAACGAACATGGCCAAAGCTTTTGACAAGTTACTGGAACAAAAATGGGGCATAAAATATATTAAAAAAATATCTCAATGGGAGCATAAACATATGTTATATATTAAATATTATCATACACATAACGAAAATGACGTTTGGGGCAGTGGTCGGTCAAGGTTTGCGTGGGCTCTTGGTGATTGAAAGGTAGAGAGTTCAAAACTAGGCAATAGCAGGAAATGAGGCTCTTCTATATTATTTTTTGGTAAAAAAAATCTACACCAGTGCTTGCAACCAAAGCGCTGATAAAAACTATGTTATACTAGCGCTTTCAAACGCTGGGAAAAAAAGCCCTGGTAAACATAAATTAATCCTTTTGGTGACGAAAAATTCGCCACCACCGTAACAAAATTAGGGACGAAAATTTTCATCGCCAAATGTGTATTTTCGTCACCATTGTAACAAAATTGGTGACGAAATTTTTCGTCGCCAAATGTGACAAATTGGCGAAGAAATTGGTTTGGTACATTTGGCGACGAAAAAGTACTTTCGTCGCCAATTTATTACATTTGGCGACAAAATTGTTTTCATCGCCAATATGTACTATTTGCGACAAAAACCAATTTCATCACCTATTACCTGGTTTCCTGCAGTTAAAGGGCGGTTTAACACAACAAATACCGCATATTGAATCCCCGATCACCACATAAGCGACACCCCTCCATCCATCAACACTTAACTGCTACCTCTGTGCCAAGAATGCCCTCACCTCCAATGGTCGAGTCTCTGTCCTAGTCAATCATCTCACATCATCAATCCATACATTCACATGCATCCAAATTACACGTGAGGATATTTGACTTTATCCCACATTGCCCACCTAAGCGACCCAAGCTTGTAATGAAGAGGGTTTTTTCTTCCTCGGCAAAATAATAGCTTCAAGATTATAGTAACCAAGTTCGAGTGGCTTAATTAGATGAAGCAAGGTTAATTTGATAAAGTCTAACACTATACCTCACGTGCAACCCGGATATGCGTGGAGATACGAATTGAGAAGACTATGCACATTTGACTCAGGCTACGAAGACTAGTTCGTGTTTGAATTTATTTCTTAATTTCATTAAAATATTAAGTATAAGTCTGTGAGTATTATATTATATACTAAAAGATAAGGACAAAATAATTTGACATAATGGATATACCCGAAATGAATAAGAATATAATTATGAATGTTTATTTTTGTCAATAAAAGTTTGTATACCTAGCTCTATCAGTTCAGCTCTTCCTGGATAAAAGAACGTGAATCTACTTGATTTTAGGTTGGAACTCTTCAAAAAAAATAATAAAAAATCTAACAATAGTAAAATTATTTGGATTAAAACCAAATTTATTTGTTTATAATACAAAAAAAAAAAAAGTTTCCTACATAGGTCATAACTATATAAATTCTACTAAAATAAAATATACAAAATTTGGGAGGTAACGCCACCACCAGCCCCGGCTGTATATTTTCGCCCTTGGTGCAAGCAAAGAGGGAGAGTGAAAGAAAGAATGAGGGATCTCTTTAATTTTACTTAATGTTCTTTCAACATATCTCGTCGAAGTGTAGCGATATCAGTACTTAATTTGTATTGTCAAATTGTAAGTTTGAGCTTGTGTATCAATGTCGACACACTTTGTAATACCCCATATGTGGCAAGAAATGAGTACTTTTTTCGTGATAGGTAGGGAGTGAGTACTTAATCCTAGCAACTTCCTACATTGGTTAGGAGCTAGAGTTTCACTTGGTGTATTTATAACCTACATACCTATGACTACATGTCACCTTATATATTAGATATATGTACTTTTTAAAATCAAGTTATAGACACCCCAATCTGGACCTCAGAGGTTCTTTAAACGCCCCGATGATGAAATATAGGAAGCAATAACTTTGAGAGCTTGACTAAAGGATTCCCTCAGCCCAAAAGCTCAAAACTGAAACCAAAAACCCAAAAGCCCAAAAGCCCAGATAAGCCCAAAAGTCCGGAATTGAGCTTTAGTGCCGCACGGTACATCTTTACACCGTGCGGTGTAATAAGATTTGTTACACCGTACACCGTCATGAAGTAAACCGCACAACATTTTAGGTAAAGTTCTGATTGGCTCAAGAAGCTGTCGGCCACGCCCACTTGAGCCACAGCTACAAATTGGCTTAGCTGAAATTACACTTCTAGCCCGCCTAGAAAATACCTCCCCTATTTGAATTCAAAATCCCTGGCTCTTGCATATATAACACCCCTCCACTCAAGAGAAAGGGCATTGGACCTTAATCTCCT
The DNA here is from genome assembly GCA_019656835.1 of Rhododendron ovatum. NCBI lineage: Eukaryota > Viridiplantae > Streptophyta > Magnoliopsida > Ericales > Ericaceae > Rhododendron > Rhododendron ovatum. Next base: position 19,718,492 of record CM033801.1, on the reverse strand, counting down.
AACCTTTCTCTCTTCATGCCTTTTCATCCACTTTCTATTTCCAAGTCTTGAGAAGTGTTGTTCTAAAAAGACATTCTCTAGGCACTTTCTTTCTTAAGGAGTCCCATTTTTATCCTCACCATCAAAGTTAGTCTTTTACTCACTTCGAGACCTTACCACCAAAATACCCTACAATCACTCACACCCACATTCATTCTTTCTGACCCGATCTTGCCCACACACATCCATCGTCATCCATTCTCATTCAAGCTCAAGACCAAAGGTAAAAACTAGGTTTCCTTGGGCTAGGCCATGTCCTGGCCCCTGAGGGAACTTTCTTATAGTCAAGTTTAACCCCCCCTTTCTTTTTTGTTAAAAACTGATTTAAAAACCATCTTTGATAACAAAAACAGTCGTTGTACTGAACATACCAAGCCGTGTGGCGTTCTGATGCATCGCACGACGTAGTATGTTCAGGCGTGCGGTCTTTTATTAGTTACTATTTGTTTATTTAAACAGTCTAGACCATGGCCTTCCTTCATCAAGCCTGTTTGTATTGTTGAAATACTGTCATCAATACTTTTCAGAATAAGACCATATCTAGAAGCCATGTTTTATGTCCAAAAGAGATTTTTCTTGATCATTCCAAATGATCAAATGCACTGAAAATTGTTTTACGTTCATGGCTTGAGGAGGTGGTATTGTTCCAAAACGGATCAGTGGTTGTGTATCTTCCGATATCTTTGAGGAATGACGCACAGGAAATACAACACACCGCGCGCTATTCTAGGTATTGATAATTGTCTGATAGTAAAACAGGAAAACTGCACGGCATATCATAAGGCCGTGCGCGGCATTATGGCATTATGGTAAGCCGTGTGAGAATGGTTCTGATCTGGACAGTTTATTGATTAGTTATTTCAACTCATAACATCATGCTCTAATCATTTCTGTACAGACAGCACAACGTGCATGCCAATGTGATATATCTTCCCATGACCCTTCCCGTTTCGCTTGTTCGTTAAAGAGTTCCATTTTTCAAAAGATGTATGAAATTTTTCCCCTTTGAAAATGTTTAGTAGAGACCGGTTTTATCAGAAAAATGGGGTGCTTTTTCAACAAAACTTTCCCCATTCGTAACATGGTTCCCGAACCCAAAATCTTGACGTTTTGGCTAGACCAAAAGCCTTTTTCAAACGAATTCTTGATTTTGGGCGCGTCGGGCGGGGAGCCCACACAATTGTTCAAGCTCCATGGTCAACTAGGTTGAGTCGGTACACACTTGATAACAACCATGTGAGTTTGGAGAGATTATTTATCTATAATACTCCTTCCATCTTATAATTTTATATATATATATATATATATATATATATAGAGAGAGAGAGAGAGAGAGAGAGAGAGAGAGAGAGAGAGTCCACTATGAAAAGATGCTTAATTTTAAAAAATAAATTAAATCACTTCTCACTAATTTAAAGAACTCATGCAATTTTTAAATTGGTGCGGAGAAGTTCAAAAAATCAAGGGCCTTTTATTTTTTTAGGTGAAACATGAAAACATAATTAATTGTAGTGAAGATTCAAAGTAGTTCAGAATAAAATAAAATAAAATGACGTCCATGCACAGTCCATATGGATGGCTTCACTCTTAATATTACCTTCTAAAATATATAATACATGATGTATCACTTGGATATGGTGCTCTCATTTTGTCACTTTAATACTTTTAGAAGAAGGGTTGTAACTTTGTTAGGTTAGTTGATTGTGCAATTAATCAAGAATGATCTTACTCTACATGCATTTTCATGTTTCATCAAGCAAAATTAATGCTGATTATTTTTGGAGATTTATATTAAAAATATATATATAAGTTATGAACATAAAAAAAATGACAAATAAAATGGAACGGGAGCTAGGAGTAGGAACTAAAAAGAATTAACAAAAGCTAGTTGATAACATTAATTAAGGAACGTACGTAGCTAGGTAAAATCTTGTTTCCACATTTGCATATACACACACACACACACACATATCGGGGCGGTTCCGGAGACCCTTAAACCCCAAACAACCCCCCCCGGGTCTCCCAAGTCCACGATCGAGTTTTGATGATCCAAGTCGCTCAATGTAATCAGAACGTTATTTTAAAGGTGTCTGTGAGAAATTAGCAAAAAAAATGACCGAAAAGGGCTTCATCTGAACAGTTTTTTTATTGAACTTCATATATATATATATATATATATATATATAAGGGCGGTTCTGCGGACAACCAATAAAACACCTAAAAAAACACCCCAAATCTCAATCTTATAGTTTTCGATCAAATTTTTATGATCTAAATCGTTCAATGTGTGCAGAATGTGATTTTAAGAGTGCCCATGAGAAATTAGCAAAAATTATGACCAGAAAGTACTTATTTTGAGTAGTTTTTAATTGAACCGTTCATCAAATTTATGCTAAAAACTGTTCAGATCAAGCCCTTCCCTGTCTTTTTTCGCGAGTACTCTTAAAATCATATTCTGATCACATTGGGCAGTTCGGATTATTAAAATTTGATCGGGAACTATGAGGTATTTTTCTAGATATCTAATTAGTTATCCCTGGAACCGCCTCGTATACATACATACATACATACAGTCATCCAGTAAGGGATACGTTATGGAAAAACAATGCAAACCTCTCATTTTTCGATCGAATTTTGATGATCCAAGCCACTCAATGTGTTTAGAACGTGATTTTAAGGATATCCGCTAAGAATCGCCAAAAAAATGACCTGAAAGGGCTTAATCCGAGCAGTTTTTCATAAGAACACTATAAATGCATTTTTATGCAAACATCTATAAAAATATCTAAAAATACATCTCATAATTCTCAATCAAATTTTGATGATCTGAGCTACCCCGACATATATATATATATATATGTATATAATATGTAATATGTAATATGTAATATATATGTTACACACACACACACACACATATACACTTTATATCTAATGAGGGATCCCGCACGGGTTTACCGTGAGGGACTCCCTTTTTCCGATTGAATTGCGATGATCCGAGCCTTTCAATGTGTTCAGAATGTGATTTTAAGGGTACCCACAGGAAATCAGCAAAAAAAATGATCGGGAATGGTTTAATCCAGATAGTTTTTTCCTGAATCGTTTAATAAAAACCTGTTCGGATCAAGCCCTTCCTGATTATTTTTTTTTGTTGATTTCTCACGGGTACCCTTAAAATCACGTTTTGATCACTTTGAGCTGCTTGGATCGTCCCAATTCGATCGAGAAAGGGGAGTCCCGCACGGTAAGCCCGTGCGGAATCCCTTATAGGGACTGGACTCCATATATATATATATATATATATATGTAATACATACATATTACATATATGTATATACAATCCGGTTCATTTCATTACACTAGCAACGTATTCTATTGTTTCAAGAAGGATGCAGCAACAATACTTGCATCCACAATTTTTTGTTTTCCATTTTCTGAATGATGTTTGATTTGAGGATGGATTATCATTGAAAAAAGGCCATTGATTGTTTAGCAACCGTGACAGTGGCTTAATTAGTTGTAGTGTTGGCAGCGGCCAAATTTGAACCAAATCAAAATTGCTCTTGGAATGACCAATGGTGCCGACCATTTTATTAACCATACGATGCAGTGTCCGATCAAAAAAGAAATTACAACAAATAAGGATAAAAGAACCCAAAGAAAGTAGTAGACCTGCACAACTGAACTGTTGTCCTCATTGATTTGAAGGGTTAAAACATCTCCTCTAGAACAGTTACACATCTCAGACACTTGGAATATAAGTTCATCTGGAAATCCTGGCTGAAAATATTATGAAGTGTGAACAATTCTTTTCCAACAGAGCTAGCCGGAATTTAACTGTTGTGCTAAAATAGTGGATGACTTCATGACATGGAACACATAGGAACAATATTGTAGCCGTATGTTAACTCCCCAACACAAGGGGGAAAAAATCAAAATAACCATAACCATGCATGAATACAAAGTGAAGCTAGATCTAGAAACACATTCAAACACAGTCTATTACAAACAATATAGTCATGAGTCCATTTCCATTCAAGGAACAAAATTTCTATTTTTTTCCATTGAAACGGCTGAAACATTTCTCCGACTAAAAGTCAAAACACTAGTGCGTAGTGGAGTTATAAAATTTAGTTTATTTTCCCCCCATTTCTCATTCTCATTTGCATTGCATCAATCTTCTTCTGCATGGCTTCAATCTTCATCTGCATTGTGATTGTTGTCCTCTGCATTTCTTAACTAATGCTCATGGATACTGAACTCTCGCATTGTTCAACAGTCCTTACAGCCTTTGTTTTTTGTCTGAACCATCATTGGCCCCAAATCAGCCATTCCTTGCAAAATACAAGGCTCATACCAGCAGAAAAAACCACAATCCAAGTTTAACTGTAAAAAAAGAACACAATAACAACTTGGGGTTTCAACTCCACCGAACAACAAGAGAATAAATTGGAGCAATGCATGCTGCTGACCTTATAAAAACATGACAGCCAATTCAAGTCTAGTGCCAGAAATTTGGGCCTTGCGTGACGGTCTTGCTCTCGCAAAAGATGACTTCCACTACATATTGTATAAGAATGATTCCACATACAAAAGGAAAGAATAAGCAACTAACTAGTGGACAGTGAAAAAAAATGCCAGAATAAACTTAATGTGGTCATTGAAAGCTTGAATAAGCAAGTAGCGAATTTCCTAGTCAAGGACTCAAGTGAATGCTCGGAAGCTTGGATGAAACAACTTATTGGATAAAATTTAAGGAGTCGAGTTTCGAACAAGTATATGGCCGAAATGTTTATTTTCCTGAAGCTTCTAGCTTTGAGTTAACAAGTGCTTTTGGCTTAGGTGGAGAGGCTGGTGGAGACAAAAAAATGGATGACTTGAAGCTCCTTTTTAGAGCATCTGTTACTGATGCATTATCAAATGGTACCATGGATGAAAAAAAGGTGCATAAGCTTCTGTTTCCATTGTACTGGAGTCTAACAAAATAACATATGTTTGATATTTTCTTCTGATAGTTTAATTTTGCTAGTTTGCATACTTCATTCTACAGTACTTAATCATTGCCAGAGAAGTTCAAGTTACTTCTGAAGAAATTTAGATAGCATTGACCTGTAAGAAATTCAATGGCTCTAGAACCAGCAAAATAAGCTGGGTGATGAGACACCAAATTTTGAGTGTAGCTTTTCATAGGACGATGTTGTTTACTTAAATTCATGGTCAACCTAATAGATTTTTGTCTTGTTGACTGGGGCTTCATTGGTGAACCACATGAGAAGAAGGTCAAGAAGCAAGCTTAAAGAGCAGTCAATTTCCTAGCAATAAACTAGAATTTCTGAACCAGAGAGAGACCCAATGTCACAAACGCAAACCCTAATTTCTGAACCAAACCAAAGATTACAAAATAAACACAGATTCGAAGATGGAAAGGGGTTTCTCAAATCAGTCAAACGACCGAGAGAGAGAGAGATACCTTATTTGGTTCAATCACTTTCTCCAGTCGATCTTCTTCTTCTTCGTATCTTGTTCTTAATCGAAATCGAAACCGAAATCCTAACAAAAAAAAACCTAATTTCTTAGATAGAGAACGATCCAAAGAGAGAGAGAGAGATTAGAGAATCGAAACCCTAACAAAAAAAATCTGTAGTTTCCCCAATTTTTTTGAGAGAAATGAAACCCCAAATCGAATGGAAACAAATCTCGAGAGAGAGAGAGAGAGAGAGAGATTAGATAATCGAACCAGAGAGAGAGACCTTCAGCCAAGTTCTGATCTTTGTGTTCTTCGTTCTTCTTTGTTGGGTTGCTTCGTTCTCTTCGTTCGTCGCCTTCTCTGGTTTTCTCTTCATTCGAATGGTTCTGCGTGTATCATCCGAAGGGGGCAAGTGTGAGAATTGAAGGGGTAAAGTGTAATTACACGCGAGTTTATTGGCCTCTTTTTTCCTGGCTGTTTGGATTAAATCCAACGACTCCCAGCACAGTCCCGCACCAAACCAATTTCTAGGATCCCTCAAGAGAACCAGATTGTATGTATATATATTACATACATATATGTACATATATATAGATACATATATTACATATGTAATACATATATATATGCACATACATACATATATATATGCACATACATATATATGTATATGTAATACATATACATATATATACGTATACATGCACAAACAAACACACACACACACACAAAATCATGCGGACCTCCTCATTTCTCTTATTTTTCGATTGAATTTTGATGATTTGAGCCGCTCAATGTGTTTAGAATGTGATTTCAAGGATAACCATGAGAAATCGGCCAAAAAAATGACTGGGAAGGGCTTCCTCCGAGGAGTTTTTTTTGACCCATTCGATAAAAAATAAACAAAAATTGCTCAGATGAAGCCCTTCCCGGTCATTTTTTTGCTGATTTCTCTGAGGTACCCTTAAAATCACATTCTGAACACATTAAGCGGCTCGGATCATTGAAATTCAATCAGAAAAGGGAGGTCTGCATTTTATTAAAATGAGGTGGTCCTTACAAGAGACAGACTGATATACACACACATATATGTGTGTGTGTGTCCATTTTATTATGTGATCTTCAATTAGGGCAATAATAATAGTATATAATATCAGCTCATTTTTGGAAATTAGTCGACGATAATATATACTGTAAATAATATTAAAGAATTTTTGCATTTTGTGATTTGTCAGTACCCGTGCGCGCTGCATGTTTGAAATACATCAAGAGATGTAGCTAGTATCATCGTAGTATTAGGAATTGAAGCACATGATCGAATTTTGAATGCAGGTCCTCTGAAGTTAGTCGACGACAATCATGTAGTATTAATTAATTCTGTTAGAATTACTTGCTGTGGATTAATTAATTAATACAGACAAAAGTTTTTTCAATATTTTTTATAAATAAATCGAAGACGCTAGGACAGCCAAAACCGAAACCCTCCACATAGTGGCCTGGTCTTTTATTGGAAAAGGCCACCACCGCATAATTTATTAATTAATTTTGCTCGGGGTACTGATCAAGCATGCATGTATCAAATTGGTTTAGCTACAGATCGATCTACTAATTAATTAAGCTAGCTACCCACGATCCAAATCAATTCTACGTACAAGTGCAATGATGAGTCTCAATACACATTAAGCTAGCTAGCTCAAATATCCTGTCCAAATAATAAATACAAAAATTCTTTAGACAACGTTTTTATCATTTTGTCCAGTTACGCAAATTGTGGCAAATTTTCTTTTGCAAATATTTTGGAGGGAGAACATTTTCCCTAGTAATTTTTTTGTTTAATCGTGCTAGGTACGTAGTGTAGTGTCTACCAAAAAAATCCCTGGGTAAAATTGCACAAGAGTCAGACTACACTTCGTCATCGGCTAAGAATATATAGTACAAGAGAAGAAGAAAAAGGCTTTGAATTAGATCACATAAAATCTTCCATATTTCCTGGTGCATGCTTACAATCGAAAATAGGGAAAATGATGGCCTATGACGCATTTTGATAATTAATACTTGCTAAGGATATTTTTAGCATTAATAAATGTTCTCATTATGTGCTTAGCGGATATTAATTATCAAAACACGTTCTTTTTTTTTCTCGGCAAATGAAACTTTATATAAAACTTAAAAGGAGTACAACGAGAGGAATATTGAAAGCACACAATACTTATGAGTTTAAACAAAAGGAGAACAAAACAAATGAGAATAAGAATAGTCAAGGTAGGTAGCTCATGGCTGATTCTAGGCCTGCCCAGCCCATATTGGGCCACACTACAAGGGGGTCCCATAATTAGTTGGTTGAGTCGTTTTCCCACGCAAGAATCTCGTGGCCTCCACCAATTTGGCGGTCTATCGTCGACCCTCTCTCTCTCTCTCTCTGGAGAGAATCCCATCGCACGCAGTCACGCAGATCAGATCTATGTGTGGCGAAGGAGGCCGTTGAAGCATTGTTTCAAAAGCATCAAATAATTAACTTGCACATTCCACAATATTCATTGAAACACAATTTGAATGTAGCCGTGCCGATGTGATATCATTGTAGAAATTTTATATCATATTCAAAAGTTTAAAATATTAGGTGGAGAGATCTTAACATTAGATCAAGTGATATTACTTATTTCATACCCAAGCAATGTGAGATTTAATTTCTTAGCATTCCCGTCATGTATAGCCGCGTTTAAGATATAGTACATGTAAATTCTTTTTGGATTTATCATCGTGTACCCTTTTTTTTACGTCTGTCACCAAGTGAGATTTGTAATTTATGTTTATCAGCCAAAGGAAATTTTTATAATGAAACTCAACAAATGGTGTATTTAGGAAAGATCGGGAGAGCCAATGCATCATAGTGAAGGAATATACATCCCTACTATGTTGACATCTGCATCTTGGCCAAAATCATGTGCAAGAGACCTCCCAAGCAAACGGAAAAACATTCAATGTGAGATGGAATGAGTCTTTCCATCTCACGTGTAGTACTGGCCAAATTCAAATTTTCTCATCCAAATCAAGAGAGGGAGAGATTTAGAGAGAGTACATGCAAAATTGTTTTAAGAAAAATAGAGTACATGTGTCCAAAGACATAGAGGTGGTTCAAGATATTAGGCTATATCAAAACGAGTTTGGTGCCTGTTTAAATTTCTTAGGCAAACTGGGAATCTGGTAGCTCACTGTTAGGCAAGAAAGGGTGTGTGTGTGTTTTGGAGAAGCTGTACTTGGAAGGTTCTAGCCAATTCCTTGCGACTTGGGGGAGGTGTTTTGCAGTGTGCTGTGAATCAAAACGACATCATTTTTACGCACTGTTGGATACTCCCTCTTCAACCAACAAGAGCTCTTTTGGTTCCCAGCCTTTTTTTAACGCTTCTCGAACACTAGCACAACTTTTTTGCTCTTAGGTTATGTGTGTTCTAATACAACTAGACTTGTGAATGAAGCTCGAAAGCAGAACACCGAGAGGGATTGCTTCTGCCACTTAGGACAAAGTCTTGGCTTCGATATTATTACGCGTAATTGCAATTTGGATTTGCACACTCCCACCCACAAAACAAAGTCTATCGATTTTCTTTTATTTTTTATTTGGAAAAGTCGCCCAAATTATATCGAAAAAGAAAAGAGAAGCATATATTAAGAATGGAGGAATGTTGACCGAGCAGTCTTCCAAATAAGAACAATTAAAAAGGAGGAGGGGCCACCATCACCGCTCGATTCCACCCATTTAAAAGGAAATGGAGTGGTCAGGATCAAGTTGACCCTCTGACCGGCCCTCTGGACCCCAACTCTTGACTGTCAGACTAGAATTATTTAACTAATCTTACAGTATAACTGAATACAAAGAACAATACACTCTCAGTTAGTCCACTGATATTGGCCTCCGATTATATTTCCGTTTGACAAAAAATATATATATATATATTGGCCTCCAATTAGAGTTTGCTCTTTTTTAATGTCTCAACTAGTATGTTTGATTCTCTTTATCATTAATCCTTGTGGCCATCTAAATCCGCTCATAAACATGTAAAAAGATTGTGAAATGAATTATATGAATTAAGATGTCTGTAAATTGACCCAATACATTTTGCATTAAAAAAATAATACGAAAAACAAATTGCCCCACTTTCAACTGTTGTCGCCTTCTTGTATCAGTCGGTGGTCTCTCTCTCTCTCTCTCTCTCTCTCTCAATATCTAATGGAGTATATATTGTACTAGTACGTTTTTGTCACACTTAAATGAGGGAGGCGGGTATCTCGTGATCCCTTCTTTACTGCCTCATCTATAACTTCATGGCAGTACTCCTTTACTCCACCATTTAACATTAATGTTGTCAATTTATTATTGTATCAATGTGTCCCAGTGACGAAAAATTGTTCAGTGCTTCGAATTAAGAATACGAAGAATATTGCTCTCTCTCTCTCTCACACAAAAGTGTATATATAGATCGGCTTTATTTTAACTGTGTCGGTCTCCTACATTTTCGTGACAGGAATTCATGGACACTGAATAAGTCATGTCTCCTTCACAAGTTAAAATGATGTAGTACTAGCTAGTTATCACTCTGATTACAATGGTATTTTGTATTGCACGTTTGCAGGGTCAGATTCTCTGGGCTTAAGATGAAATTGCACGGAAAAAAAAAAATTCTCTTGAAGAAAGAAAAAAGAAGCCCTTAGAACTTGAACTATGTAGTTATTGGATAACAAAGCTAAATGTTTCCACTTGTTATAGAAGTACAGTGTTAGATTAATATGTACGTATTACATATTTTGCTATACATATCTAGGGCCTTAATTTTGAGCTAAAATTCGGGGGCTTGATGGCCTCGTCCGCCTTAGCACAGGGCCAGCCCTGCACATTTGTGTTTTGTGCTAGTATAATATGTATGATACTGGTCTACTCATCATAGGAATTGGGAAACCATGTAGGACTCAAATGTGCCGTACAAGGTGTCAAGTTAATACTTGTATGAGACCTAAATTTGTATTGTCACAGCATTATATGACACTTAAATATGATTCGCAAATATAATCACCACAATATTATTTCAAAGAACACTAGTTTATGTGAGAGACATTATCTCTGTCTACAGTCTAGTCTAGTTCTGTTAATCATCTGATAAGATTGGTGAACATTGGTGTAGACACCCCAATTCGGACCTCGGAGGATCTTTGAATGTCCCGATGATGAAATAAAGAAAACGATACATTTGCGAGCTTGAATTAAGGACTCCCTCAACCTAAAGACTCCCTTAGCCCTAAAGCCTAAAATAAGCCCAAAAGCCCGGAACTGAACTCTTAGTACCGCACGGCACATCTCTACACCGCACGGCATAATGAATTTCGTTAAACCGCACGAGGTCATGAGGTAAACCGCACGGTATTTTGGATAAAGTTCTGACTGGCTCAGCTAGTTGTCGGCCACGCCCACTTGAGCCACAGCTACAAGCTGACTTAGCTGAAAAAACACTTCTGGCCCGCCCAGGAAATACATTCCCCATTTGAATTCAAAATCCTTAGCTCTTGCCTATAAATACACCCCTCCACTCAAGATAAAGGGACCTGAAAAATTCTTTTTCCCTCTCATCTTGCTTTCACACCCACTCTTCACTCCTAAGCCTTGAGAATGTTGCTCCAAAGACATTCTCTAGGTATCTTCTTCCTTGTAAGGCCCCCAATTTTGGATACGTTAAATAGATAATTTTATTGCAACTTCAAAATAGAGTCTGGCTCTTTATTACTTCACAACCTCCGTAAGAGGACTTTCATTACACAAGGGAAGGGAAACCAAGGTTTCTAACTACAGCTCTCCCTGTTCTTCCATCTTAGCTAGCTCTTCAGCTCCAAAAGCCTCCAAGGAGTACAGCTCACCCTGTTTAGCTACAAATTCTGACACATTATACTAGCGTCGCCACCGATATAATATGTCAGGGTCACCAAAGGTAACACCATGAGCTACAAAAGCTCAATAGAATAACCCATACCCACTAACCCTTAACTTACAAGCAGTAGATCATAATACTAACGATTTCCACATAATACGTGCATATTTAACAAAAATGTTCACAATGACACATCCATATTCGCTAATCAACTATCGTTTGTGTCCATAATTTTTTGAGTTTCTCCTACGCGACTCGTCGTGGACCGTGTCACCAATTTTCATTTTTCATTTTCCAAATCATCATTTCCAAAAATATTTTCACACACCCAACCTCGGTTCTGCCGCTCTGGGTTCCCGAGTATCCATACAATGGTTCCGCCACTCCAGGTTCCCATTGGCACACAAAATTTGCATTGGCTCCTCTCCACAGATAACCAAGCCATACCTCGGTTCCGCCGCTCCGGGTTCCCGAGGATCCTCACCATGGTTCCGCCGCTCCGAGTTCCCATGGGAACGCACACAACCTCACAATGGTTCCGTTGCTCCGGGTTCCCATTGGCACACAAAATCATTGAATTTGGCATTGGCTCCTCTCCACGGATAACCAATCCACAATTCAAAACCCTCTGTTCCGCCGCTCCGGGTTTCCGAATATCCCACAATGGTTCCGCCGCTCCGAGTTCCCATTGGGTTTTTGAAAAACACAACCACACAATGGCTACTACGTCCGGCCATTATGTAGTTTTCAAAAATATTCTATCTAAGTCAAAACACACCTTTTCGTTAACCACACCCTAGGTGTCATGTTTCTATTTTCTCGATTTTCGTGTCTCGTTTCATGCATTGTCTCCGCAGTAGGACTTTTCACAAAAGTAATCATAAATCATTCATTATAATCTTGAAACTAAACTAGCAAAATCATCCAACTCAATACTATACCACAAGTAAATACAAGCAATTCATGTAAGCATGCTCATAACCATCCTTAAGATCAAAATACGAATACTTCCGGTCAAGCGATAATATTCCAAAAATCCGTACTTTCTTCCTTTGTGGAAAGTTCTAAACAACATATGTTTAATGGAGTAACAATCAATTATTCATCATATTCATACTTTCTTTAGCGAAAATAAGTCATTGCCTATCATGCAATCCAAACACAAGATAGATAACCTTATCTACCTAGACATATGCCATTTTATACTTTGAACTAAAGAGTAAGGACAATCTACTTTCTAACATACGGTTCTTATACATAGAGTTAGGGGACAAGGGATTCTACCTTTCTTCTTAGCGGTTGGTCGGTTTTTGAAAATAGGTCGTCGGTTTTGCGAATAGACGGCGTAACGGCTCCGAAGTACTTCGAAAGGAAGAGAGTTGGATTTTCTCTTCCTAGAAACAACTTTGCTAACTAAACTAGGCTACTTTAAAGATCTAGGCGTGGTTTTGGAGGTGGTTTGGTGGTAGCTCTCAAGAACTTTAAGAAAACTTAATAAACTTGAACTTTAGAACAAAAGAAGCTTAGAAATTCTAAAGAGAAGTTGGAGCAAGGAGTGAAGGTGTGAGTTTAAGCTTGGAATGGCTTGCTATTTATAGGCCAAGGCTCCTCCCTTTATCTCTCCCACCCGAATCTCTCTCCCTCTCCATATCTCATTTTTTTATTCAACTTGTCATGCTTGATTGAAAGATTATGGGGTTGCTTGCACATCTTCTACCTAGTTCTTAGGCATGCATGGCTAGATTTTGGTACTTTGGATTTGATTTTGGAAGATTTGATGGAGAAAGGGTGATGGTTCAAAGATTATATGAATAGGTAAATATATAAGGACAATGGAAGATAGATTTTTGCTTGAAAGAATATATAACCCTAGATTGAAAGGATGTAAGAAAATCATGGAAGATCAAGGCAAGGTACAACCAAATCTCTCCCTCTCTTCCTCTCTCTCTCTCTCTCTCTCTCTCTCTCTCTCTCTCTCTCTCTCTTTCTCTCTCTCCTCCCCTCTCTCGGCCATCTCTCTCTCCTCCTTTAGGCATGTGCATATATACCTATATTTAACTATATATTTGTACTTTAGCATAGATATCTTTTTAATAGAAAGTCTATTGTCCAATGGATAAAAGTTTTCCTAACTTTTATCGTCCAATGGGTAAAGATCCAAGATGACAAGCATGACTTGATTGACTAGTCATATATATATATATATATATATATATATATATATATATATATATATATATATATATATATATATATATGCATATAATAACCTAGGTCCAAAAGGTTTTATTAGGGTTTGAAAGGTTCAAGGAGATTCAAAAGGCTCATCTAGGGTTAGGAGAAAGTAATTAGATGAATTGATAGTTAGGTTTCTCTAACTAATTGGTTAGAAGCTAACTATACTAGCCAAGAGATATAATCTAAGTATGACGGATTATTAGAGATTAAAAGGGAATTTCAAAAGCAATCCAAGTAATTAAAAAAAATAAAAATTCAAATTTTTAACGAAGTTTTTACTTATCAAAAATCAGGGTTGTTACATTCCTCAAAACACCCCATTTTTTTTCCCTCACCATCAAAGCTAGTCTTTTACTAACTTTGAGATCTCATTCACCAAAACAACCAACAACCTTTCATACCCACACTCATCCTATCTCATCCACGTTCATCTATCATCAATCCGCCTTTGTGCAAGCTTAAGATCAAAGGTAAAAACCAAATTTCCTTAGGTTAGGCTCAGTCCTGACCCTGAGTGAACTTTTCTGTAGTTAAGCTCACCTCCTTTTGGTAAAATATTGACTTAAAAACTATTTTCAAAACTATTTTCAAAAACAAAAATAGTCACTGTGCTGGATAAGTCATGCCGTGCGGCATTCTGATGTGTCGCACAGCTTATCTTATCCAAACGCACGGTCTTTTACCAGTTCTTATTTATTTGTTAAATTGTCTGGATCATGGCCATTCTTCATCAAACCTGTTCGTGTTGTTGAGATATTGTCATCAGTATATTCAAAACAAGACCATATCTATAAGCCATGATTTATTTCTTAAAATAAGGTTTTCTCACTTATCTCAAATGATTCAAATACATCAAAACTTGTTTTCTGTTCATGGCTTGAAGAAAGAGGTATTGTTCTGAAATAAAGCAATGGCTGGGTACTTTCTGATATCTTTAAAGAGTCACGCACGGGATATCGGTAGTATCGAGCGCTGTTATAAGCACCGATGAAAATCTAACACCAGCGCAAATAGATCGCATGGCATATCATAAGGCCGTGCGTGGTCTTATGATAAGCCGTGTCGTGTGGTTCTGATCCAGATGGCCTACTGATCATCTATTTCATTCTGTACCATATCATTTGCTCACCATTTCTGTACAGACTGCACCACGTACATGTTAATGTGATACATTTCACATGTCCCTTCCTCTCTTATTTGTTTATTAAAGAGTTTCATTTTCCAAAAGATGTACGATATTCCCCCCTTTTGAAAATGTCTAGTAGAGACCGATTTTGCCGGGCGAGTGGGGTGCTTTTCAACAAAACCTTCCCCATTCGTAACGTGACTCCCGAACCCAAAGTCTTAACATTTTTCGCTAGACCAAAAGCCTTTTTCAAACGAATTCTCGATTTCTCGGATCATCCATCTCAAAAATCCGAGTGGCGACTCTTCGGGCGCGCGCCGATCGGAGAGCCCACAGTGGCAACTATGCTGGGGAGGGTTACTAATCAAAATTTGGAAATTAATACATGAATGAACAAGCTTTCAAAAGTTTGTCAAAACAGTACACTCCATGCTGCTAAAGAACGGAATGGTAACATAACAGGATTTCACATCCGACCCATCCGAACTGGGACTTTTACTATTGTTCGCTTGTGTAGTTTTCTCCGAAGTATTGATTAATAGAGTGAGCCAAGCTTGAAAAACATTTTCAAATGGGAACTTTCAGTATCTTTTGGAAAATGAAATTCTTTTATCCTACACACTCTGTGCTACATAAAGCCTCGCCAGTGTGTTTAGGCAATCTTGCCTGGTTTACCGGTGACAAGCTCTCCCGAGATACCTTGCAACCCCCGACGATGATGAGCCATCGTACTGCTCGATCATTGTCTTGCAATGCACTTGACAATGAGAGGTACATCTTTGCTTTAGTCCGGGGAACCCTATTGAGACCCAAACCATCCTTTCCACTTGTACATAACCATAGAACCATCCCAACTAAGACAGGAACTCGTGGTTAGGACTTAAGTGATATATCATATTTATATGTTTTTCATTTATGTACATATATATCATTCATGCATCATTGCATTCTGCAGGCTAGAGGGTAGGGCTCCCTTAGGATTCGGTTAGCCTAGGAGACTTTAAATCCATGGAGTTTGAGATACCTCTGGTGTTTGCCTTGCTCGAATGGCTCCCCTAATACAGGACTAACCTTAAGTGTGTACGTATTTGGATTTCGGCAATCATATTGCTTTGCCTCGGATGGTCAAGGTAAGGAAATTGGCTCTGGTTCCGAAACATTCAGAATTTAACCTGCCTGACAGCACCTGCCCGGATTGTCGAAAATCTTATGTGCAAACACCTTAAGTGAGATTCGGATCATGGTAGGTCTTAGGCCTAGTTTCTAGGAGGCACGAGGAAGGGTAGGGTAAGTATCCGTGATGAGTCATGAGTTTTTCCTCTTGCTTTGTTGCCAGTTCTGAAACATTGGTCGCCTACGAGAAGAAACTGTACCCAATTGGATTCGCCCCCTCCAAAGACTAGTTCGTAAGGACACCCTAGAAGGCACTTAGTTGTTTGAGGTTCAGGTAGTACAGCAAGAGCAACCGTCAACAGAAACACCACAAGAACCGTTAGCAGAGGTACCACTTGAAAACTCCTTACCAATGGCTGACCAAGGAGATGGGGTAGAAGAGCTTAGGCAAAACATGGCCGCGTTAGATACTCAGTTTAAACAATCCATTGCCAATGTCGATGCACAGCTCAAGGCTTTCGTCGTGTCCATGAAGAATGACATAATCATGGTGATGGAGGCCATGCAAGATATTAGTGATAAGCTTTAAACCAAACCTCCTCCACAACCCGAGCAGCCCAAAGAAGAAACGCCAGCTATGGATCTTAAGCTGGCCACTCTCGCTGCCAAGATCAGCAAGCTAGAGGAGTCCGTTCAAGAAACCAGGTGACTTGGGAAAGGAGAGGTCGACATGAACAAACTATGCTTATTCCCGAACTCCAAATTGCCAAAAAAGTTCAAAGGTGTGGACTTTGCAAAATTCGACGGCATCAGTGATCCAAAGGCGCACCTTCAGGGGTATGTTGGATCCCTTATCATGCAAGGGATTGAAAAGGAAGCCATGGCGCAGCTATTCCATGAGTCTCTGTCCGGTCCAGCCTTGCAATGGTTCCTCACTCTCGAGCCATCTAAGAAAAGGACTTGGGAAAGATATTGGGACAACCTTCGTAGCTCAATATGATTTCAATGTTGATCTAAGAATGACCACAAGAGAGCTGGAGAGTACTAAGATGGGCGAGAAAGAAAGCTTTGCCGATTTTGTGAAACGCTGGAGAGCCAAGGCCGCCCAAATGCAAAACAAGCCGGATCTTAAGGAGTAGATACGAATCATAACAAAGAACCTGCCAAGTTCCTTTGCCCCATACATGGTTCTTTCCTAGGCCGCGCCAAATTTTGAGACTTTCTATGACTCTGGATTGGCTGTGGAAGAAGCCTTACGGGATGGTACTTTGGAAAAGAAGGAAACGGGATCGAAGTCCAAAAGAGCGTACTCTAGTAACAGCAATGTCCTCTTCGGGAATACCAATCAGGTCAGAACTTCTTCAGCCAAGCCCATAGAAGTTAACCAGATCTCTAAAAAACCAAAATCCCAAAATCGAGCCTTTACCCAATTCAGCACCCCCAGGTCTACTTTACTTAAAAAACTCGCAGAAGCCGGGGTACTGAAACCTCTCCTGCCGCCACAAACTATTCCACCAAACCTAAACCAAAGTGTTTATTGTGAATTTCATTAGATGCCTAGCCATACCACCGACAACTGCATTCGCCATCGTCATGAGATCCAAAACCTGATCGACAATAAGGTGATTGAAATCCTTCCTCTAGATAAACCAAATACTGTCTCAAACCCCTTACCACAACATAATACCCCTTTTCGTGTTAACCAAATCACCTTAGCCCCGGATAAAGCCACCCAAGATTTTGACCTAATCCTTTTGATTACCCCCAATACCGAACCTAAACCGGCTGTGAAAATTCCCGAAGAAATTGCTCTTTGCTTCTTAGGGGAATGGGAAAACACATGGGGAGATCTTATTTCTGATTGGGAGGAATTCGAAGCAGCCAGCTTCTAGAGGAATGCTGAACCACCATTCGGGCCTGCATGGGAAGTTGATTGGCAAAATGTTTATACTGATCCCCTCGATGGGTTTTCTCTATACATGATGTTCGAAGGGCAAAACGATGACTACTAGATCCTTCAAGAAGTTCTAGAGTGGGAATGGGATTCAACCCCGAGTGAGTATCAACTTTTAAATAAGGATGACCCGCTGGACATGTTTTCTCCACCCGCAATGTTCGCTGAGGAATACCGGCCTATGGTTGGCTGGAGCCTGTCCCCCTTTACCCAAGCTTTTACAATGAACCTCCAGAACATGAAGAAGAGGTGGTAGCAGTGAGTTTAACCCCATGGATTACATCGTGGAAGAAACAGAATCAGAACCCTCGGTCACCTTCCCGAAAGACGTCGATGTCGCCATGATGAACTTGTGGGAACCAGGAGCCAAACAATGGGCCAGCTCCGAAGTTATCAACATAAAAGTGGAAAATGAGGAATGGACTGTGAACAGGGCAATAATGGAAGCTGAACAATGGAAACCAGAAGATCTTTTTGGGAAGATTTGGTTATCTCCAATTTAACATCCAACCTTCAAGATACCTCCATCGGAACCAAGCGCAAGGCCCCAATCGACTTATGGAATGAAGAATCAAAGTACCACCAGATCGATCACTTGACTAGGAGTGGCCGTGTCTATCAACCTCCTAACCTCCAAATTGGAGAATCCTATAACCCCGCAGCTCCACCAGCCAAAGAGTTCTCAAACCCTTTTACTACCCCGACCAAAAACACTTTCCAACCTTTTGCCCCACCAACCAAAGAACCTTCCCGTCCTGAGAAAAACCCTGAAGGGATGGTCAAGCAACAACTCGAACAGACTCAAGCTAAAATGTCTGTTTGGAATGTGCTTGTTCATTTCACTCAACATCGAGAAGGACTCATCCAGGCCTTCTCCCACCTGAAAGTTCCCTCAGTATAACCCCAGATGAGCTTGTGGCACTCATTAAAACCATACCCATCAAGCATGCCATAACCTTAACCAACCGAGACCTAACTGTCGAAGGGACAGATCACAATAAGCCACTCCATGTCACTCTAAAATGCCATGGCAAATGGGTCCCAGTGATTTTAATTAACAATGGGTCAACCATCAAGGTTTGTCCACTCCGCTTTGCTTATTGCTTGGGGTACAAAAATAAGGACTTCTCTCTATCAGAAGTCAAGGTCCGAGCATATGACAACACTCGTCGCGATGTGGTTTGAACCCTCATGCTCCCTATGACTTTTGGATCTGTAGACACCTTATTTTGGACTGTCCAGACCAGTTTACTTATGGATTTCAGTTCCCCAATGAAGATCACGGTCAAGAACACTCTAAGGCTAATGGTGTGTTTGAGCTTTGAGTGTCTTGAACCTCATTCAAACCTTTGTCGAGCCCTGCCTAGGCCCTTCAAGCCAGAACCAAATGGCCTCAACAAAACCAAACTTGTTTACGCCAGCACTGTGCTGGCGTGCACCGGTCAACTGTCACATGTGTAACACCCCTGAATTTTGGTCAGTAAAAATTTCGTTAAATATTTGAATTTTATTTGAATTACTTATTTTCTCTTGAGTGACTATATGATTTCTCGTTTATTTCGTCGTAGTTAGATTTTGGTCGTTGGTTAACTCTCGGCTAGAAAACCTATGCAACCAATTTGATTAGTTTCCAACCGACTACTTGGAGGAACTGAGCAACCAACTCACCTAGTTGCTAGATGAACCTTTTGGACCTTTTGACTCTTTTGAAACTTTTGCCTTTACCCATTGGTCCATAATGGTTAGGGTAATCTTTGTCCATTGGACAATAGGCCCCCCATTTAAATATTTTGGTAAGTACAAGATATAGTATTTTA
Organism: Rhododendron ovatum; assembly: GCA_019656835.1. Classification (NCBI taxonomy): domain Eukaryota; kingdom Viridiplantae; phylum Streptophyta; class Magnoliopsida; order Ericales; family Ericaceae; genus Rhododendron; species Rhododendron ovatum. The sequence continues at coordinate 19,698,823 of CM033801.1, read as the reverse complement.
ATGGTGTATGTTCACATGTGCCAAGTACTTTTATTTTTTGTTTATTGGGTATTCTCCCACCCCTCCATTATCCATTGGTTAATAACCACAAGGGTAATTTTTGTCTATTGGATAATAAACTTTTTATTATAAAAAGTACATGTAGTCTTTCAAAATCTTATTTTAAAATAAAAGGTACTTGTACTCTTTTGTCCATTGGTTATTAACCGCAAGGGAAACTATTATCCATTGGGTAATAACCGTTAGGGAAGTTAGTGACCCTTGGGTAATAGAATCTTTTGACTAAATAAAGTACCGATGTGACTAAGGAACCTTCCAATAAAGTTGATTTGACTAGTCAACCTTTTCAACCCTAGACTAAGAAATTACTTATTTCCTTTTATTATTTTGATTTTATTCTTTGTCCTTTGGACAATAAAAGTTAGGGGATTTTTTTATCCATTGGGTAATAGGTCCATCTTTCAAACTAAGTACATGGGTTATTAAACTAGTCTTTTTTCCTAATTCCCATGTGATGAAGTACCAATATTTTAGTTTGAAAGTACTTATTAGCCTTAGTAGCCTTTAAAGCCTAAGATTCTTAAAAGTACCCTTGTATTATTTTTATGTTGGGGTTTTGTACCCAATTGGATTAATTTGTTGGGGAGTTGATCTTCCTAGAGTACATTGTACACTAGTTTATTTATTTAATCAACATGTGCCTAATTGGATTTCTTTATTGGGTATTTGATTTGGTAAATCTAGTACTTTGGTACTTTTTACTTATTCTTCTTGTAAATATATATATATATATGTGTGTGTGTGTGTGTGTGTATGTGTACTAGGGAGAGAGAGAGAGAGAGAGAGAGAGAGAGAGAGACCCGAGAGAGAGAGAGGAGGGAGAGGGGAGAGAGGAAGGAGGAAGGAAGGAGATTGGATTGTACTACCTTAATCTTCCATATTCTTTCAAATCCTTGGTGAATCTTTCTCCTAACCAAACTTAACTCCCCATTTGTACTTCTATGATTTGTTTAAGACCAAATCTTGTACCCCTTGTCTCCTTTCCTTCCAACAAATCTCTCATAGTCCAATCCAAGGACTAATCTAGTCATGCAAGCTACCTTATTAGGCCTAAGTCTATTTTGCCTAATGACAACCTATGATGGACCATTATGACACAAATCCTAGCCTTTATTAGCCTTAGACCTTGACTACAAGCTAAACCTAGGTTATAATTACCTAGAAAGGCTAAAGATCTTAGTTGATTACATAGCCTTACACCTAGGATATGATTGGACAAGGCATGGCTTGACATGTGAGGTGATTTGATGACTTAATGGAGCAAATCCATGGGAGATATAGAGAGAGAGAGGGCCGGCCATAGAGAGAGGGGAAGAGCCAAGAATTTTGCCTATAAATAGCACCCCATGTTTGCCATTCAACTCACACCTTCACCTAGCAACTTCTCTCTCTAGAAAAATTGTGTTCTTTCTTTGTTCTTTCTTTTGTTCTTCTTTGCTCTTGAGTGTTTTTGAGTGTTCTTCAAGAAACTCAACCTAAGCCGCCACTAAACCACCACTCGACCACCTTTCGATCCATATAGTAGAGTAGTGTTAGTCAAGTAGAAGTTTCAAGAGAAACCTTTCTCTTTCGAAGCTCCCGAAGGCATACCGTAGGAAGTTACTCCGTCCGACCGCCGATTACCGTCCGTAAGCCGTTACTACCGCCTAGAAGAACTGTAAGGAAACCCTTACTTACTTCCTATTTACTTACTTACTCAAGTATAACGTTGTTGTTTTGAATTGCTTAGAAAGAACAGTAGATTCTCCCTATTTACTTACTGCCTAATTACTTACTTATTTAGAAGTATTTGTATTTTGATCTTTAAGATGATTATGAGTATACATATATATGAATTGCTTGTATTACTTGTGGTGTGATAAAGCATAAGTGATTTCACTTCAAAGACGTCCGTACATGTGGCGTTGTGCTTTGAATAAAGCATAAGTGATACACTCCAAGGACGTCCGTACATGTGGCGTTATGCTATAAGTAATGATTTAACATGATAAGTAGTATAGAATTGGATGATCTTGTTAGTATATTTCATGCTTACCGCAGAGTCATTGCATGTAACGAGACACGAGAATCGAGAAAGTAGAAACATGGCACCTAGGATGTGGTTAACGAAAGAAGATGTTTTTCGAGGAAGAAAATATTTTGAAAGTACATAATGACCGATTTTGGGTGGCATTATGTGAGTTGTGTGCGTGTGTAAAAGTAAGATTTGTGAAAGATCCAATGAGAACCCGGAGCGGCGGAATCATTGTGGGATACTCGGAAACCCGAAGCGGCGGAACCGAGGGTTTTAGATTTCGAAAACCCCAAATGGGAACCCGGAGCGGCGGAACCATTGTGGGATTACTCGGGAATCCAGAGCGGCGGAACCGAGGGTTTTGAATTGTGGCTTGGTTATCCGCGGTACGGAGCCAATGCAATTGTGTGCCAATGGGAACCCGGCGCGGCAGAACCATTGTGAGGATACTCGGGAGACCGGCGCAGCGGAACCGAGGTTGGGTGTGTGGCTTGGTTATCCGCGGTACGGAGCCAATGCAAATGATTTTGAAAGTGTGTAGCTTGTTTATCCGCGGTACGGAGCCAATGCAAAGATTTTGAAAGGTTGGTTTGAAATGTGAAAATATTGACACGGTCTACGATGAGTCGCGTAGGAGAAACACGAAAATCTTGGACACCAACGATAGATGATTAACGAATGTGGATGTGTCATTGTTAACTGTGTATATACGTATCATGTGGAAATTGATGTTTATTATAGCCTTGTTTGTAAGTTAAGGTTGGTGGGTAAGGATTTCCCTATTGAGCGTTGTAGTTCATGGTGTTGCCTTTTGGTGACCCTGACATATTATATGGGTGGCGACGCCGGTATAATGTGCCAGACTTCTTAGATGAACAGGGTAAGATGTACACCGTGGAAGCTTTTGGAGCAGAGAAGCTTGCTAGGATGGAAGAGCAAGCAGAGTAGTATTAGGAACCCTAGTTTCCTTCCTTGTTGAATAAATGTACCCTTTCCTTCTGATGTATTTATGATGTAATAATGAGCCAGACTCTCTTTATTATATAATAAATGCCTCATTTAACGTACCCAAAATTCAGGGCGTTACAACATGTCAATCATCGACTGTTGACTCAGTTATCACCGGCGCACGCCAGTCAAAAGTCGGTCAAATATCACTATTCAACCACGTGCTCGAGACTTTTGTGGCCACCCTGACGTAGTCTACAGTCCCCTGATGATTACCATTGTGCAGCCGGCTCTCCCTCTCTCCTATACCACCTTTTAACCCAAGTCCTATGCATTTAATGCATGGGAGGCTCTTTTCCTAACCTAACCAACCCGTTACCCAACTGATTAGCCCTCTCCTCAGTCCATTCCTGGCTTATAAATACCCCCTTGCATATAAATGCAAGGGGTTCACAAGGTTAAGACTCTTAAAGAGCATTCAAGCCCTCTCTCTCCTTCTTCTTGCTTTCTCCCTTCTCCCATCAATTGGAAGAGGAAGCCAACCCTCCTACATACACTCATCACACCCCTACACTCATCATCCATCCCTTAAAACTTCAAGTTCAAAGCTTAAACCTTCCATCAAAGTCCAATATAAAAGGTATACCACCTTTTATTCTGTAACCTGTTCTGACCCCTGAGGGGTGCCAGCAGGGTCAAGGCTGGTAATCAATACCAGTCCTGACCTTAAAGCTGGTAGCATTTCAAGGATCGCGAATGGTAGTCAATGGCGCACGCCAGTAACAATAAGCCGTATGCCAGTCATGGTGATACGTGCAGTACTAGCGTGGGGATCATTGAGCACCAATCTTTCTGCTTTCTTTTTACTTCATCACCTTTTAGCATGATAAGAACCGATTTATTGCTTTTTGTATCTTAAAACTGTGTAGTTGCTTATCTGTTGTTTCTATTTTAAGGTCTCTGGGATCCTTCTGGTCATGTTCCAGAGCCCAGATCATGCGAAGCCAAGCACTGACCAAGTATTGTAACTGGCGTACGGAGTCTCTGGACTGGCGTACGACAATTTCAATGGATCCAGTGTCTGGCCCTTGCATGGCAGTTGAATCTTGGCCTTTGTTTATGTTCCCCACACTGTTTATGGGGCATTCTATTCGTTTTATTGCTCTAAAAGCCATCTATGTTGCTTGTAACTATATATATTTTGCTGCGTGGTTTGTCCTGGGTATGCACTGGTCCTTCCAGAGCCCAGAGGGTTGAGAGCACGGGATGTGGTTTTAAGCTTACTGGAGTACGTCGGTTAGTGTGTGGCGTGCGCAGGTAAGGTCTGCATGCTGTCGTTAACCAGTGCAAGCAAGTCTCCTCTTGCGCATGACATCCCAAACCTGTGTGTTCTAGTTTGATCAAAACGTTCGCAAGTGCTTGTTCTCAATCTATTATACCTGTTTAGATCAAACATACACCACATTTTGTCACATAAATGCAAGCTGCTACAGTTTTAATCTCCTTTAATTGTTCTCCCGCCCTAATTGGCTAAAAAATGATTAATGAGAGAAATACGCAAATGTTTTACAAAATACCTGAGTAGAGACCGATCTCCGGATTGGGTGAGAGGGGTGCCATAAAACCCTTCTCCTCTCGTAATCTTGCTCCCGAACCTCAAATATCGAAGGTGACGACAGACCGATCTACGCCTTTTCAAAATCAAACAACGTAGCAAGCGTTTCAAGTTCGGTTCCTTGGGTGTTTCACCGCAAAACCTGAGTGGCGACTCTGAATTGTAAGTGTTTTGTAGTGCTTTCCCGAAAAGGGCCGCACCCAATTTTATAAATAAAATTTTTCAGGGCGTGTGCCCACAGGATCCTATCAAACTGAGGTGGAATTTCATGTGGTAAGTATCCCCGCTTCTTTCAACTTGTTACTAGGAAGGCCCTGGCTGCATCCACCAGACATTATGGCTCCACTCTTCACCAGAAAATCCGTTTAGGACTTGAGACTGAAATGCTCACCATTCACGGAGACTTTGGGATCCGCGCACCTACTGAAGACAATGCCCCACTTTTGGAAATCTAGCACAGGAAAGAAGACATTGCCTTGGGAGGTTTCTCGTTGGATACTTCCAATACTGTCTTTCCGGTCAGGATCGATGATGATTTTGTCATTAGCAATGTCGCCATAAAGATAATGAAAAAGATGTTCTACATGCCAGGTCTAGGATTGGGAAAGAACCTGCAAGGGCCTGCGAAGTTTGAGGCCCGCGGAATCCTCATGCGCACTACCGGTCTTGGTTATTCGCCCTCAAATGATAGTAAGACGAACAAGGGAGATAGATTGGAAGACTATTTTGTTAAAGAGAAAGCAAAGCAAGTCTACCAAGGTCAGCCAGAACCATTTTAGGATAAGGAAACTAATACTCTGCTGCCAAGGTTTGAGATATTAGCCAATGATGTTTGGCCAGAAAGCGAGGAAGAATTTAAGGAGGAAAAGGTACCACTGAAGCCAACTGATTGGATTGAGGTCTTTAACATGGGGAGTCTAATGGTCCTGTTCAAGGAGGACGAGCCAATGGGTATAGTCGTAGAAGCTGAAGCGTTGATGCTTGGACAAGAGGTCCCTAAAGGCCCAACTTCGCTCATCATGGATGCCGCAGGAGATTATAAGAATTGGACTTTCATACCAAGTGTAACATGCCAAGGGTCTGACGCTGAGTCCAAATCTAAGTCCGAGTCATCCGAGTCTTCTGAGTCCTCCGAGTCTGTTGAGTTAGAGTTGGTGCCTCTTGGCCCCTCTCCTCATGGTATGTACTTTGAATTTGAGTCTACCTATGTGTATGGTGCCCAGAGGCTTTCGCGAGCAATGAAATAAATGAATCTGATTCCGCTTACTTTCCTGACTTTAGAATAAATTGTGTCGACCCTGATGATGAAGAGATCAATTTCGATGGGGATGTCCCCAAAGAAGTCCGATCCCTAATCGAAAGGGAAGAGGAAAGGCATGCTCAGCCTGTAAAAGAAGAAATTGTTTTAATAAATTTGAGGGACAAGGGAGATTCCCGAATGGTTTAGATTGGTTCCACGTTGTCTGTCGAAGAGCGTCAAGCTTTCACAAGTTTTTGGAAATAATTCAAAGATGTTTTTGCATGGTCACATATGGACATGCCTGGAATCGATCCTGAAATTGTGGAGCGTCGGATTCCCCTTTACCCCGATGCAAAACCCATAAAGCAGAAACTGAGACAAATGAGACCTGATTGGGTGCTTAAGATAAAGGAAGAAGTCACTAAACAGATCAACGCAGGGTTTCTAATGGTAACTGAATACCCTCAAAGGGTCGCAAACATTGTACCCGTCCCTAAAAAGGATGGTAAGATTAGGGTCTGTGTTGATTTCAGGGACCCCAACAAAGCAAGCCCGAAGGATGACTTCCCATTGCCGCACATTGATGTACTGGTTGACAACACTACTAGGCATGCCTTGCTTTCCTTCATGGATGGTTTTTCAGGGTACAACCAAATCTTAATGGCCCCAGAAGATTGGGAGAAAACCACGTTTGTTACTGAATGGGGAACTTTTTGCTATCGGGTAATGCCTTTCGGACTAAAGAATGCAAGATCTACTTATTAGTGGGTCGCCACGACCTTGTTGCACGACATGATCCACAAGCAGTAAGTCTATGGGTACAGAAAAAAGGTACAGATTTTGTACATAGATTTTTCGTGGGGCCCACCACGGGTCCCACACAAATGATCGGAGCCGATCATTAAATATAAAATATTTTTTTAAGGGCTTCTACAAAAATTCAGCTCAATCCGATACTTATAGGTGTTCAATCCAATCATCTGATTTTTCACTTAGATTTCAGGATATGAAAAAGTTAGATGATTGGATCGAACATCTATAAGTATCAAATTGAGCTGAATTTTTGCAAGGGCCCTTGAAAAAATGTTCTACATTTAGTGAACGGCTCGGATCATTTGTGTGTGATCCGTAGTGGGCCCCACAAAAAATCTATGTACAAAATCTGTACTATTTTTCTGTACCCAAAGACTTATTGATCCACAAGGAAGTGGAGCTCTACGTTGATGACATGATCGTTAAGGCCAAGGAATGAGAGGGGCACCTACCTGCGCCCAGAAAGTACAGGATGCGCCTTAACCCAGAGAAATGCATGTTTGGAGTCACAGCCGGAAAAATGCTCAGATTCATGATTACCACCCGAGGTATCGATGTTGACCCGTCAAAAATCAAGGCGATTCTGAAGATGGAGCCGCTACGCTCCGAAAAGGATATGAGGAGTTTTCTCGGCAAGGTACAATTTATCAGTCGATTCATTGCTAAACTAACTTCGACTTGTGAACCAACCTTTCGCCTGCTCAAGAAGGGTGTGCCATTCAAATGGGACGATAAGTGCCAGAAAGCTTTCGAAGCAATCCGAGTTTATTTACGAAGTGCGCCAGTGTTGACACCCCCCGTGTCGGGAAAACCTTTGATCCTATACTTGTCGGTCACTCCATCCTTTACGGGGTGTATGCTGGCGCAAAAAGGAGACGATGGGGTTAAAAGGGCTGTCTACTATTTGAGTAAAAAGATGGTGGGATGTGAAGAGCGTTACACTTCGTTGGAGAAAACGTGTTGAGCATTCGTCTGGGCTTCTAAAAAGTTAAGACAATACAGAGCCTACCTAATGAGGCTAATTTCTCGAATGGATCCTCTCAAGTACTTGTTTGAGAAACCAGCTCTCACCGGGAGGATGGCACGATGGTTACTAATGCTAGCGGAATTCGAATTAAGGTATGTCACTAGGAAATCCGTAAAAGGAAGAGCTGTTGCTGAATTCCTGGCTGACTGCCCACTCGAAGGAGGTGAAGATGCCGAGTTTCAGTTTTCCAATGAAGACATAATGACTTTAGCTAAGGATGTTTGGAAGTTATACAAGGAGGTGAAGATGCCGAGTTTCAGTTTCCCGATGAAAACATAATGACTTTAGCTGAGGATGTTTGGAAGTTATACTTTGATGGAGCTGCGAATCGGAAAGGGTTTGGAATTGGTGTGTTGTTAATAGCACCAGACGGGTCTCATATTCCGCTCGCCTTCAAGCTAAATTTTGAGGTCACCAACAATCAAGCGGAATATGAGGCTTGCATTGTGGGTATGGAAGTGGCAATTGAGATCGGTATAGAGAAATTGGAAGTGGTGGGAGACTCCAACTTGGTAGTGTCACAGGCCAACGGAGACTGGAAAGTCAAGGAGGAAAAACTGAAGCCATACCATCAAGACCTCAAAGACCTCATCCCCCATTTCAACAAGGTGACTTTCACTCACGTACCGAGGCTCGAAAATTGATTTGCAGATGCCTTGGCAACTTTGGCATCCATGGTTGAAATCCCTCTCGGTGTGAAGCTGAGGCCAATTATGATCGAACAAAGTGAGACACCGGTATACCAGCATGTCATGGCTGTGGATGAGCCCGATGATGGTCACCCTTGGTATTATGACATTTGGAGATTTGTGGAAAGAGGAGAATACCCCACTGAAGCAAGCAAGAAAAGCAAGATCGCCCTCCAGAGGATGGCAGCTCAATACATCATCTGCGGCGGAAATCTATATCGAAGGTCACCCTGCGGCATGCACAAGTTATGCATCCATGGCACAGTGGAAAAAAGGGTAATGGAGGAGATTCATGAAGGTGGGTGCGGCCCTCACATGAATGGCATAATGCTTGCCAAGATGATCCTCAGGCAGGGATATTTTTGGTCTACCATGGAGACAGAATGTGTGGAATACGTACGACGATGTCACAAATGCCAGATCCATGCCAACCTCACGCATGTCCCGCCATTTGAACTACATCAAATTACCTCGCCATGGCCTTTCTCAGTATGGGGAATTGATGTCATCGGGAGAATTGTGCCAGTAGCGTCTAATGGCCACAAATTCATCTTGGTGGCTGTCGATTACTTTACGAAATGGGTAGAAGCTGCTTCTTACGCCACGTTGACTGCAATTCAAGTTGTGCACTTTATCAAACAAAACGTCATCTACTGATACGGAGTCCCTCAGGCATTTGTATCTGACAATGGGGTTCATCTCAAGGGAAGAGCCAGGGAAGTTTTGGATGAGTTCCAGATTCAAGTACACAAGTCAACCACCTATCGGCCGTAAACCAACGGAGCCGTAGAAGCGGCTAATAAAACAATCAAAGCCATCTTGGAAAAGACCATTCAATCCGCAAAAGATTGGCATGAGCAGTTGCCGCTAGCTTTATGGGGATATCTCACATCCGTACGTACACCAATAGGGGTAACCCCTTACTCTTTAGTCTACGGTATGGAGGCTGTACTTCTCATTGAGTTGGAAGTTCCATCTCTTCGAACTATGATCGAGTGTGAGGTCTAGGAGGCAGAGTGGTTAAGCAATCGATTTGAAGAGCTCATGTTGTTCGATGAACGCCAATTGAGGGCTTTCTATCATATTCAAGGGTATCAAAGGAGAATTGCATGCACGTTCAATAAAAAGGTGAAGCCTAGGGACTTGTCAAAAGGTGATATGGTTTTAAAGGAAATCCGGGCACCAATTTACGATCTGCGTGGAAAGTTTCGACCGAAGTGGTCTGGGCCATACATTATCAAGACCATCCTATCCGGAGGAGCTACACAGCTTATTGACTTGGATGGAAACGAATTTTCAACTTTGGTCAACCTAGATCAACTCAAGCGCTATTATCCCTGAGAGAAGCTCGCTGGGCTGAAAACCGCAAAGGCGGCCAGACCTAGGCAAAAGTTAAAGCAAAAGCCTGCTAGGATGAAAACCTGCAAAGGCATCCTAGGCAAAATTAAGGCATGCAATAAATGAGCTCGCTAGACCGAAAACCCGAAAGGGCGGTACTAGGCAAAATTTAGAGCACAAAATGAGAGTGTTAAGACCAGAGCGAACCCTAACCTGAACTACATTATGACCTGATTCCTTTGCCATAAGGATACGTAGGCAGCCATACACTAAGGCCCGGTCATAATCAATCAAAATAAAAATCCAGGTTGCGAGAATTCAAAGGACTAAATCAAAAAGAGGGAAGCCCTCCAGGACTCATTTTATTACAATAACTGCTTCTAATACATAAGGCTGAGCATGATTTTTAAGAACAAAAAGCACAACATGATGAAGATAAGGTCCACAATTTATTCCATGGTCAGGGTAGTAGGATTGAGTCAATTTCCTTGAGCTCCAACCCTTGCGGCAATATCCCTCCTGATCCACTTTGGATAGCTCCCGCAAACCACCACAGACGAATAAGGGTGTGCATCAGTCACTTCACGAGTTCTCCAAAACCGCTGATAGTTGCAAAGAATGGTGTGGCGAAACTAGGGAAGAACAACATCGACCATAACCTCTGTAGGGGCCTCCCATCTAAGGCCGAGTTGGCCCTGAATCCGGTATGGGATATAGAAAGTAAAGGCCTCCAAACCAGCAAGGACGACCCACTGGGGGCCCATGAAGTGCGCAGTCATAGGTGGGAGATCTAGCCACGAACACCTCCACGAAATGGTCTCAGCTCGCAGGCGCCTAAAGAAGTTGACCTACTCAGGAACTCGGTTGTCTGCAAACTCAAAGCATCGGAAGGACAACAACCTAGCCTCACAAGCCCAATTGCCAAGAGGAATGGTCAGCACATTCACCTTATTACAAAGCCAGATCTACAAAAGAGAAAAAAAAAAGTAAGAAATCATAGGAAGCCGAACCGAGCGTTGAGGTAAAATGAGAACGTGAGAAAGACTCGAAAAAGGAGAGCTGAGTGAGAAGCCAACCTGTAGGAGGAGAGGACTACCCCCAAAAGTCTCAATCTCTCTGGAATTAACTTTATCCAAACCTATCAATGTCACAGCCAAAACCATCGGAATCACGTCCTTTTAAGCCTCAATTTGAATGGTGATGCTGACCAGAGCTGAGCCAGCATGACCTGTGGAGGGTACTAAAAGGTAGGCTGCAAGCAGGCACATGCAGAGGGCAGTCATGCACCGAGTTTGATAAGTTATGTCCACAACATCATCGGGGAGGGGGGGGGAATATCTCAATAAGTTGCATCACGTTGAGGCGACCATCGCTAACTAAGTAGCGGGCAGCGTCATTACTCAATCCAAGGGCTGCGGATAAAACCTTGTGGATGCTCTCATGAACGAGAGGGATAATGACTTCTCTTGAGCCGAAACCGCCGAGGTACGCACGGAACTCCTCCACGGTGGGACAAAGTTCTTGCTCGCCAAAACAGAACACATGGACCTCGAGGTCCCAAAGACTCGCGGTTGCCCTCAAAAGCTTGGGGCGAAGATGGATGTTGCGAAGGTACCTCATGGAGTAGAGGCCATAAGCCCAGAAGTTGAGCCAATGACGCCCTCCATCGAAACCAACCATGGGCAAAGTGAACCGGTGAGCGAAAGGGCCATTGGGAGGAAGAGTGAGCTTTAGAAGAATGAGAGTTGAGTGGGAAAGAAAGAATTTGAGGTAGAAGGCCTGAATGTATAGGAAGGATGGAAGGAACAACTTCAACTTCCAAGGAGCCTTGGGTTTCAAAAGTGCAAATTTTCCATGAGTCTTGCATAGGAAAAGGCTTGGTCATAGTATGGAAGTACAATGAAGACATGCATTGGCTTTGAAATGCCTTTGCACAGGTCAAACTTCAACCTTCATGTAAAATGCCTTGGAAAACAACAAAATGCAGAGTGTCAGGAAGATAACCCCGCGCGGTGTAGTAGAGCCACGCATGGCGTATTAGATCCGGGAAAATCAGCACAGTATAGCTTTGGTACACTGTGAAACCTTGAGGAGTAACGCACGGCATACTGCGTCTGCATTTTTGCAATTTTTGACAGCAAGAGCATGGAATGGATTTGAGGCATCTCAGGGCACCACCAACCACCAGAACACACTCCAACAAGTATTTGGGACTTCAGGGATGTTTCGGTTTGAGTCAACTCCCGAAATTCATGGTCGTGGTGCAAAAAGTCAACATAATCCTGTTCTTAAGCCATGTCAAGATGTCAAATCACGTCTCAGATCATTTCAAGTTATTTTCTCGAGTCTCACAAGTCACGTTGGTCAAAAGTAACTAGGTCCAAGTTTCGGTTCGGGTCCCAAGTCAAAATTTGAAGTTGTCACCTTCCAAAGTCAACTTTTTCCTAGTTTTCAAGCATATTCCAAGCATAAGGTCAAACTTTTAGGTTACATATCAAGTTTTGAAATCTGTCATAGTCGTATTCAAACCCGTGGCAAGGGCATTTATGTAAATTCTTGGGTAAAGCATCAATTTTTCCAAGTTCGTTCAATTACTTCTTCGATTTCTACTTCTATGTCAATCATTGCAAACCACGCATTGGACTCAGTTTTATGATCTATGGCTAGTTGTACATTTTGGTAAGTGTCTTAGTTATTCCATTCTCGTTGAACAGTCGTAATAAAAGAGATTGAATGATAAGGACATTGAAAGGACGATTTCTATGCATAAATTCCCGAGCATCCATGAGTCGAAGTACATAAGTAAAATAAGGCTTGCAAGCCTAATGCACAAAATCCTATCTACCAAGGGTAAACAGGCACCATCAAAAGGTAAAAAGCAAAGGAGGGAACTCAATCGTCATCTTCGTCCTCATCCTCGCTCTCCTCGTCCTCTGCGGACGCCTCATCCTCTGCCTCAGAGCTAGCAACCTCCTGAGTACGAGTAACCCTGGGCACTGTACTCCCTGAGGTATCCTCTAGGTCGATGTCCGTGGGCTCCTCGGTCTCGTCTGAAATGGCAATAAGCTCCTCCTCGGTGCCGCGAGAGTGTCGCTGTCTCTTTGACGGACACTCCTCTCGAGAGCCAACAAAAGAAGCCTATTGCATAGGCATACGAACAAACTTCCTGCGTAGCCCCCGAGCAGCTCCTCCTCTAGCCTGCAATAGCACAGCATTCATATAGCTTTCGCATCGTAATCATGTGCAAGGGTAATGGAGAACGACTAAGATTTAAGGGTTTACCATCATCCCTCCAGCACGATTCAATATCGGTGGGGAGTGGCCCATGACATATTGCCGCACAAGTTGCTCCAGGCCCATCATGGCCGCTACCATCTCCCTAGCATTCTCCGAAGTCACGTGCGCAATAAAAGGCATGATTAGAATGGGTAGCAATAATAATACATTCACAAATGGAAACATGTCATACCTGAGCACGGAAATCTAGAGGCTCGACTGTGGGACGTGGAATCTCCACTGGGCCAGGAACTCCCTGAGCAGTCACCACATCTACTGTCTAGGAGAGTGCAGGCAACCTGGCTCCACTCGGACCTACATCGCCGTCACGAGAACCCTCACCTCCTCTACCTCCATCTCCTCTTCTTCCTCCCCTACCACCTCTACCACCTTGCGCCTGCCCGTTGCGCCTCCTAGGCAGCACGAATCCCAAAGCCCTGCATCAGGTACTAAGCCTGGTACTCCGCATAGTCAACACCGGCCTGAAACAATGGCTCAAGCTGAGGGTCCGGCTGCGTGAACCGCTCGATCTCCTTCAGCGTGCACTGGCTCATCCTCTGAACAGAAGGAAGAAGTGGCCCCGGGACTCAAAAAGTGTCCAGCCTTAACGACTGACGTGATACCCGGTCACCCAGGTACGACTCCCAGCCGTAAGGGGACTCAAGTAGCACTCTCCCCCTCGCCACCGCTCTGCTCTGAGCCACGTATAGGATGTTGAATCGATCCCAGATACGCCAATATACCTGTAATTAAGAGTGTGAGATACAAGTATGCTGATGAAACGTATGAATTAAGCAACCGAGGAAGCATGGATACCCGGTCAAGACATAGCTCGTCCAAATACAATAGATAGGCATTCAAATCCCCCTTTCCTTTCTTCACCCCACAATATTCCTTCAACCAACGAAGGGCTCAAGGAAGTATCGTGTCACTGGGGCACGACGTCATGCAGGGTACACGTTCTAGTACCTTGTACGTCCAAAGCTGCAAATCAAAGGACTAAGGGTTAGCACAAGCCATGCAATAAATGAATGGAAAGCTAACAATTGTTAAAAAGTAGAGTTTCAAGCTATACCTCCCAGACTCTCCAGTAGCTGCCGAGGCTCTTCCCCGCTCCTCGAGAAAAAGACCCCATGAAGGCATAACACGCCCCCAAAGTCGCGCCATCCTAGTCAAAACGAGCAATCTCCCCAATATTCCTCAAGGCCGGCAGGAACGACAAGTGTACTCGGTTGCGTCTGTTGGGAAACAGAGACGCACCGAGCATGTACAACAGAAAGCATCGGGCCATCTGCTCCTTCTGAACCCTACCCTCTAGAGGCTCCGTCCAAAAGTCTAAAAGCTAGGCGTATGGCACATCCCCCTTCTCAGCCCTCAGCCTGTACCCAAGGAGACGCCTCGGAAGCTCGGGGTCTCTCCCCCGCTGCAGCTTCATAAGGGATGGGGTCACCTCCGACCCCCAGACCAATGATCACTGCAAAGTCCAATGGCATCACCGTCATCTCACCGAAAGAGAAGTGGAACGAGTTTGTTGTCCCACGACCTTTCGGCGAGTGCCCTCACTACCTGGCGATCATTGCTCGCCCGTGTCAACACCCCAATGAACTCTCCAAAATCGGCCTCCCTCACCATCTCCCTCGCTACCTCAGGAAGCTCTCCCAGAACTTCGGCACATTGGCCACACCCCCGTAGCACGAGATCGTGATTGCCTATTACGACAAATGGATAATATTCAGTAACCAAGCATAATACTCAGAATAGGCAGAATATTCTAAAGCATGGAATTGAGAGGCATAGTGAATTGTATTGAAATACGAGTATTAAAGCATACCTCGTCTCATCGCAAGGACAGGTGCTGCTGGGGGTTCCCTTAGAACCAGGGCCTCTTCATAGGCAGTCCTCTCGGGCCTGTACGCATCCAGCACTGCAGGCACCACCATGTGCTAAAGTGGCATGTAAGACTCCTCGGTAAAAGGCCGATCCCTCCCAAGGATCATAGTCGCCTCATCCACCACGGTCCTCTGTGGAACCAAAACCTCCTCCTCCTCAACCCGTGGCCCCTCGGCCAGTCTAGTCTCAAGCTCGGCTCGCAACTCCCTTTCGCGGGACTCAAGCAAAGCCTCTGCCAGCCCGAGTACCCCTCGTAGTGTCTCCACCAAGTCCTCTAAGGACGCCATCTCCAATTAATCACCCACACCAATGTGCCGCGACAACCCTACGCCTGCTCCACTACCTACAAACATGGTCGGTGTCTCTTGCTCCTCTCCCGGTTTGTCCTCGACAATAGGGGCCTTCCAAAAGTCGGCCCGAAGCTCCCTCGTGGGAGAGGCTTCCATCTCCCCCTCCGAACTATTGCCACCGTGGGCCTCCGCGGCCCTCTCCTCTAAACCACCTGCAATCTCCAATTGGCCCATGGCCTCATCCTCACTCCTTGGCTCCATTGCACCCGAGCCCTCCGCAGCCTGGCCGTCGTCGGCCACCTCTCTACTACCATTGCTGCTGCCAACAATAGCAGCCGAGGTCATGGTCTCCTCTGCCGCGATTCCCAAAATCGAAACCCCTAGGGTCTTCGGAATATACCCAATCACTAGGTCTCTCTCCGGAGGGACCAGAGGTAATGTAACCTCGACCCTTGGTGGTTGGTCACCACCGGGTATATCCATATCATCCATAATCAATGTGGGAGAGAGAGAGAGTAACTGAGAGAGTGAAAGAGAAAGATGTTGAGAGAGCAAAGAGATAAGAGAGAGTGAGAGAGGGAAATTCGAACGGTGGGGCGTACTGTGTATGACTCGCTCGTATATACCCCTCGAACCGGCTTGCCTGAAATTAAATCTGGACCGGGTTTAAAAGTCATAGCACCGCACGACATTTTGTCTAACAGCCCACGGCATATCTACCCAACATGCAGAATTCTCGAGCCCTGAACTATGTTCGATGTTTGTTTGGGTCTCTAAAAGTTACTTTTGAGCCCCGTACCTATTTAATGGTTCATCTTTCAAAAGACGAACTAGATTCGGTATGCCGTGTGCCATTAGATAGCCCCGCGCGGCATTGTTTCTGTTTTGACGGTTCAAATTCTGAACGATTTCTTCAGCATTCAGGAATCATGGCAATTGGTTTGTTCACGTTCTGTGCAAGAACAGTAAAAGAAAGCAGATGGACATGGACAAAAAGGAGACTTTTATTTCATAAACCGGGGTAACCCTCGGGATTTTTCATTATATTGAAAAAAAAAAGAAAGAGAACAGCAAAAACAAAAGAAAAAGTCCTACCCCTTTTCTCCTTCTTCTCCTCCCTTATCTTTAGTCGCTCCCCTCGTCGGACGCATCATTCGCTCCGTCTAAGCGGTCTTCAGAACCAATTGGATTCTCCTCGGAATCCTCCGTGGTATCGTCTGACCCGCACCCCAGTGCATACTCGGGGTGGTGCTTGTCGTCGTGCTGATCAAAAGCAAAGTCTTGGAGGTTCGACACTGCATGGCGAAGGGTACGGATAGTAGAGATCAGCCTCGCAATTTGCCTGTTGAGTTCCTCGATCTCCTCTTGGTAAAAGGCCATTTCGGCCTCAAGGGAGATCACGCGTGCAATGAGGCTGCTGTCCGCCATTGAACCAATTCTTGAAAAGTCTAGATCACAACCTATTCTTGAGAAGTGTTAACAGAAGGTGTAGAGGCTCGAAGAGTTTTGATGGTAGTGCATGGAATGAGACACCACCCACACTTATAAAGACGTTGAAGTCGATGAACGGGCACGCCTGCATTAATGGGTGTCCTTAAACCAGCCGACTGTTCTAAAAAATCGAAGAGTTGCATGGAAAATTGAAATGCCACGCGTTAGAGTGCTGAGCCGCATGGCATTTTGGCTTTCTAGGATTAAATCCCTTTTCTCGGAAACTATTCAACCCAGCCACCAAAATCCTCTTGGAAATCAAATATTCCAACCGTTTGGCAGAAAAGTCTATTTAGAGTGTTGTGCTTGGATTAAAGGGTCCTCCGAGACCCGTAGAATTTTTCGTCCCCCAAAGACTCGTCATGTTCGCATGCTTTTGTTGTGTTTGTCCTCCGGGGCTCGTTATAATAACCCCTGGATTTTACCATGATACTTGCCTCCCGAGGGCTCGTCTCAAATTTTCGCCTCCCGAAGGCTCGTCTCGAATTTTCGCGTCGCGAGGGCTCGTTTCAAATCTTTGCCTCCCAAAGGCTCGTCTCGAATTTTTGCCTCCAGAGGGCTCGTCTCAAATCTTCGCCTCCTAATGGCTTGTCTCGAATTTTTGCCTCCCGATGGCTCGTCTCGAATTTTTTGCCTCCCGAGGGCTCGTTTCAAAATTTTGCCTTTTGAGGGCTCATCTCAAAATTTTGCCTCCCCAGGGCTTGTCTTGAAAATTTTAGCCTCCCGAGGGCTCGTCTTGAAAAATTTCGCCTTTCAAGGGCTCGTCTCAAATTTTCGCCTCCCGAGGGCTCATTTCAAAATTTTGCCTTCCAAGGGCTCATTTTGAATTTTAGTCCCCTGAGGACTCGTTTCATTCAAATTTTAGTCCCCTGAGGGCTCGTCCTGGAATTTGGTCCCCCAAGGACTCGTCATGTTTGTCTCACGGATTTTACGACACTAGACACTACAGGCACTCAATCGTCTCAAGTTGGTTGCATGATTTTACAAATCGTCCTCTGGGACTCATTTTTTTTGCATTGTCCCGATTGAACTATGTTGGTCTGATCCCTACATACGGGGTACGTAGACAGCTCCTTGAGCTTGACCACCATCATTGTTAACTTGCATTTTGGTTTACATGCATTTTTGTCTCCATTTAAAGACCTTGGAGCAACGGATTGGGATGCCTATTCTTTAAGCATCACTCACATCAATCAATGGTGTCCAAGTTACATTAAAGAGGGACTACTGTAGACACCCCAATCCGGACCTCGGAGGATCTTTAAATGTCTCGATGATGAAATAAAGGAAACGATACCTTTGCGAGCTTGAATAAAGGACTCCCTCAACCGAAGAGCCTAAAATTAGCCCAAAAGCCCGAAACTGGACTCTTAGTACTGCACGGCACATCTCTACACCGCACGGCATAATGAATTTCATTAAACCGCATGAGGTAAGGAGGTAAACTGCATGGCATTTTGGATAAAGTTCTGATTGGCTCAGCTAGCTGTCAGCCACGCCCACTTGAGCCACAGCTACAAGCTGGCTTAGCTGAAAAAGCACTCCTAGCCCGCCTAGGAAATACCTTCCCTATTTGAATTCAAAATCCTTGGCTCTTGCCTATAAAAACACCACTCCACTCAAGAGAAAGGGACCTGAAAAATTCTCTTTCTCTCTCATCATGCTTTCACACCCACTCCTCACTTCTAAGCCTTGAGAATGTTGCTCTAAAGACATTCTCTAGGTATTTTCTTCCTCAAAACACCCCAAATTTTTCCCCTCACCATCAAAGCTAGTCTTTTACTAACTTTGAGATCTCACCCACCAAAACAACCAACAACCTTTCATACCCACACTCATCCTATCTCATCCACGTTCACCCACCATCAATCCGCCTTTGTCCAAGCTCAAGATCAAAGGTAAAAACCAAGTTTCCTTGGGTTAGGCTTAGTTCTGACCCTAAGGGAACTTTTCCATAGTCAAGCTCACCTCCTTTTGGTAAAATATCGACTTAAAAACTATTTTCAAAAACAAAAACAGTCATTGTGCTAGATAAGTCACGCCATGCGGCATTCTGATGCGTCGCACGGCGTATCTTATCCAAACGCAGGGTCTTTTATCAGTTCTTATTTATTTGTTAAACTGTATAGATCATGGCTATTCTTCATCAGGCCTGTTCATGTTGTTGAGATATTGTCATCAGTATATTCAGAACAAGACCATATCTACAAGCCATGATTTATTTCTTAAAATAAGGTTTTCTCACTTATCTTAAATGATTCAAATACATCAAAACTTGTTTTCTGTTCATGGCTTAAAGAAAGAGGTATTGTTCTGAAATAAAGCAGTGGCTGGGTACTTTCTAATATCTTTAAAGAGTCATGCACGGGATATCGGTAGTACTGAGCGTTGTTATAGCACCGATGAAAATCTTACAGCAGCGCAAATAGATTGCACGGCTTATCATAAGGCCGTGCGCGATCTTATGATAAGCCGTGTCGTGTGGTTCTGATCCAGATGGCCTACTGATCATCTATTCCATTCTGTACCATATCATTTGTTCACCATTTCTATACAGACAGTACCACGTACATGTTTATGTGATACATTTCCCATGTCCATTCCCCTTCTATTTGTTTATTAAAGAGTTCCATTTTCCAAAAGATGTATGAAATTCCTCCCCTTTGAAAATGTCTAGTAGAGACTGATTTTGCCAGGCGAGTGGGGCGCTTTTCAACAAAACCTTCCCCATTCGTAACGTGGCTCCCGAACCCAAAGTCTCAATGTTTTTCGCTAGACCAAAAGCCTTTTTCAAACGAATTATCGGTTTCTCGGATCATCCACCTCAAAAATCCGGGTGGTGACTCTTTGGGCGCGCGCCAGTCGGGGAGCCCACAATTGCTCTCTCCTAGTTAAAAAGGAAGGACGTTCTCTCTAGTTAAAAGTCTAGGCCTGTGCAAAAAACCCATCCACCCATGGACCTGACCCGACCCGAAGGGTTTCAGGCGGGGTCGAACATGTGGTTCGGATGGGTACGTGTTCATTTTCTGTTAAAAATTAGATTTTGGTTCGGGGCTCAGATTGGTGTGCTTCTTACCCGACCCGACCCGAACAAGACTAACCAATCCATAAAGATTAATTCAGTTTTTTTGGTAGGACCCGACCCGACCCGACCAAAAGAATGGGGTTCATGGACGGTTCTTACCATCTGTTTGGTTCGGTTTCGGGCCTAAAATGTTGTTACCCGAGGTCGGGCTCGGGGTCAAACCCGACCCGTGCACACCCCTAGTTAAAACAGTTATTTGACAAAGAAGGAAAAGTGTATAGGGTGTTAATTAACCCTTACACAATCAACTCTTATTTATATAATAGGATATCATAACATAAGACTACATTAACTAATGTGAGACTAATAATATTCTAATACTCCCTCTCAAATTGGAGAATAGATATCACAAAGTTCCAGCTTGTTATATGACAACTCTAACCATGGCTTGAATGACTTGGTAAACATGTCAGCCAATTGAGCGTTTGTAGACACAAAATGAGTAGTTATCACACCACACCACCAACTAACTTCTCACACATTAGATGGCAATCAAGTTCAATATGTTTAGTTCTTTCATCAAATACTGGATTGGATGCAAGGTGAGTTGTTGCTTGATTATCACAATACAGAGTCATCGACAATTGCACATTAAATCCTATCTCTTCAAGAAAAGCTCACACCCATATAATCTCACATGTTGTGTGAGCCATGGCTTAGTATTCTGCATCTGCACTAGATCAGGCAACCACTGTTTATTTCTTACTCTTTCAATTGACAAGATGTGGATCTCCTATCACATGATTCACATGCCCAATCAAAATCAGTGAAAGCCTCAATCCGTAAGTGACCATTGGCTCGATAAAACTTGGCAACTGGAAAAAAAAGTTTCAGCATACTCAACACGGTATGTTTGAGTATGTCCCTTAGCAACAAGGGGAGCTTCTTAATGCTCAACAAAACCATCATGATGATATCTAATCGTAAAGACCCACTGACAACCAACAGTAGACTTTTTTGGCTGAAGACGAACTCCTAAGTATCATTCTCATGAAGACTCGACATCTCAGCCTCCATTGTTGTCTGCCACTCAGACACAGAGAGCACCTCCTGGACATTGTTAGGAATAGAGATAGAAGAAATCGACATAGCGAAAGCATGAAGAGAATAAGATAGGTTATCATAGGAGACATAATGAGAAATTGGATGAGAAGTACACGGACGAGTACCTTTACGAAAAGCAATAGGAAGGTTGTCAAGAGAAGTAACTGGATCTTGCAGTGGAGGTGAAGATGGAGTGATGGGCTGAGGTGGGGTTACTGGCTGAGGTGGCACTTGTGGAACTTTATGACAGCGAGCATACACCAACAAGGGTTTCACAGGAGGATAAAAAATAGAAGGTACAACTATAAGGAAACACAGACTCAATCTTAGGTAGATCAACATGAGTGATTGGACCCGGAAAGAATGACAATGACTCATTAAACATGACATCAATACAAACAAAATGATGATTTAAAGCAGGTGAGTAACATTTATACCCTTTCTGAATGCTCGAATAACCAAGAAAGATATACTAGATGGATCAGAGATCAAGTTTGTTCGGCTAGGACCTAGTGCATGAACATAACATGTGCACCTGAACACCCTAGAGGATAAGGAGTGGAGAGGACGAGTAGGGAACAAGACTGTATGGGGTATTTGACCACCAAGAATGGCAGAGGGCATACGGTTGATCAAGTAACATCGCTCCAGTAAAACTTAGGAATCTGCATTTAAAATAACATAACACGCATGACCTCTAATAATTGATATTCTCTTTCATAGTCCAACTTTCAGTTATGGACTAAATGGTTGGTGACTAGACAAAATTGGTAACTGAGTTTCATTTCCTAAATGTCAAAGTGGATATTATATAACTGGATCACAGACTCACAGTTATGGCATTCCCAATAAGTACTCGTATATTAGTCTAGGCCAGGTCTATTTCTGAGTTTTCGCTAAAGTAAATAGCAATTCCTACCAGTGTCAGAAATAATTGAAAGACCTTTGGTTCACAGTTCACACCTTTTTCCAGTTATGCACAAACGTGGTTTGGCATCAATAAAAGATGCAAATTAACTTCCTTCTTAGCAAAACTGGAAGCATAATCTATCACATTTTTGGACAAGCAGACCAAAAAGCTGATCACCTAACTAGGCTCAGAGCTGGGCAAAATGAAGACATTGTTGTCTATAAAAACAACTTGGACACTTGGGCCTTGTTTGATAGGAGGGATTAGAGGTAGGATAGTCCCGTGTTTGTGTAATCTTTAATTTCGGGATTAATAATTTCACCGGACTATTAGTCTTTTTTGAAGGGGACATAATCCTAGGGGGGAGGTGGGATAAATAGTCCGGGGATTAAGGGAGGTTGGGATTAAGGACAAAGTTATCAAAATACCCTCTTGTTTGCCCTTGTTTGCTCTGGAATTAGTTAAAGGGATTAAGGGCAAAGTTAATCTTCTTTTTTTTTTTTTTTTTTTTTGTAAAATGCAAACATTTTGAAAACAAGCCTAATAATTTTGATATGTAGTTTTTTTTTTTTTTTTGTGTTAGAAGCTTTACCAAATCAACTTTTTTGAAATTTTTTTCTTTCTTTCTTTTCAATATGATTAAAAAAATAGCAATTCTTTTGTTTCTTTTTTTTGGTTTGGTAAATAAAATAGCACTTAGACCACATAAAGGTTTTCTTTTCTTTTTTTGGATCAAATTAATTGATGTGGTTGTAAAGAGTAGTCGGGATTAGAGACAATTTTTTTGGTTCAAATAGAATCACTCATCTATAAATTGCACTAGGGGCAATATGAACAATTCTTTTTTAAGAAATACTGCTATCACAAGTAGAAAAGTGCATTTTCCTGGTAATGCAGTGTGATTGAATGTAATTCTCAATCAAACCAAAAAGACAATTTGTGGGATTAGATTAGTTTCTATCACCGCTATATATGTATATGCCCTTAGCATCCATTTTTTTTAATTATTGGTTAATTAAAAAAAAAACCTCCCCTTAGCATCTAAATGGAATCACTCAACTATAAATTGCATTGTGGGCAATGTAGACAATTGAACCATTAATCCTTGTCAAGCTGTATTCAAAACAAACATAGGACACACGGAATTAACATTGTCTGTTGTTGAATTCTATGCACAAACAAACATGGAAGATACTCCCAAATAGTCCCCTCACTAATAATCCCCTCACTAATAATCTCTTGACTACAATCCCATCTAATCCAATTCCTCCAATCAAACAAGGCCTTGGTGTTGAAGGACGTCATGGGTGCTAGGTGTTATGCAAACTGCCTAAGGACATCATGGGCGCTAGGTGTTTACACAGACTAGCTCCCTTTAAAAATATTCGAAAAATTCCTGGCTGGTTCTATTTTTTTATTTGGGTTCTATGTGGACCCCCTATTGTAAGTATTATCCCATCCAGACCCTTTTCAAAGATGCTTTAATAATTTTGCCCTTTTACAGATTTTTTTTTAAACACAGAAAACCTTTTTACAAAATTCACACCATTGAAAGTGTAAATTTTGGGTGTATGAATTCGACCATAGTACACACCTTTCATAGAATTCACACACCATTTGCATTATTCTCACCCTCAAAATTCACACCTCTTTTCAAAATTCACACATCCTCCAAATTTACACATCTTTTCAGAAATTCATACCTAGAAAAAAAAATACTAGGACCACAAAAAAATGGTTTAAAGGTAAATCAACTTCTACCACTCTATATACATATTTGGACTTTGGAGTTCAAGAAAATTACTGGATTAAAAAAGCGTGGAAGCAAACAAAAATTCTGACTCAGAGAGAGAATCAAGGAAACAGAGGATAATTTTTCCCCTCGCATCGGCACTAAATATATGTTCGATTTGAATGCGTAGAATTTATTGGATTTGAATCTTTAGTGGTACGATTTCTCCCGTTCTCCGCCTGACTTCGCTTTTTTTTCTGACGAGGTCAAAGTTTCGGTTGGAGGATTTGTTGCCAGATTATAGTATGTTGAGAGAGAGAGAGAGACGATGACGGCGGTGGCGAAGGCAGCGGTGGCGGAGAAAGGAGGATCTTTGAGCTGTACTACAACGACGGTGCCGAATCCAGTCTTCAGCTACTCCTACCGTTTTCTTTTATTTTGGCCGAGAGAAAGAGAGTTAGGAAAGGGGGAAAGAATCTGGGAAAGAAAGGAGGAAGAAAGAGAAGAAGAATTAAGGGAAAGAGAGAAGAAAACGGGAGGAGGCCATCACCGATCGAGTTACACCATTGCCGCCATCGTCGCCGCTCCTCACCTATATTTTTTTTTAAATCTTAACTAAAACTTTAAGGACCAAAGTAAATTTTTCTTTACCCCTTAACTCTAAGTATATTAGATATGTTCATAATATAATTGTGGTTTAAAACGAACCTGCAAGAAACTATAAATCTGGAGAAAATGTTTCGAACTAGATAATACCTCATGAACGTGACCATATGTTTTCGTCCACAAACTCATTTTTTAAACCGAATCCCAAACCTCGTTGAAAATGAATATTGAACTGTTATGGGTTTGTTTTTGGGTTGACAATATAACTGTGAACCATTGCTATGGAATGCTAGTCCAAACGATGTTTGTATAGATTAATGCATCTTGTATATAACTTCTGTATATTAAGATATATATATGTAGATCTAAAAAGGTGATAGATATTTCACTAAGTGTAAAAGTAGTAGATTGAAGTATTAGTAAATTGATAACACTACTACAAAAATAGATAAGGGCCTCAGTCATTTGGTGTGATCTTTCACTTTTAATCTCACATTCAAAACTGTGGTCTATCAAGGTGTAACTAAAAGTCCCTATCTTTTAACCACAGGATAAAAACCGTGATTAAAACTCATTAAAACCGTGACTAAAAACATAAAAACTATGATTAAAAATGACAAAACCGCGTGACCTTTAATAGCTTAACATCTCAGTTTTATTATAAAACCGTAGTTGTTTAGAGAGTAATTAATCTCAATTTTTGAAAAAATCGAGATTAAAAGTGGCTTTTTCCTAAGGGAAAAATCCCACTTTGTTTATCCTGTTGGGTTTTGAGCCTAAGTCTCTTGAGTTTTGTATAGAAGCTTCAACCAACTGCACCACACAGACTTTTCAATATATAATTGAAATATTTAATATATAACATATGCGTTTAACATTAAAATATATTTCGAACATCATTTTGAACCTTTAAATATTAAAATTAGAAATTTTGATAAACATGAAAGTTGTAGCCCTTTGTATTATTGTTCAAACCCAATTTGAACTATCTCAATTAAAATGGAGTTTTGAGCATAGAGTTATACTCAAAATATATTTGGCGACGAAATGCAATCTTCATAAATTTTGTCACCAAAGGTACCCATTTGGTGACAAAATATATTTTCATCGCTGAAAGTATCCCATTTTTTGACGAAATATTTTTTTTGTGGAATGGTTGAGAGTGACATTTATTTGGGTATTGCGCGCGGAGTCGATTAAGCGGTAAGCGACTTTCAACTTTTCATATATAAGAGCTTTCATCTCAAGTCTTAAAAAAAATGTGATGTATTTTCTAACTTATGATATCAATTTCTAGATGATTGAGATTAAAGGTTCTTTTTATCTCAGTTTTTCCGAAATTAGATATATTCTTTCATATACAATCTCAGTTTTTCAAAAACGAGATCTATTCTTTAAGTTACAATCTCACTTTTAGATTATTGAGATTAAAAAATCTTTTCCTCTCAGTTTTTTGAGAATAAGATCTATTCTTCAAGTTACAATCTCACTTTTTAGATTACTAAAATTAAAAAATCTTTCCATCTCAGTTTTTTCTTATAACTGAGATTAAAACTATAGTCCATAACATTTTATTACGCTTTTACAAAAAGTGAGATCTTTTTAGTTTTTGGACCGTGATCTTTATACCATTTTGTAGTAGTTTAACTTAATAGAAGTATAAGTTTGTAACAAATTTTATAAAACGTAGAAGAACAAAATTTTGTTTAAGCATGATGTGGTTTAAATAGAAAAATAAATCTTTTAAGGGAAAAGAGCTAGTATTTCCGTAAATTATAATGTTCAATGAACTAAGATACTAAATTTTGAACTCTAGAGTGAGATAATATTTTCTTAATACTATGTATGTAGAATTTGTAATCGATCAGCTAAGATTTTCAAAGGTATAAATAATACATATGGTAAAAGCTAGTTATTTAAGTCAGAGTAGGTTAAAGTATTTATATACTCTAATAGATGAGATAGACAAATCATTTTATCGTTAATAAGTGTTAGTAGTAAGAACCCTTAACTTAATAACTATCGGAAAAGTAACTCAAGGTTTACGAAATAACTATTCCCTCACCTAATAATAGAAATTACTAAAAAGAACTTATGTGCGAAATCCTAATGAAACCCAAAAGTCACAAGGATAAATCTGTAGGACCTTGAGGGCAGCCTAAAAGACCCAGTGTAGCTAGGGTGGCCAAGCAGAACCTCAGGGGTAGCCTGGCAGGACCTCAAGTATTGAAGGTAGCCTAACAGGACCTTAAAGGCAGCTTGATGGACCAAGAACTGTGAAGGTAGCCTGAAGGTCCTAGAATTGTGAGGGCAGCCTGAAGGTGCTAGAATTGTGAGGGTAGCCTACTAGGACCTCGCGTTATAGAGGGTAGCCTAGTAGGACATACATAATATGATTGGTGAAATTATGACTTTGGAATTGGATAGACATGAAGTGGGTACAAACACAAAGTAGGTTGGAATCAAAAAGAGAACACCACATGGAGATGTATTATAGAGAACACACTAATTTACACTGACTTGTACTAACTTGGTTATTACAATAGGTAGATCCCTCCTTTTATAGGTGTAAGGAAGGTAGCTTGCGTCATAACTTACATCACTGAATAGTATTACATATAATTGGTTTTTTCTGCTTCATACTGTTTCTACATAGACTTTTACTAAAGTTCATACTTACACCTATACACTTACGACAATACAAGTGGTACCCATAATTGAACATTACTGTTTACAAGACTACATAATTGATCATTGCTATTCACAAGACTTGTGACACATTTTACCCCTTCCGAAAAGGATGACATGAGCACTACGTTTACTTTATATTACATTACACAAAATAGTCAGTTGGCATGAGCACATGGTTGTTACTCTGGATTATCTGAACCACTCTCTCCAGAATAGTCTTTAGTTCTGTCGGTCAAGTAATATTGTTCCAAAAGATAGTGGATATTTTGGCGTCATTCTTCTGGATAAGTATCATTGAATTTTCAGTTTGCAGATTCATAATGGAGGAGAGATGAGGAAACTTTTGTAGGTGTCAATCCATTGAGAGAACACAGTGTTTGAGTCATGACAAGATAATTTCAACTTTTGATCTAGATTCTCTGAGACTCTGGATATACCGATAGGAATACAGTGTGATACTCCTTCCGCCAAGTGATAGAACCATCTGGATTAGGAAGATATCTGTTGTTGCGACTTGTCCAAAAAGCAAATTGGAGATTTCCGCCTGCACTATTAGGGATTTGTCTGATCTTCTGTTGCCAGAAAGATATGCTTCCGAAGAGTAAGAGGACTTTCAAAAAGAAATCCTTCGGATGATGTACCTGATTGAATGCCGCATGTGCCAAATAAACCAATACTGCTGATCTATTAAAATAGACACTTATAGTATAAACATCTACTAAATACCATAAGAGGAGATAGGCTGCCCTTTTGAAATAGAAGCAATTGTGGTCATATACTTCAAACTGGGTGAGAAAGGAATAGACAAGATGGAAAGGTAAACCTCCTATGGGACCTTCATCAAGACCATACTTGAAAATGTAGAGATGTTGAGGGTTTTGACACATTTGGACACACCTGGAAAGAAGGGTTAACTCGAAAATGTGACACTGAAGGTGGATAGGAAGATTAATTGGGTGGAAACATGAAATCATTGGAAAACAACCAGGAACAAATGAATGTGGTTTTGCTTTTGAAAACTGGTTGATTTCTTTTTTGAGTCTTGGCAAAAAATCAGGGAGGATATTTGTTTTTCCTTTTATGTAAACAGCATCAAAACTCCAATTGGAAAACCAATTTTCCCATCTGAGTAACTGCGCCTTTGGAAGGTGCTTCTGTTTGAACTTGAGCATGTTGGAAAAACTCATCATATCAGTCTCAATTAGAAAATGATGACCGATTAGATGAAATTCAAACTTCTCAATGCTCCTTTTAATTGCCAGAATTTCTTTGTAAGTAAAGTGGTAATGAAGTTCAGCTGGAGAGAATGTACCACTCTTGTATCCACAAATTTTGCGCTTTTGTTCTATATTTTCTTCCAAAAGAACTGCTCCCCAATATAGATCAGAGGCATCTATCTGAAGAACTCTTTTCCTGTCTGAAAGTATGGTTAATGGAAGAAGAGTTTTGGCTATGGTTTTGAGGTCTTTTACAGCTTTGGTACAATGGACTGACCAAGAAGGAGGGATTTTCTTTAGTAGAGCTAAAGGAGGAGTACGGTATTGGGCAAGGTTGGGAATGAAATCAGCCATATAGTTAACAATCCCAAGGAACTGTTGAACTTGTTTGATTGTGAGATTTTCATCTGGAAAATGGTCAAGCTGAGAGGCTATATGAGGTTGGAGGGTCTATTGACCTTTAGAGATATGCATCCCTAAAAAATCAATTTCTAGTTGAGCAAGAAGCATTATTTTCTCTGAGAGCATGATACCATGAGTTTAGGCTAGGGAATGGAAAGTTTGTAGTAAGACAGCACGAGACTCAATAACTAGAGAAAAGAGTAGAACATCATCAATGTAGACTAGTGCTGAGGATAGAATGGGAGCAAATATCTGAATCATGGCCTTTTGAAATAAAGATGGAGCAGTTTTAATCCAAAAAGCATGACTGGCCACTGAAAGTGGTGATCTAGAATGCAAAAACCAATTTTTGGGCGATCATCTGGATGGATGCTCAGCTGCCAAAAACCTTCTTTCAAGTCAAACTTTGAGAAAACTTGGGCTTTAGGCAAGTTTGCAAAAAGAACACTTCTTCGAAAAAGAGGAAATTTGTTATCCTGTAGAAAATGATTAAGAGGCTGGTAATTGATAACCAGGCGAAGTTTTCCTCTTATCTTCTCGGTCCTTTTGTCCACATAAAATGCTTCACATGCCCACTGAGAGGTTGTGGGTTCGATCAAACCTTCTGACTGAAGTTGTTGGAGTTCTTGAAGGGCAAGCTGGTAGTGTTCTAGATTCATTCCATGATGGGTAGCTTTGGTGGGATTGATGTTTTCATTTTTCTTAAAAGAAAGAGAAATGAAGAAATTTGGGTTTTTCCATAGTGGGTTGGAGCATTTGGTGAGGAACTAAGAATGGGATTCAGCACAAGAAGTTTGGATTATGGATTCTTTGATAAAGGATAAATCTTCTATGGAAAAGAGATTTGGTTGATTGGTCCAGGGTAACATGTAATTTTTGTATTTCAAACATTTTTGAGCCAGGAGACTTTGCTGAGTTTTTGGAGAATATCAAAACCTAACAATAAATCTTTTCCTGGGAGATTAGAACCACAGACTTAGTGTTTTATGGTGTATCCAGGGAAAATTTGGATGGTAATAGGCTTACTGATCAGAGTGATGACAAAAGTTTCTCCATTGGCTATTGTAAAGGGTCTGAAACACGATTGCCAGTAGGATCTGGGGAGGATTGCTGGGTTGAGAATGGAGGTTGCTGCACCAGTATCAAAGAAAGCGATAATTGGTATAGGTTTCTCATACTTTCCAAGTAAGATTTTGACCTTGGCTAAGGGTTGAGCCACCATGATGTTTGAGAACTCAAATGTTTGGATTTCATAGGAGAATGAGTCAGAATCATCAAAAGAATCATCTAATTCTGATGAATCATCTGAATCATCAAAAGTGAATGTAAGGACTACTTCAGTTGTTGCTTCATCATCAACAGAAAACAGAGATTCAATATCAGTATCTTCAAGATCATTATCAATAAGAGCCAAAGTACTCACCATTTTGTCTCTTGCTGCTTTATTTGGACACTATTTGGCATAGTGCCCTTTCTTTCTGCATATACAGCAGTGATCAAACTTTTCGCTACCCTCTGAACTTTTTCTTCTTGAAAAATTTCCATTTTTTCCAAGCGTGAGAACTTGCCAGATTTTGAAAATTGTGGAAACTTGCCAAGAGATTGAAACTTTCATTTCTGAAAGTGTTTGGACTTCCGATATGAAGGGCGGTAAGTGCACTTCTTGTCTTTGCACTTTATAGATAGGTCTGGCCGGTCACATGCTTTGCCTAGAAATTTTCCCTGTTCTTCAAGAGTTCTAAGGAATTTTTGGTGATTGCACGGTTTTTCCAAGGCAATCAAAGAGTGCTGGTAAATACTGCCAAGAGATGTTGCATTCAGCGTCAATCCTTTTGTATGAAGTAACCTTGTTGTCTCATTTCCCAATGGTTCAGGAAGGGAATTAAGAAAAGCTTGCTTAAGGTTGACATCATTCATGCCGTTAAGAAGATAAAATCTTTGAGACATACGATCATAATGAATTTTCAGATCTTTTCTTTTGAATGAACAACACTTCATGCTGAGATATTCCTCTCGAACAAACTCATTTGTGTTGTTATGGTCTTTAAGAAACTCAGTATGCAGGATTGAGATGAATTGATCAAGGGTTAGCAATTGTTTAAGCTGTAGTTGTCGATATTCACCAAGAGCCATGTACCATTGATGAAGATGACTAAGGAATTTTGATGTACACTTCGTAATGACAATACCCAGTGTAGCATTTCGGGAGAGCATAGCAACAGTGCACCAAACATGAATCTCATAAAGCTTATCAAACCGTTTTGATGGAGGAATGTTATTAAAGGAGAAACCTTAGGTATGGATGTTGGAATGTGAGAAGAAATCAAAGGTTGGAACTTCTGGAGGTGTGTCAAACTCAGGATTTTCTTCAATAATAGGATCTTCAACATGTTCCTCTAGAGAATATTCTGGGTTCATCATGAAAACATGAGGAATTGGCATAGAGTCAATGGATTTAGTATCCAAATCAAACTCAATGGTTGGTTTAGGAGATGGGGTTTCTGGTATAGTGGCTAAGGTATGTAGGAGAGTAGAGATTGAATTTTTGGAAGGGCTAGAAATTGACTGAACCATTAACTGGGGTGACTTTGAATTTGGATCTGATGGTTTAGAAGGAGTGGAGGTAGTTAGAGTAGAGGTAGATGTAGATGGTGGAGACAGAATTATTGGAGGTCGGATAGGTTTTATTTGGGGCTTTAGGAAAGGAAGTTTTGGTGGTGGAGATGGTCTTTTTAGTGGAGGAAGAAAAGCTGATGAGCTCCCAAAGATATTGGACTCACCAAATCCTTAGGTATGGTTTATCGGTAAGGGCTGAGACATTTAAGGATATCCAGAAAAACATTCTTGAGAGGAAGAGGGGAATTGGTCAAATGGGCTTTTTTGCTGAGAATACTGTTGAGCTTGAAGTGAATGAAGTTGATTCTTTAGATGCTTCATTTCAGCATCTTTTTGGTAAAAAGCTACTGAAAATGCTTGGTTGGTGTATGCCATCTGGAGAAGTTCCTAGTGAACATTTTGAATTTTCTGCTGCAAATCTCTGATAAGAAGTTCCAAAGATGATAACTTCTTATGGAAAACATTCTCCAAATATTGTTGAGAGGTAGCAATTTTCTGGAGAATTTTGTTTTGGGCCAGAGAATTTACTGACTGCCAATTTATTGCTGCTTTTGCTGCTGAAACTGCTTTGGTACTTCCATTAGGAAGAATGGTAGTAGAGTCTGGAATTTTATGCCGGTGGGTCGTCCTTTCTTGAGAATTATGAAATTCCAAAAAAGGAAAATCTGCTTTAGTCCAAGGAGAGGATAAGGTGAACACAAAACATCCACTGGGTTGAGCAGAAGGACCATTATTAGATGGGGGCTGAGGAGGAGGTGGAGATTTACAAGGAGTGAAAGGTAAAGGAGAACATAGTGGACATGGATCTTCAAAGTCCTCGTCATCTTCTAGAAGACTGTCTTCTAGACACTCATCACAGTCACAAGCATCAAAATAACAATGACCTGTTTTTGGATTTTTGAAATAGAAGACTGAAAGGCCACTGGGTAGGAAATATTTAATTGGAGGGCCTGGTCGAGAACCATCTACAAACATGTCAATTCTCGAGGGAAAAATGACAGAATGGGTTAAGGATGAGGCAGAGACTTCTTTTGGGAATGAAATCTCCATTATACCATCAGGTTTTGGGATAAAAGTTGGATTTGAGGATTGAACAAGAATAGGCTTTTGTTGGTTTTTCTCATAAGCTATAACCTAAGACTCTGGGAGAAGCTTGAGAAGCTCAGGACGGGAAATCCGATGTGGAACATGGACACAGGAAGCTTGGTGAGGTGCGTTGACAGTTAGAAAAAGGGCTTCATCTGTGGAGGAAGGTAATGGTATGTCTAGGTCATGGTTTTGAAGGCGATAGGCCATTTGATAGTGAAGGGTTGCTGCATATGTGGTAGAAATTTGGGAGGCACCACCAATTTGAACTTGCACCTTCAGAGCTGTTAGCAGATGAGGATCTGCTAGTGGCATGTTGAAATTGGGGTAAAAGGTAAAGACCACAGTTCCATCATTTAACGTGGTTTGAACTGTAGCAATACATGTGTGTTGTGTGCTGTTACTGTATAAACCTGGTGTCGACCAGAGCAAGTCTGGAAGTAACAGGTAAACCTTTTCTGTCATGGAAAGTGATAGCCAATCTGATTGCTCCAAAGTGAAGATGAGTAAATCCTCGTTGTTGCCAAAGGCGAGACAAATCAACTGGGATTTCCAAGGGTAAAAGTTGTTCAGCTTCTGTAGCTGCTATGAAACATTGATCAAACTTGGAGGCTTGGACATACTCTTTTACAGAAGTTGGTCATTTTGTAGAGAAGAGTTGGGTGACAGTCTTTTTTACAGAGGTTTGTGGTCTGACAAAAGTATTATAGGGATTTAGAAAAGGGAGATCAATAAGGGAAACTTTACTATCATC
Organism: Rhododendron ovatum; assembly: GCA_019656835.1. Lineage (NCBI taxonomy): Eukaryota > Viridiplantae > Streptophyta > Magnoliopsida > Ericales > Ericaceae > Rhododendron > Rhododendron ovatum. The sequence continues at coordinate 19,665,989 of CM033801.1, read as the reverse complement.
AGGAAGATATTCAAATTCATACAAGTACTCAAGATTAGAAGAAGAAGCGGAGGAAACAGAGGAATTTCTACTGGTGGATGATCATGAAGGAACAAGAGATGAGGTGGCGGATGAATGAGTAGAAAATAAATAATTCATTTTTAAGGTAAAATTCTGGATTCTTCGTTTCCTTATACAACAATAATCACTGAGGTGTTGGAATTTTTATCAAAGTTGAGAATATGATATTTATTTAAGTTGATGGTTATATAATGAAATAAGTTCTGTGCTATTCAATTCTTAAGTTACTTATTATAAATGCATTTACTTGTAATGTAAGGGTTAATGTGTATGATTTATCTATTGAGTGCCAAAACTCATTTTAGTACTGTTTGCCCTGGCGTTTCATACCAGGTATTCAAAAGACAGGAGGTGATCAGCATTTTTCATGAAGAGAACCCGGTTGTTGAGACTGAGCAAAAGGAAGCTTAGAACCCGTATCAGAATTAGTGATATGCTATGCCCTTTTTGTTAAATAAAGTTGTTAGACGTCTATATTCGTACCGTTAGAAGCTCTGATTGGTTTTTAGTACTGAATTTTTAGATTTCAAGAAATGTAATCTTAAATGATTGTTATTGTTATTTTTTTTAAAGACCCAAATTATTTTTATCGTTAATTTGAATTTTAAAGCTTCCGCTACTAAACTCTACTTTGAAGATTTATTTAACTTAATTTTTTTAAAGTTTATTAAATCTATTGAAAATGATTTAATTAACGTCTCCGAAAATTGATGCATTACACCTGCAGAGGAGTTAGGCAGCAGGGATGAGCCGGTGAGGCGACGGTCACTGTGGTGGTGGTGGTTGTTGGGCCGTCGACTATTGGGAAACGAAGAAGGCGCTGCAGCTGCCAGAGTATCCGGATCAGGACCAGTTGGAGAAGGTTCTCGAGCCAATCGTGTCTGCAGGAAGGAGAGGATTTTGGAGTATTTTGGGTGCTTACTTAAAACTGGGCTTATAAGGGTAGGGTTTGACATTGGGTGGGGCTAGACAGACACGAAGAGATAAAACCGGGTCGGCTTGGAAGAAGCCCTTAAATATTGGTTTGTGTTTTTTATGTTCTAAACTTGTTAAACATAGACGCCATTTTATTAATTGATTATGAGTGGTTTGGGTCAAAATTGTGTCCGTACGACGGGCCTCTTTGAGCTAAGCTAGATAGCCCCGTATGTGATGATTGGTGAGCAAGGGGAGGCCCATTTGCGCTACGCTAGATGGCCCGTACGTGATAATTCGGGTTAGCTTGGTCCATGAGGGTGGTTTGTTTGGCCCTCATTTCACGAGCAGTTGGTTAAGTATAAGATAAGGACCAAGCAGGTTGGATTAGGGCCTCAAAATATTTGGACCACATTTAGAGCAAGGGGAGGCCCAATTTACACTCTAGTATTTTTTTATTTTTTCAATTCCAATATATTTTCGCTTCTGGCCCCTCTACAATACCTTGTACACAAAGAAAAAAATTCTAAAAAAAAATTAGATCAATTCAAAAGCACTTTTCTTTTTTCTTTTTTTATTTATTAAAAAAAGAGTAGACAGAAATCTATTGATTGAATTCGGGACCTTACAATAGATTTTGACTTTATGTATACTACAAACAAATTAAGATATTTTTTATTAGTTTCTAGTTTGTTCTCTTTTCTCAACTTTGCTGAGCCAATTTAATGTTGGATTAGTTTCTAGTTTGTCCTCTTTTCCATACAGTGGGAAATTTTTTTAGTCCTTTTGATTGAGGAAAGGCACAAACCACACACAATCTAACCCCTAGGTCCTCCACTTTCACACATTACAAAATCAGATCAAGACATTCACAACCTACATCGAAGTGGACTACAATCCAGTCCTTGCATGCCTGCACTAAGCATTAGAGCCTACGAGTGTGTACGCCTTTGACAAAAGGGGAGAAACAAAACTCTGGTAATTTCAAAGTATCAAAGAATCAATAAAAACTCAAGAAAAAATGAAAGAGTAAATTTTAGCTCCTACTGTCAGGGCCGGCTTAGAGGATAGGGGAGAGAAGCATACGCTTCGAGCACCCCAAAAAGGCAAAAAATGAGGGCCTAGAAAATTCTAGGACCCCTATATATATATGGCCCCCCGAAAAAATTCTCTAAGTCTCCTTCTCACAAAATATGCCCAATTGAAATTTAGGAGCTACAAAATAGACCCAACAGTGGAATACATTGATTATCAACTCCCATAGGCCATAACCCATTAGGATACGCTTGGTTTGATAAAATGGAATAGACAATGGAATGAAATTGACAATGCATGGAATGGAATTGAGAAGATTAATTTTCAAAGGATGGATTTTGAGATATTGTAATGGTTGCATTTTTTTGGGGATAACTATATGCTTATATTTTGTAATGGTAAATCTTTTGTAATGGTTTTTTCATGAAACTCTTTGTAGACCAACTTTTATATGGAAAGTATAGGGAGGCCTCATACAAGAGGTTCGCTTCTGGCCTCCAAAACTTATGAGCTGGCCTTGCCTACTGCATCATTCCATTTTCCTTTCCTTTTCGCTTCTTTTCCCTCAATAAGTTCAATACTTAGATAGGGCTTTAAAGCAGCACACAAGGGTGCCATAAGAACCCAAAAAACCAACTTACATGGACCTTAGGTGTCTGAGCCAGCTTTGACACACCTTAACTAGTTCGAGCCAGCTTTGCTCACCAGAAAGAAGTAGCTTTCTTTCAACTCAAGTGTCTAGGCTAGCTTACGCGTACCGTAACTGTAATAACTCTGAATTTTAATAAATAAAAAGTTATTTTATTATTCAAGTTATTATTTAAATTGCTTGATTGCTTTGTTTTTCTTTTATTTTGCCGGTAGTTGATCATAATTACACTTTAGCCCCTCAAGGATCGTTTCTTGACTTTTAAGTCTTACTTAGCAAGTCTAGTTAGCTTCTAACTGGTTTGTTGGAGAAACCAAACTAGGAAGTTACCGAGTTACTTTTCCCTAGCCATAGATGGACCATTTTGCCCATCTTGAACCTTTTGAACCTTTTCAAACCCTAGACTATAATTGTTTAATTATTTTCTTTTATTGTTTTAGTTTTATTCTTTATCCTTTGGACGATAAATGTTAGGGGAACAATTATCCATTGGATAGTAAAAATTCAATTCTTTATATTAAAAGGATTTTTGAAAGATTTAAACAAAGTACTATGATCTTTTAAAAATAGACTTTTATAATTATTTTGAAAGTACTTTTGATTATTTTACTAATAAAAGTACCCTAGTAACTATGGTCTATTGGACAATAACCGTTAGGGTAATCTTTACCCTTTGGACAATAGCCTTCCCTTTATTATATTTGGTTAAGTACATATATATATATATATACACACACACATGTGTATTTACAAAGGACATGTAGTCTTTTTAAAAAGACTTAATTTATTATTTAAAGTACCATCCTTTATTAACCATTGCTTATTAACCGTTATGGGATTTATTATCCATTGGGTAATAGGTCCATCTTCCAACTAAGTACTTGACCTATTAAACTAATATTTTGTTAAGATTTCCAGAAGTACAAAAGTACACTATTATATTAATTAAAGTACTAGTACCTTTTAATTGTTTATTGGGTGAATCTTGACCTTTAAAGACTACTTTGATCTTTTGTACAAAAGTACCTAATATTTTATTTGTTATCTTGCACATTGTAATACATATATATATATATATATATGCTAGTACTTGAGAGAGAGAGAGAGAGAGAGAAGAGAGAGAGGCCGGGAGAGAGAGAGAGAGGAAGAGGGGGAGAGAGAGAGGGAAGGAAGGAGGAAGAAGAAGAAGGATGGGACTTGTACCTTGTTGTTCTTTCACCATTTCAACTTATGGGTTGAATATCTTCCAAATCTATCACGTTTTGTCCTTAAATAGTTATTCAAACACCAAATCTTGTACCAATGTCTCCCTTCCTTCTAACAAATCTCCCAAAGATCAAATCCAAGGACTAACCTAGCCATGCAATCCTACCAATTAGCCTCCAACCTTTCAATCAACCATGACAAGTGAAAGAAAAGTGAGGGAGAAAGAGAGAGAGAGGAATTCGGCTAGAGAGAGAGAGAGAGGGGAGCCTTGGCCTATAAATAGAAGCCATTCCAAGCTTCAAACTCACACCTTCAAGCTTTGCTCCAACTTCTCTCTAGAAATTCTAAGTGTTCTTGCTTCCAAAGTTCTTGTTTTCTTGAGTTTTCTTGAGTTCTTGAGCAATACCACCAAACCACCTCTTAAAACCACCCATAGATCTTTAAAGTAGTCCACATTAGTTAGTGAAGTTGTTTCTAGAAAACGAAAGTACATCTCTTTTCCTTTCGAAGCAAACCGACGCCGTTACGCCGCCGAAATCCAAAACCGACGACCAAATCTTCGTAGCCGACCACCGCCAAGAAGAACAGTAGTTACCCTTACCTACTTTCCCAAATATAGTCGTGTACCCAAATATAAGTTCATTAGGAAGTAACTTTAATCATTTCATTTAAAGTAGATAATGTTATCTTTTGTTGGAAACGTATGAATTGCATGATGTTCGTTATTAAGTGATTCAAGCATGTCAAGTAGTTTAAAATGGATGATCTTGTTAGATTGAATATTACAATGAATGATATCGTATGTGAAAAGTCTCACCGCGGAGTCTATGCATGAGAAACGAGACACGGAAATTGAGAAAGTAGAAACATGACATCTAAGGTGTGGTTTATGAAAGGGCGTGTTTTGAAAAGTGTGAAATGTTTTGGAAACCGCAATGTGGCCGGACGTAGTAGCCCATCGTGTGGTGTGTGATTTGTGTGCCAATGAGAACCCGGGACGGCGGAACCATTGTGAGGATACTCGGGAGACCGGAACGGCGAACCGAGGTTGGGTGTGTGGCTTGGTTATCCGCGTTACGAAGCCAATGCAATGTGTGCCAATGGGAGCCCGGGACGGCGGAACCATTGTGAGGATACTCGGGAGACCGGAACGGCGGAGCCGAGGTTGGGTGTGTTAAACACGAGTTTTTGAAAAGGTGATACGTTAATGAAATGTGGAAAATGTTGACACGGTCTACGAGGAGTCACGTAGGAGAAACTCACAAATCTTGGACACCAACGTTGATTGTTTATTGTATACGAATGTGTTGTTGTTAGTTAAATTGGCAAGATAAGCATGCTATGAGGAGTTGTTTGACTATGTGTTGTATCGTTGTAAGTTAAGGGTTAGAGGGTTTGGATTATTCTATTGAGCGTTTAAGCTCACGGTATTGCCTTTTTGATGACCCTGGCCTATTATATTGGTGGCGACACCGGTATAATATGTCAGACTTCATAGATGAACAGGGTGAACTTTACACCTTGGAGGCCTTTGGAGCCGAAGAGCTAGCCCGGATGGAGGAACAAGCGGAGCAGTAGTTAGGAACCTCAGTTCCCTTCCGTTTGTAATAAAAGTACTTCTTTTAAGCCTTGTTGTAATAAAGAGCCTGACTCAGTTTATTTTTCAATAAAATTACTTATTTAACGTACCCAAAATCCGGGGCGTTACAACTTGGTATCAGAGCTTTAGGTTCAAAACCTCAGCTATGGGTAGAATGGGTAGAACTATGAGATAAGTTTGACCGTTGCACAAACGAGAATTGAGTTTAAGTTTACCGTCCCAAATTGGGTGGAATTCTGTCAAAACAATCTTCAGATTGAAGCAAGGCGCGGAATTGGCAGTACAGCCGAGCTGGGAATTCCCGAACAATTGGATGATGACTTAAATCAAGAATCGAATGTGGAACGTAGAAACCCAAAAAGTTTTCTCTAAGTTTTAAAAAAAAACTTCCTTTCCAAAACTTGACTAATAGAGTTCTTTCCTTGTAGATGAATCACTTGAGCTCCTATCAAGTCAACCTACTAGCCGAAGCGCACCATCTCGCGAGTACCCTAAGGTCAATGACGAACCAACTAATAGAAGATCCTTACTTTCCATATGCCTTTCCCTACACCAATGACTTCTATCAAGAACATGGCACTATCATACTTCCCGAGGGAGAAGATGATGCCGAAGCAGCACCCGTCCTAGTCCAAATAGCACCTCCCAACGATGTGGAATTCTTAATTGAGGGAAATGGAGAGGACGATGCGGGAGCAGCCTTTGCCCAAATTCCAATGATTCCGCCCATCAACATGATTGCGGGAGAACCCGAAGAGGATCCCGAGGAAGATCCAGAGGAAGAACCTATGGAAGAACCTGAAGAGGACCCCGAAGAGTTCAGTGACGAAGAAGATTGGCAGCAAGCGATGCAAGGACCAGATCTCGATGCGCCGACCGACGACGAGTATTTGGAATCCGATGAGGAAGAGGTAGCATTCCTAAGAGCAGAGCCCGAAATCATGGATATAACCACTGACTCCGGAGACGTGCCACCACCACCTTTTGAGACCGACATAGGCGCATATCGGGTGGAATTTCCTAGTATTTTCTAGAATAATTAAGAAGGCTTAAGTAGTAGTTGGACCCTTTTGATGTAATCAATTCTAGTAGGAAGCTGTGGCTAGTAAGCCTTCTATGTTGTACTTGTTTATTAAGTAATGAAAGACTTGTGTTCTCTATTTGACATGATCATTGTTTATGTATAATTATGTGCGAGCGATTTCTTCATGCCATCTTAAGTCTAATATATAACCTTCCTTATTGTAGATATGGATTGCCGTACTCTTATCACCGTAGCAGACCTGCTGTACTACAAGACCTTGATATCACCCGAGAGCCCCATTTCCATCCCACACTTGGGAGTCCGTGACCCCGAGACCGGTGAACAATTATACGAGATAGTGGTGATGACACCCTTCACCAGTGAGGAGCAGTACTTGACACTCAATCCTCAGGACTCACCGCTTAGGGAACTTGCTGAGAAGATTCGCCGAGAGGGAGAGCGTTGGCTCGAGATCCGGGAGAAGGAATGGATGGAGCAGCTGAGAGAATTATTCGGACTCATTTCGCCCCGTCAGTAGAGTAGTAGTATTAGAATAAGATTTTGATAGCTCGAGTTGCCCTTGAAGCACTAAGGCTAGAAGGACCATGTAGTAGGATCGTCTCATCTTGTATTAGGAATCTTGTTTTCAGTCTACTTGTTTTATAGTAGAACTCTATGCTTATGATTGTAATTCTTACTTATCTATGAAAAGCTTGCTTTGTTGTCAAAATACCGTTGCATGTTATTCGATAAATTGTGTTTACAAAAGGAAAATGTTTTAAGTAGACTAAACCGCCCCATTACAATTTCTACTCGTAGATTGTGAACCGACGCAGTGGACTAGGATACGAGAATGGCGAATCCTCTAACACTAACACCGAACTAGCTCAGATCATGCAAGCACTTGTAACTGCCTTGAACGCTAACCGCCATAACCAGAATCGCAATGATGGACCAATGACCCGAACCCGGGCAATGAATGAATTTTGCAAGCACCGACCCCCGACCTTCAATGGAGATACCAACCCCACCGTGGCTGAAGCCTGGCTGAAAGAAACCAAGGTGATCCTAGACACCTTGGAGATTACCCGAAACGGAGACCGTGTGGCCTTAGCCACTAACCAGCTGAAGGGAGAAGCCCGTTACTGGTGGGAGTTAATGGAGGCCACCCATGCCATAGCCACCATGACCTTCGCCGAGTTTGAAACCCTATTCCTCGACAAATACTTCCCTACACCCCTTCGCCTAGCCAAGGAGCAAGAGTTTATGAACCTGAAATAAGGGACAATGACCGTGACCTAGTACGCGGCCAAATTTGAAGAGCTGTCCCGTTACGCTCCAACCGCTGTGGCAACCGAAGACAGGAAGGCAAGAAGATTCGAGTGGGGGCTGACTACCGCTCGAAGGGCCGTAGTGGCACAAGGCTTTTCCACTTATAATGGTGTGGTTCAGTGTGCGCTCCGCCTGGAAAGCGAGGAGGCTGACTTCAAAACTAGAGGGAGGAAGGCAACGGGTAACACTGGCGGACCAATCCGAACCCAGCCACATAACCAACCGCGGACCCTACCCAACCAAACCTTTCACCCCAGCGCAAAACAACCAACCCTGAAAGACTGTTGCATCCGGGCATGGTGAACCGCAGAGGGGCAGCCAGAACAGAGCAACAGTCCAGTGTTTCAACTGCCAGGCCATGGGTCACTATAGGCATGAGTGCCCTCAGCCCCAGAAAGAGAGGAATGGGAGCTTTGGGAATCAGAAGACTTAACAGCCTGGCAGGCCAGCCTTGTGAAACAAAACCCTGAAGGCCCACCGCAGCAGCAGAACGGGCAAAACAAGGGAAAGCAGCTCATTGGAACCCAGCAAGGCACTGGAGGGCGTATCTTTGCCCTACAGACTGAGGAGCAGGAGCAGGATCCCTCTGTGATCCAAGGTACGCTATTATTATATAGCACCTGTGTACAAGCTTTATTCGATTCTGGAGCATCGCATTCATTCATATCTATTACTTGTGTAACTGCCCTAGCACTAGAAACGAAACCCCTGAGCAAAAGTACGAAAGTAGTATCACCAACGGGGGGGAGCATAACTGTTAATCTAGTGTGTAGAGGGTGCGAGTTAGAAGTAGCCAACCTGCGCCTGACCTGCAATCTCAGAGTGATCGACATGGTGGATTTCGACGTAATTCTAGGCATGGACTGGCTATCGGCTCACCGAGCAGTCATAGACTGTCATCAGAAGACAGTGACGGCCTACACTCCAAAGGGAACTCATTTCCGTTTTAAGGGGGATAGAGAAGCAGCTAATTTGACAACAAAAAGATCTAGGTGGCAGAATCAACTATTTGGATGGCAAGCTAGTCTCCAAATGGAAGAAACTGACAGGATGGAGTTAGGATTACCTCACATCGTGTGCAAATACGCCGATGTTTTCCCTGAGGAACTTCCTGGCTTACCACCTCCGAGAGAGATAGACTTCTCCACAGAGCCTCAACCAGGAACGGCACCAATCTCAATGGCGCCATATCGAATGGCCCCGGCCGAACTAAAAGAGCTCAAGACCCAGTTGCAAGAGCTGTTGGACAAGGGATTTATCAGGCCGAGTACTTCACCGTGGGGAGCGCCTGCTCTGTTCGTGAAAAAGAAAGAAGGGACGCTGCGATTATGTATCGACTATAGGAAGTTGAACCAAGTCACAGTCAAGAATCGATATCCGTTGCCTAGGATCGATGACCTTTTTGATCAATTAAAGGGAGCAACCTGCTTCTCTAAAATCGATCTCCGATCAGGCTATCATCAATTACGGATTCGAGACGAGGATATTGCCAAGACGGCTTTTCGTACCAGATACGGCCACTACGAGTTTGTAGTGATGCCATTTGGGTTGACCAATGCTCCGGCAGTATTCATGTGTCTCATGAGCAAGATCTTTCAACCCTACTTAGACAAGTTTGTAGTGGTGTTCATTGATGATATATTGATATACTCTGCAACAAGGAGGAGCACGAAGAACACCTTCGGATAGCGCTACAAGTACTTTGAGATAACCAACTCTACGCCAAGGCAAGTAAATGCGAGTTTTGGCTAGAAGTGGTTAAGTTCTTGGGACATGTAGTATCTAAGGAAGGGATTGCAGTGGACAAAGGTAAGGTCGAAGTAGTGCTGAACTGGAAACAACCGACCTCGGTGTTTAAAATCAGGAGTTTCCTAGGATTGGCGGGGTATTACCGAAGATTCATCCCGGACTTCTCAACCTTGGCCAAGCCAATGACCAAGTTAACTCAGAAAGGAGTGAAGCTGGATTGGAATGAAGCCTGTGAGAAATCTTTCCAAGAATTGAAGAAGAGACTGACCAATGCACCGGTACTTATCATTCCTGAGCGAGGGGTAGATTATACTGTTTATTGCGACGCTTCGAGAGATGGTTTAGGATGCGTGCTGATGCAGAAAGGGAAGGTTGTAGCCTACGGATCTCGACAACTTCGACCACACGAGAAGAATTATCCTACCCATGACTTAGAATTGGCCGCAGTAGTATTCGCCCTCAAATCCTGGCGATACTACCTGTGGGGAGAACAATTTGAAGTTTTCACCGACCACAAGAGCCTCAAATACTTGTTCACTCAGAAGGAGTTGAACCTGAGGCAGCGCCGATGGATGGAATACTTGGAAGACTACAAGTTTACGCTCCAGTATCACCCCGGCAAGGCCAATGTGGTAGCCGACGCTCTGAGTCGAAAGGACAGAGCACAGAAGGTCAAGACTGCCATCAAGGAATGGGAGATGGTGGACACCCTTAACGAGTTCAACCTGCGATCGTCATCAGAGAGCGGAAACGCTCGATTGTACGCTCTAGTTGCAGAGCCAGCACTTCATCAGGAAATCTTGCTAGCCCAAACCTTTGAGCAAAATTGTGAGTTCGTCCAGCATCGAATCCGAGAAGGAAAGGCGGTGCCAGGATGGACTATCGAGGAGAATAACAACCTGAGATTCAAAGGAAAAGTGTTCATGCCTGATGTTGGAACCCTTCGAGAAGACGTACTTCGAGTAGCTCACCATTTGAACTTCGCAGTTCACCCTGGCGGTACAAAGATGTATCACGACTTGCGAAGAACATACTGGTGGGAAGGAATGAAGAAGGATGTAGCACGGTTCGTATCTACCTGTTTGGTGTGTTAACAAGTCAAGGCCGAGCATCAGAAACCTGGAGGAGATCTTCAACCTTTACCAATACCGACATGGAAGTGGGAGCACATCTCGATGGATTTCGTGACGGGACTGCCAAGATCTGCCAAGTCCAACACAACCATCTGGGTGATCGTAGATCGACTCACCAAGTCTACACACTTTCTGCCTGTCAAGATGACAGAAAACGTGGAGCAACTAAGCATGTTGTACATTCGAGAAATCGTACGCCTCCATGGAGTACCAATCTCAATAGTGTCTGATAGAGACCCACGTTTTGTATCACACTTTTGGAAAGGATTACAGAAAGCATTGGGAACGGACGTGAGGCTTAGCACGGCCTTTCACCCACAAACAGACGGACAAACGAAGAGTACTATTCAGACCCTGGAAGATATGCTGAGAGCCTGCGCCTTGGATTTCTCTGGAAGCTGGGAGCAGCATTTGCCGTTGGTGGAGTTCGCCTACAACAACAGCTATCAAGCAAGCATTGGGATGGCACCATATGAAGCTCTATACGGTCGACCCTGCCGATCTCCAGTCTGTTGGACCGATGCTGGGGAAACAGGATTGATCGGGCCTGACATAGTATGGGATACCACAAAGAAGGTCAAGACTATCAGACAGAGGATCCAGACCGCTCAGAGCCGACAGAAGAGTTATGCGAATAAGAGGAGCCGACCATTAACTTTTGCTGTGGGAGATCATGTGTTCCTGAAAATCAGACCAAAGAAAGGAGTCATCAGATTTGGGAAGAAAGGAAAGCTGTCTCCACGCTACATTGGACCTTTCGACATCATAGAGAAGATCGGGAAAGTTGCTTATCATCTAGCCCTGCCGCCATAGCTGGATAGAGTGCATAACGTGTTTCACGTTTCCATGCTTCGCAAGTATCTAGCCTTACCCACTCATGTGCTCAATTGGGAAGATATCACTATTGAAGAAGACGCGACATACGAAGAGGAACCAATAAAGATTCAAGACCGAAGTGAGAAGGTGATCCGAAACAAGACCATCAAGTTGGTGCGAGTTTTGTGAAAGCACCGAGGAGCTGGAGAGACCACATGGGAAAGGAAAGAAACCATGAACATGAATTACCCTCACCTGTTCGAATCCGAGCGTGCCCCTAATTTCGAGGACGAAATTGTTTAAGGGGGATAGGTTGTAATAATTCTGAATTTTAATAAATAAAAAGTTATTTTATTATTCAAGTTATTATTTAAATTGCTTGATTGCTTTGTTTTTCTTTTATTTTTCCTGTAGTTGATCATAATTACACTTTAGCCCCTCAGGATCGTTTCTTGACTTTTAAGTCCTACTTAGCAAGTCTAGTTAGCTTCTAACCGGCATGTTGGAAAAACCAAACTAGAAAGTCACCTAGTTACTTTTCCCTAGCCATAGATGGACCATTTTGCCCATCTTGAACCTTTTCAAACCCTAGACTATAATTGTTTAATTATTTTCTTTTATTGTTTTAGTTTTATTCTTTATCCTTTGGACGATAAATGTTAGGGGAACTATTATCCATTGGATAATAGAAACCCAATTCTTTATATTAAAAGGATTTTTGAAAGATTTAAACAAAGTACTATGATCTTTTAAAAATAGACTTTTATAATTATTTTGATAGTACTTTTGATTATTTTACTAATAAAAGTACCCTAGTAACTATGGTCCATTGGACAATAACCGTTAGGGTAATCTTTATCCTTTGGACAATAGCCTTCCCTTTATTATATTTGGTTAAGTACATGTATATATATACACATGTGTATTTACAAAGGACATGTAGTCTTTTTAAAAAGACTTAATTTATGATTTAAAGTACCGTCCTTTATTAACCATTGGTTATTGACCGTTAGGGGATTTATTATCCATTGGGTAATAGGTCCATCTTCCAACTAAGTACTTGACCTATTAAACTAATATTTTGTTAAGATTCCCGGAAGTACAAAAGTACATTATTATATTAATTAAAGTACTAGTACCTTTTAATTGTTTATTGGGTGAATCTTGACCTTTAAAGACTACTTTGATCTTTTGTACAAAAGTACCTAATATTTTATTTGTTATCTTGCACATTGTAATACATATATATATATATATATATGCTAGTACTTGAGAGAGAGAGGAGAGAGAGGTCGAGAGAGAGAGGAGAGAGGCCGGGAGAGAGAGAAAGGAAGAGGGGGAGAGAGAGAGGGAAGGAAGGAGGAAGAAGAAGAAGGATGGGACTTGTACCTTGTTGTTCTTTCACCATTTCAACTTATGGGTTGAATATCTTCCAAATCTATCACGTTTTGTCCTTAAATAGTTATTCAAACACCAAATCTTGTACCAATGTCTCCCTTCCTTCTAACAAATCTCCTAAAGATCAAATCCAATGACTAACCTAGCCATGCAAGCCTACCAATTAGCCTCCAACCTTTCAATCAACCATGACAAGTGAAAGAAAAGTGAGGGAGAAAGAGAGAGAGAGGAATTCGGCTAGAGAGAGAGAGAGGGGAGCCTTGGCCTATAAATAGAAGCCATTCCAAGCTTCAAACTCACACCTTCAAGCTTTGCTCCAACTTCTCTCTAGAAATTCTAAGTGTTCTTGCTTCCAAAGTTCTTGTTTTCTTGAGTTTTCTTGAGTTCTTGAGCAATACCACCAAACCACCTCTTAAAACCACCCATAGATCTTTAAAGTAGTCCACATTAGTTAGTAAAGTTGTTTCTAGGAAACGAAAGTACATCTCTTTTCCTTTCGAAGCAAACCGACGCCGTTACGCTGCCGAAATCCAAAACCGACGACCAAATCTTTGTAGCCGACCACCGCCAAGAAGAATGGTAGTTACCCTTACCTACTTTCCCAAATATAGTCTTGTACCCAAATATAAGTTCATTAGGAAGTAACTTTAATCATTTCATTTAAAGTAGATAATGTTATCTTTTGTTGGAAACGTATGAATTGCATGATGTTCGGTATTAAGTGATTCAAGCATGTCAAGTAGTTTAAAATGGATGATCTTGTTAGATTGAATATTACAATGAATGATATCGTATGTGAAAAGTCTCACCGCGGAGTCTATGCATGAGAAACGAGAAACGGAAATCGAGAAAGTAGAAACATGACACCTAGGGTGTGGTTTATGAAAGGGCGTGTTTCGAAAAGTGTGAAATGTTTTGGAAACCGCAATGTGGCCGGACGTAGTAGCCCATTGTGTGGTGTGTGATTTGTGTGCCAATGGGAACCCGGGACGGCGAAACCATTGTGAGGATACTCGGGAGACCGGAACGGCGGAATCGAGGTTGGGTGTGTGGCTTGGTTATCCGCGTTACGGAGCCAATGCAATGTGTGCCAATGGGAGCCCGGGACGGCGGAACCATTGTGAGGATACTCGGGAGACCAGAACGGCGGAACCGAGGTTGGGTGTGTTAAAAACGAGTTTTTGAAAAGGTGATATGTTTATGAAATGTGAAAAATGTTGACACGGTCTACGAGGAGTCACGTAGGAGAAACTCACAAATCTTGGACACCAACGTTGATTGTTTATCATATACGAATGTGTTGTTAGTTAAATTGGCTAGATAAGCATGCTATGAGGAGTTCTTTGACTATGTGTTGTATCGTTGTAAGTTAAGGGTTAGAGAGTTTGGATTATTCTATTGAGCATTTAAGCTCACGATGTTGCCTTTTTGGTGACCTTGGCCTATTATATTGGTGGCGACACCGGTATAATATGTCAGACTTCATAGATGAACAGGATGAACTTTACACCTTGAAGGCCTTTAGAGCCGAAGAGCTAACCCGGATGGAGGAACAAGCGGAGCAGTAGTTAGGAACCTCAGTTCCCTTCCGTTTGTAATAAAAGTACTTCTTTTAAGCCTTGTTGTAATAAAGAGCCTGACTTAGTTTATTTTTCAATAAAATTACTTATTTAACGTACCCAAAATCTGGGGCGTTACATTAACTAAACCTGGGGTCCAATTCTATCGTTTTACTGACAAATCACAAAGTCTTCCTTAATCTAGGATTTGTACATCAATATTCTGATTCTAGCTCAGTTTTTCGCGTCTTACCTCTGAGGCTTTGACAAAGATTATCATTTACTCACAAATCTGGTACTTTCCAACAAAAAGAAACAAAAGCTAAGAATTCGACTCCATGATACAAGTACACAAGGATCAACGCCAACAAAAAATCTTTTACTTAAAGTGCAAGTCATATTTTCTACTTAAAAGGCAAACCAAAGATTCTATGAACCAATTCCGAATGCAAGTTACTGATCTTGTAACGACCCTGATTTTTGGTAAATAAAAATTTCGTTAAAATATTTGAATTTTATTTTAATTACTTGGATTTTCTTTTAAAATTCTGTTTTAATAATCCGTCATAATTAGATTTGAGACTTATAAAATTAGATCTCTTCGCACTAGACAATCTAGTCCTTTTCCAAAGACAAGTATGCTTGTAGAAGCACTTGTATATTTTCCTGGCAAGTAAAATAAAATCCTTAAATTATATATCTTGGCTAGAAATCCTATTTGGTGAGTATAATTAGCTTCTAACCGATTAGTTAGAGAAACCTAATTATCATTTCACCTAGTTACATTCTCCTAACCTTAGATGAAGCTTTTCAACCCTCTTTGAACCTTATGAACCTTTTAGACCTAGGGAAGTAATCATTATACTTACATGTCTAATCATTTCAAGGCCTTACTTCTCATCATTACCTCTTTACCCATTGAATTATAATTTGTAGGGGAATTATTATCCCTTGAGCAATAGAAATAAGACTTGCCAATGAGTACATAAATTTGACAAGACAATCATTAGAACCCTTCATCATGACCTAGACTTGCCATGTATGCAAGCCTAGAATAATAGCCTTTAACCTAATTACCCTCCAAGGATCACTTTCCTATATTTTCTCTAGGTATATATATACATATATACATCATAGCCTACTATAGTCAAGCCTATGTATTCATACATAGACTTTCTAGGAAAGTTTTAACCTTTGGACATTGTTTTGTTATCAAGAGTCTTACCACTCATCATTTCCTATTTCTTGGATCTAGTAGGACTACTTAGTACTTAAGTACACATATACTACTAATAATGTTAAAGAGAGAGAGAGAGAGAGTGAGTGAGTGAGTGAGTGAGTGAGTGAGGTGTGCGCATGTGTTTGTACACTTGCACAAGCTACCTATTAGCCTTAAGCCTAATAACTACTTGACACCTCATTTCTAGGCTACTTTAAACAAAATTCTAGCCATTTATTATCTTCTTTCTCGCAAGCAAACCCTCCTAGACAAGACAAGGCCAAAACCCTTCATGATAACCTAGATTTTGACCTAAAAATGGAAATGACAAGTGAGGTAAGGCTATGCCATGATAAAAGATGAGATGTGACAATTCAATGGAGCAAATCCATGAGAGAGAAAGGGAGAGAGAGAAAGGCCAAATGAGGGAGAGGGAGAGCCAAATTTTGCTATAAATAGGACCCTTGTCCAAGCATCGAACTCACACCTTCATCCTTCAACTGCTCTCTCTAGAAATCCTTGTGTTTGTTCTTTGTTCTTTCTTGTTCTTGGTGTTCTTTGGTTTCTTCTTGAGTTCTTCAAGAAACTCATCCAAGGCTACCACTAAACCACCACTCAACCACCCTCTCGATCCAAAAAGTCTAATAGTTTAGTCAAGAACTAGTTTCAACAGAAACCTTTTCTCTTTCGAAGCTATCATAAGCTTACCGTAGGAGACTGCCCGTTCGATAGCCGACTTACCTTTCCCGTAGCCGCCCTACCGCCAAGAAGAACGGTAGAATATCCATACTCTCTAATTCTAAGTATAATGTAGAGTCTCTTGTCCACCATCCTAAAGTATAAGTATATCGTATATTTGAAATGAAAGTAGATTCTTCCGTACTTACTATCTCTAAATATGGAAATATGCATATTGTTTGTATGTGAAAATGTATGAGAACTTGAAAGGTGCTTATTAAAGTTTTGAAAAGGAATGGGAGGATGTTGAATATATCGACTTTATTTTCCGAAAAAATATATTTTGTTTTCAATTTCCCTAAAAAGAGGAAAGAACGGACTTTTCAAAATATAAACTTGATCGGAAGTATTCGTATTTTGATCTTAGGATGGTTATAAGCATTTATATATGTTTATTAGGATTTCTTGTTTTAATGTGTGATAAAGCATAAGTGTCTTCCACTCCAAAGGTGTCCGTTCATATGACACTATGCTTTCAGTGTGTGGTAATTGTTTGAATGTGTTTCTGTGATCATGAGCATGATTGAGTAATATAGAGTTGGATGATCTTATTCGTTTAGTTTCAAGATTTCAATGAATGATTTATAATTATTTACGTGAAAAGTCCTACCGCGGAGTCTTTGCATGAAAACGAGACACAGAAATTGAGAAAGTAGAAACATGACACATAGGGTGTGTTAAGGACAAGGCGTGGTTTTAAAACCGCAATGTGGCTGGACTTGCCCATTGTGTGGTGTGTGTGTGTGCGAGCGCGCGCGCGCGCCCGCCCGCCAATGGGAACCTGGGACGGCGGAACCATTGTGAGGATACTCGGGAGACCGGAATGGCAGAACCGAGGTTGGGTGTGTAGCTTGGTTATCCGCGGAGAGGAGCCAATGCAAAGTTTTGTGTGCCATTGGGAACCCGGGACGGCAAAACCGTTGTGAGGATATTTAGGAGACCGGAACGGCGGAATCAAGGTTGGGTGTGTTAAAAACGATTTTGGAAATGTCGATTTTGTAAATGAAAACGAGACACGGTCTACGACAAGTCGCGTAGGAGAAACTCAAAAAATCATGGACATCAACGTTAGTTTGAATAGTGAATGTGGATGTGTCTTTGTTAACTATTTTGTTAGATATGCATGTACTATGTGAAAATCGTTAATTTTATGATCTATTGATTGTAAGTTAAGAATTAATGGGTATGGATTATTTTATTGAGCTCCTGTAGCTCATGGTGTTACCTTTGGTGACCCTGACATATTATACTGGTGGCGACGCTGGTATATTGTGTCAAACTTTGTAGATGATTAGGGTGAGCTGTACACCTTAGAGGCTTTTGGAGCTGAGAAACTGGCTAGGATGGAAGAGCATGCAGAGTTGTAGATAGGAACCCTAGTTCTCCTCCCTTTGTGTAATAAATGTACTCTTATGAGAGTTATGCTGTAATAATGAGCAAGACTCCATTTAGATTTTCAATAAAATTGTCTATTTAACGTACCCAAAATTCGGGGCATTACAAATTTCACTGTGGCTCTACCTTTGCTGGCAGAAATGCCTGACTGTAAACAAAGAGGCTTTCATCGCTGTATGGATGGTCGTACCCTTTAATCGCCCCTTCATAGCTAGCTGACGTGGATGCAGAGTCAGCATTGGGATTCAAACCGGCGATTTGCATGATGCTCTCGATCTCTTTCACCCCCTCACCCATTGTAGGCCTCTTCGCTCCTGCCTCTTCAATGTACCTTAGTGCCAGGTCCACAAACTTCTCTAAACCTCCCAATGTGATGCCCAAAATGGCTGGGTCAATAATTTCTTGGAGGTTATATCCGACTTTTGTCCTGTCCATTTTCTGCCTAACCTCCCTTATCATGTATTTTCCTTTATCGATCGGCTGTCTTGCGGTGACCAGCTCTAGCATTACCACTCCACAGCTGTAGACATCACTCTTTTCGGTCAGTTGTTGGGTCATGTAATATTCAGAATCCATATAACCCTGCACCAGCAAAATACTCGAATTGTAGTTGAGAATCCTTAGCAATATCATGGATCTTCAAATAAGTTAGGGTTAGTTAAATTGTTGAATATCACATACTCCATATATAAAGAGGGATTCCTTCTTTATCATCCGCAAGGAATTTTTTATCATCAAATACAAAAAGAAAATATGAGTGCTTCCTTGCGGCTCCATAAATTTGTGAGTAGTGCAAAATTTTCTATTATATATGAGTGCTTCCTTGCGTAACATGGACTAGAGTGGAGGTGTCAACTGCGGGTACACGTCTGAGTGTGAGAGTTTCCTGATTCCCATGTCTTAAGAGCACATGGTGAAGAGAGAAACATGCACTACTCATCTTTCTTAATACGCATACGTTACTTTCAAGTGTGAAACTATGGTTATAGTGTGACACCGAGCATTATAAACAGTATAAAAGGTCATGTATAGTCTCATGATGGACTCAAATTACTGGACATGTCGGGTAAATGTTAAACTACATAGAATGTACACAAATCTCCAACAGACCTTGTCATTTGTTTTACTTTAAGTTGTGGACCGAAAAGGAGCCAATACTTCAACCGGCTAACACTGGACGGAAAAATGATAAAAAAGAAATAGGTAGGTATAGGAAGAAACTACAGAATTCTCATAGTTATCCTATATTTCGAATAAAAGATAGAGGTTCACTGCTGGTTTTTCAAATCAGGGTTGTGAAGAAAATTACTGACCATTGTACCCTTGACTTGAGTGGTAACATAACCTTTTTCTGGGTCACCAAGGAGCTTGGATAGACCAAAATCAGCAACTTTTGCGTTCAAGCGGTCATCCAGTAAAACATTGTTCGATTTGATGTCCCTATGTATGATCGAAGGGTTAGCAAGCTTGTGTAGATATTGCAAACCTCTTGCTGTTCCTAGGGCTATTCGAAGCCGCCTCATCCAATCCAACTTGATTCCTGACTTCCCTGCATAAGTAACATGCATTTTTTATCCCCTTAATGCATGTGATCGCATAGTCTAGTTGTGTAGTTAACAAATTCTGGTGATCCTCTCTCTTTTTGCTATTGAAGATATGTGAATGCTAATTGTATGGAGAATCTTGCATTCTAATCATTGCGATTTTCTTTGTTGCTTGTTCAGCTACAATCAACTCATGCAAAAAAAATTAGTATAAGAACTACCTAATTCTATGATACAAACAACATTACAATAACACATTTCTCTAATAGCTTGAGCTTTTGGGTAAGTTGGTGGATATAACAATTTAACAACCTCGTAACAAAGTGATAACAAACATGAAGATTGCCATTACCGACAGTGGCCATATAATAGCAACCGACTGTAAAGCAAGAAGCATCAGTGTCTCTAATTATGAAGATTTTTTTTTTGATCGCCGGAAGTTAATATTGTTAGAATAATTAGATTAACACTTTGGAGGAGGATATGAGCGCCTAACCTCCTTTCTCCCAAGACTTAAGTGCACCCCCGATGTCGTTGGGCCAAAGGGCTCTTGGCCTCCAATTATGAAAAATTAACGAGTATCCAAGGATCTGTTTTGATTTCCTTGAAAATAAAAACAATAATTGTTGTCATATTGGTGTCTACGAAGATGGGTTGCTTTTGTAAAGATTCTCCCTTTGGAAGTTGTTCACCATTCAAGTTTTCTGTGTAGTCTGGCAAAACTACAACAGAAAAAACAGAAAACAAACATGACACCAAACAGGCCCAAAGTACCTGAAAGACTCTCCTTCAGGGTACCATTTGGAATACACTCGTACACTAAATTTGTTCGCCTTGCTCAAAAGAGAAACCCACGAGGCTGACAACGTTTTTATGATGTATCCTGGATAGAAGCTCAATCTCAGTCTTGAATTCGTGACCACCCTGCATTGATCCTGTTTGAGCCCGTTTGACAGCAACCAGTTGTCCATTGGGAAGAATTCCTCCGTACACCTATAAATCAAATGAAATGTGAGCATAAGGAAGCTATGCAGCACCGTGGGAGATATGAGTAGAAAGAAAACATTGGCTAGGAGGTATACTTTATTGTGCATGTCATGGAGGGTGCAAGTGAGATGAACTGAGCCTTCCCCCTTCGAAATAAAAAAAATACTTTTTAAATTGCAAAATTATTATTTTTTCAATTTGTTATGGGTGCAAGTGGAAGGTTTTGGCCCTCATCTTCCTCACCAAGGGGGCAAGTGGGAATCTTGGTAACTCAAGGTTTTTCCTTGAGCATTTAATTTGTTGTACGTGTTCTTTTTCTTAGTGTCATTAAAAATTGTTGTGGTTGGCTGCTATAGTGGTTGTTGTTTGTTAGACATGTGGGTTGTGAATAAGATGGCGACAGTTAAGGGTTTAGACGTGAGTAGAAAAAAACCATTGGCGTAAGAGGTATACGTTGATGTGCTTGCCATGAAGGGTGCAAGTGAGATGATCGGAAACTTCCTCCATTCGAAAGAGAAAAAATGCTTTATAAATTGCCAAATTATTATTTCTTACAATTTGCTATGGGTGCCTGTGGAAGGTTCTATCTTTCCTCCACCTCACAAAGGGGGCAAGTGGGAAACTTGGTAACCCAAGGTTTTCTCTTCCTTGAGCATTAATTTGTTGTACATGTTCTTTTTCTTGGCGTTATTGAATATTGTTGTGGTTGGCTGCTGTGGTGGTTGTTGTTGGTTGGACTTGTGGAGTTTGAATCAGATGGCGATAGTTAAGGGTGGAGACGTGAGTAGAAAGAAACCATCGCTAGCCTAAGCCCCTTCAAAAACCAAAAACCCTACTGATGCGCGCCAGGGCGCAACCATCCTGCGCCGGGGCGCACCATCGCGCGCCAGACTCACTCCATCGCGCGACAGTGCGCCAGGGCGCACCATCGCGCGCCAGACTCACTCCATCGCGCGATAGTGCACCAGGGCGCACCATCGCGCGACAGACTCACTATGTCGCGCGATGGTCAAAGCTGTCCCCATCACCTTTATCAGCTGGGATGCTTAGCCACCAAGCAAACCTCAACCAGCCTCGTGGACTGGCTGAGCTCCTCTCATTACACCAACAAGATTCACCTCCATCCTTCTCTATATATATCCCCCTTTGTTTCTCTTTCAAAGGGTTCAAGAATTTCAAAAGAGTATACTTTGGGTCACCATCCTCTATTTTCACACCTCAACCTTCCAAGAACAAAGCTTGTTCTTTGTTTCTACCACCCAAACTCCTCAATCAAGCCCTCAAATATCAAAGTTCAAACACCTTTCAAACTCAAAACCAAAGGTATAGCTTACCTTTGTTCTGTTTTCTGTTCTGATCCCTGAGGGGGCTGGCAGGGCCAAGGCTGGTAATCAATACCAGTCCTGGTCCTAAAGCTGGCAAGGTTTCAAAAACCGTCATGGTAGGAACCAGCGCGCGATGGTCCCACTCTCTCGCGCGACACTCCGGTGCTGCATGAGATGGACCGCGTGGGGATTGGTGTCCTACTGTTTTGTGCTTTATTTCGTGTATAGATCACTCTGTTGAGCATGTTAATAACCAGTTTACTGCTTTCCTTTGTTAGAAATTGCTAGCCGTAGTTCAATTTGCATGTCTTATATTTTGGAGTACCCCTGGGATCATTCTGGACCTGTCCCAGAACCCAGAAATGTGTAAACCAAATACTGATCCGCGCCAGGGCGCACCATCGCGCGCCAGACTGGCTTCATCGCGCGACAGTGCGCCAGGGCGCACCATCGCGCGCCAGACTCACTCCGTCGCGCGACAGTGCGCCAGGGCGCATCCTCGCGCGCCAGAGTGACTACATCGCGCGACAGTATGCCTCTGACCAGTGAGTGGCCTTGCACGGGTAGCTTGGTTTTAGGTCATTATTTTGTCCCCACACTGTTTATGGGGTGTTTTATTAATTTGTAAGGCTTTACAGCCTTTAAACTCTATATTATGCTGCCTATAAACTGCGTGGTTTGTCCTGGGTGTGCACTGGTCCTTCCAGAGCCCAGATGGTTTGAGAATAAGAGCTGTGGGTTTGAGCTCACCGGCGCGCGCGTGTCTTGGAGTTGTGCGCGCAGGAGTGAACAACATGCAGTGACTTGTTCAGTGCATACTGGTTTCTTCCTACGCACGTCACTCCAAAACAGGGGCCTCCCAGTTTGTTTAAACTCCCACAGCAGTCTGTTCTCATCCTATACTAACTGCTCATCCATGCTATCTATCACATCCTGCAAACATGTTACAGTATTAATCCCCGATTAACTGTTCCCCATAGGAAGTATACGTTCTTGTGCTTGTCATGGAAGAGGCAAGTGAGATGATCGGAGTCTTCTCCCCTTCGAAAGGAAAAAAAAAAAAAAAACCTTGCTTTATAAATTGCAAAATTATTAGTTTTTTCAATTTGCTATGGGTGCAAGTGCAAGGTTCTGGCTATCCTCCTTCTTGCCAAGGGGCCAAGTGGGAATCTTGGCCATCCAAGGTTTTCTACCTTGAGCATTTAATTTGCTGTACGAGTTTGTTTTTTTCTTGTTGTCAGTGATTAATGTTGTCATTGGCTATTTTCACTACAAGAAAATTGGGATCTAACAACGGTCAAAAGCGTTACTAAAAAACACAAAAAACGTTGCTAAAAGCAATACCAACAGTTCACCAACCGTTGCGAGATATCCGTTGGTGTAGACGTATAGCAACGGTTTTGACGAGCGTTGGTACAGATTTTTTTTTAGTAACGGTTTCTTTAACCGTTGCTGAAGGCAAGTTTTTTTTTTTTAAATCTGGGGTAATTTTTTATTGCTAAAGGCAAGTTTTTTTTTTTTTTTTAAATCTTGGGTAAACTATGACATGGCAGCCACGTGGCCTCCACGTGGCGCTGACATGGCCCCCCACCTATCGCCCACGTGGCGCCCACATGGAGCATGGAAGGCAACACAATAATTTTGCTCCTCTTGGGAATCGAACCCAGGACCTCGCGTATGCGCGCGCAAGTGCGAACCAGTTGGGCTAGCCCAGCACTTGTGTAATATTGAGGGCCTTTTAATATTTATACTAGGCAACACAATAATTTCTTATAGTGTTTGATGTTTGTTGTAGGTTAGACTTGTGGGTTGTGAATCAGATGGCAATAGTTAAGTATGGAGACGTGAGTAGAAAGAAACCATTGTCGAGGAGGTATACTTTATTGTGCTTGTCATGGAGGGTGCAAGTGAGATGATTGGAACCTTCCCCCCTTCGAAAGAAAAAAAAATGCTTTTAAATCGCCAAATTATTATTTTTGCAATTTGTTATGGGTGAGAGTGGAAGATTTTTGCTCTCCTCCTCCTCGCCAAGGGAGCAAGTTGGAATCTTGGTAACCCAAGGTTCTTTTTCTTGAGCATTTAATTTGATGTACATGTTCCTTTTCTTAGTGTTGAAAATTGTTGTGGTTGGTTGCTATGGTGGTTGTTGGTTAAGTGTGGGTGGTTGTGAATTAGATGACAACAGTTAAGTGTGGAGTGAGTAGAAAGAAACCATTGGCTAGGAGGTATACTTTATTGTGCTTGTCATGTAGGGTGCAAGTGAGATGATCGGAGCCTTCTCCCTTTCGAAAGAAAAAAAAACATGCTTTTTAAATTGCCAAATTATTATTTTTTCAATTTGTTATGCGTGAAAGGTGAAGGTTTTGGCTCTCCTCCTCCTCACCAAGGGGGCAAGTGGGAATCTTGGTAACCCAAGGCTCTTCCTTGAGCATTTAAATTGTTGTACGTGTTCTTTTTCTTAGTGTCATTGAAAATTGTTGTGGTTGGCTGCTGTGGTGGTTGTTCTTTGTTGGACATGTGGGTTGTGAATCAAATGGCAATAGTTAAGGGTGGAGACATGAGTAGAAAGAAACTATTGGCGTAGGAGGTATACATTATTGTTCTTGCCATTGAATGTGCAAGTGAGATGATCGGAAACTTCCCCTTTCGAAAGAAAAAAAAAACATGCTTTTTAAATCGCCAAATTATTATTTTGACAATTTGCTATGGGTGCCAGTGGAAGGTTCAGTCTCTCCTCCTCGTCGCCAAAGGGGCAAGTGGGAAACTTGGTAACCCAAGGTTCTCTTCCTTGAGCATTTAATTTGTTGTAAGTGTTCTTTTTCTTAGTGTCATTGAATATTTTTGTTGTTGGCTGCTGTGGTGGTGGTTGTTGGTTGGACTTATGGTTGTGAATCATATGGCGACATTTAAGGGTGGGGACGTGAGTAGAAAGAAACCATTGGTGTAGGTGGTATATATAATTCTTGTGCTTGTCATGGATGGTGCAAGTGAGACAATCAAAGCCTTCGTCCTTCGAAAGAAAAAAAAAACATGCTTTATGAATCACCAATTTTTTTTTTTTTCAATTTTCTATGGGTGCTAGTGGAAGATTCTGGCTCTCCTTCTCCTCGCCAAAGGGGCAATTGAGAATCTTGGTAACCCAAGGTTCTCTTCCTTGAGTATTTAATTTGCTGTACGCATTTTTTTTATTGTCATTGAATATTGTTGTGGTTGGCTGTGGTGGTTGTTGTTGGTTGGACGTGTGTGTTGTTAATCAGATGGCGACATTTAGGGTGGAGAAGTGAGCAGGAAGAAACTATTAGGGTAGGAGGTATACTTTATTGTGTTTGTTATGGTGGATACAAGTGAGATGATCGGCGCCTTCCCACCTTTGAAAGAAAAAAAAACATGCTTGTTAAATTGCAAAATTATTATTTTTTCAATTCATTATGGGTGCAAGTGGAAGGTTTTGGCCCTCCTCCTCCTTGCCAAGGGGGCAAGTGGAAATCTTGGTAATTCAAGATTTTTCCTTGATTGTTGTACGTGTTCTTTTTCTTACTACCATAGAAAATTATTGTGGTTGGCTGCTATAGTGGTTGTTGTTTGTCAAACATGTGGGCTGTGAATAAGATGGCGACAGTTAAGGGTTTAGACGTGAGTAGAAAAAAACCAATAGCATAAGAGGTATACGTTCATGTGCTTGCCATGAAGGGTTCAAGTAAGATGATCGGAAACTTCCCCTCATCGAAAGAAAAAAAAATGCTTTATAAATTGCCAAATTATTATTTTTTACAATTTGCTATGGGTGCTTGTGGAAGGTTCCGTCCCTCCTCCTCCTCGCAAAGGGGGCAAGTGGGAAACTTGTTAACCCAAGGTTTTCTATTCCTTGAGCATTTAATTTGTGGTACGTGTTCTTTTTCTTAGTGTCATTAAATATTCTTGTGGTTGGCTGCTATGGTGGTTGTTGTTGGTTGGACATGTGGGTTGTGAATTAGATGGCGATAGTTAAGGGTGGAGACGTGAATAGAAAGAAACCATTGGCGTAGGAGGTATACATCCTAAGGACAATCTATCGCACAATGGCCCAATTTACGGCACCGATAACACACAATCGTCGACCTAGACAAAACTCTTGACATTCTGGAAAGGTTAGGTGGTTCTTAACCATGCTGGCCCGAGGTGTCTCTTCCTTCCTTGTCTCTCTAACATTTCCCGAAGGCGAACTCATACTAACGGTTTGCTGCCTAGGCTCCCACACTTCCACATTTCCCTACATCACTATTGGGTCCTCGATACTCTTCGCACACTCAATAATTTTTGAATGCAATGCCACATAGTTGAATGTATGTCACTCACACAACCATATCAAAAATGCAATGATTTTGAACCCATGAGACTAAAAGTCTCTCCACGGTCTCAAGGTATTCTAAACCTATGCTCTGATACCAAGTTATCACGCATTCGATTTTTAGACATAAATATTAATATCTTTTCATAAGTAAAATTCTCACAATAACATAAGTTATATCCCAAAAGGAATTTCCCATGCCCATTTCAAAGGATTCCAATTTCAACTCCAAAGGTCAAAAAGGTTTTCATCCATGGCACACTGGCCCATTAAATCGTAAGTACAACTAATGGAAGAAGAGTTAAGTAGTTTACAGTTATCCACTTGTCAAATAAATAAAATAAAATTTACGATTACATCTTCCAAGAGATTCACAAAGATATGAATGTAGCTCTTCCACGTTAGCTTTCAAAGATTTCCAATCAATGCATGCACAACACTCCATGCTACTGTCCCGGATTTACACCTCAAAAATAAAGGATTGAGCAAACACATGCCTAGTAGGAAAATCTACACCAAATTTGCGTACTCATGAGATGATATGATAAATGAATGGTATTAAAAAGCCAAGCTAACTCAAGCAAGAAAAATAGACAAGGTTATGAAGGTGATGGAACCCTAACAATAACCATACGCCACATTAGTTCATGTTTCGCTTCCAACCAACATTCCATTAATATCTATACCAAACGAATTACTACTCAAATGTCCGAACAACTAATATTCTAGGCTTGAAGGACCCCATAGATCTCTCAACATTCCGAGTACCATAGACCCCATAAATCATTCCACTTTCCGGTTACCTTAGACCCCGTAGATCCATCCTCGTTCTGGGCATTTAGGATCCCATAAATCCTTCATCGTTCTGGGCATTTGGAACCCCATAAATACCACAACATTATCATAGCATTTCCATGACCAAAATATGACACAAATCAACAGTTCAAGTCAAACATATCATCACTCAACCCTTGGGCAAAGTTTTATACCCATAGATCTTATCCCTATGTTTTAACAGCTACCATCATTCACTTTTTTAATCATATATTCCTGGGTACTACAAACTCTGATGTGATTTTGGTGGTATTCGAAAGCTAACTTCACATCCTCAAAATCGATATATAATTGGCAAGATTTATGCGGGCACACGCCCCTGAAAATTCGGGTGCGCTCTTTTTTGAAAAAAAAGCACAGCAAAACGCTTCGACTCAGAGTCGCCACTCGGGTTTTGCGGTAAACCACCCAAGGAATCGAACTTGAAACGTTTGCTACGTTTTGATTGGAAAAGGTTTTGTAGATTGGTCCGTCGTCGTCAACTTTGATATCTGAGATTCAGGAGCTAGGTTACGAGAGGGGAAGGGTTTTAAGACACCCCTCTTGCCTAATTCGGAGATCAGTCTCTACTCAGGCATTTATAAAATGTTTGATTCTCTCATTAATCGATTTTTAGCCAATTAGGGCAGGGGAACAGTTAAAAGGGGATTTAAAACTGTAATATGTTGACAGGATGTGATAAAATGGCATATTTGCTTTTTGAAACAATTAATATAGATTGAAAAAAGACTCCTATGAGAGCTTTAAACAAACTGGAATACACTGTTCTGGAGTGACGTGAGTAGGAAGAAAACCAGCATGCACTGATCGAGTCACTGCATGTTGACTCCACCTACGCATGCTACTACTGGTCCGACGTGCGCCAGTAAGCCTAATCCCACAATTTTTATTTTCAACCCTCTAGGCTCTAGAAATGACTAGTGCACACCTAGGACAAACCAAGAAGTTCTAATATTCAAATATATACAGTAATAAATAGTTTGAATGGGCTCAGAGGCCAAGAAAAGAACAGAGCACCCCATAAACAGTGTGGCGATAAAACAGAGGCCAAAGCTGGTTGCCATGGCCAACCACTGGACTGAAATGGACTGGCACACATGGGTAGTAGACTACCGTACGCCAGTTGTAACATCTTGTCTAGTGCTTGGCTTTACACTTTTTGGGTTCTGAGACATGTTCAGAAAGACCCTAGAGGCATTCCAAAGCAGAAGATAGGAATATTTGAGAAAGTAAAACTAGCAAACTTTAACTATGAAATTAGGCATGCTCACAATGATATATGAAAAATAAAACAGAAAAAAACTAGACACTGATCCCCACGCCAGTACTGCATATACAGCCATGACTGGCATACACGTACTTGGAACTGGTGTGCGCCAGTTCTAGCCATGCACGGTTTTTAAAACCTTGCTTGCTTTAGGGCCAGGACTGGTATTGATTACCAGCCTTGACCCTACAAGCCCCCCTCAATGATCAAAATACAGTACTGTCAAAGGTGGTATACATTTGGCTTTGAGTTTTTTAAGGTGATTGAACTTTGAACTTGAAGTTGGATGAAGAATGTTGGTAGATGGATGTCAGTAACAAGGGGGTGTAAGAGAGTTATTTATCACTCTCTTGACAAAGAACAATGAAGAACAAAAGGTTGGAATGTATTTAAGGCTATTAACTCCTTAAACTTGTGAACCCCTTACACATGAATGCAAGGGGGGTATTTATAGGAGAGGGTGAGGGAGGTAACCAGCTAAAAATGAGCTAGTTGGAATGGAGAGTAAGTCTCCATGCATTAAATGCATGGGACAAGGTGACGGGGAGCTTGCATGAGAGAAAGGGAACATCCCTTATCTGAAACCAAATCTTAGCCAATCAAATAGTGTATTGGGTGGCACAAAAGTCCTGTGAATGTGGCTGAATAAAGGTGATGGAACTACCTTTTATCGGCGTACGCCAATATTGGACCTGTGTGCGCTTGTCACAGCTTGGTCAACGATCAAAGCTGACTAATGACTGACACATGGTAGAGGATCAGTGCATGCCAATTTGGTACCAGCGCAAGCAAGTAGGGTTTTGCTCTGGCTCTTGGCTCTGGCTTAAAGGGTTTTGAAAGGGTTTGAAAGAGTTTCGGAATGCTTAAAGCTCAAACACACTAATATTCTCGGGGTGTTCTTGATCTTACTCATCATCAAGGAATCAAAGACCGTAAGTAAGCTAATCTGGATAGTCCAGAATAGGGTGTTTACAGTAGTCCCCCTTTGACAGCACTTGGAGCACCATTGACTTAGTACAAGAAATGTCAAAGGCTTCAAGACACCCCTCAAGGCTTATATATAACAGAACAAGCTAGCAAAATAGAAATTAATACTTAAAGAACTTGATTGGTTGATTCGGACAAAAAAGGCTATCGCAGAGGTGGACTCTCCTGGGGAATAATTAGTTGTGCATGAATCACCGCTGCTGGGGATGCTAATGATGGACGAGACAGACCGCCACTTGATTTGATTGGACAGTGCAGGCTGTTGTTGACTTGGACAGATGGATCGTCGTTGATTTGAAATTGGACGGATGGATCGTTGCTGATTTGAAATTGGACGGATGGATCATTGCTGATTTGAAATTGGATAGATGGATCATTGCTGACTTGAAATTGGATGGATGGATCGCCGCTGATTTGAGATTGGATGGGTATATCGTCGTTGATTTGAAATTGGAGGGATAGATCGTCGCTGATTTGAAATTGGACAGATAGATCGTCGCTAATTTGAAATTGGACGAATGGATTGTCAATGATTTGAAATTAGACAGATGGATCGTCATTGATTTGAAGTTGGACATGGATCGCGGTTGATTTGAAATTGGACGGATGGATCGTCGTTGATTTAAAATTGGACGGATAGATCGTCGTTGATTTGAAATTGGACGGATAAATCGTCGTTGATTTGAAATTGGATGGATGGATCGTCATTGATTTAAGATTGGAAGGGTAGATCGTCCGGGGAATGATTATCTCTTCATGAAAACATGGATTAGGGCAACCATGGGCTGCTATTTGAGAAGAATTTGATGCAGAAAGAGTAATTGGGCTTTAGGCCCAAACCATAACGGCATACGGAGGTGGAGTAGCCGTGTACGCAGGTAAAGGCAGCAGACCCAGGTCCAAATCCGACCCAGACCCAACCCAGCTTCTCTCCTTCATCTTATAAACTTCTAAACACAACGTAACCGCCCTACAGCAGTTTCAAACCTCTCAAAAATTCTCCCTTCTTAATCTCGTGCTCTTCTCCTCTTCCCTTCTTGATCCTTTTCACCAAAATCAAACACCCACACACCCTGGCCATGGCAGAGACTGGCGGCAGCGGCAATGGTGGTAAAGGCAACGGTGAGGAATAGTCGAGGGTTGGAGACAAGACCTCAAGGCCTCCAATCGATGATCAACTGATGGAAGAGTCTCTAACGAGTACTAGTGCAGATGGCGGTAATGGTGGCCATGCAATAGAGATAGGCGGTGGTGGAGATCGGCGTATGCCAGTACCGGAGAAGCGTACGTCGGTGGGCGTTGAGATAGGGGGCCCACGAGTTAGTCATTTGGACTCATGAAGTGGCGTGGAAGGCCTTGTGGTTACCAGAAAGGGTTTCGGTGGGGCCAGTGGCAGTGGTGGTGATGTTCAATCGGGGTCACCGAGAAGGGATCCAGCAAGGGGAAAAGATCTGGTGATTGTGGAGGAGGCATTCGGAGAGGTACCGATGGAGCAGGTGGAATTTAGACCGATTGCGGGGTCTTTAGGGCACAGGCCCATCACGCGAGGTGACTTTGCAAAGTATGTAGACGAGGCGGTGCTTGCCCGTTTGTTAAAGGAGAACCCCATAGTGGTAGCGGCTGTCTTGACTGCTCGAGAGGAAAGGCAGAGACAGATTGGGTTGGCTCAAGAGGAGGAGAGGCTGAGAGCCGAGGCCGGGAGGGCTAGGGCTGAGGTGGAGGTCTTTGTGAGAGAGGCTGAAGTGGCCAAGAGAGCTCAGGAGGAAGAGGCATGGGTACATGAGTCGGCGAGGATGAGGCTAAAGGCGGCTCGTGCTGACTTTGTGGTGGAGACCTATACGCCGCCAAAGCCACACATTTTTGTCCCATCGAGGATTGACAGCTACGTGCCTCTATGGGAGGACTATGACCCTGAGCTTGTTTTAAGGGACCCCACAGAGCACCTGGCACAGACTTAGGAGCAGGCATAGCTTTCACTTCTTGTTTGGCTTCCATTTGACTTATTGTATCTCGATCTTGAATTTAGAACTTGAATCGACTTTGAGTAATTGAACTCAATTGTAGAAAGCCTCAATTCGACCGTTGAATGCAACTTAGAATAACTTGAATCGACTGTAGGATGCTTTGACTTTTAGAACCCGACCATAAGATGCCTTAAGAAATTTGAATCGACCGTAGAATGTCTTTGAAATTGATATCGACTGTAGAATGCCCCGAATTGCTTGATCGGCTGCTTATTGAGCTTGATTTTCCTATGCACTGACGCATTTCCTTTGTCTTGACTTTGTTTTGAATAGAGAAGGGTGGCCAGCTCGAGAGGGCATGGAGGAGCAGCAAGCTCGCTTAAGCTTTACCGAGGGTTGCCCGAGCAGGTGCGGGAGTTCGTAGATGTTACAGGATTTGGGCTATTAATCCTCATGCTGACACTGGCGAAGAATGACCATGCCGTGCTGACTGCTTTGGGTGAGAGGTGGCATAACACGTCCAACACCTTTCACTTTCTGATTGGGGAGATAATTGTGACCCCATAGGACTTCACGGCCATCACGGGCCTAAGGGTAGGAGGCGAGCCCATTCCATTTGACTCGGGAATTTATAAAGATGAGGCGGCACTGAAATGGTTCTTGGGACGAGTGCTTGAGCGAGAAGAGGAGATGGTCCAGTACAAGCAATTTAGAGATTACTTGAAGAAGACACCGACCACTGAGCAGGAGGAGGAGCAGATGGTGAGGGCCTATCTATGGTACTTGTTTGGTGCCACTCTGTATCCAAACAAGCGTGCCTTGGTGCACTTGTCTTACTTGCCGGCTCTTCGTGACCTACGCACGACCTCTCGGTATGATTGGGGAGGAGTAGCTTTAGAGGCATGCTACGGCTTCATGGGAGAGTTCACACAGTACAAGAAGGCCGTTGCTGGCTATTTGAGGATATGGGAAGCATGAATCGAAACTTGTAGTTCAAATTCATTTCATACTTTTACTTTGAATTGTATATGCCGTATTCTGACGCTTGATTGTTTGAAAACCTTGCAGCTGTGGGCCTACGAGGTGTTAAAAATGTATCCCCCAAAGAATAAGTGTCCGAACATGAGGACTCTCCCGCGTGCCATGATTTGGGGACCGCTGCACAAGGGCAAGAAGAAATCGAGAGGGAGCCTCCTTGCCTTCAGAACCTACCTCAACGAGCTGTCGAGAACTCAGGTAAACAAGAATTTTGCTAGTTAATTTCACCTTAAATGCTTTAATGATTTCACTGATGACCTTTGTTTTCCCTTTTGACTGTATTGCAGGTAGAGTGGAATCCATGGGGCAGTGTGGTGCTTGAGCCAGAGTACGTGGCTAGGAGCAAAGCAGTGACTGTAAGCCAAGTGTTGCTGGAGTCAGCCTTTGGATGGCAGTGGTACTTGGGCGACCAGGTGACTCAACAGTCACTTGGCTTGCTTGAGTTCCAGGTCCCTGGGCCACTTTCGCCTCGTGCTTCGCACACAAGCAGGTACACGCTGGCTGAGTTACAGCGGTTTACTATTCCGACAGACCTTTCTGCTTTTCTGAGGCCAGAGTGTGACTACGCCATCTACTAGAGGCAGTACTTGGCAGGACCACTTGGAGTGATGACGCACCAGGCCATTGTCGGAGAGGCTATGGAAGCCGGGTAAGAGAGGCGAGGTCAGAGTTCAAGATCAAGAGGCAAGATGACTCATTCGAGGGAGCGGTCCAACAATGCAGTGGCGGCTGACTTGCCTCGACTTTCTTGGACACTATAGTGCGGAATACGCAGGGAGAGGCTGCGATAGTTGAGTTTGAGCCAGCCAAGGCAAAGCCTACACGGGTCACAGGACCGGTAAGATTGTACTTTCAACTTATATCATTTCCTTTATACCACATTTGAACTGTATTCTGAACTTTGTCCCCAAAATGTCTCTCAGGTACCAATAGAATGGGCGGAGGAGGCTGTCCGTTTGATGTTTGCAATGGAGAAGGAATTTCACAAAATAGCAAGCGGTACTCCTCTATGACTAAAATACCCATCGATGACTCCAGCTCGTGCTTCTGTACAAACGAGACCTCAGGTATAATCCCAGAAACTTGTTCAATTCTACTTGATAGACCTGCTCTTGGTTCCTGTTTTCAGCATTTAATATACATACAATATGCACAATATAAACTGAAATTATATGAATGAATTGATAATGTAGAGACAGGCCAGGGCGACTCTTAGGTGAAAGAGTGTGTGGCCTCCTCCTCAAAAGAAGATGACGACAGGCACCTCTACCATTCCTGTTGTAGCCCAGAGACAGGCGAGTGCTTCACAACCAGCAGTAAGCGTGCAGAGAGGGGCGGAGAGTGCAGACGCGAGGTTCAAAATAAAGCTGAGGGAGAGGCCGACACAGTTGAGGCTAGCCCAAAAGAAGAGGAAAGGAGCCACGACATCTTGGACTGAGCAGAGTGAGAGCGAAGAAGAGGAAAAGGAGGAGCGTTCGGCCTTCAGCAACGGCTCCGATGACTCTGCCGACGATCCTTGGTACAAAAGAGACCCAAGAGAGAGAGATGACGATGACGAGGACCTTTTTGACGACTGAGGGCTACCACCGAGCCTCATTTATTTTACTATCTTTTGCTTTTGATTAGGGATTGTGCGCCCCTGTAGATAGACTTGATGGCAGGCCGGCATGCCCTAGACTTAATGTTTTGGAGGATGACTGGGCCTGTGTGCCCCTTTTGACTTTTTGGCGCATGTGCCTTGTTGACATCACTTTTTGCTTAGGCCGTTGTGCCGTTACCTACATGTTCCACCTTTTGCTTTTGGATATTGACATAGCAGTATATAAAAGTTGCATCTTTTGTTAATTAATTCTCTTTGTAACGAAAAAATTGATAAAAGAATGTGTAAACAAACCACTAATATCTAACTTGCATTGACAAGTAGTCTGAATCGACAAATAGACATTCGTATATGCACAGACTGACTTAGCTCGAA
Source organism: Rhododendron ovatum (assembly GCA_019656835.1). Classification (NCBI taxonomy): domain Eukaryota; kingdom Viridiplantae; phylum Streptophyta; class Magnoliopsida; order Ericales; family Ericaceae; genus Rhododendron; species Rhododendron ovatum. The sequence continues at coordinate 19,631,913 of CM033801.1, read as the reverse complement.
AGAAAAGGATAGAGAAGTTTCAGGATACAATGCGAATCCTTGGAAACATGGAAAATAATGAAATTTTGGGCATTAATGAGCCAAAATTTGAAATTCTCCTAGACAGGGGAAACTGACACTTTCGTAAGGTCATATAGGTGTAAAACGACCTATACGAATCAAAGAAACCGGGAAAAAAGTACCCCGATACGAGAAATAGACTAAAAAATTAGAAAAATGTCGCAAAATGGACATAAGACGCAAAAGATGACTCGAATCTGTCCCAGACTGAAATCGACACCCCCGGATAGTTACATTGGGTTCATTTGACATGCAAGGTATGACAAAACTTGGCAAAAGTCCCTGAAACGAATTTTGAACCTCTGAAACCTTGATTTGAACTTGAAACAAACCGTCAGAGGTCCAAAATTTTTGTTGAGCGTAACATTTGGAATTCGGCGCTTCGACACAGCCCCATGTACCATTTATGACTTACGGTAACCATCAAAAGTCCAAAACAGGTCCTGGGATCGAAATTGACATGTCGGAGGCAGTAGCTGTGTGAAACTGTTTTCTGGTTCAATGCACTGGCGTACGTAAGAACCAAACCTGCGTGACGTGTCTGGAGGATACGCGTACGTAGGTAATATGACGGCGTACATAGGTAAGGCCTGCTGCAGATCCATTTGTTTGACCAAGTCTCCTTTTGGGGGAATAATGCCTTGTCACTACTCCACACGGTTTGCGCACGATTTCTAATCACTAGAGGGCAGTGTCCTTGCATGCAAGGGTGGTAAGACACCAAGGCATGGGTTTAACTCTGGCACGCGAATTGAGGTTGATATTTTGACGTTTTTGCCTATAAATGGAAGGTGCTAGCAATGTTGAACTCACACTTTCACTTTCCATATTCAGCAATCCTAGACATTCTCAATGGAGAATCCACTCCTTACTTTGATCAAACCATGGTTAGTAGAATTTCTGTCCATGGATTGGTTGAACTTCCAATCTCATGGTCTTGCCTCATTCTGCTACCATAGGTATGTACTGCTCCGCCCTGAACTCCTAAGAACTGCTCCTAGGTTTTGGGACCCTAATGTCCATGTCTTTCGCTTTGGCGATAATGAGATGTGTCCGACTGTGGAGGAGTTCCAAGCCTATCTTCGAAACTTTGCATCCCACACACTCGTTGTTCCGCCCTATTAAGTGAGCATGCCAGGGCTGCTAGCGACCTCACTCAACATTTCTCGAGGTTTGGCCCAACACCTTGCTTGAAGGTGGTCAAATCAACTTTCTCTGCCTAATTGAAAGGTACAGTCCGAGTGGTGACTTGGGAGACGATGTTGTGCAAGCCCGGTGCCGCTTTGCCTTGGTGATCTGTCTGTTGGTGACCTATTTGTAAGTTCCTATCGATGGGCGAGTCAGTACTCTCTTGGTGATCGTTGCTACACAAATGGGGTTTCGAAAGAACGTTGTGCCCCAAGTCCTTGCAGAGAGACTTTTGGGATTAGACTTGTGTAGACACCCCAATTTGGACTTGTCAAATTTCCTTAATTTGTGGCCCTGAGGCTCCCCGATGATGAATATGGATCAGAACAAGCCATGTACCAATTGAGACGTTGCTCCTTAAATGAAATGACCAAAATCATTCCCAAGCGCTTTGAAGCAGTCCTAAGCGCTCAAAACTGCTTTCCAAAAACCACTGTCCTGGCTCACTCTTAAGCGCTCGAGAATGAAGTCCCAAGTGCTCGATACCACTCCAGAGCGCTCGAGACCTCTCCCAATGCCCAATGGGTGAAGAAGATTCCCACTATCCATGCAAGCCATCATTGCATTCCCCTTGAACCGGCTGAGGTGAGTCAACACTCAACCTCAATCAGAAAGGAGATCAACTGAAGATTTCTTTCTTTAAAAAAGGGATTTATTTCAAAAATCACTTGATTTTCAAAACCATGGGTTATATCCCCTATATATACACCTTGTCTTTCAGCTGAAAAGAGGAGGACGAAAATTCTCTCTCTAAAAACTCCTCTTCTTCTCTCTTTCTTGTTCAAAAAAGGTCTCAAAAACCAAAAACTTCTTTCCTAACTTCAAAGGTCTTTTTCAAAATCATCAAAGAAAAAGGCAAGAAATCCAGAATACCCTTAGTTTCTGATCTCCACATTCACCTTTCACAACCATCCAAGGAGCAAAGTGTCAAGCAAAGGTAGAAACATTTCCATCTTTGGTTCAAATTAGGAGGTTGTTCTCCCTTCTGAGGGGGGTCTCTCAGCCTGTCCCAGTTCTTAATACTGGTGCATGGTTGGGAGACCTCAATGAAAAAGTAAGATCAAAGAGTCCACAAATGATGTTTTCCCAAAATCCCAACTGGAAACACTCTAGAGCGCTCAAGAGTGCTCCTGAGCGCTCGGGACTGTTTCCAGCCCTATGCATGGCATTTTGTTAAGCAGTAGGCTAGGGTGAAATGCACTTTTAAACAAAATGGTTTCATTCTGGCATGCAGACACAGAAGGTCATTTTCTCTAAAGCAGAAATGTTCCTTACGAATCTCAAACAAGAACAAAGTTTTCCCAAGTTAAAAACAAGACCTTCTCTTGTTAAAATTTAGATAAGGATGTTTGCATGATGAAGTGGTGTCATTTTCCGTTTGAGAGTAAGCTGGCATGCAGCTCACTCCCAGGTGCTCGAATCCATTCCCAAGCGCTTGGGAGTGCATGCATGCCATTGCATTTCACTTTCCCAGTTTTCTGTGTTTTTTGAGCTCCTACATGTACAAATGTGTATATTTGTCTCTTTTAAAATTGTAGATCTGTTCGTGCAATGGCAAGGATACATGACTTGAAAACTTGAGGTCCTATCTTAGTCTTTCAAGTCCTCTGCTGAGCCAGTAGTCTGTGTAATGGTACTTCATTTTGCAGTCTTTAAATTGTGTTGTGTCAGTGCTAACAGAAAATGCAGGTGGGGTTTCAGACACTCCCAAGCGCTCAAAAGTGCTCTTGAGCGCTCGAGGGTGAAGCCAGCGAGGAGTGCTTCATTCCCTATTATCTGACTGCCTTTCATCACATAATCACCCTCCCAAACACGTGCACCAATATACACCGTTATTTGGCATCCTATTTTTGACTAACAAACTCTGCAAGATTTGGTCAGTAGCACTCCCAAGCGCTCGAGAGTGCTCTCAAGCGCTTAAGAGTTGATCTAGTGGCAGTTTACACTGCTTTGCCATCATGCATGTGTCCATCATCATTTCATCACTCCTTGTACACAAGCACCAGCATACACCTTCTATTTGCTATACCTGTGGATACCTGCTACATGTTTAATGAAACAAAATCCATTTGAAAAATCCCACAAACGTTTAGTAGAGACCGACATCGCGTCGGGCGAGGGGGGTGCCGTAAAACCCTTCCCCCCTCGTAACATGTGTAACGCCCCTGAATTTTGGTCAATAAAAATTCCGTTAAATATTTAAATTTTATTTAAATTACTTATTTTCTCTTGAGTGACTATATGATTTCTCGTTTATTTCGTCGTAGTTAGATTTTTGGTTGTTGGTTAACTCTCGACTAGAAACCCTACGTGACTAATTTAGTTTCCAACCGACTAGTTGGAGGAACCGAGCAACCAAGTCACCTAGTTACTAGATTAACCTTTTGGGCCTTTTGAAACTTTTGAACCCTTTGCTTTTACCCATTGGACAAAGATGGTTAGGCTAATCTTTACCCATTGGACAATAGTCTTTCCTTTATTATATTTTGGTAAGTATAAGGATATAATATTTTAATAGGTTTATAAACACATGTGCTAGTACTTTTATTCTTTGTTTATTGGGTATTCTACCACTCCTCCATTATCCATTGGTTAATAACCGCAAGGGTAAATTTTGTCCATTGGACAATAAAACTTTTTATTATAAAAGTACATATAGTCTTTCAAAATATTATTTTAAAATAAAAGGGTACTTGTACTCTTTTGTCCAATGGTTATTAACCGCAAGGGAAATTACTACCCATTGGATAATAACCATTAGGGAAGTTAGTAACCCTTGGGTAATAGAGATTTTTGACCAAATAAAGTACCGATGTGACTAGGGAACCTTCCAATTAAAGTTAATTTGACTAGTCAACTTTTTCAAACCTAGAAATTACTTATTTATTTTCTTTTATTAATTTGATTTTATTCTTTGTCCTTTGGACAATAAAAGTTAGGGAAACTATTATCCATTGGATAATAGAAACCCAATTCTTTATATTAAAAGAGTTTAATAAAAGATTTGAATAAAGTACTTAAATAGACTTCTTCTTTTTTAATTATTTTGAAAGTACTTTTGATTATTTTACTAATAAAAGTACCCTAGTAGCTATTGTCCATTGGACAATAAATGTTAGGAGATTTATTATCCATTAGGTAATAGATTTATTCTTTCACCAGGTACATGGGTTTAATAAACTAGTCTTTTTCAAAAACCCCATGGGATGAGGTACCAATATTTTTATTTTGCTAGTACTTGGTAGCCTTTAAAACCTAAGTTTTCCTAAGTACCCTTTTGTTATTTTATGTTGGGGTTTTGTACCCAATTGGATTAATTTATTGGGGAGTTGATCTTCCTAGAGTACATTAGTACACTAGTTTATTTTAATCAAACATGTGCCAATTTATTTGTTTATTTGGAAATCTTAGTCTTTAAAGTTTCTTTGATTCAAAGTACCTTTGTTTATTGTTTTTCTTGTACTTGGTATATTCATATATATATATATATATGTGTGTGTGTGTGTGTGTGTGTGTGTAGTGTACTAGAGAGAGAGAGAGAGAGAGAGAGAGACCCGAGAGAGAGAGAGAGAGAGAGAGAGAGAGAGAGAGAGAGGAGGAGGAGGAAAGAGAGAAGAAGATAGGATTGTACCTTGACTTGATCTTCCATATCTTCCTACATCTTTCTTCATCTTTGGAGAATTTTTCTCCTAACCAAACATAACTCTCCCATTGTACTCCTATTATTCTTTAACACCAAATCTTGTACCATTGTCTCCAAATCTTCCAACAAATCTCCCATAATCCCATCCAAGGACTAAACCTAGCCTTGCAAGCTACCTTATTAGGCCTAAGTCTATTTTGCCTAATGACAACCTATGATGGACCATTATGACACAATCCTAGCCTTTATTAGCCTTAAACCTTGACTACAAGCTAAACCTAGATTATAATTACCTAGATTCACCTAAAAAGCCTAAGATCTTACTTGATTCTTTAGCCTTACAACTAAGATTTGGATTGGACAAGGCATGGCTTGACATGTGAGGTGATTTGATGACTTAATGGAGCAAATCCATGGAGGATTTAGAGAGAGAGAGGGCCGGCCATTAGAGAGGGAGAGGGAGCCAAGGTTTTGCCTATAAATAGCACCCCATGTTTGCCATTCAACTCACACCTTCTCATTGCTCAAACTTCTCTCTAGAATTCCTTTGTTCTTTCTTTGTTCTTCATGTTCTTGAGTTGTTCTTGAGTTCTTCAAGAAACTCAACCTAAGCCGCCACTAAACCGCCACTCGACCACCCCTCAATCCAAAAGTAGTAGTAGTATTAGTCAAGTAGAAGTTTCGAGAGAAACCTTTCTCTTTCGAAGCTACCGGAGACCACCGTAGGACGTTACTCCGTCCGACCACCGACGTACTTTCCGACCGCCGATTACCGTTCGTAAGCCGTTACTACCGCCTAGAAGAACTGTAAGGAAAACCTTACTAACTCCTTATTTACTTACTTCCTATGTACTTACGTACTCAAGTATAACGTTATTGTTTCGAATTGCTAAACGGTTACCTATTTACTTTAAGTATTCGTATTTTGATCTTTAAAGATAATTATGAGCATGCACATATGAATTGCTTGTATTACTTGTGGTGTGATAAAGCATAAGTGATTTCACTCCAAAGACGTCCGTACATGTAGCGTTGTGCTTTGAATAAAGCATAAGTGATACACTCCAAAGGCGTCCGTACATGTGGCGTTATGCTATAAGTAGTGATTGAGTGTGATAAGTAGTATAGAATTTGATGATCTTGTTAGTATGTTTCATGCTTACTGCGGGGTCTATGCATGATAAACGAGACACGAGAACCGAGAAAGTAGAAACATGACACCTAGGGTGTGGTTAATGAAAGGAAATGATTTTCGAGGAAGAAAATATTTTGAAACTACATAATGACCAGTTTTGGGCGGCATTGTGTGAGTTGTGTGCGTGTGTAAAAGAAATGTTTGGAAAAGGTGAAATGTTTTGAAAACCGCAATGTGGCCGGACATGGTAGCCCATTGTGTGGTGTGTGTTTTGTGTGCCAATGGGAACCCGGTGCGGCGGAACCATTGTGAGGATACTCGGGAACCCGGCGCGGCAGAACCGAGGTTGGGTGTGTGTGCTTGGTTATCCACGGTACGGAGCCAATGCAATTGTGTGCCAATGGGAACCCGGCGCGGCGGAACCATTGTAAGGATACTCAGGAACCCGGCGCGGCGGAACTGAGGTTGGGTGTGTAGCTTGGTTATCCGTGGTACGGAGCCAATGCAAATGATTTTGAAAATGTGTAGCTTAGTTATCCGCGGTACGGAGCCAATGCAAATGATTTTGAAAATGTGTAGCTTGGTTATCCGCGGTACGAAGCCAATGCAAATGATTTTGAAAATGTGTAGCTTCGTTATCCGCGGTACTGAGCCAATGCAATTGTGTGCCAATGGGAACCCGGCGCGGCGGAACCGAGGTTGGGTGTGTAGCTTGGTTATCCGCGATACGGAGCCAATGCAATTGTGTGCCAATGGGAACCCGGCGCGGCGGAACCATTGTGAGAATACTCGGGAACCCGGCGCAGCGGAACCGAGGTTGGGTGTGTAGCTTGGTTATGTGCAGTACGGAGCCAATGCAAATGATTTTGAAAATGTGTAGCTTGGTTATCCGCGGTACGGAGCCAATGCAAATGATTTTGAAAATGTGTAGCTTGGTTATCCGCGGTACGGAGCCAATGCAATTGTGTGCCAATGGAAACCCGGCGCGGTGGAACCATTGTGAGGATACTCGGGAACCCGGCGCGGCGGAACCGAGGTTGGGTGTGTAGCTTGGTTATCCGCGGTACGGAGCCAATGCAAATGATTTTTGAAAATGTGTAGCTTGGTTATCCGCGGTACGGAGTCAATGCAAATGATTTTGAATACAAATGATTTCAGAGGTTGATTTGTAAATGATAATGTTGACACGGTCTATGATGAGTCGCGTAGGAGAAACACGGAAATCTTGGACACCAACGATAGATGATTAACAAAAGTGGATATGTCATTATTAGCTGTGTATATACGTATCATGTGGAAATTGATGTGTTGTGATAGCCTTGTTTGTAAGTTAAGGTTGGTGGGTAAGGATTTCCCTATTGAGCGTTGTAGCTCACGGTGTTGCCTTTTGGTGACCCTGACATATTATATTGGTGGTGACGCCGGTATAATGTGTCAGACCTTGTAGTTATTCAAGATGAACAGTTCACCGTGGAAGCCTTGGAGCTGAGGAGCTGGCTAGGATGGAGAAGCAAGAGGAGCTGTAGTTAGGAACCCTAGAACCCCCTTCATTTTTGTAAATATTGAACTCCTGTTGAGAGTGTGTTGTAATAAGAGCCAGACTCTATTTTGAGGTTTTTAATGAAAATGTCCTTTAACGTACCCAAAATTCGGGGCGTTACAGCTTGGTATCAGAGCTTTAGGTTCAAAACCTCGGCCATGGGTAGAATGGGTAGAACCACGAGATAGTTTGACCGTTGCACGAACGTGAATTGAGTTTAAGTTTACCGTCCCAAATTGGGTGGAATTCTGTCAAAACAATCTTCGGATTAAAGCAAGGCACGGAAATTGGCAGTACGACCGAGCTGGAAATTCCCGAACAATTGGATGATGACTTAAATCAAGAATCAAAAGTGGAACGTAGATTCAAATCTTCTTAAGTGATTACCCTATCATAGGATATTCCTAATTGAGGTTGAAACCTTTCTCTTGTAGACGAAATATCTAGTCGGTATTCTAGCCGAAGCCTATCAACCCAAAAATACCATAGAAACCTTGACGGCCGAGAAACTGGAAGATCCCGACTTTGTAGCTGCTGTACTTGCAGAAAAGAGAGATTTCCAAAGAATGCAGCAGAATACCCCTACTCCCGTCGAAAAGGATGCTTGGTTTTCTGCGATGTTTCCTATCATGTCTGCCTTCTATGAATATTTTGGTGTTTTACCCCCGATGGAGAACTTTGAGGTTGAAGTTACGAAGGAGGAAGTCGATGGTATTAAGGATGCCAATGAGGTGACCAAAGAGGAAAACCATAAGAAGGAAGAGGATCTCGAAGAGGACAAGGCCCCAAAAGATCCGTGAAGGCCAAGAGACTGCTTAGGCGTGCCTAGAATAAACCTAGTAACCGTTGTAATCCTTCGGGATGTAGGATGTTAAGGATTAATGTAGTAGTTGGACCTTTTGTTGTAACTAGAGACAGTAAGATTAGGCTAGTAAGCCATCTACGTTGTACTCATTTTATTTGGTAATAAGAGACTTATGTTTTCTTTAGTATATGATCACTATTTATGTGTGGACTTGCATCTTACTCTTCATGGCATGAAAACTACCCCTTATCCCGTTTAGTCTAAATTAGATGTCAAACATACCACGAGGAGGACGCCCACCTTTCACCCCGCGTGTTTTGGCCAATTATCGCTCATTACTAGCACCTGAGTACTTTCGACCAACACCCCCATCGGAGAATGACATGGAGCTCTATGATGTCCCCATCACTTGGGAGATGCCTCCACCAGTTGCAGTTCCCGAGAACTCTTCGCCTACCTTAGTCCCCACACCGCTTGTGCAAAACTCTGAGCAAACCAATGAGGATCTCATGTTTGACCCAGAGCTAGAAGCTGCAATACTAAACCTCTCTCAGTACTACCGGGAGCCAATGGAGGAACTAAACATCCCGACTATGGAAGAACTGCTTGCACAAGAACGTGAGCGTCTTCTTAGGGAAGAGACCGCAGCTGAAAGGAGCTACGAGATGTGGCTGAGGGAAGTCTTCGGAGTCAAACTACCCTAGAAGATTGCACTAGCAGAATGGAATAAAGCTTGCCCAACTGTAGGACTATGTAGGACCGTCTCAGCGTGTAGTAGGAAATCGTGTTCTAATCTATTGTTTTTGTAGTAGAACTCTATGTTTATGTTTGTAATTCTATGCTCATGTTGTGTGATGTTCTTATCTATGAAAAACCTGCCTTATTTTTAAAGAGTACCGTTGCATACTATTTGTTAAACTACTTTTTGACTTTGAAAGATAGACCATTTGCAAAAAGAAAATTTGTTTTAGTAAACAAAAGCTCTTTTCGATTTTCCCTCGTAGATTGTTAATACGCGCCGCGAATTAGAATACGAGCACGGAGAATCCTCTAACGTAAACCCTGACCTAGTCCAGATCGTGCAAACGTTTGTGGCTGCCTTGAACGCCAACCACCAAAACCAAAACCACGACGATGGATCCATGACCCGAACCTGAGCGATGAACGAGTTCTGCAAACGCCGACCTCCGACCTTTCATGGGGACACCAACCCTGTTGTAGTCGAGACATGGCTGAATGAGGTCAAGATGATCCTCAGAACCCTCGGAATTACCCAGGACGGAGATCGTGTGGCCTTGGCCAGGTACCCGTTGAAGGGAGTATAGCTATTAGTCTAGTACGTAAAGGGTGCGAACTAGTAATAGCCAACATACGCCTGACCTGCGACCTCAGAGTAATTGACGTGGCGGATATCGACGTAATCCTAAGGATGGACTGGTGATCTGCATGTCGAGCGGTCATAGACTGTCATTAAAAGATGGTGACAACTTATACCCTAGAAGGGACTCGATTCCTTTTAAGGGGGATAGACGGACAGCGCGGCGATGAAAAGATCAAGGTAGCAGAATCCACTATTTGGATGGCCAGCTAGCCTCCAATTGGAAGAAGCCAATAGAGTGGAAGTGGGATTTCCACATCGTGTGCGAGTATACCAATGTTTTTCCTGAAGAACTTCCTGGCTTATCGCCTTAAGGAGAAATAGACTTCTCTATAGGACTCTAACCAAGAATCACACCAATTTCTATGACGCCATACCAAAAGACCCCTGCGGAACTAAGAGAGGTCAAGACCCAATTGCAAAAGCTATTGGACTAAGGGCCTATCGAGCCAAGTACGTTACCATGGGAAGCATCGACGTTGTTCAAGAAGAAGAAAAAAAAAAGCACGCTTCGACTATGAGAGATTAGGAAGGTTTATATTTCCATGACTGCATAGGTTCTTTCAATGCCTTTGCGAATACTGAAGAGTATCGTAGGGTTTGCCTACTGATGTTCGATGGAATACTCATGCCTTACGATTATAAAGAATGAACCCATTGTTTCCTACTTTTGGAAATGGGTTTAATATCGAGAAGCATGAGGGTTCAACAAGGATGTGCTAGGAACGCTTGAGGGATGCTAGTCCGCATGATGATTTGGTAGAAGTTCTGCATTTGGCATTGGTAATTACGGTGGAGACTTTACCGAAGACGTACGACGAGGCAAGCTGTTCGACGGCAGGAGCAACTTCAAACCCCATCTCGTTAAGCAAGTGATGAGGCTTAATTCGATTGATGGTGACCTGCTTCAAATTTTTAAGGGGAATAGTCGATGATTCCGTGGTTGGTTTAGCAACCTAGTCTAATCTGTAGCTGCGTGCCAATTTCGGGGACGAAATTGTTTTAAGGGGGATAGATTGTAACGCCTTGAATTTTGGTCAATAAAAATTCCGTTAAATATTTAAATTTTATTTAAATTACTTATTTTCTATTGAGTGACTATATGATTTCTCGTTTATTTCGTCGTAGTTAGATTTTTGGTTGTTGGTTAACTCTCGACTAGAAACCCTACGTGACCAATTTAGTTTCCAACCGACTAGTTGGAGGAACCGAGCAACCAAGTCACCTAGTTACTAGATGAACCTTTTGGGCCTTTTGAAACTTTTGAACCCTTTGCTTTTACCCATTGGACAAAGATGGTTAGGCTAATCTTTACCCATTGGACAATAGTCTTTCCTTTATTATATTTTGGTAAGTATAAGGATATAATATTTTAATGGGTTTATAAACACATGTGCTAGTACTTTTATTCTTTGTTTATTGGGTATTCTACCACCCCTCCATTATCCATTGGTTAATAACCGCAAGGGTAAATTTTGTCCGTTAGACAATAAAACTTTTTATTATAAAAGTACATGTAGTCTTTCAAAATATTATTTTAAAATAAAAGGGTACTTGTACTCTTTTGTCCAATGGTTATTAACCGCAAGGGAAATTACTACCCATTGGATAATAACCATTAGGGAAGTTAGTAACCCTTGGATAATAGAGATTTTTGACCAAATAAAGTATCGATGTGACTAGGGAACCTTTCAATTAAAGTTGATTTGACTAGTCAACTTTTTCAAACCTAGAAATTACTTATTTATTTTCTTTTATTAATTTGATTTTATTCTTTGTCCTTTGGACAATAAAAGTTAGGGAAACTATTATCCATTGGATAATAGAAACCCAATTCTTTATATTAAAAGAGTTTAATAAAAGATTTGAATAAAGTACTTAAATAGACTTTTTTTTTAATTATTTTGAAAATACTTTTGATTATTTTACTAATAAAAGTGCCCTAGTAGCTATTGTCCATTGGACAATAAATGTTAGGGGATTTATTATCTATTGGGTAATAGATTTATTCTTTCACCAGGTACATGGGTTTAATAAACTAGTCTTTTTCAAAAACCCCATGGGATGAGATACCAATATTTTTATTATGCTAGTACTTGGTAGCCTTTAAAATCTAAGTTTTCCTAAGTACCCTTTTGTTATTTTATGTTGAGGTTTTGTACCCAATTGGATTAATTTATTAGGGAGTTGATCTTCCTAGAGTACATTAGTACACTAGTTTATTTTAATCAAACATGTGCCAATTTATTTGTTTATTTGGAAATCTTAGTCTTTAAAGTTTCTTTGATTCAAAGTACCTTCGTTTATTGTTTTTCTTGTACTTGGTATAGTCATATATATATATATATGTGTGTGTGTGTGTGTGTGTGTGTAGTGTACTAGAGAGAGAGAGAGAGAGAGAGAGAGAGAGAGAGGAGGAAAGAGAGAAGAAGATAGGATTGTACCTTGACTTGATCTTCCATATCTTTCTACATCTTTCTTCATCTTTGGAGAATCTTTCTCCTAACCAAACATAACTCTCCCATTGTACTCCTATTATTCTTTAACACAAAATCTTGTACCATTGTCTCCAAATCTTCCAACAAATCTCCCATAATCCCATCCAAGGACTAAACCTAGCCTTGCAAACTACCTTATTAGGCCTAAGTCTATTTTGCCTAATGACAACCTATGATGGACCATTATGACACAATCCTAGCCTTTATTAGCCTTAGACCTTGACTACAAGCTAAACCTAGATTATAATTACCTAGATTCACCTAAAAAGCCTAAGATCTTACTTGATTCTTTAGCCTTACACCTAAGATTTGGATTGGACAAGGCATGGCTTGACATGTGAGGTGATTTGATGACTTAATGGAGCAAATCCATGGAGGATTTAGAGAGAGAGAGGGCCGGCCATTAGAGAGGGAGAGGGAGCAAAGGTTTTGCCTATAAATAGCACCCCATGTTTGCCATTCAACTCACACCTTCTCATTGCTCCAACTTCTCTCTAGAATTCCTTTGTTCTTTCTTTGTTCTTCATGTTCTTGAGTTGTTCTTGAGTTCTTCAAGAAACTCAACCTAAGCCGCCACTAAACCGCCACTCGACCACCCCTAGATCCAAACGTAGTAGTAGTATTAGTCAAGTAGAAGTTTCGAGAGAAACCTTTCTCTTTCGAAGCTACCGGAGACCACCGTAGGATGTTACTCCGTCCGACCACCGACGTACTTTCCGACCGCCGATTACCGTTCGTAAGCCGTTACTACCGCCTAGAAGAACTGTAAGGAAAACCTTACTAACTCCTTATTTACTTACTTCCTATGTACTTACGTACTCAAGTATAACGTTATTGTTTCGAATTGCTAAACGGTTACCTATTTACTTTAAGTATTCGTATTTTGATCTTTAAAGATGATTATGAGCATACACATATGAATTGCTTGTATTACTTGTGGTGTGATAAAGCATAAGTGATTTCACTCTAAAGACGTCCGTACATGTAGCGTTGTGCTTTGAATAAAGCATAAGTGATACACTCCAAAGGCGTCCGTACATGTGGCGTTATGCTATAAGTAGTGATTGAGTGTGATAAGTAGTATAGAATTGGATGATCTGGTTAGTATGTTTCATGCTTACTGCGGGGTCTATGCATGATAAACGAGACACGAGAACCGAGAAAGTAGAAACATGACACCTAGGGTGTGGTTAATGAAAGGAAATGATTTTCGAGGAAGAAAATATTTTGAAACTACATAAGGACCAGTTTTGGGCGGCATTGTGTGAGTTGTGTGCGTGTGTAAAAGAAATGTTTGAAAAAGGTGAAATGTTTTGAAAACCGCAATGTGGCCGGACATGGTAGCCCATTGTGTGGTGTGTGTTTTGTGAGCCAGTGGGAACCCGGCGCGGCGGAACCATTGTGAGGATACTCGGGAACCCGGCGCGGCGGAACCGAGGATTGGGTGTGTGTGCTTGGTTATCCGCGGTACGGAGCCAATGCAATTGTGTGCCAATGGGAACCCAGGCGCGCCAGAACCATTGTGAGGATACTCAAGAACCCGGCGCGCCGGAATTGAGGTTGGGTGTGTAGCTTGGTTATCCGCGGTACGGAGCCAATGCAAATGATTTTGAAAATGTGTAGCTTGGTTATCCGCGGTACGGAGCCAATGCAAATGATTTTGAAAATGTGTAGCTTCGTTATCCGCGGTACGGAGCCAATGCAATTGTGTGCCAATGGGAACCCAGCGCGGCAAAACCATTGTGAGGATACTCGGGAACCCGGCGCGGCGGAAGCGAGGTTGGGTGTGTAGCTGGGTTATCCGCGGTACGGAGCCAATGCAATTGTGTGCCAATGGGAACCCGGCGTGGCGGAACCATTGCGAGGATACTCGGGAACCCGGCGCGGCGGAACCGAGGTTGGGTGTGTAGCTTGGTTATCTGCGGTACGGAGCCAATGCAAATGATTTTGAAAATGTGTAGCTTGGTTATCCGCGGTACGGAGCCAATGCAATTGTGTGCCAATGGGAACCCAGCGCGGCAGAACCATTGTGAGGATACTCGGGAACCCGGCGCGGCGGAAGCGAGGTTGGGTGTGTAGCTTGGTTATCCGCGGTACGGAGCCAATGCAATTCTGTGCCAATGGGAACCCGGCGTGGCAGAACCATTGTGAGGATACTCGGGAGCCCGGCGCGGCGGAACCGAGGTTGGGTGTGTAGCTTGGTTATCTGCGGTACGGAGCCAATGCAAATGATTTTGAAAATGTGTAGCTTGGTTATCCGCGGTACAGAGCCAATGCAAATGATTTTGAAAATGTGTAGCTTGGTTATCCGCGATACGGAGCCAATGCAATTGTGTGCCAATGGGAACCCAGCGCGGCAGAACCATTGTGAGGATACTCGGGAACCCGGCGCGGACGAAGCGAGGTTGGGTGTGTAGCTTGGTTATCCGCGGTACGGAGCCAATGCAATTCTGTGCCAATGGGAACCCGGCGTGGCAGAACCATTGTGAGGATACTCGGGAGCCCGGCGCGGCGGAACCGAGGTTGGGTGTGTAGCTTGGTTATCTGCGGTACGGAGCCAATGCAAATGATTTTGAAAATGTGTAGCTTGGTTATCCGCGGTATGGAGCTTGGTTATCCGCGGTACGGAGCCAATGCAAATGATTTTGAAAATGTGTAGCTTGGTTATCCGCGGTATGGAGCCAATGCAAATGATTTTGAAAATGTGTAGCTTGGTTATCCGCGGTACGGAGCCAATGCAATTGTGTGCCAATGGGAACCCAGCGCGGCGGAACCATTGTGAGGATACTCGGGAACCCAGCGCGGCGGAACCGAGGTTGGGTGTGTAGCTTGGTTATCCGCGGAACGGAGCCAATGCAATTGTGTGCCAATGGGAACCCGGCGCGGCGGAACCAAGGTTGGGTGTGTAGCTTGGTTATCCGCGGTACGGAGCAAATGCAAATGATTTTTGAAAATGTGTAGCTTGGTTATCCGCGGTACGGAGCCAATGCAAATGATTTTGAATACAAATGATTTTCAGAGGTTGATTTGTAAATGATAATGTTGACACGGTCTATGATGAGTCGCGTAGGAGAAACATGAAAATCTTGGACACCAACGATAGATGATTAACGAAAGTGGATATGTCATTATTAGCTGTGTATATACGTATCATGTGGAAATTGATGTGTTGTGATAGCCTTGTTTGTAAGTTAATGGTTGGTGGGTAAGGATTTCCCTATTGAGCGTTGTAGCTCACGGTGTTGCCTTTTGGTGACCCTGACAGATTATATTGGTGGTGACGCCGGTATAATGTGTCAGACCTTGTAGTTATTCAAGATGAACAGTTCACCGTGGAAGCCTTGGAGCTGAGGAGCTGGCTAGGATGGAGAAGTAAGAGGAGCTGTAGTTAGGAACCCTAGAACCCCCTTCATTTGTGTAAATATTGAACTCCTGTTGAGAGTGTGTTGTAATAAGAGCCAGACTCTATTTTAAGGTTTTTAATGAAAATGTCCTTTTAACGTACCCAAAATTCGGGGCGTTACAACATGGCTTCCGAACTCTCGAATGATCTCTGGTTTTCAATTCAAATCAATCAATTTTCAAATCAAAAACGGTTTCTCGGGTGGCAAACCATAAATCCGGGTGGCGACTCTTCAAGTTTTTCAAATCGATTCGATGGAGCGGTATGTGTTTTTCGGGCCGCCCCGATCTCACCCGGGGCTGTGGTAGCCCACAGTGGCGACTCTGCTGGGGAAAGGGTTTAATTAAACTTGTGAGCCAAGCTTGAAAAAAACGTTTTTGGGATTTTCAAATTGATTTTGTTTCATTGTCTATTTCTTGTGTATATATTTTGTGCAGCCCCGCTGTTGTGTTTCGGCAATCCTACCCGGCTTGCCGGTGATAGGGAATCCCGGAACACTCAGCAACCCTCGACCGTGATGAGTCATCTCTATCGTTTGTACCATTATTGGGTGTACGCTCAATAGCGGGAGGTATACTTTGACTCTAGTCCGGGGAACCCATTTCAAGCCAAAACCGGCCTTTGTACATGTTTAGCAAGCCTTAGAACATTCCAAATTAGGACAGGAGCCTGCAGGGTAGGATTATGTGCTATATCCTGTCTATGTGCTGCATTTCATCTCACTCATCACGTGGTTAGCCACGGTTCTCGAGACTTGCTCGCACGGTCTTTAGGAGGTTGTCGAGACCCGATGAAGAATCACGCACCCTTCTGCGTGTCGTTAACCGTATGAGTCCTCAAGCGAAAGCTTGAGGGAAACTAGGATTTTGTTAAGTCCTTGACTAGTGTTCGGTCGGAGAATTAACCAAAAGGAAGAATGACACGGAAATAGAACATCGTGATACCGACACCGCCCAGGCTAAAAGCAAATGTACTGCTCATGCCACTTCGGTTATCGTATCACATTGTTCACCCTAAGTCATTCCAAACCGATGGTCAATTTCTTGATGAAATACTAGTCGAATACTTAACTTATTTTAGCATCTTTTGGGGAACAACGCTTCCTAAATGAGGATACACCCTAAAAAAATCCAAGGATCAAGGCAACCTCTCAATCGTTTTTCAAAAAACTAGAGTCGATGACGGTGATGGTGACGCACGCGTTTTCCAAAGAATTATGCACAAATCTCATAAAATGTAAGCAGGAACCACATCTGAGCACGGTTTTTGCTTTGCTATCAGTTCTGAGCAATTGGGCCAAGGAAGAAGAATATCATACCCTCCTGGACCAGACCCTTGGGACAGAGATTGGAACGGCTCCAACTTCAAGCAGACCCCGCCGGTGCATCGGATCCAAGGGTGGAAATGGACCCGCTAATCGGAAACCTCAACCCAAACGGAGACAATCCAAACCCAAATCTAATCCCAAACCTCAACCTTAACGGAGGCAATCCGAATCCTAACGGAGGCAATC
Organism: Rhododendron ovatum; assembly: GCA_019656835.1. Lineage (NCBI taxonomy): Eukaryota > Viridiplantae > Streptophyta > Magnoliopsida > Ericales > Ericaceae > Rhododendron > Rhododendron ovatum. The sequence goes on along the minus strand of CM033801.1, from coordinate 19,614,750 downwards.
CAAACCCGAATCCAAATCTGCACCCCAATCCTAATCCAAACCCGGAACCAAACCAGGAAATCCCAAATGGAGAAATGAGGCAGATCACGCAAGCTATTCAGCGCTTAGGCGAACGTACCGACAACCAAATCGCCCAACTCATGATGATGATAACCAGAGTTGCCTGACGACTTCCAAATCCAAATCCCAACCCTAACCCAAATCCAAACCCTAACCCAAATCCAATCCCTAATCCAAATCCAAACCCAAATCTAAACCTGCATCCCAACCCGGAGCAGCCAATCCTCGAAGCGGAAGCCCCACAGAATACCGAGATGGCAGCAGTCTTGGCAAAGATCACCCAGTTAGAACAATCTGTTGCAAGAAATGAGAAGATCGCCTCAACAGGTTTTGACATCAACAAGCTTTGCCTTTTTCCCAATGCGAAGCTCCCGGAGAAGTTTAGACCAATCGATTTTGCTAAATTCGACGGGACTGGGGATCCGAAAGCGCATTTGACTGGGTACATCGGAGCACTGTCTATGTGGGGAGTAGAAAGGGATGCCATGGCCCAGATGTTCTCCCAGACCTTGGTGGGACATGCTCTTTACTGGTTCACTTCGTTGGATGAAAGGAAGAAACGCTCGTGGGAAGACATATGTGCGGCTTTCGTGGCGCAATATGATTACAACATCCAACTGGAGGTTACCACTCGGGAACTCGAATCTACAAAGATGGAAGCTAAGGAAACCTTCGCAGACTTTGTGAAAAGGTGGAGATCTAAGGGAGCACAGATGAAGGATAGGCCCACCGATAAAGATCAAATCCGGATGATTGTCCGGAATCTTCAACCCAACCTTGCAAGGCACATGGTAATGGCTCAGGCTTGCTCTGATTTCAAGACATTCTTCGACACAGGCTTGGCCGTCGAAGAAGCAGTTCAACTGGGAATCCTCGACAAACCCGAACCTCCTCCCAACGCCAAGAAGGTCTACTCTGGTAACAGCAGCATGCTGTTCGGAAACTCCAGTTACACCCAACTCCCAAACACCTCCTCAAACACGGCCCAAGCCGAACCCGTCAACCAGATTGTAACCCAAACCAGTCAGCCTCGACCCCAACCCCGTGTGTTCGCCCAATTTTCAGTACCTCTCTCTGCGGTGTTTGAAAAGTTGGTCGAAAGTAATCTCCTTAAACCGATTGCTCCTACCCCACTGCCACAAAAACTCCCTGCCTCTCACAATCCCAACACCTTCTGCGCCTATCACCAAAATCCTGGCCACCTAACCGACAACTGCTTCCGCCTAAGCCATGCCATTCAAGACCTCATAGACAACAAGACCCTTCCTATGCCTCACCAAAAACCCAATACCGTCTCCAACCCACTCCCGAAACATTCAAACGCCCGCACAAACCACATTTCCCTAAGCCACCCCTTCAACCTAAGCCTTCACATCATCCCCATCACCGAACCCAAGCCAACTGTCGAGTTTCCGGCCGAGGATGCTATATGTGCACTTGAAACGGTAGAGTGGGATTTCCAAAGAAGGTGGGAAGACCTGGCAAGTGACTTCCTTGCGGTGGAACAACGAGCCATTGTCAGCGGAGTGTGGCCCGTATCTGTTAATGCTCAGCAGGTTGAAGAATTGGAACATGGTGAGTGGAGACAAGTCTGGGACGAAATGATGGCTGACCCATTTGATGGATATTCCCTGTTTGCTCTATTCTCGGAGCCTGAACTAGTCAAGGAGTTTGACGAATGGGACCCAGAACCCGGCGGGTGGCTCTAGCAAGATGATTCAGACCCTCTTGATGAAACATCTTTGGTGTACTTGTTCGGGGAGCAGGAAGAGGGACAGAGCCCTGATCTAATGAACCCCCGCTTATTCTCCGGGCTCTCCGCTTCAGCCATAATCAATATCGCTAGGGATTCTGACGCCCTCGCCCGTACCTTGGATCATGTCTTCTGTCCGCAGGAGTACATCATTAATGAATTCTTCCCACAATCGGTTGTTGAGATCCCTGACGAACCCCATATCTGTGTGCTGGATCCTAAAGACCTTTGGGGTAGGGCTGAAATGGTGAACGTATGGGTCGATGGTGAAGAGCTAACTGTCAACAAGGCTATGTTGGATGAAGGCTCTCTGCAGGTCAACAATAGCAACAACGATAACTTCTGGAACTCTTTAGAAGAAGAGAACATATGGAATACCATGGAGATGGAACTCTTGAATGACACCCTGGCGAAGACAAAGCTCGACAAGGGAAAACGCAAGGCCAATACCGATCTCTCCAATTTCTAGGAGGATCTTTGGTGGGAATCCGTCCCCAAGGTAGTCAGTAATCTCACCAGAAGCGGTAGGGTATACCAGCCCGCCAATCTCCAGCAAGGAAACTCGTCCTGAGCAGCCCCCCCTCAACAGAGTGACCCTCGCATTCCCGAGAATCCCGCCAACCCCACCCCTGTCACGCCAGCGCCACAAAATAACCCCTCAAACGCCAATAACCTTCCACATCTACCCAACTCGCCCACCCACCTTAATCCACTTGTCAGCTCAAACCCAAATGCCTCTCACCACCAAAACCCAAATACCAATACCGACCCCATCATCCAGCAACTTCATGAAACCCCTGCCCGCATGTCCATGTGGGGAGTGTTGGCAGCTTCCCGCGTGCATCGTCGAAGGCTTGTCAACTCTTTCTCCAAGCTTGAGGTCCCTTCCGACATAGCTCTAGAAGCCCTCATTGCCCTCATAACCCCAAACCTTACTCAACACACCTTATCCTTCACCGAGAAAGACCTCCCGCCTGAAGGAACCGATCATAACAAGCCTCTCCACGTGACCATGAAATGCCTGGGAAAGTGGGTCCCCGCGATACTCATAGACAATGGTTCGGCCATCAACGTGTGCCCTCTCCGCACCGCTTACTGCCTGGGTCTTAAACCTAAGGACTTTGCGCCATCGACTTTGGGTGTCCGTGCTTATGATAACACGCGGCGTGATGTCCTGGGAACAATCAACCTGGAACTGGCAACTGGGAAGTTCAAGACCACCGTGGAATTCTGCATACTAGATATACCTGCTTCGTTCAACCTCTTGCTGGGGAGGCCATGGCTTGCACCGTTCTGACGTTATGGGGGTACCCTCTACGCTGCATCAGAAACTCATCCTAGGATTGGATTCTAGGACTCTTATCATCCACGGGGATTCCGGCATTCGTCCACACTCTGAAGATAGTTCCCCGCTGCTGGAAATCATGCAAGGAGAAGAAGGCGTGGCCATGGGGGGATTTGCTGTCATGACCTCAAAGATTTGCACCGTCCGGGCTGAAGATGGTTTCTTGGTAAGTTCCGCGGCATTGGAAATCATGAAGCAAATGAATTACCTGCCGGGTATGGGCTTGGGACTCTATGAGCAAGGAGTCCCCGAGTTCCCTCATTTCCCCGAGAGCAACGAATGCTTCGGCCTGGGTTACGAGTTCAAGAAGAGTGATCCAGAGAAAAGGTGGCACAACCGCGCCCGAGCTCATGCGGTCGAAAAGAATCAGAAGGAAGAGGAAGCACAGTATCGAGGAGAACCCGAGCCTTTCATTGATCTTGAGACAAAAGTGAAATACCCTGGGTTTGAAATCTTCGCCAATGACACTTGGGAGGATGATGAAGAGGTAACTAAAATTGAAGAATTGGCCGAAGCACTGGATTGGCTTGAAGCCTTTGGTTTGGGTAGTCTCCAATCTCTGTTCGAAGGTGAGGAACCGGAGGGTATGATAGAAGATGCGGCTGTGCTCGTGCTGGGAGTCGAAGATGAATTGGAAGACCCTTCTAAGCTCATTGTGGACGCCGTGGGCGCTTATGAAAACTGCACTTTCATTCCATTTGTAACGCGCACTCACGACACTAGCACCGAGTTCGAGTCTGAGTCTGATGCTGACTCTTCGTCTAGTAATGAGTCGGAGTTTGTGCCTATCGGCCCTCCTCGTCAGTAGCTTTTACTTCGAGTTCGAGTCAACTGCTGTATTCCCTCCCTCCGAGGAGCCTATCAATGAAATGAACGACACCTTTGCTTACTTGCCGGATTTTGAAATAAATTGTTTGGATCCCGACGATGAAGGAATAGATTTCGATGGAGACATCCCCAAGGAAATCCGTTCCCTCATCGAGCGTGAAAATGAAAGACATGCTCAGCCTCTAAAAGAAGAAGTAATCTGGATAAATTTGGGTGATGAGGAGGGCCCTCGATTGGTTCAGGTTGGTTCTGGGCTGTCTCTGGATGAGCTTCAAGAGCTCACCAATTCACTAAAGGAATTTAAAGAAGTCTTTGCTTGGTCCCATGCAGACATGCCCGGAATCGACCCAGAAATCGTCGAGCACAGGATCCCTCTCTATCCTGATGCAAAACCCATTAAACAAAAGTTGAGAAAAATGCGGCCCGATTGGATGTTAAAAATAAAAGAGGAACTAATGAAACAAATCGACGCTGGTTTTCTAATCATAATGGAATACCCCACTTGGGTCGCAAACATCGTGCCTGTCCCCAAAAAGGATGGAAGAATCAGAGTGTGTGTCGATTTTAGAGATCTGAACAAAGCAAGCCCTAAAGATGACTTTCCATTGCCGCATATAGACATTCTCGTTGATAACACTGCAGGGCATGCTTTACTGTCCTTCATGGACGGTTTCTCGGGATACAATCAGATTCTCTTGGCTCCGGAAGACAGGGAAAAGACTACGTTCATCACCGAGTGGGGAACCTACTGCTATCGGGTTATGCCGTTTGGGTTGAAAAATGCCGGTCCTACATATCAGAGGGGTGCTACGACACTGCTGCACGACATGATCCATAAGGAAGTCGAAGGTGTACGTCGATGATATGATAGTAAAGGGGAAGGAGCGGAAAGATCACCTCCCAGCACTGAGAAAGTTCCTCGAGAGAATTCAGAAACACAAGATGCGCCTTAATCCACAGAAGTGCACATTCGGAGTCACTGCTGGGAAAATGCTTGGGTTCATGATCACAACCCGAGGGATTGAGGTAGACCCTTCTAAAATCAAAGCCATTCTTGAGATGGAGCCACCCCAATCAGAGAAGGAGGTCCGATGTTTCTTGGGAAAAATTCAATTCATCAGTCGATTCATCGCCAAGTTGACTTCGACTTGTGAACCATTATTTCGACTACTCAAGAAAGATGTAAAGTTCGAGTGGAATGAGAAGTGTCAGAAAGCTTTCGAAGCGGTGCAGACTTATCTCCAAAACCCTCCGATCCTGATGCCGCCTACACCAGGAAAACCTTTGATCCTATACTTGTCCGTCACGCCCTCATCAATGGGGTGCATGCTGGTACAAGAAGGAGAAGATGGGGTTGAAAGGGCGATTTACTACTTGAGCAAGAAGATGGTAGGGTGCGAGGAGCGATACACTTCACTGGAAAAGACATGTTGGGCGCTTGTGTGGGCCACGAAGAAGTTGAGACACTACATGCTCGCTTACTCGGTGATACTGATCTCTCGATGGATCCTCTCAAGTATCTATTCGAGAAGCCAGCACTTACCGGTAAGCTAGCGCGTTGGTTGCTCTTGTTGGCGGAATTCAAAATCAAGTACGTCACTCGCAAGTCAATAAAAGGGAGAGCCGTGGCAGAGTTCTTGGCTGATCGTCCGATCGAAGGGCCAGAGCACACAGAATTTCAATTTCCGGATGAAGACGTGACGTCGACGGTCAATGAAACGTGGATGTTGTACTTCGATGGAGCCGCAAATCAGAAAGGATTCGAGATTGGCATACTGCTGGTCTCGCCTGAGGGGTCACATATCCCCCTCGCATTCAAGTTGAACTTCAAAGTTACAAACAACGAAACCGAGTACGAAGCATGTATTGTAGGAATGGAAGCCGCGTTGGAGATTGGTGTCGAGGTGCTAGAAGTCGTCGGAGATTCCAACCTGGTTGTATCGCAAGCAAACGGAGAATGGAAGGTCAGAGACGAGAAAATGAAGCCGTATCATCAACAGCTCGATGAACTTCTCCCGAATTTTCATAAGGTAACCTTCACGCATGTACCAAGGATGAAGAACCGCTTCGCAGACGCCTTGGCCACTTTGGCATCCATGCTGGAACTTCCAATTGGGGTGAAGCTAAGGCCTATCATGATTGAGCAGAGGGAAAAACATGTGTACGACTATGTCATGAACATCGACGAACCGGACGATGGACTCCCTTGGTTCTACGATATTCAGAACTACGTTGAAAAGGGGGAGTTCCCTGTGGATTCAACTAAGAAAGATCGGATCGCACTGCAACGACTCGCATCTCAATACATCATCTGTGGAGGACAATTGTACCAGGCGATCCCCTTACGGAGTTCACAAGTTGTGTGTTCACGGTGACGACATCAGAGCAATAATGGAAGAAGTTCACGAAGGAGTTTGTGGACCTCATATGAATGGGATGATGCTAGCCAAGAAGGTGTTAAGGCTAGGCTACTATTGGTCTACCATGGAGACAGATTGCATCGAGTACGTACGCCGGTGCCACAAGTGCCAGACTCATGCCAACCTTATCCATGTCCCGCCCTCGGAGTTACACTCGATGGCAACGCCATGGCCATTCTCCGCCTGGGGCATTGATGTCATTGAAAAGATCACGCCTGCAGCTTCTAATGGTCACAGGTTCATCTTGGTGGCAGTCGATTACTTCACTAAATGGGTCAAAGCAGCTTCGTACAAAACTTTGACGACGGTTCAAGTGGCTCACTTCATCAAGCAAAACATCGTTTATCGATATGGGGTCCCTCAAGCATTCGTAGCTGATAACGGTGTTCATTTCAAGGGAAAAGTTCTGGAACTCTTTGAGGAATTCAAGATCCAAGTACATCATTCAACCACCTATCGGCCACAAACAAACGGAGCAGTCGAAGCCGCAAACAAGACTATTAAGACGATTCTGGAAAAGACCACTTAGTCAGCAAGAAATTGGCACGAACAGCTACCACTAGCTTTGTGGGGATACCGGACGTCTATTCGTACACCTACAGGGGCAACACCCTACTCTTTAGTGTACGGTATGGAAGCCGTTCTCCCTATCGAGCTAGAAGTGCCATCTTTAAGGGTCATGGCGGAATGCGGAGTGGACGAAGCTGAATGGATCAACGGAAGATTCGAGGAACTCATGCTGTTTGATGAAAGAAGGCTGCGCGCGTTGTACCACATTCAGGGCTATCAGCGAAGAATCGCCCGGGCATTCAACAAAAAGGTGAAGTCAAGGGATCTACAAGAAGGGGACATGGTAGTCAAGGAAATCCGTGCGCCGATTTTCGACTTATGAGGGAAGTTTCGACCTAAATGGGCAGGGCCCTACATCATCAAGACCATCCTCTCTAGAGGAGCAGCTTCAATCATTGACCTCGATGGCCACAAATTTGCAAATCTTGTCAATTTGGATCAACTCAAACGTTATTACCCCTGAGAGAGCTCGCTGGGCCGAAAACCGCAAGGGCGGGCGGCTCCAGGCAAAAGTTAGAGCAAGCCTGCTAGGTTGAAAACCCGAGAGGGCGGCCTAGGCAAAAGTTAAGGCAAATAATCAAAGAAAAGCTCGCTAGACCGAAAACCCGAAAGGGCGGTACTAGGCAAAATTTAGAGCGCAAAAGGAGAGTGTCAATACCCGAGTGAACCTGTAGCCTGAACTACGTGCGGGCCTGATTCTCTTTTACGAGGGATACGTAGGCAATCTCATCTTGAGATTCGGTCCTAATTCCTAAATATCAAAATTCCGATCCCAAATCGAGTCCAAATTGACAAATCCAAAACACTTTTCAGAGCTGCATGTGATCAAATGAACCGAAAGGGGGAAACCCTTAATCAGTCGATTTTATTCAGATTACTTCTTTATTACAAGCTGAGCATGAAAGTGAAAAAGCACAAAACCAAAGCACACTTTTTATTTCAAAATCTGGCAAAGTAAGCAGTCAACCCATCCTTGCTTTCACATTTCTCCTTAGCCATTTGCGGTACCTTCCGGTCGAAGCAATAGAAAACAGTGGGTCACTTGGCTCGGTCCTGCGAGTCCCCCACGACCGAGTGTAACTCCGAAGGCTCGGAATGTTGAAAGGAGGGAAATGAAGCACTTCAGAACCCGGCTGCGGCACCTCCTGGCTAAGTCCAAGCTGACGGAAAACACGGAAGGGTGAGCAGAAGGAGAAGCCCGTCAAGCCAGCCACAAACACATGCGTCGAGCCCATGTTGCCAACAGTCATAGCAGGAAGCCTCAGCCAATGGCACCGCCAAGCAATGTCATCTTCCTTTGCAGAAGCAAGGAAATCAGCTCAATTGTCTTCACTCCCATACATCACTTGAAAGGGACGGTTCCATCCACTTGCACGATACCACCAATCATTGGCTGGGGATGTCAACAGACTTAATTTGTCGCAAAGCCACATCTGTCAAAAAGAGAGAAAACAAGTACGGAGCCAGATAAAGCCTGAACCGAGTGTCGAGGTAAAATGAATGAGAGAAATAGAAAAAGGAGAGCTGAGTGAGGTCCCTGACCTGCAGCAACAGCGGACTACCACCAAAAACCCTTGTGCGACCAGCATGAACAGCATCTAACCCCATCAAGGTTTCAGCAAGAACCAATGGCGCAACATCCTTGCGAGCCTCAATCTGAGCAGCAACCCCCACCAGCAAGGAATTGGGCTGACCAACGGACGGAACCAACAAGAAGGCCGCCAGGAGGCAAATGCAACAGGCCATCATCCTACGACCTTGGTACTCGAAATCCGTCAAGTCTCCAGGTGGGCTGAATCTCTCGTACAGCTGCACGATGTTAATAGCATTACCCCGAGTAAGAAACTCAGCAGCGTTGCCACTGACGCCCAGCTTGGCCTTCAGAATATTCTTCATGCTCTCCCTGATCATAGGAACAATCGGCTCAGCAGAGTCATGGCTTCCGAGATAAGCATGAAACTCCTCGACGGTGGGGCACAGTTCTTGAGAACCGAAGCGAAAGACGTGCACCTCTGGATCCCAGAAGCGCGCTGCCGCATGCAGCAAAACAGGATGAATTGCGACCTATCAGAGATGTCTTAGGGCGTAAAGCCGGTGCCCTCGGAAGTTCAGCCAGTCGATGCCTTCAAGACTGTCCAACCAAGGGCAAAGTAAGGCTTGGTTTAGCATGGTGATGGAAAGAATGGATTTTTGAAAGGAAATGATGAAATGAAGTGTGAATGGCTTACCGAAGGAGAGCCTGGTATTTATAGAAGCTCAAAGTGGGCAACACCACTTCCCCACTAGCCTTGAAACTCATCAAGTCTCTCATTTTTAAATCTTTTCAAAATTTCAAACTTTGGAAACTTGGAAAACATTGGAAAAACCACAAGTCAAGCTTTGGAAAGCCATTCTATTCTGGGAAAGCAGCTAATACAAGGCCATTCAGGTACATTGAAAACGTGCGAGCAGATGAAAACAACAAAGGATAACCAACAAGTGGCATTGGGAAACAGCAAGGGACAGTCCATGACAGAAGTCTCGAGCGCTCGGGAGTGAGGTCCCAAGCGCTCGAGACCATTCTCGAGCGCTCGAAAGTTCTGCTGTTTTGCAGCAGACTATAGTTTCCCCATTTTGGCTTCCATGCAACATTGAGAGTTTAATAGTTCCTAGCAGTTGTCTAAGGGGGTACAACAGTTCTGTCCCTGTGTTTCGTCGAGTATTCAAGGGCGTTATGTGAAAAATTGTGAGTTTTTCAAAAGTTTTCACTCCTTGAGCATGTCGGGGTCTGTATCAGGGGCATTTGGCCGAATCAAGCAACACGTTCGAGCCATGACAGGTCTCAATGACTGTTTGGCGCGCCCTAAAAATGTGTCAACACTCTTAATTCAAGCTTTCATCATTCAGTCATACCAAAATCATTATTTTAAACGCGAGCGTCGATTGTCCAAAAACATTTTTGTAATTCTCCCGGTCCCCTCGAGTCACGACACTCATTGTCAACCGCGCAGCGCACTCGGTTACAATCAAAAGCCCTTAAATCTAAATTTCATGGTCGATCGCTCGAAAATTTGTCGTTTGGTGTCGATGACGAGCTTTATCCCTCACTTTGAGAGTATCGATAGAAATTCGCGTACTCTTTACGTTCTTTCAAAGCTAGACGAACATATTTCATAAAATACAATTCTGTAACAACGGTGCGAACGAATAAAGGGGCAAAGTGCGAATTCTCATAAATGAACATGGTGTTTACAATGAGTAAAGAAAGAAGTACAAAACTGGGGCAAACACGCACCCAAATCCTGACTACCGAAGCACGCAGACCCGAACGAAACTGAGGCACGCAGGCCCAAAATCTACAACTACACCGGCACGCAAGCCTATGTACAAGGTAAAGCTAGCAAAGCAAAACTCGAGGCTCAGACCCATCGAATCCTCTTCTGTCGTGGTCCCTCGGACTCAGAACTCTCGGGCTCGTCGTCACCACCGTCGTCAGAAGGGCCAGAAGCAGTACTCGAGTCCGACGTCCCTAAGACACGTGACTCGGAAGACTCCTTTGTCTCCTCCTCTGACTCCTCCGGCTCCGCGCGAGCTGGTCTCCGCTGAGACGCCTCCCAAGGCAAAACCTCGAACCGTCCCGCACCTGCAGCAGCCTGTGGCGCACGTCCTGCACCCTGACCTCATGTGCTGACAAGAACGGGAGGGCTCGTGGTACCCCACGGACGCGTCCTAGCTGAACGTCGCGGCTGCACCTGCATATCACGAACATTTTCTCATTTTGCGCATATTCGAACGTAACTTTGCTCAAATCGAAATATAGAATATGTGTGCATGTCATACCTGAGTGGCAGCAGGAGAAGCGGCCACAGGGGCAGGTCTCGTCTGAAGGACTCTCCCCTTAGCGCAATCCTTTAAGAGGTGACGCATCCCCACCATCAGCATCACGGCATGCTCAGCCCACTCTCGCGGCACCTACAGAATAATCCAAGATTCAGAATATGAAAACAAGGAATGGTCAATACACAAAGCAAATGGAAATATTGTTTATACCTGAGCAGGAAACCGCATCGGCGGCTGTGGGAGACGTGGCACATCGATCACCTCTCGTGCGCCCGACGACCTCGTCACGCCTATAGTCCACTTCAGCGTCGGCAACCCCGGTAGTGCTGAAGCCTCCGCGGTCTCTGGGACCCTCGTACTCCCCTCTCCCCTACCTCCAGCACCTGCACCTCGCCCACCAGCAAGGGCTCTAACACCTCGTCCTCAACCCCGTTCAGAGCGACCACCGCGGCTCCGCGCTCCGCTCTCAACCCTCCAAGCTCCCGCCCCAGCTACTCGTCTCTCGAACTCCTCCTCCACCCCCAGGCTCCTCGCCAAGTACCGATCCGCGTAAGCCGCATAGTCCAAAGAGCGTCGAAGGTGCCTCTCCAGATCCGTGTCCGGCACGGTGAACAGCTCGAGCTCAGCGAGAGTGTAGGACTCAGTCCTCTATACGTGCGGAGGAAGCAGCCCAGGAACCACGAACGCTGGAAGACCGAGTGACTGTTGAGTCACTCGATCCCCCAGGTACCACTGCCAGCCCAGAGGACACTCTAGCAGGACCCTGCTCCGTGTCACCTCCCGACTCCTTGGAAGGAAGTCAGCCTCCATCCCCGCCCACCGGTCCCAACGAACCTACAATTCAAATTTTAGGATCCATTCAAAAGTCTACTTGCCTAGAATTTTGACAAAAGGAAAGCAAGAGATGTCGATCATACCACAACCCCTGTCAGGTTATCCAGCCAGCGCCGAAAAGTCATCACCTCTCCTCGTCGCTCTTTCGCTCTCCGGTACGCCTTACCCCAGGCTAAGCCACGTGGAAGTAAGTTCGGGTCCGTACAAGTATTCTCGGGCGGGAACATCCCGAGAACCTCGTAAGCCCAAAGCTGCAAGTTTCGTTATTCAAGACGAATTAATCTCAAATGCATAATTCAAGTCGAAAAGCAGTCGAAAGCAATTCAAAAGCAATAATTCAAGGTTATACCTCAAACACTCGCTAGTACCCTCCAACTGTGTCTCCAACCTTGCGAGAAGCAGCTCCAAGAAGACAGTAGAGCGTGCACAGAGCAGCATCTCCCCAGTCGAAGCGCCCCGCCTGTCCCAAGTCCACCAAGCCCGCTAGATAGCACAGGTGCAGCCGGCTACGCCTGTTCGGGAACAGAGAAGCCCCGAACAAGTATAGCAGGTACGCCCGGGCCATCTGGGCCGCCTTTCGTCGGTTGCAGGCTCGTGGTCCCAGCACTCCACGAACTGCCTGTAAGCTGCCATCCCCCTGCTATGGCGTGGCACTCGCCCAAGGAACCACCTCAGAGCCGCGTCGTCCAACACCAGGCTCGAGTCGTAAGGGATCGGGTCTCCGCCAACCCTGAGCCCTGTAATCGCCGAGAAGTCGAGGGGCGTCACCGTCATCTCCCTGAACTGGAAGTGGAAGGTATTGGTGGTGTCCCACCACCTCTCCGCCAGCGCTGTAAGCACAGCCCGGTCCACCCTCACCACTGTCAGCAGCTGTACGAAGGGTCCGAACCCTGCTGCCTCCACCAGTGCTCGCACCCTCTCAGGCAAGGCCCTGAAGTGCACCAGTGAGCTGGTTGAGCCCCCGTGGCCGTACACTTCCGTCGTGCGCTATTTCAACAAAGCAAGAAATAGCATTAGATCTCAAGCAGGAAATAAAATTTCAAGTAATTTGCGAAACTCAAGAAAAAAAATAGTGATCGAAAACTCACCATGACCCATCCAGAGGAGATGTGTGAAGCTCGGTCCTGGAGAAGCATCTCCTCAGGGTAGTCAGCGTAGCCGGGGACGTAAGCCGTCATCCCCACAGGCTCAAAGAAGTGTAGCCGAGGAGCATACGTAGCCGGAGTGAACTCGGGCCGCTCCTCCTGGTAGGCTTTCGCCTCGTCTACTGCGGTGACCCGCACCTCAGCAGCCGTCTCGGCATCCACCCTATCCCCTCCCAACTCCTCCGCCTCCGGTACAACCACCTCCTAGGCGCCCGACCCCGCTCCGCTTATCAGAGCCCCTAAAAGCGACGCCGAAGCCCGGTCTTCAGGCGTGCTAGCATTCCTCAGCACCTCTGCAACCACAGAATCGAGACCAAGCGCGTCCAAGACACCTCGAGGCTCCGCGCCCTCTAGGAAGTCCCCGTCCGCGAAGGGAACAGGGCGTGAGGACCCGATCCCGTTATCCCCACTCCTCGGCTCCAGCACCGTCGCCGTCCTCAGCATCGGTGTCTCGCTGAACTGTCCGACAACTACCTCCTCACCACCGAGGTCAGCTATCCTCCCGTCGCTTGCCCGCTCGGTAGTCGCAAACAACTCCTCCACGGTAGGGGTAAGAGGCCTACCCGAACCCCCGACTCCACTGCCTGAACCTTCGTCCCCGCTGCCGGAACCCTCTACTGCTGCCACCTCTGCACCCTCACCGACAGCGGCCGCCACTGAGCTCCCTCCGGCGACCCCCGGGTCACCAGCAGCCACCACCGCCATGGCACCGGCCGTGACATCAGCCGTGGCGTCCCCGCCGCGGGGCTCCACCCCTGCGCCACCACCGTTCCCCCCGGTTGCCACCACCGTGGCACCGGCGGTGACCTCCTGACCGATGACCTCCATCCCTTCACTGCCGCCGACCGCCCCATCTTCGTTCCCCCTCGCCATATCAAGATCGAGAGTTGAGAGAGTTGAAAGTCGAGAGAGTGAGAGAGTTGGGAGAGGTTTGAGAGAGTCGAGAGAGTAAGAACAGTCGTCGGTCTGGTTCTCGAGCGCTCGAGAACCAGGGTCTTAACCCCCAAATCAAAAGAGGAAGATGAAGGGGTGGTGGACCCCAGCGACGGTCCCGAGCGCTTGACACCACTCCCAAGCGCTCGGGAGTTGGTCACCAATACTTGACTCTTTTCATTGCTTGTCGTAAGCTCATACATTTCTAATGATCATTGTCCTTCAAGAATTTTTACAAAATCAATCTCAGTCCTGTTTAAGTCCGAGTCGAGACAAAGCAATCGATGGTGGATTTTGTTTCGTGATCTATTCTGGATCATCCTCGTTTGCCCAAAAAAAAAATTCTACTTAGAGGACGATAAAAGTTTCCTAAAGTCTACAATCATCGATGTGCTCGCAAGAAGTTTTACCCAACGCGTGATACTTCTTTCATCATTTTGTCCACCGAACAGAGTAACGGATGGGCCCCATTTCTTGTCTCTATCATTGTCAAAACATTTGTCGATCTCTTTCCAATACATGCATCACACGTGTTTGCATTCACCCCAAAGAACTACGCTGGTCTGATCCCTGCAAACGGGGTACGTAGGCAGTCTGAAAAGATGCGACCTCATGCATTGAGTGCTTACATGCCTTTTTATTTGCATTTGATTCGTAAATTGAGGATTTGATTCGGCTCGAATTGGGTTGTCTCAATCTTTGGACGACACTAGCATCCAAACATGATGCCAAGCGCCGCCCAAAGAGGGGCAACTGTAGACACCCCAATTTGGACTTGTCAAATTTCCTTAATTTGTGGCCCTGAGGCTCCCCGATGATGAATATGGATCAGAACAAGCCATGTACCAATTGAGACGTTGCTCCTTAAATGAAATGACCAAAATCATTCCTAAGAGCTTTGAAGCGGTCCTAAGCGCTCAAAACCGCTTTCCAAAAACCACTGTCCTGGCTCACTCTTAAGCGCTCGAGAATGAAGTCCCAAGCGCTCGATACCACTCCAGAGCGCTCGAGACCTCTCCCAGTGCCCAATGGGTGAAGAAGATTCCCACTATCCATGCAAGCCATCATTGCATTCCCCTTGAACCGGCTGAGGTGAGTCAACACTCAACCTCAGTCAGAAAGGAGATCAGCTGAAGATTTCTTTCTTTAAAAAAGGGATTTATTTTAAAAATCACTTGATTTTCAAAACCATGGGGTTATATCCCCTATATATACACCTTGTCTTTCAGCTGAAAAGAGGAGGACGAAAATTCTCTCTCTAAAAACTCCTCTTCTTCTCTCTTTCTTATTCAAAAAAGAAGGTCTCAAAAAACCAAAAACTTCTTTCCCAACTTCAAAGGTCTTTTTCAAAATCATCAAAGAAAAAGGCAAGAAATCCAGAATACCCTTAGTTTCTGATCTCCACATTCACCTTTCACAACCATCCAAGGAGCAAAGTGTCAAGCAAAGGTAGAAACATTTCCATCTTGGGTTCAAATCAGGAGGCTGTTCTCCCTTCTGAGGGGGATCTCTCAGCCTGTCCCAGTCCTTAATACTGGTGCATGGTTGGGAGACCTCAGTGAAAAAGTAAGAGCAAAGAGTCCACAAATGATGTTTTCCCAAAATCCCAACTGGAAACACTCTAGAGCGCTCAAGAGTGCTCCTGAGCGCTCGAGACTGTTTCCAGCCCTATGCATGGCATTTTGTTAAGAAGTAGGCTAGGGTGAAATGCACTTTTAAACAAAATGGTTTCATTCTGGCATGTAGACACAGAAGGTCATTTTCTCTAAAGCAGAAATGTTCCTTACGAATCTCAAACAAGAACAAAGTTTTCCCAAGTTAAAAACAAGACCTTCTCTTGTTAAAAATTTAGATAAGGATGTTTGCATGATGAAGTGGTGTCATTTTTCGTTTGAGAGTAAGCTGGCATGCAGCTCACTCCCAGGTGCTCGAATCCATTCCCAAGCGCTTGGGAGTTCATGCATGCCATTGCATTTCACTTTCCCAGTTTTCTATGTTTTCTGAGCTCCTGCATGTACAGATGTGTATATTTGTCTCTTTTAAAATTGTAGATCTGTTCGTGCAATGGCAAGGATACATGACTTGAAAACTTGAGGTCCTATCTCAGTCTTTCAAGTCCTCTGCTGAGCCAGTAGTCTGTGTAATGGTACTTCATTTTGCAGTCTTTAAATTGTGTTGTGTCAGTGCTAACAGAAAATGCAGGTGGGGTTTCAGACACTCCCAAGCGCTCAAGAGTGCTCTTGAGCGCTCGAGGGTGAAGCCAACGAGGAGTGCTTCATTCCTTATTATCTGACTGCCTTTCATCACATAATCACCCTCCCAAACACGTGCACCAGTATACACCGTTATTTGGCATCCTATTTTCGACTAACAAACTCTGCAAGATTTGGTCAGTAACACTCCCAAGCGCTCGAGAGTGCTCTCAAGCGCTTGAGAGTTGATCCAGTGGCAGTTTACACTGCTTTGCCATCATGCATGTGTCCATCATCATTTCATCACTCCTTGTACACAAGCACCAGCATACACCTTCTATTTGCTATACCTGTGGATACCTGCTACATGTTTAATGAAACAAAATCCATTTGAAAAATCCCACAAACGTTTAGTAGAGACCGACATCGCGTCGGGCGAGGGGGGTGCCGTAAAACCCTTCCCCCCTCGTAACATGGCTTCCGAACTCTCGAATGATCTCTGGTTTTCAATTCAAATCAATCAATTTTTAAATCAAAAACGGTTTCTTGGGTGGCAAACCATAAATCCGGGTGGCGACTCTTCAAATTTTTCAAATCGATTCGATGGAGCGGTATGTGTTTTTCGGGCCGCCCCGATCTCACCCGGGGCTGTGGTAGCCCACAACTTGATAAGCACCGGTCAGACTAACATCTTCAGCGGCAGTCCACTTCTTCTTCAGGTAAACTCACTTAGCTCACCTTTTTCCAGCTTTCACAGTTTCTCATTTTACATCGACACTCAGCTTACGCTGCCCCTAGTTTCTTACTCGTTTTCTCGCTCAAGTCTTTTCTGATTTCTTACTTCTTTTTTTCGCTCATGTAGCTGTGGCTATCGGACAAGATCGGGCTGCTTCACCCTCAGGAGGAAGGCTGGAATCTCTTTCCACGACGGATTCATCAGAGGCAGATGAGGTTTCTCGAGATGGACTTGGAAGAGTGGTATGAATTTCTGAGGCATGTGCAGCCCGATGAGATTGCTTAAAGATGCGCTTGGTTGGATTTGCCCGACATGGCCACTCATTTAGATGGGTTCGATAGGATGGTGACTGCTAGTTTGACAAGGTTCACATTCTATATCCCCGGCTGCATCCTTTGCCAGCTAAGCATTTCCCAATAGAACAATCGCATTAGCACCGGGAATTTCCGTCTTCCCAACTTCAATGCTCAGACACTCAATGGATACCAAAGGCGTTGGGGCCTTAGAGGCATTCAAGCAGCAGATCCAGATTTTAGCCCAATGCTAATGAGCCGGTATAAAAGGTGGCTGCGAGCAGAGATAAGAGGAAGACAAAACATCAATTGACTCTGAAACTGACTTTGCTATATTTAGAATAAGTTGTGAGCCATTAGGCTTCTCTAGCATTTTGTTTGTTTTTCATGCTTCAAATGTTTTAAGGCTTTTATGCTCAGCTTGTATATTAGAAGTAGTAATTTGCAATAAAGTTGAAAAATGAAGGGTTTCCCCCTTCTGATTCTCCAATGCAGCTTGACTTGTTCTCGACTTTCTCGACCTTTGATATGTACCGAAATGTCAACCATTGATCGATTTGAAAGATTGTGACCGAATCTCGAAGTTAGATTGCCTACGTATTCCTTTTCAAGGAATCAGGTCAGCACGTAGTTCTGGCCAAGGTCCACTCGTGTGTTTTACCTCTCCTTTAACACTCTAACTTTCGCCTAGAACTACCTTTTCAGGTTTTGGTTTAGCAAGCTTTCGACTATTTGCCTATTTATTTTTGCCTAGATCGCCTCCTTAGGTGTTCGATCTAGCAAGCTACTCTAACTTTTGCTTGGAACAGCCCACCCTTGTGGTTTTTGGTCCAACGAGCATCTTTCAGGGATTGTAATGATTGAGTTGATCCTAGTTGACCAAGGTGTTGAATTCATTGCTGTCGAGATCAATGAGCTTAGCAGCACCCCTAGATAGGATGGCCTTGATGATGTAAGGTCCAGAACGCTTCAGTCGGCACTTCGCGCAAGGATCAAACACCGGAGCACGGATTTCCTTTGTAACCATATCCCCTTTGACTAAGTCCCTTGACTTCACTTTCTTATTGAACGCACGAGTGATTCACCGTTGATTCCCCTGAACATGATACAAAGCGTGGAGCCTTCTCTCATCAAATAGCATCAATTCGACAAACCTCCTGCTGATCCACTCAGATTCTGTGAGATCACACTCCGCCATGACTCTTAGTGACGGTACCTTAAGCTCGATGGGGAGTACTGCCTCCATCTCATAGACTAGAGAATAAGGAGTTGCACCAGTTGAAGTGCGAATCGACATTCGGTACCCCCAAAGCACTAGAGGTAGTTGCTCGTGCCAGTCCCTTGTAGACTCAGCGGTCTTCTTAATGATCACCTCGACGTTCTTGTTTGCGACCTCGAATGCTCCATTTGTTTATGGACGATAGACGGTTGAATGATGGATCTGGATCTTGAATTCCTTAAAAAGTTCAAAAACCTTGCCCTTGAAATTAGTCCCATTATTTGACACAAATGCCTGTGGAACACTGTATCGGTAGATGATGTTCTTCCGAAGGAAATGAGCGACTTGAGTTGTTGTCAGGGTCTTGTAAGATTCAGCCTCAATCCATTTAGTGAAGTAATCTATCGCCACTAGTATGAACTTGTGGCCATTTGAAGCAGAAGGTCTAACCATGCCAATGACATCGATGCCCCAGACAAAGAAAGGCCAAGGCGAAGTCATACCATATAGAGTAGATAGAGGAAGATGTTGTAGGTAGCACAGTTTTGTCACTTGTGACACCATCGCACGTAATCGATACATTAAGACTCCATTGTAGACCAATAGTAGCCTTGCCTTAGGATTTTCCTGGCGAGCATGACATGACTCATGTGAGGACCACAGACTCCTTCGTGAATCTCTTCCATTATCCTTGCTGCTTCAGCACCGTTGACACACAGCTTATGTATTCCACAATGTGACCTCTGGTACAGTTTCCCTCCATAAATGATGTACTGGGCAGATAACCATTGCAAAGTGACTCGATCCTTCCTTGTGGCCTCAACGGGAAACTCCTCATGCTCCACAAAGTTCCAAATGTCATGGTACCAAGGTAGGCCATCATCGATGGCGTTGACATACTCATATGCGGGCAAGTCCCTTTGTTCAATCACGATCTATCATAACCTCACACCTGCTGGAAGTTTGATCATTGAAGCCAAGGTCGCCAAGGCATCGGCAAACTGATTCTTCAAGCGTGGAATATGAGTGAAAGTCACTTTATTGAAGCGAGGAATCAGTTATTCCAAATCTTCGTGATAAGGCTTCAGCTTTTTCTCACGAACCTTCCAATCTCCATTGGCTTGAAAGACTACCAGGTTCGAATCTCCAATTACTTCGAGCTTTTCGACTCCAAGAGCAATTGCAGCTTCCATTCCAACAATGTAGGCCTCATATTCAGCTTGGTTATTTGTGACATCGAAGTTTAGTTTGAAAGCAAGTGGAATGTGAGCACCGGCAGGCGTAATCAACAATACCCCAATCCCAAATCCTTTCTGAATAGGGGCCCCATCAAAATAGAGCGTCTAAACCTCCTCGACCACCATTAAAACCTTTTCATCAAGGAAGGTGAAATCCACGTCCTCCAGTCCATCAGTCAGGTGATCGGCCAAAAATTCTGCCACTGCACGTCCTTTCACAAATTTCCTTGTGACATATTGGAGATCGAACTCCGCCAGCAAAAGCAACCAATGCACTAGCTTATGAGTAAGCGCGGTTTCTCAAACAGATACTTGATAGGATCCATCCGAGAAATCAGTCTCACTGAATAAGCCTACATGTAATGCCTCAACTTTTTGGATGCCCAGACAAGCGCCCAGCACGTCTTTTCCAAAGGAGTATAACGCTCCTCGCATCCCACCACCTTCTTGCTTAGATAGTAGATAGCTTTCTCGACTCCATTATCCCCTTCTTGTGCTAGTAAACATCCCATTGCTGTTGGAATTACAAACAATTACAAGATCAAAGGTCGACCCATTGTATGAGGCATCAGCACCGATGGGTTTTGCAAGTATTTCTGGATTGACTCGAAAGCAGCTTGGCACTTGTTTGTCCATTCGAACAGGACATCCTTCTTGAGCAGACGAAACATTGGCTCGCAAGTTGAAGTCAACTTGGCGATGAATCGGCTTATGAATTAAACCTTCCCCAGAAAACTTTGCACTCCCTTTTCAGACTGTGGTGGCTCCATTTCAAGAATTGCCTTGATTTTAGATAGATCTACCTCGATCCCTCTTGCAGTGATTAGAAACCCCAACATCTTGCCTGCCGTGACCCTAAACGTGCACTTCTACGGATTGAGATGCACTCGGTACTTACGAAGTCTTTCGAGGAATTGCCTGAGTGCCGGAATGAAATCATTTCATTCATTTGCCTTCACAATCATGTTGTCGATGTAGACCTCAACTGTCTTATGGATAAAGTCATGTAACAAGGTCATTTGGGCCCTTTGAAAGGTACAGCCAGTATTCTTTAGTCCAAACAGCATCATCACGTAGCAATAGGTACCCCATTCAGTGACGAACGTTATCTTTTTTGGTCCTCCAGCACCAAGAAGATTTGGTTGTATCCAGAGAATCCGTCGACGAACGAAAGCAAAACATGCCCCGCCGTATTGTCCACAAGCACATCGATGTGAGGTAAGGGAAAATTGTCTTTGGGGCTTGCTTTGTTCAAGTCCCTGAAATCAACATAGACTCGGATACTTCCATCCTTCTTAGGCACTGGCACGATGTTGGAGACCCATTTAGGGTATTCTGTGACCCTCAAGAAACCTGCGTCAATCTGTTTGGTGGCTTCTTCCTAGATCTTCTGTACCCAGTCCAGCCTCATTCTGCAGAGTATCTGCTTGACAGGTGTAGCTCCAAGCATCAAGGGAATCCGATGTTGCACT
Organism: Rhododendron ovatum; assembly: GCA_019656835.1. Classification (NCBI taxonomy): domain Eukaryota; kingdom Viridiplantae; phylum Streptophyta; class Magnoliopsida; order Ericales; family Ericaceae; genus Rhododendron; species Rhododendron ovatum. Next base: position 19,593,893 of record CM033801.1, on the reverse strand, counting down.
ATTTCAGGAACAATGCCAGGCATATCATTGTGAGACCACGCGAAGACTTTGAAAAATTCCTTGAGCAATTAGACCAATGCAGTGCGATCCTCCGGGGATAAGGTTGAACCAATTTGCATCATATGGGGGTCATCCTTGTCTTTCACATTTACAGAAATTACTTATTCTTTTAGAGGCTGAGCAAGCCTTTCGTTTTCCCTTGCGATGAGGGAACACAATTCAGTAGGGATATTCCCATAAAAATATGTTCTTTCATCGTCGGGGTCGACATAGTTTATATAGAAATTAGCAAAGTAGTCAGAAGTAGGATCATGTATTTCATAAAACCCTTCAGGGTTGCCAAGTACAGTCAACTCAAACTCAAATAAAAGTTATGACGTGGATGGCCAATAGGCAGAAACTCCGACTCTGAGCTAGACTTAGACTCGACCAACTCTATGTCAGATTCAGAAGTGTCGTCAATGCAAGTTAGACGTGGTGTGAAGATGCAATTTTTAATACTACCCTTAGCCTCCACGATGAGAGGTAGGATCTTCGAGAGTGTCGGGCCCAAGCATCAACACTTCAAGCTCCTCAGCATCGCCAACCAAACCTACTTGGGAGAAGAGATGCTCTAAGCTCCCCTGATCGAACGTCTTCAGCCAGTCGGTCTTCACTTTGATCTGAGCCAACTGCTTCTTGAACTCCTCTTTAGCAAGCTCCTCACCCTCACTATCAAACCAAGTGTCAGTAGCGAAGACCTCGAAACTAGGCAGCCAAGTACGAGTCTCTGGATCCTAAAACAGCTCGACCTGTCCCATATAAGCAGTGCCTCCACCTTCATGTACAAAGTAACTGTCAGCGTTACCTTGAAGGGTTTGGGGCTTTCCAGCACCTTTCCTTTTCTTGGCATCTTTGGCAGGAGGAACATATCCCAAACCAAAGCGGCCTTCGGTGAAAGGAAAGATAGGGAATTTAGCGATCCCTTGCTAGTTAATCCTAAGTCCTAAGCCAGGCATATAAGACATTCTCCTCATTATCTCGAGGGTAGCTGAACTTATGATAAAATCATCATCCATGGTGATGGCTAAGACTGAACCAGACGTGTCAAAAGAGAAACCTCCAAAGTCGGTATCCTCTTCCCCATGCTGAATTCCTAAGATTGGTGTTCCATCTTCTGTATGCGGATGGATACCAGAGTCCCCGCAAATTGCCAAATTTCTAAAAGCGAGTCCCAGCATGACCTTCTGGTGAAGAGTAGAGGGTACGACCATGATGTCTGCCCTATGAAGCCACGGCTTGCCCAGCAGCAGGTTAAAGGTAGTAGGGATGTCGACAACGTGAAATTCGACATCCATCTCAAAACCTCATCATCAAGTTTGAGCATTAGTGTCCCCTCCACCACATGGCGAGTTCTATTGTAGGTTTTGATTACCAAATTAGACGATGTAAGATCCTTCTTGGTGAGACCCAGGTGATAAGTGACCCTTAGAGGGCAAACATTGATTGTGGAGCCATTATCAATGAGGACAGTCGGCACCCAATTTCCTCTTCACTTGACTATTATGTGCAACGAGCGATTATGAGCAGCTCCATCAACGGGGAGATCCCTCTTGGTAAAAGTGACAGAGTGTTTTGCTATGAGCGGTAATATGAGGGCGATCATGGCCTCCGGAGTAATGTCGGTAGGCACCGTGAGATGAGCAAGAGATGAAGACAACTTCTCACGATGCTCTTTGGAAGAACATAGCAGTCCCTAGACAGAGATTGCAGCGAGGATCCGCTCGAGCTGCTTTTTAATGATATTGTCCTTTGAAGTACCACTTGGAATTATAGGAACGACAAGAGAAGTGTTCCTTTGAGCAGCAAGAACATTGGGCCTTTGAACTAGTGGATTGGACGAATTTCTAGCCTGAAGATTAGGAGGTTGGAAAACCCAGCCGCTCCTTGAGACATTAGCAACGTCCCACAGAGAAGACATACCATTGAAATCCCGTAGGTCGACAGGAACCTCTTCTAGCTTGCGTTTTCCCTTATCCACTAAAGCTACCATTGATGACACATCCTGACCCAAAGCTAAATCCATTGTCAAGTCCTCCATAACCAAACCCTCCAAAAAAGTAGGGTCCTGAGCAGCAGCATCCTAGAAAGGTCTTCTCGGGTTGGTAATAAACAGAACGTCCCAGAGACCTCCATCCACCAAAGCCAAGTTGACAGTCCAGATTTCATCACCAACAGTTACATCCACCACCGTATCGACATCCCAGAGATTAGCTGGCGGTGAGACTTTACCCACATCAACAATTTCATCCACCGAAAGACCTTCGGGCGGTGCTCCTTGTAAGACCATGATACTGCAGTCATCACTTAGGATAGTAACAATAGGGCGAGGCTGCTCCACAGAAATGATATCAAGAGAAGGGTCGAATTCATGGATACGACCATCGACCGTGTTTGAGATTGAGTTTACTAGAGGGAGCATGGCACCGAGTGGACGACGCAAATCAGGAATAATCTCCCTTGCCTGATAATAACTCCAGTACTATTCATTGACATCACTTTGGTCTAAGTCAGCTTTAAGACCCAATGCAATCTGTCCTACATCGGGTTGTGAGTCCCACACATACTCCTCAACTTCTTCCTCGGTCTGAACCGGCTCCGATTAATAGTATAGCATGTACAAGGAAAGACCATCCAAAGGATCAGCTTGCGCCACATTCCACTCACCTTCCCAATGGTCAAATCATACCTGATTAACATGAGGGTATGTTGGGAAACCCATATTGTATTACTCGATCTAGTCCTCGGAAAGCTCCTTCCATTTTTCAGCCTTATCTTCCATGGCCTAACCTGATGCCATCATGTTAATGCTTGGTTCAGATGGAACAGGTACGATCGACTTAGGGTGGCTTTCTGGGATAATGTAATGGGTAGGATTGAATATGGTGGAGCTGAGGTTGTTTTGAATGGGGCTTGAGTTGAATTGAGTAGAGCTGAGGGATATCTGATTAATTTGCAGGTTAGAGTTGTGATTGGGCATGGAGTTGGAGATGCAATTTGGTTTTGATGGAGGTGGGGTTTGAACAGTGTCGTTATCGATCAAATCTTGAATCGCATGACAAAGGCAATAACAAGAATCAGTGAGATGGCCAGGCATCTGGTGGTAGGTGCAGAAAGCATTGGGATTATGGCTAGGAGGTGGATTTTGAGGAAGAGGGGTTGGAGTCAAGGGCCTGAGATGGCCAGACTTGACTAACTTTTCCATCACCGGGGAAAGAGGTGCCTCGAAGATAGCAAAGTTTTGGGGTTGTTGGTTTCGGTTTCAGCTTTTCTCTAGAGCTTGGACCTGATTGATATTGATAGCACTGTTGGAATTCTGAGCAGGGGCATTGTTCCAATGGAGGCCACATGGCATAATTGTTGCTACCAAACAAGGCAGTGCTACTTCCTGTGTAAGCACGGGGCTTAGCCTTTTGAACTGTGGTAGAGAGGCAAGCTCGCTTCTTGGTAGAACCCTAGTTTGTAGTGCTTCTTTGATAACCAAACCAGACTTGAAGAAAGTCTCAAAGTTGGTCACTTGAACCAACACAAGGTTCTTAGCATAATCGGGATGCAAGTTGTGAGAGATGATGCAGATCTGATCCCTTTCACTCGGACGATCAGTCATGAGGGTAGCTTTGCTTCTCAACCTTTTGATAAAGTCTGCAAAAGACTCCTTTGCATTCATTTTGGTTGACTCCAACTCCCGGGTGGTCATCTTGAGCTAAGAGTTGTAACTGTATTGAGCATTGAAAGCTGTTCCGATGTCTTCCCATGTTCTTCTTTTTAAGACGTTGAGAGATAGAAACCATTGGAATGCTGGACCAGAAAGTGTTTATGGGAACATTTGTGCCATTGTGTCATCTTCGACCGCAAGGAGTTTCATGGCACCATGATAACCTAAAAGGTGAGTCTTGGATCACCGGTTCTGTAGAATTTAGTGAAGTCCGGCATTTTGAATCTTTTGAGCAACCTAGCATTTGGAAAGAGGCAAAGTCAGTCCATGTCCATTCCTCTAGCGCCAACCTTTTTAGATTTGGAAACAGCTGCTTCGAGCTTGGCCATCTTAGTAATTAGAGCTGTTATTTCTAGGTTAGGAACAGCTACCTCAGCACGAGGAACTTCAACTTCGACTTCAGGGTCAGCTCTTTCTCCTCTCGCCGGGAGTCGCTCATTGATCAAAGCACACAAATTAGCCATGGAAGTTTCGGCCTGATGGACCCTTTCTTGCATGATTGCCATGTTATGCTGGACATTGGTGAGAATAGTAGCCTGATCGTAAGGAACATTGACCATGATAAGTGTTTTGGTAAACTTCGGTGATGATGTTGAAGAAGGAGAGGAAGGAGGAGTTTCATGCAGTGTTGTTGGCGGCGAATCTCCCACTGAGCTTCCGTTGTGACTAACTGAGAATCGAGCCTTGCAAGTCTTCTTCTGTACAGACCTGGCAGATGTTCCTAAGTAGGTTTGGCTCTTGTTCTCAAAATTCTCCTTGATGGTGCAATGACTCACGGCTAGACAGTAAAGCAAATGAAAGCTCAGTGGAGTCCCTGCAGCAATTTATTTGAAAGAATGGAAAATGCGCATGTCATCGTCGCCGGTGTCCTCCTAGACTCTACAACTAAAGATGAGTCCGTCTCGTAATATTTGGACACTACCAAAAATCCTTGGATATTCTTTTCAGGGATGTATCCTTGTTTGAATCGACTAATACTAAGAGATGTCAAGGTAGTCTAAGCCTTTGACTATTCCATTCTCAAAGTTTCAACTTTTGGAGCCAGAACAACTCGGTGTAGATGACGTGATACTTTTAACCAAAGTGGCATAAGCAGCACTGTGCCGGAGCCTGAGCGATGTAAGTGATTAGTACTTAACCTGGGTGGTGTAAGCATCACGGCATTCTCTTCGTTGTTCCTAGTTTTCTGTTTGAAACCTCGTTCGGGTGTTTAGATAAGGACTTAGAAAATCTTGATTTTCCAAATTCTCGTTGATCCAAGGACTTTGAAATTGATAACGCGCACCATCAAGATGCACGACTCATCATCAAGCCATGACAGTATCCTAATAGGTATAAGACAGACTCGACAAAAGACAACCTAAAAAAGGCGCACTACCATGCTCCTACGCAAAACGATATGTATGTACAGTGCATGCGATAAGGAAAGTAATAACACATAAACAGTATATGGGGTTAAATGCAAGTAGATCTTACCCTATGGGTACCTATCCTAGTTTGGGAAGTTCTAGTGCTTTATACATGAAGAGGCCGGTTTTGGTTTGAAAGGGTTCCTCTGACTAGAGCCAAGATATACCTCCCGCTGTGCGCGTATTGCAGTGTAACGGTCGAACGGCAAAATGACTCATCATTGTCCAAGGTTGTTGGGCATCTAAGGACCCCAGGCTCCAGTAAACTATGTTGGTTACCCAAAACACCTCAACAGGGCTAGCCAACATCGATGCACATGAAGAATGCTAAAAGATTGATTAATGAGAGAGAATTTCAACGTTTTGAAAAATGCCTTTTAAAATGTGGCTCACTTTTATTAATCGATACTTGGAGAAAACTACTCAAGGGAAGAATCAAAAAAGTCCCAGTTCGGATTGTTCGGATACGAGGATCCTGTTAAGTCACCATTCCGTTCTTAAGTAGCGCAAAGCGTACTATTTTGACAGACTTTTGAAGGATTTTTCTCGAGAGTATTAATTTTCAAGTATAGACCAATGCAATAGGTCCCTAGTAGAGACGCCACTATGGGCACAAGCCCCTGAAAATTCGCTCGCGGCGACGCTTCAATTCAAAGTCACCACTCGGGTTTTGCGGTAAACCACCCAAGGAGCCGAACTTGAAACGTTTGCTACGTTTTGATTGGAAAAGGTTTTGTAGACTGGTCCGTCATCACCTTTGATATCTAAGGTTCGGGAGCCAGGTTACGAGAGGGGAAGGGTTTTAAGGCACCTCTCTCGCCCAATTCGGAGATTGGTCTCTACTCGGGCATTTGTAAAACGTTTGATTCTCTCATTAATCGATTTTTAGCCAATTAGGGCGGGGAACAGTTAAAAGGGGATTTAAAACTGTAATATGTTGGCAAGATGTGATAAAATGGCATATTTGCTTTTTGAAACAATTAATATAGATTGAAAACAAACTCCTATGGGAGCTTTAAACAGACTGGAATACACTGTTCTGGAGTGACGTGAGCAGGAAGAAACCAACATGCACTGATCGAGTCACTGCATGTTGATTCCACCTGCGCACGCTACTACTGGTCCGGCGTGCGCCAGTAAGCCTAATCCCACAGTTTCTATTTTCAACCCTTTCGGCTCTAAAAATGACCAGTGCACACCCAAGACAAACCAAGCAGCTCTAATATACAAAAATATACAGTAATAAACAGTTTGAATGGGCTCAGAGGCCAAGAAAGAACAAAGCACCCCATAAACAGTGTGGGGGTAAAACAGAGGCCAAAGCCTAGTTGTCATGCAATGGCCAACCACTGGACTGAAATGGACTGGCGCATGCAGGTAATAGACTACCATATGCCAGTTGTAACATCTTGTCCAGTGCTTGGCTTTACAGTTTCTACGTTCTGAGACATGTTCAGAAAGACCCCAGAGGCATTCTAAAGCAGCATATATGAATATTTGAGAAAGTAAAACTAGCAAACTTTAACTATGAAAAGCAGTAAACTGGTAATTAGGCATGCTCACAATGATATATGAAAAATAAAACAGAATTCAACTAGACACCGATCCCCACACTAGTACTGCATGTACAGCCATGACTAGAATACGCATACTTGGAACTAGCGCGCGCCAGTTCTAGCCATGCACGGTTTTTGAAACCTTGCTCGCTTTAGGGTCAGGACTGGTATTGATTACCAGCCTTGACCCTGCCAGCCCTCTTAGGGATTAGAACAGAGTACTGTCAACGGTGGTATACCTTTGGCTTTGAGTTTGTTGAGGTGATTGAACTTTGAACTTGAAGTTGGATGAAGAATGTTGGTAGATGGATGTCAGTAACAAGGGGTGTAAGAGAGTTATTTATCTCTCTTGACCAAGAATAATGAAGAACAAAAGGTTGGAATGGATTTAAGGCTATTAACTCCATAAACTTGTGAACCCCTTACACATGAATGCAAGGGGGGGTATTTATAAGAGAGGGTGAGCGAGGTAACTAGTTGAAAATGGGCTTGTTGGAATGGAGAGCAAGTTTCCATGCATTAAATGCATGGGACAAGGTGATGGGGAGCTTGCATGAGAGAGAGGGAACATCCCATGTCTGAAACCACATCTCAGCCAATCAAACAGTGTACTAGGTGGCACAAAAGTCCTGTGAACGTGGCTGAATAAAGGTGATGGGACTACCTTTTATTGGCGTACGCCAGTAATGGACCTGCGTGTGCTCGTCACAACTTGGCAACGGTCAAAGCTGACCAATAATTGACACGTGGCAAAGGATCAACACATACCAATTTGGTACCAGCATATGTAAGTAGGGTTTTGCTGTGGCTCTTGGCTCTGGCTTAAAGGGTTTGAAAGAGTTCTGGAATGCTCAAAGCTTAAACACACTAATATTCTTGGGGTGTTCTTGATCTTACTCATCATCAGGGAATCAAAGACCATAAGTAAGCTAATCTGGATAGTCTAGAATAGGGTGTCTACAATTTCATTACCAGGTGAAGAAGGCAGAACCGTTAGAAGTTAGAAGTAACCACCAGGTTTTGGCAGTCTGACTCATCTCTACTCTTATGGTCATAACTTTCTATGTACTTAGAATTTTAACGTAATTCCAGTGGCAATGAAAAGATGACTTCAAAACCTTAAAAATCAATATATAACTTGCATGAATTAGACATCGGACAAGGAGGTTATGGCCATTTGAAGTTGGGCAGTAGAACATGAGACAGACTAACACCCCTCCACTCAAATGCTCATAACTTTCTATGTACTTGGAATTTTAAGGTGATTCCAGTGGCCCTGAAAAGCTGACTTCAAGATCTCAAAATTTATATATAATTTACATCAACTGGACAATGGATGAGAAATTTATGGCCAGTTGAACTTGGGCAAAAACCCAGAAATAGAGCAAAAACAACAGAACACGAGACAGCAAGCCAAACAATGTTTAATAGCATATTTCAAATACCAAATCCGCTCATAAACACATAAATGTTGTGAGAATTCCCTACCTCAAGGATTGAAATTGAAACCCCGAGAATCTCCGGGCAAAACCTCTCCGGAAACACATCCTCCGAGCTTCCCAACGTGATCAAAGGCTAGAACTCGACTCTAGGCGAAGAATGCTCCAAGATCCCTTGGTTAATTTAATATTTGGGGAAGAAATTTGGTGAGGATTTAAGAGAGGGAGAAAGTGTACGTAGGAGGGAGAGAAAGAGAGAGAAGATGAGAAATGAAAAAAAGAAAATGGGGAGAATTCTTCTCCTGATGAAGTATTTCATACCCCTTATAACACTTACAACCCTCTGCTACAAAATGCTTCTACAATGAGCCCAAGGCTTCCATGCCACTACATATTTATCCCAAAATACATTTCTCTCATTAAATGACTTAATTATATTCCGGACATTTAAAATAATTGAATAAGATTATGGGTCCTTACATTACACATAATGCAACCAAACTACTAGGATAAGAACCAACATGACAATATGAGTAATCATCTTACATACTACTGAATTACAACCATAGATAAAGCTAGAACATGTGTATACTAAGTAACCAAACTACTTGAACTTCTAGATGTATACCAAGTATTACTTGATTGCTATCTAAAAATTATGTTATAATTTAATTATTTGAATATGATTATATATATATATATATATAAAGAGTACTGATGAATAGTGATGAATAGTAATTTCGTGGATGAATAGTAAAAGTAATGAATAGTAAAAAACAATGAATAGTATTTTCGTGGATGAATAGTAATGAATAGTAAAAACAATGAATAGTATAAACAACAGTACAAGTAGTTTACTAGAAATGAATGGGTAAGCTGAACAAACTCAGACTTACAGTGGGTACAGAAGTAGAACTTCAATCTTGACTAAGTATGGGTGAACAATTGTTGAAAACCCAAACTTGGTTTACTCTCTCTAACTAACTTGAAAAACTGAAAGAACTTAAAAACTTCAAAACTTTCAAAAACTTGTGTTTACTTTCCTTCTCGGATCCTTTTATAGAATAAGGTCCGGAGGATTACAAGTGCTGAATGACTCAGCCATGTGACTAAAGTGACTAAAGTAGGTGACTGTTTCTGCTTTCGGTGAAAGTAGTCCGAAAAGCAAAAATAATTGCTGACTGTTTCTCCTTTCGGTGCAAATGGATCCAAAAGGGAATAATGATGACTGTTGCTACTTTCGGTGTTGGTGGGACCAAAAGTAGCAATGACTTTTGACTAGAATTCCATCATGTTGTCCCAATTCTTCAATGCAATGATTATGGCTTTTGACTAGAATTCCATCATGTTGTCCCAATTCTTCATTTCTTCATTCGTCTGGTTATCCCAATAATCTTGCCCATTGTCATCACTGTTGGCATCTGGGTTTGATTCTTGGTCTTCTTCAGTCCGGGAACCCATATTGTGATCCCAGTAGATCTTGTAGTCTCTGACTAGATTTTGAAATTTTGTATAAAAAATAAATGGAACTTCTTGAATAGGATCAGTGGACTTGATTTTTTGAATAGAATCTTCACAAATTAAACGATACTTGCCATCAAGGAAATAATCATCATTTCCAAGATTGCTAGCAATTGACTTGGCTCTGTGATGCCTGATTTGTGCCCTGATAGGCTTGGAACACGGCCAGGGGCATTCATCTTCAATGAGTTCAATAGGTGCACATGCCCTACTGAATGTCCAATACCATGATAGATACATGACATGTTGGGCCAGTATCACATTTCCAGTGTTAGTCCATTCTGGCATCTTACTCGTGATTAGAACTTGGCATTTCATTGATCTATGTTTAGCAAAGACATTGTTGACACATATTGCCAACTTTCTGGTGACTCGGTCAGTTTGTTCTGGATCAGTAAAGATGATTTGCCTAAGGAATCCATGATCTAGTAGGGTCATTGGGCTGATTTGAATAGTTTGTCCTTTGTATGGAAGAACAATGTCTTGGAAGTGCTGCATGTGGATACAGGCTTTAGGGATACTAAAAAGTAATTGGCATGGGCAATCATATCTGTCTAATGGTATTTCTAGACACAATGGGTTAGTTTTTGGACAGGTGACTCGGTCTTGGTCTTCATTATAGTGGGTTACCCAAGTGATTGATAATCCTGGGGGTGGTTGACTGGCTAGTTTAGTAAGGGTTTCAAATAGGAATTCTTGAAAATGGTGACCATTTTGTCTAGCCAAATGTTGAATGTGGCTGACAACATCTAATGGTAATGACTTGGGGAGTAGGGATAGGGATTGTGGTAAAGCTAGGGTTCTGAAAGCTTTGTTTTGGAAAGTTTCAAATACACTTACGCTTTCACCATCATCCAGTGGGAATGACTGCACATTTACACCTTTACTACCATCCAGTGGGAATGATAGTTTATTCTCTACTTTTACCAGTGGGGTAAAAGAGGTTTTCCTTGATTGATTCTGCAATATAGTGACTTCTGCTTTGAGCTGATTATTTTCAATTAGTAGCTGACGATACCTGCAATTTAAATCAATAAATTTGCAAGACATTGATTCACAATGCTTACAAGAAGAGAAGTTAGTAGGCGAACTGGTGCTGGCTAAGGATGGGTTTATTGAAACTCCACCCAAAGAACTAGGGAAAACAACTCCACTAGTCTGCTGATTTTGCTGATTGAAATAAATACTTAAACAATTTAAGCTGTCTAAGAACCTGCGATGATCCCCATGCGTGTTCCAGAGATTATCTAGAAGACACTGTTGGGTATCATTCATGCTGTCTAAGTAATTTAGCTTCCTAAATTTTGTGCTAGCTCCTTCAGGGAATACTGGCAGAAGGATTTTCCCAAAGGGAATAGTTTTCTGTTGGCTTTGAGTCATCTGTAAAACAATCAAATGAATCATTAGTAGGATAAATAGAGCAATTTTGTAACTGACTTAATTCATTTTTATTTGGTGTTGATAAAAATTCAAAATTGACTTGTTGATCAAGAGACATGATGTTGTTACTAGTGACTGTGAATGGATAGAGTAAATAAATGAAGGGCATACCTAAAATTACTTTGTCAGTTAAATTTTTAACTAAAACAAATGAGGTTTTGAAACTTATTTTATTTTGACAAATATTGACTTCGGGCAATTTGTACTTAATTATCATTTTACTACCATTTGCAGAACTCAATCGTTCAGTTGTTTTTTGGTAATATTTAACAGGTATCAAACTTTCTTGAATACAATTTAAATCTGCTCCTGTATCAATGAGAGCAGTAACCTGTATTTTATAATCTCCTATTATTAATTTAATACGAGCATGCCATTTCTGTATGTTTATTTGATTGATTATATTTAATCTATGACTGTCTTGGTTACTGTTTAGGTGGCCAATATCTTGATCACTATTTAGGTGGTCAATATCTTTTTCTTGACTGGGATTTTGGTCTTGATTATCATCTTCTAAGGTTTCTTCAGAAGATGAACTATCTCTCTTTTTTCTGAAAAACTTGTTAGTTGATTTTGGAAGTTGGTCCTTAATATTTATAATTTCTTTTTTAATAAGATCTATTTCATGTTGTAGATCATTTAAAGTGACTTCTTTATTAATTTTGTTGAATCGTTCTATAGTGGCATTAAAGTTGACTATGGGTTTACTGTACTGGGGTTGTTTTCCCTGGTGTACTAAAAGTTGTTTAAGTTTTTTAATATATTGCTGTTTTAACTCTGAATCCTCTATTTTACTGATTAAATCGATTAACAATTCTTCTTCTGGTAGATCTTTGGTAAGTACATTTACTTGTTTACAGCAATTGTCAGTACAACCAATTTTTATTTGATCGTCACTTGAACTATCATTATTAAGAGAATGGTAATCTGAGGATGTAATAATATCTCCTTCGTCTTCAGAATTGCTCAAATTTGCAATTCTAAAGATTTCCAAGATATGCTGTTTATCAGTATCAGGTATATTAAGTTGACTGATTTTGGCTTGGACTTTACATTCAGTTTTGTAATGTCCTTTTTTGCCACAGTTATAACATGTAATATTACTTTTGTCATCATGCTTCTTTTTATTAATTTGTTTTTTGGGTTTTTCGTAATATTTTTCTTTGGATGATTTGGGTTTACTATTCTTAAAGTATCTGTGACTCTTACTATGGTTAGTTGGTTTAGTATGGTGTTTGGGTTTTCTTCGTGATGGTGCTATAGGTGGTAGACCATACTGCTCACAAAAGTTTCCTAACTCATACTTGGCTTTATTTTTGTCCTTTTGGGCTTGTTTACTGATTTTCATATCAATGCACATTCTTAGACCTTCTTTTTGAATGGTACTAATAATGTCACCGTATGTTAATTTATCATATTCAATGACTCCTGTTGGTTGACTAAGAACATCCCTAATTTTGTGGGCAAATAAATTAGGAAGTCCATTAATAAACTTTTCTTTCCAGAATGATTTTGTACAATCATCTCTGAGCATGACTCTGGATGTAAAAACATCTTTATACCACCTAAAATCACTTAATGTTGGACAATGCAAATTGCTTAGTTGATCATGTATCCTAGAAGTAATATTACTGGGTTGTCCAATAAAATGTTTAATTATGGTATAAATCAAAGTATTGACTCCATCAGGTACTCCCATTCCAATTTCATTATCAAAAATCGGGAGACCATTTTCATCTAATTGAACAGCATTTTTAACTTCCTCTCTTGACTCTTGGGAGAGGTATTTGTCCCACCATGCTTTTAACATTCCAGTGAAACCAGAGGTTAACAAATCAACTATTTGTTGTTGATTAAGATCTGTGTTACTTAAGTAGCTATTAGCAGCCATTGACATGTGATTCAATTTTTCTAATATTTGGTGTTCACTCAAGCCATCAATATTCCATTCATATAACTTATTAGAGGAAACAGAAAATTGATTGGCCAAATTATTTTCTTCATATTGTAGGTCAGGGGGAGTTGGTCTAGAATACCAATTTTTGGTAAGAGTGGTCGGGTTTGTTGGGGGGTTGATAAGACGGTTAATTCTTTGATCAGAGAACTGTTTCTGTAATTGTGTGATTTCTTCATCAGAAGAAGTTTGTACCATTTGACTAGAAGTACTAGTGTCATAATTTTTTGTGATAGTAGAAACTTGAGGTGATTCTTGTTCTGATTTAATGGTTAATTTTGTCAGTATTTCGTCAATTTTTTGAATGTGTTGATTCTGGTTTATGTTAATTTTCTCTCTTCTTCCAGGTAAATGTATAAGTGGTGCTTCTATAGTTTTACTAGAGTTAATTTTTTCTTTTCTTCTAGAAAGATGTGTAAGTGGCCCTTCTATAGTTTTACTAGAGGGGGAAGCTAAGTTCTTTCATCAATTTTAGTTTCTATTTTGTCTAATTGGTTGCCTATAGTTTTGAGACATTGATTGGTGTAATTAATCTGTTCAACAATTTGTTTGCACTCTGCTCTTTCACTAGGTAATTTGAAGGGAGATGCAGTTATAGATGTATTTTTGTAATCAATAATAATTGATTCCAAAGGTGGATGACTAGAAGTCGTAGTAGTATCATCTGGTTTTTTCCATTTTGTTTTCGTAATGGTGTTGACTTTCTTGTAAAAGTTATCCAGGTAATTAAAAAAATAGATTTCAGTCCTTGTGTCTTCCATGAAGCTTTTCCAGTGAGTAATTATTTTTTCTTGTCGAGATCGTGAATATTTATTAGCATAATCTTTTCTCTTTAGTTTATTTTCTTTGACTTAAATTCTTTATATAATTTATCAAAATCAATTTTAAATTCTTTATGTAAAACAAGCAAAGTTGATTGTGTAAAATAACTAGATTTAGTAAGTTGTGATCTAAATTGGTACTCATGTTCTTCTTGATTGACTATATCCGGCAACTCAGATAAAGAAGCCATTGAAGAACTCGCTGAAGAACTACACTTAAATAATCTATTCATTGTGTTTAATTCTACAAATTTTTCTTTTTAATATTTTAACCCTAAAGATTTTTTAATTAATATCTTAATCCTAAATTATCATGATAAACACATACCCCAATGGACACATACCCCTAGGTTTTTTCCCAACCCCTTCACTGCCCTACCCTGGGACTTACTCACGGGGACTTTTACGGATTACCTAAGGTGGTCTTCTCAAGGTGGTCGACCGATGACAACCGAATTAAAATACTAACTAAAATTTCAACAGGAGTAAAATACTAAATGAAAAATTAAGCAGGAGTAAAAACAACTTACAGATTACTTGAGTTTAATTCTTCAACAATTTCCTACTTGGCTCTGATACCATGAGGGGGGCGGAAGGAGGGATATAGTGGAAGAACATGGGTTTAATCAGAGTAGGAGGGGTGTCGGTCAAGGAAAGGAGGGGTGAAGCTTTACTTAAAGCTGAGGGAATAACTAAAAGCAAAGAGTACTGATGAATAGTGATGAATAGTAATTTCGTGGATGAATAGTAAAAGTAATGAATAGTAAAAACAATGAATAGTATAAAAAACAGTACAAGTAGTTTACTAGAAATGAATTGGTAAGCTGAATAGTAAAAATAATGAATAGTATAAACAACAGTACAAGTAGTTTACTGGAATTGAATGGGTAAGCTGAACAAACTCAGACTTACAGTGAGTACAGAAGTAGAACTTCAATCTTGACTAAGTATGGGTGAACAATTGTTGAAAACCCAAACTTGGTTTACTCTCTCTTACTAACTTGAAAAACTGGAAAGAACTAAAAAACTTCAAAAGCTTTCTAAAACTTCTAAAACTTGTGTTTACTTTCCTTCTCGGATCCTTTTATAGAATAAGGTCCGGAGGATTACAAGTGCTGAATGACTCAGCCATGTGACTAAAGTGACTAAAGTAGGTGACTGTTTCTGCTTTCGGTGCTAGTGGAGCAATAACAGAAATTATTGCTGACTGTTTGACTGTTTCTCCTTTCGGTGCAAATGGGTCCAAAAGGGAATAATGATGACTGTTGCTACTTTCGGTGTTGGTGGGACCAAAAGTAGCAATGATGATGACTTTTGACTAGAATTCCATCATGTTGTCCCAATTCTTCAATTCTTCATTCGTCTGGGAGGTGACTGAAGTAAAAAATGATAATTGGTGCTTCTTTTGGTGATGGTGGGACCAAAAGTAAAAGTAGCAATGATTCTTGTTTTGACCGTGCTTTGGATACCATTGCTCTGGATGATCATGCAAATGGGTCCTGGGCATCTTGGAAAGCTGATCCGTGTGGGTCTTGATGAGCAGTTGATTCTTCAGATGAATTGTCATCTTCTTCTTGACTGGCTTGGGCAATTAGTTGTTGAGCTAACATCAATAATTGCGAACATTTGGTTTTTGACTTCGAAGGCTTGGAGGAACTTGGTGTTGGGCTCCCAAGTCTGATTGTAGAAAATGTAGGTGAGCTGGGTTGGACAGTCGTCATTTTACTTGGTTGATTTTGAGCTGGGATTTTGACAGGGGTTGGAACTTTAACTGGAAATTCTGCTTTGACCTGTTCAATGACACGGTGATGCTTGTATGCATCCCACCATTTGACTAGGTATTGGCGAGTAACTGTGTTGTGACTGGTTGAGTATTTCCATTTGAATATCCATGGAACTTTGTATTTTGCCATGAATAACAAAAGGGTTGGAAATTGACTGGTGTGGTTGGTGACTGGATACAAGGTTGAAAAATAATTGACTTGATCCATTAACTCTAATGGTAAGATATCAGGGATGGCACCATTTTGATGCCACCATCGAGAAAACCAGGATGGGATTACTGACTTGAATTTATGGTCAAATGAGAAAAACCAAGAGTGAGTAAATGACTCATTTTCATGGAGAATGACTTTGAACCATGCATCAATATAATCATAATAATTATACTGGATTTCATGGTTGGGAAGATTCCGGAATGAAGAAGGGTGTCCCCATTCATCCAGGCTGACTATATTGTGGATGTAAAGGGAATGGTAAATGACTTTATTGGGATTGACTCGGTCATGAATGGGTTTTATCACAATTGAATTGTGGTGGAGAAGAATATCTTTGTAGAAAGAGAGGGTTTTACTGGGGTGAGCAGGGATGAAATGCCATCCATGAGGGAAAAAAGACTTGACTAGTTCAATTGGACTGTGAATGTTTCTGTGGACTGGTTCAATAGAAAATAGGTTTGTGGTAACTGGTTTGAGGACATACTCTGTTGTTTTTGCTGGGTAAGGCATTCTTGGCTGACTGGGTTGAATTGATTGGGTTGAACAAAAGGGATCAATTGGTTGACTAGACGATGAAGGGAATACAAGTGCAGAACTGTAACTAGGCTTGGGGATTTGCCCAAGGACTTGATACCTGTTTCCACAGTTGGCTGGGGGAAGTGCTAGTTGATTTTTTGGAGCTGAGGTTGGGTTTTTACTTTTCTCTGTGCTTTTCTCTGCCATGGTTGTGCTGGAGTTCTGCTTCTGTAAATGCTGCTGGGTTTAAATAGTTGGAAAATGCTTTGGATTCTATACTAGATGCTGCTGTAAAATGATTTTTAATAGCTGGAAAGTATTTTTAAATGAATGAGAAACTGTTATGACTTGTTAAATAAAAATTCTCTAGTAAGGAAATCAGGGATAGAATTTTGGTCTCCTTTAATATATTCAATATCAAAATCAAAAATACTTAAAATTGACTGCCACCTGGCAAAGATCTGTTTACTAGCTATATTCTTAACATCTTGTTCCAGAACATATTTTGCACTTTTACAATCAATTCTGACTAAAAACTTTTGGTTTAATACATCATCTTGAAATTTTGAAATACATAATACTAGTGCTAAAATTTCTTTTTTAATAGTACTATAATTGCTTTGTGTTTTATTCCAAAGGCCAGAATGAAAACGAACAATTTGTTCAGGGGAACTGGGATTGACTATTTGGAGGAGTATGCCTCCATAACCAATATCAGAGGCATCAGTTTGAATAACTTTAAAAGAATTGACTGTAGGAATACCTAGACATGGCAATGTCTTGACATATTTTTTGACTTGCTGGACTATAGAAGTATGTAGAGGTGACCAAGGAGGGGGCTTGTCTTTTAGTCTTTCAAATAGGGGCTGACATGTTTTCCTAAGATCTTTATAGAATTCTGCTATATAATTTAAAGATCCTAAAAATCTTTGCAACTGATTTTTGTCAGTAATTTCATCAGGAAATTTATCAGCAAATTGGATTGCTCTACTAATTGGGACTATGGTGGACTGATGAATATCATATCCTAAAAATCTTATTTTAGTCTGAAATAATTTAATTTTGGGAGCTGAGATGACTAATCCATTATGTTTTATTATTTGGAGAAAAGAATTCAAATGTTTCCAATGTTCATCAATTGAATTTGAAAAGATGAGGACATCATCGATATAGACTATAATAAAATGACTAAATGGATTAAATATTTCATTCATTATATTCTGAAATTCACTAGGAGCATTTTTTAATCCAAAAGGCATCACATTCCATTCGTAATGTCCAAATGGAGTAGTAAAAGCTGTTTTGTATCTGTCATTAGGATGTAGTTGAATTTGCCAGAATCCACTTTTTAAATCAAATTTTGAGAAAATAGTAGCATTGCTTAATCTACTGATTAGATCTCTTTTATTAGGAATCGGATATCTAATCCATTCTAATACTGCGTTTAATGGTTTGTAATTTATAACTAGTCTGGGCACACCTCTCTCTTTTTCTGCATTTTTATTGACATAAAAAGCTGGACATGACCATGGTGATTTACTTTTTTGAATGATGTTATTACTGAGTAATCCATTAATTTCTTCTTTACATGTTTCCATTACTTCGGGGTTCATTTGAATAGGTCTAGATTTTGTAGGGATCTGAGTTTCATTAAAATCTTTTATGTATGGTAGAGTTACTATATGCTTTTTCCTGTGCCAAAAGGCACTAGGGAAGACTAGAGCAAACTTCTTTTACTAGTTTTTCTTGAAATTTTTCAATTTGTTGACCTTAGAGATTTATTAGCAAGTTGTTCTTCAATTATTTTATATCTAATTTCATTCTGTATGAATTTTAGTTGATTTGTTTTTTGATTTAAAGGAGATATAGGGTAGCTTTTAATTTGCTTTAATTCTCGAAATTCTGGTTGTGTTAAAAATTTAAATACTACTTGTTGACCAAAAGGTTTAGTGATGATTCCTTCGTGATTAGTTGTAAAAGGATAGAGCAAGCAAATAAAAGGTGTTCCTAAAATTACTCTGTCTGTTAGATCTTGAACTAATACAAAAGAGGTTCGAAAACATACCTCATCTTGGCAGATATGTACTTTAGGTAGTTTATAGTTAATTTGCATTTTGCTACCATTTGCAGAAGTCAATTGTTCAGTTGTTTTGTGAAATACATAGTAGGAACCAAACCTTCTTGGATGCAATTAAGGTCTGCTCCTGTATCAATAAGAGCACTGACTTCAATTTTGAAATCATGCACTACTAATTTGACTTTAGCATACCATTTTTGGTAACAATCCTGGTAATTAGTATCTTCTTCATTTTGAGCTTTTAACTGATGGTCAGATTCTTTTAATTTAGGTAATTTCTTTTTTAATAAGGTTGGCCTCTTGTCGGAGATTTTGTACAGTAATTTGTTTAATATTTGGACTTGGTTTTGTTTTTGTTACTTTTGTAACTGTGGTCACAGTATTAATCTTTTTGTAATATTTTTCAAGGTAATTGAAAAAATAAATTTCAGTTCTTATTTCATTCATGAAATTTTCCCATTGATCAATTATTTTAGTTTGTTTAGATTGTGAATATTTATTAGCATAATCTCTTCTTTTTTGTTTATTTTTCTTTGACTTAAATTCTTTATATAATTCATCAAAATCAATTTTAAAATCTTTATGTAATACTCTTAAAGAGGGGTCAATTTGTTCTTCAAAATCTGTTTGAGTTGGAGACCCTTGAGAGGCGTCGTCATCCTCAAATTTTGACTGCCATGAGGGGGGCGGAAGGAGGGATACAGTGGAAGAACATGGGTGTTATCAGAGTAAATGGGGATGTCGGTCAAGGAAAGGAGGGGTGAAGCTTTACTTAAAGCTGAGGGAATA
This sequence comes from Rhododendron ovatum, assembly GCA_019656835.1. NCBI lineage: Eukaryota > Viridiplantae > Streptophyta > Magnoliopsida > Ericales > Ericaceae > Rhododendron > Rhododendron ovatum. The sequence goes on along the minus strand of CM033801.1, from coordinate 19,574,620 downwards.
ACTAAAAGCAAAGAGTACTGATGAATAGTGATGAATAGTAATTTCGTGGATGAATAGTAAAAGTAATGAATAGTAAAAAACAATGAATAGTATTTTCGTGGATGAATAGTAATGAATAGTAAAAACAATGAATAGTATAAAAAACAGTACAAGTAGTTTACTAGAAATGAATTGGTAAGCTGAACAAACTCAGACTTACAGTGGGTACAGAAGTAGAACTTCAATCTTGACTAAGTATGGGTGAACAATTGTTGAAAACCCAAACTTGGTTTACTCTCTCTTACTAACTTGAAAAACTGGAAAGAACTTAAAAACTTCAAAACTTTCAAAAACTTCTAAAACTTGTGTTTACTTTCCTTCTCGGATCCTTTTATAGAATAAGGTCCGGAGGATTACAAGTGCTGAATGACTCAGCCATGTGACTAAAGTGACTAAAGTAGGTGACTGTTTCTGCTTTCGGTGAAAGTAGTCCGAAAAGCAAAAATAATTGCTGACTGTTTGACTGTTTATGCTTTTGGTGCAAATGGGTCAAAAGGGAAAATGATGACTGGTGCTACTTTCAGTGATGGTGGGACCAAAAGTTACAATGATTCCTGCTTTTGACTAGAATTCCATCATGTTGTCCCAATTCTTCAATTCTTCATTCGTCTGGGAGGTGACTGAAGTAAAAAATGATAATTGGTGCTTCTTTTGGTGATGGTGGGACCAAAAGTAAAAGTAGCAATGATTCTTGTTTTGACCGTGCTTTGGATACCATTGCTCTGGATGATCATGCAAATGGGTCCTGGGCATCTTGGAAAGCTGATCCGTATGGGTCTTGATGAGCAGTTGATTCTTCAGATGAATTGTCATCTTCTTCTTGACTGGCTTGGGCAATTAGTTGTTGAGCTAACATCAATAATTGCGAACATTTGGTTTTTGACTTCGAAGGCTTGGAGGAACTTGGTGTTGGGCTCCCAAGTCTGATTGTAGAAAATGTAGGTGAGCTGGGTTGGACAGTCGTCATTTTACTTGGTTGATTTTGAGCTGGGATTTTGACAGGGGTTGGAACTTTAACTGGAAATTCTGCTTTGACCTGTTCAATGACACGGTGATGCTTGTATGCATCCCACCATTTGACTAGGTATTGGCGAGTAACTGTGTTGTGACTGGTTGAATATTTCCATTTGAATATCCATGGAACTTTGTATTTTGCCATGAATAACAAAAGGGTTGGAAATTGACTGGTGTGGTTGGTGACTGGATACAAGGTTGAAAAATAATTGACTTGATCCATTAACTCTAATGGTAAGATATCAGGGATGGCACCATTTTGATGCCACCATCGAGAAAACCAGGATGGGATTACTGACTTGAATTTATGGTCAAATGAGAAAAACCAAGAGTGAGTAAATGACTCATTTTCATGGAGAATGACTTTGAACCATGCATCAATATAATCATAATAATTATACTGGATTTCATGGTTGGGAAGATTCCGGAATAAAGAAGGGTGTCCCCATTCATCCAGGCTGACTATATTGTGGATGTAAAGGGAATGGTAAATGACTTTATTGGGATTGACTCGGTCATGAATGGGTTTTATCACAATTGAATTGTGGTGGAGAAGAATATCTTTGTAGAAAGAGAGGGTTTTACTGGGGTGAGCAGGGATGAAATGCCATCCATGAGGGAAAAAAGACTTGACTAGTTCAATTGGACTGTGAATGTTTCTGTGGACTGGTTCAATAGAAAATAGGTTTGTGGTAACTGGTTTGAGGACATACTCTGTTGTTTTTGCTGGGTAAGGCATTCTTGGCTGACTGGGTTGAATTGATTGGGTTGAACAAAAGGGATCAATTGGTTGACTAGACGATGAAGGGAATGCAAGTGCAGAACTGTAACTAGGCTTGGGGATTTGCCCAAGGACTTGATACCTGTTTCCACAGTTGGCTGGGGGAAGTGCTAGTTGATTTTTTGGAGCTGAGGTTGGGTTTTTACTTTTCTCTGTGCTTTTCTCTGTCATGGTTGTGCTGGAGTTCTGCTTCTGTAAATGCTGCTGGGTTTAAATAGTTGGAAAATGCTTTGGATTCTATACTAGATGCTGCTGTAAAATGATTTTTAATAGCTGGAAAGTATTTTTAAATGAATGAGAAACTGTTATGACTTGTTAAATAAAAATTCTCTAGTAAGGAAATCAGGGATAGAATTTTGGTCTCCTTTAATATATTCAATATCAAAATCAAAAATACTTAAAATTGACTGCCACCTGGCAAAGATCTGTTTACTAGCTATATTCTTAACATCTTGTTCCAGAACATATTTTGCACTTTTACAATCAATTCTGACTAAAAACTTTTGGTTTAATACATCATCTTGAAATTTTGAAATACATAATACTAGTGCTAAAATTTCTTTTTTAATAGTACTATAATTGCTTTGTGTTTTATTCCAAAGGCCAGAATGAAAACGAACAATTTGTTCAGGGGAACTGGGATTGACTATTTGGAGGAGTATGCCTCCATAACCAATATCCGAGGCATCAGTTTGAATAACTTTAAAAGAATTGACTGTAGGAATACCTAGACATGGCAATGTCTTGACATATTTTTTGACTTGCTGGACTATAGAAGTATGTAGAGGTGACCAAGGAGGGGGCTTGTCTTTTAGTCTTTCAAATAGGGGCTGACATGTTTTCCTAAGATCTTTATAGAATTCTGCTATATAATTTAAAGATCCTAAAAATCTTTGCAACTGATTTTTGTCAGTAATTTCATCAGGAAATTTATCAGCAAATTGGATTGCTCTACTAATTGGGACTATGGTGGACTGATGAATATCATATCCTAAAAATCTTATTTTAGTCTGAAATAATTTAATTTTGGGAGCTGAGATGACTAATCCATTATGTTTTATTATTTGGAGAAAAGAATTCAAATGTTTCCAATGTTCATCAATTGAATTTGAAAAGATGAGGACATCATCGATATAGACTATAATAAAATGACTAAATGGATTAAATATTTCATTCATTATATTCTGAAATTCACTAGGAGCATTTTTTAATCCAAAAGGCATCACATTCCATTCGTAATGTCCAAATGGAGTAGTAAAAGCTGTTTTGTATCTGTCATTAGGATGTAGTTGAATTTGCCAGAATCCACTTTTTAAATCAAATTTTGAGAAAATAGTAGCATTGCTTAATCTACTGATTAGATCTCTTTTATTAGGAATCGGATATCTAATCCATTCTAATACTGCGTTTAATGGTTTGTAATTTATAACTAGTCTGGGCACACCTCTCTCTTTTTCTGCATTTTTATTGACATAAAAAGCTGGATATGACCATGGTGATTTACTTTTTTGAATGATGTTATTACTGAGTAATCCATTAATTTCTTCTTTACATGTTTCCATTACTTCGGGGTTCATTTGAATAGGTCTAGATTTTGTAGGGATCTGAGTTTCATTAAAATCTTTTATGTATGGTAGAGTTACTATATGCTTTTTCCTGTGCCAAAAGGCACTAGGAAGACTAGAGCAAACTTCTTTTACTAGTTTTTCTTGAAATTTTTCAATTTGTTGACTTAGAGATTTATTAGCAAGTTGTTCTTCAATTATTTTATATCTAATTTCATTCTGTATGAATTTTAGTTGATTTGTTTTTTGGTTTAAAGGAGATATAGGGTAGCTTTTAATTTGCTTTAATTCTCGAAATTCTGGTTGTGTTAAAAATTTAAATACTACTTGTTGACCAAAAGGTTTAGTGATGATTCCTTCGTGATTAGTTGTAAAAGGATAGAGCAAGCAAATAAAAGGTGTTCCTAAAATTACTCTGTCTGTTAGATCTTGAACTAATACAAAAGAGGTTCGAAAACATACCTCATCTTGGCAGATATGTACTTTAGGTAGTTTATAGTTAATTTGCATTTTGCTACCATTTGCAGAAGTCAATTGTTCAGTTGTTTTGTGAAAATACATAGTAGGAACCAAACCTTCTTGGATGCAATTAAGGTCTGCTCCTGTATCAATAAGAGCACTGACTTCAATTTTGAAATCATGCACTACTAATTTGACTTTAGCATACCATTTTTGGTAACAATCCTGGTAATTAGTTTCTTCTTCATTTTGAGCTTTTAACTGATGGTCAGATTCTTTTAATTTAGTAATTTCTTTTTTAATAAGGTTGGCCTCTTGTCGGAGATTTTGTACAGTAATTTGTTTAATATTTGGACTTGGTTTTGTTTTTGTTACTTTTGTAACTGTGGTCACAGTATTAATCTTTTTGTAATATTTTTCAAGGTAATTGAAAAAATAAATTTCAGTTCTTATTTCATTCATGAAATTTTCCCATTGATCAATTATTTTAGCTTGTTTAGATTGTGAATATTTATTAGCATGGACTAACACTGGAAATGCCAAGTTCTAATCACGAGTAAGATGCCAGAATGGACTAACACTGGAAATGTGATACTGGCCCAACATGTCATGTATCTATCATGGTATTGGACATTCAGTAGGGCATGTGCACCTATTGAACTCATTGAAGATGAATGCCCCTGGCCGTGTTCCAAGCCTATCAGGGCACAAATCAGGCATCACAGAGCCAAGTCAATTGCTAGCAATCTTGGAAATGATGATTATTTCCTTGATGGCAAGTATAGTTTAATTTGTGAAGATTCTATTCAAAAAATCAAGTCAACTGATCCTATTCAAGAAGTTCCATTTATTTTTTACACAAAATTTCAAAATCTAGTCAGAGACTACAAGATCTACTGGGATCACAATATGGGTTCCCGGACTGATGAAGACCAAGAATCAAACCCAGATGCCAACAGTGATGACAATGGGCAAGATTATTGGGATAACCAGACGAATGAAGAATTGAAGAATTGGGACAACATGATGGAATTCTAGTCAAAAGCCATAATCATTGCATTGAAGAAATGGGACAACATGATGGAATTCTAGTCAAAAGCCATAATCATTGCTACTTTTGGTCCCACCAACACCGAAAGTAGCAACAGTCATCATTATTCCCTTTTGGACCCATTTGCACCGAAAGGAGAAACAGTCAGCAATTATTTTTGCTTTTCGGACTACTTTCACCGAAAGCAGAAATAGTCACCTACTTTAGTCACTTTAGTCACATGGCTGAGTCATTCAGCACTTGTAATCCTCCGGACCTTATTCTATAAAAGGATCCGAGAAGGAAAGTAAACACAAGTTTTTGAAAGTTTTGAAGTTTTTAAGTTCTTTCCAGTTTTTCAAGTTAGTAAGAGAGAGTAAACCAAGTTTGGGTTTTCAACAATTGTTCACCCATACTTAGTCAAGATTGAAGTTCTACTTCTGTACCCACTGTAAGTCTGAGTTTGTTCAGCTTACCAATTCATTTCTAGTAAACTACTTGTACTGTTTTTTATACTATTCATTGTTTTTACTATTCATTACTATTCATCCACGAAAATACTATTCATTGTTTTTTACTATTCATTACTTTTACTATTCATTCACGAAATTACTATTCATCACTATTCATCAGTACTCTTTGCTTTTAGTTATTCCCTCAGCTTTAAGTAAAGCTTCACCCCTCCTTTCCTTGACCGACATCCCCATTTACTCTGATAACACCCATGTTCTTCCACTGTATCCCTCCTTCCGCCCCCCTCATGGTATCTCCCACAAAAACTCCAGAATGACACGATTGATCTAGACTATATTCAACAATACCTAGATGGTACAGTTAGGATAAGCTTTGATCAACAAAGAACAAACCCTCCTCTGAGAATCAAAGAATTAAGTAGGTCAAATAGCTCAGTCACTATTGATAGGTCATACACCCTGCCTAGGACAGACAAAAATTTGCTTGATCCTAGCATTAAATTAAAAGGTGTTGAGTCAAGTTCACAAATTAGTAAACCCTGTTATTTTACACAGTCAAAATTTGAGGATGACGACACCTCTCAAGGGTCTCCAACTCAAACAGATTTTGAAAAACAAATTGACCCCTCTTTAAGAGTATTACATAAAGATTTTAAAATTGATTTTGACAAATTATATAAAGAATTTAAGTCAAAGAAAAATAAACAAAAAAGAAGAGATTATGCTAATAAATATTCACAATCTAAACAAGCTAAAATAATTGATCAATGGGAAAATTTCATGAATGAAATAAGAACTGAAATTTATTTTTTCAATTACCTTGAAAAATATTACAAAAAGATTAATACTGTGACCACAGTTACAAAAGTAACAAAAACAAAACCAAGTCCAAATATTAAACAAATTACTGTACAAAATCTCCGACAAGAGGCCAACCTTATTAAAAAAGAAATTACTAAATTAAAAGAATCTGACCATCAGTTAAAAGCTCAAAATGAAGAAGAAACTAATTACCAGGATTGTTACCAAAAATGGTATGCTAAAGTCAAATTAGTAGTGCATGATTTCAAAATTGAAGTCAGTGCTCTTATTGATACAGGAGCAGACCTTAATTGCATCCAAGAAGGTTTGGTTCCTACTATGTATTTTCACAAAACAACTGAACAATTGACTTCTGCAAATGGTAGCAAAATGCAAATTAACTATAAACTACCTAAAGTACATATCTGCCAAGATGAGGTATGTTTTCGAACCTCTTTTGTATTAGTTCAAGATCTAACAGACAGAGTAATTTTAGGAACACCTTTTATTTGCTTGCTCTATCCTTTTACAACTAATCACGAAGGAATCATCACTAAACCTTTTGGTCAACAAGTAGTATTTAAATTTTTATCACAACCAGAATTTCGAGAATTAAAGCAAATTAAAAGCTACCCTATATCTCCTTTAAACCAAAAAACAAATCAACTAAAATTCATACAGAATGAAATTAGATATAAAATAATTGAAGAACAACTTGCTAATAAATCTCTAAGTCAACAAATTGAAAAATTTCAAGAAAAACTAGTAAAAGAAGTTTGCTCTAGTCTTCCCAGTGCCTTTTGGCACAGAAAAAAGCATATAGTAACTCTACCATACATAAAAGATTTTAATGAAACTCAGATCCCTACAAAATCTAGACCTATTCAAATGAACCCCGAAGTAATGGAAACATGTAAAGAAGAAATTAATGGATTACTCAGTAATAACATCATTCAAAAAAGTAAATCACCATGGTCATGTCCAGCTTTTTATGTCAATAAAAATGCAGAAAAAGAAAGAGGCGTGCCCAGACTAGTTATAAATTACAAACCATTAAACGCAGTATTAGAATGGATTAGATATCCGATTCCTAATAAAAGAGATCTAATCAATAGATTAAGCAATGCTACTATCTTCTCAAAATTTGATTTAAAAAGTGGATTCTGGCAAATTCAACTACATCCTAATGACAGATACAAAACAGCTTTTACTACTCCATTTGGACATTACGAATGGAACGTGATGCCTTTTGGATTAAAAAATGCTCCTAGTGAATTTCAGAATATAATGAATGAAATATTTAATCCATTTAGTCATTTTATTATAGTCTATATAGATGATGTCCTCATCTTTTCAAATTCAATTGATGAACATTGGAAACATTTGAATTCTTTTCTCCAAATAATAAAACATAATGGATTAGTCATCTCAGCTCCCAAAATTAAATTATTTCAGACTAAAATAAGATTTTTGGGATATGATATTCATCAGTCCACCATCGTTCCAATTAGTAGAGCAATCCAATTTGCTGATAAATTTCCTGATGAAATTACTGACAAAAATCAGTTGCAAAGATTTTTAGGATCTTTAAATTATATAGCAGAATTCTACAAAGACCTTAGGAAAACATGTCAGCCCCTATTTGAAAGACTAAAAGACAAGCCCCCTCCTTGGTCATCTCTACATACTTCTATAGTCCAGCAAGTCAAAAAATATGTCAAGACATTGCCATGTCTAGGTATTCCTACAGTCAATTCTTTTAAAGTTATTCAAACTGATGCCTCTGATATTGGTTATGGAGGCATACTCCTCCAAATAGTCAATCCCAGTTCCCCTGAACAAATTGTTCGTTTTCATTCTGGCCTTTGGAATAAAACACAAAGCAATTATAGTACTATTAAAAAAGAAATTTTAGCACTAGTATTATGTATTTCAAAATTTCAAGATGATGTATTAAACCAAAAGTTTTTAGTCAGAATTGATTGTAAAAGTGCAAAATATGTTCTGGAACAAGATGTTAAGAATATAGCTAGTAAACAGATCTTTGCCAGGTGGCAGTCAATTTTAAGTATTTTTGATTTTGATATTGAATATATTAAAGGAGACCAAAATTCTATCCCTGATTTCCTTACTAGAGAATTTTTATTTAACAAGTCATAACAGTTTCTCATTCATTTAAAAATACTTTCCAGCTATTAAAAATCATTTTACAGCAGCATCTAGTATAGAATCCAAAGCATTTTCCAACTATTTAAACCCAGCAGCATTTACAGAAGCAGAACTCCAGCACAACCATGACAGAGAAAAGCACAGAGAAAAGTAAAAACCCAACCTCAGCTCCAAAAAATCAACTAGCACTTCCCCCAGCCAACTGTGGAAACAGGTATCAAGTCCTTGGGCAAATCCCCAAGCCTAGTTACAGTTCTGCACTTGCATTCCCTTCATCGTCTAGTCAACCAATTGATCCATTTTGTTCAACCCAATCAATTCAACCCAGTCAACCAAGAATGCCTTACCCAGCAAAAACAACAGAGTATGTCCTCAAACCAGTTACCACAAACCTATTTTCCATTGAACCAGTCCACAGAAACATTCACAGTCCAATTGAACTAGTCAAGTCTTTTTTCCCTCATGGATGGCATTTCATCCCTGCTCACCCCAGTAAAACCCTCTCTTTCTACAAAGATATTCTTCTCCACCACAACTCAATTGTGATAAAACCCATTCATGACCGAGTCAATCCCAATAAAGTCATTTACCATTCCCTTTACATCCACAATATAGTCAGCCTAGATGAATGGGGACACCCTTCTTTGTTCCGGAATCTTCCCAACCATGAAATCCAGTATAATTATTATGATTATATTGATGCATGGTTCAAAGTCATTCTCCATGAAAATGAGTCATTTACTCACTCTTGGTTTTTCTCATTTGACCATAAATTCAAGTCAGTAATCCCATCCTGGTTTTCTCGATGGTGGCATCAAAATGGTGCCATCCCTGATATCTTACCATTAGAGTTAATGGATCAAGTCAATTATTTTTCAACCTTGTATCCAGTCACCAACCACACCAGTCAATTTCCAACCCTTTTGTTATTCATGGCAAAATACAAAGTTCCATGGATATTCAAATGGAAATATTGCACCAGTCACAACACGGTTACTCGCCAATACCTAGTCAAATGGTGGGACGCATACAAGCATCACCGAGTCATTGAACAGGTCAAAGCAGAATTTCCAGTTAAAGTTCCAACCCCTGTCAAAATCCCAGTTCAAAATCAACCAAGTAAAATGACGACTGCCCAACCCAGCTCACCTACATTTTCTACAATCAGACTTGGGAGCCCAACACCAAGTTCCTCCAAGCCTTCGAAGTCAAAAACCAAATGTTCGCAATTATTGATGTTAGCTCAACAACTAATTGCCCAAGCCAGTCAAGAAGAAGATGACAATTCATCTGAAGAATCAACTGCTCATCAAGACCCATACGGATCAGCTTTCCAAGATGCCCAGGACCCATTTGCATAATGCAATGGTATCCAAAGCACAGTCAAAACAAGAATCATTGCTACTTTTACTTTTGGTCCCACCATCACCAAAAGAAGCACCAATTATCATTTTCTACTTCAGTCACCTACCAGACGAATGAATAAATGAAGAATTGAGACAACATGATGGAATCCTAGTCAAAAGTTATCATCATTGCTACTTTTGGTCCCACCAACACTGAAAGTAGCAACAGTCATCATTATTCCCTTTTGGACCCATTTGCACCGAAAGGAGAAACAGTCAAACAGTCAGCAATAATTTCTGCTATTGCTCCACTAGCACCGAAAGCAGAAACAGTTACCTACTTTAGTCACTTTAGTCACGTGGCTGAGTCATTCAGCACTTGTAATCCTCCGGACCTTATTCTATAAAAGGATCCGAGAAGGAAAGTAAACACAAGTTTTTGAAAGTTTTGAAGTTTTTAAGTTCTTTCAGTTTTTCAAGTTAGTTAGGGAGAGTAAACCAAGTTTGGGTTTTCAACAATTGTTCACCCATACTTAGTCAAGATTGAAGTTCTACTTCTGTACTCACTGTAAGTCTGAGTTTGTTCAGCTTACCCATTCATTTCTAGTAAACTACTTGTACTGTTGTTTATACTATTCATTGTTTTTTACTATTCATTACTTTTACTATTCATCCACGAAATTACTATTCATTACTATTCATCAGTACTCTTTACTTTATTCTTCCACTATCTAGTTATTCCTTCAGCTTTAAGTAAAGCTTCACCCCTCCTTTCCTTGAACGACAACCCATTACTCTGATTAAACCCATGTTCTTCCACTGTATCCCCCCTTCCGCCCCCCTCATGGTATCAGAGCCAAGTAGGAAATTGTTGAAGGATTAAACTCAAGTAATCTGTAAGTTGTTTTTACTCCTGCTTAGTTTTTCATTTGGTATTTTACTCCTGTTGAAATTTTAGTTAGTATTTTAATTCGGTTGTCATCGGTCGACCACCTTGAGAAGACCACCTTAGGTAATCCGTAAAAGTCCCCGTGAGTAAGTCCCAGGGTAGGGCAGTGAAGGGGTTGGGAAAAAACCTGGGGTATGTGTCCATTGGGGTATGTGTTTATCATGATAATTTAGGGTTAAGATATTAATTAAAAAATCTTTAGGGTTAAAATATTAAAAAGAAAAATTTGTAGGATTAAACATAATGAATAGATTATTTAAGTGTAGTTCTTCAGCGAGTTCTTCAATGGCTTCTTTATCTGAGTTGCCGGATATAGTCAATCAAAAAGAACATAGGTACCAATTTAGATCACAACTTACTAAATCTAGTTATTTTACACAGTCAACTTTGCTTGTTTTACATAAAGAATTTAAAATTGATTTTGATAAATTATATAAAGAATTTAAGTCAAAGGAAAATAAACCAAAGAGAAAAGATTATGCTAATAAATATTCACGATCTCGACAAGAAAAAATAATTACTCACTGGAAAAGGTTCATGGAAGACACAAGGACTGAAATCTATTTTTTTAATTACCTGGATAACTTTTACAAGAAAGTCAACACCATTACGAAAACAAAATGGAAAAAACCTGATGATACTACTACGACTTCTAGTCATCCACCTTTGGAATCAATTATTATTGATTACAAAAATACATCTATAACTGCATCTCCTTTCAAATTACCTAGTGAAAAAACAGAGTGCAAACAAATTGTTGAACAGATTAATTACACCAATCAATGTCTCAAAACTGTAGGTACCCAATTAGACAAAATAGAAACTAAAATTGATGAACGAACTTCATGTAGCTTCCCACCCTCTAGTAAAACTATAGAAGCACCACTTATACATCTCCCTGGAAGAAGAGAAAAAATTAACATAAATCAGAATCAACATATTCAAAAAACTGACGAAATACTGACAAAATTAACCATTAAATCAGAACAAGAATCACCTCAAGTGTCTACCATCACAAAAAATTATGACACTAGTACTTCTAGTCAAATGATACAAACTTCTTCTGATGAAGAAATCACACAATTACAGAAGCAGTTCTCTGATCAAAGAATTAACCGTCTTATCAACCCCCCAACAAACCCGACCACTCTTACCAAAAATTGGTATTCTAGACCAACTCCCCCTGACCTACAATATGAAGAAAATAATTTGGCCAATCAATTTTCTGTTTCCTCTAATAAGTTATATGAATGGAATATTGATGGCTTGAGTGAACACCAAATATTAGAAAAATTGAATCACATGTCAATGGCTGCTAATAGCTACTTAAGTAACACAGACCTTAATCAACAACAAATAGTTGATTTGTTAACTTCTGGTTTCACTGGAATGTTAAAAGCATGGTGGGACAAATACCTCTCCCAAGAGTCAAGAGAGGAAGTTAAAAATGCTGTTCAATTAGATGAAAATGGTCTCCCAATTTTTGACAACGAAATTGGAATGGGAGTACCTGATGGAGTCAATACTTTGATCTATACCATAATTAAACATTTTATTGGACAACCCAGTAACATTACTTCTAGGATACATGATCAACTAAGCAATTTGCATTGTCCAACATTAAGTGATTTTAGGTGGTACAAAGATGTTTTTACATCTAGAGTCATGCTCAGAGATGATTGTACAAAATCATTTTGGAAAGAAAAATTTATTAATGGACTTCCTAATTTATTTGCCCACAAAATCAGGGATGTTCTTAGTCAACCAACAGGAGTCATTGAATATGATAAATTAACATAGGGTGACATTATTAGTACTATTCAAAAAGAAGGTCTAAGAATGTGCATTGATATGAAAATCAGTAAACAAGCCCAAAAGGACAAAAATAAAGCCAAGTATGAGTTAGGAAACTTTTGTGAGCAGTATGGTCTACCACCTATAGCACCATCACGAAGAAAACCCAAATACCATACTAAACCAACTAACAATAGTAAGAGTCACAGATACTTTAAGAATAGTAAACCCAAATCATCCAAAGAAAAATATTACGAAAAACCCAAAAAACAAACTAATAAAAAGAAGCATGATGACAAAAGTAATATTACATGTTATAACTGTGGCAAAAAAGGACATTACAAAACTGAATGTAAAGTCCAAGCCAAAATCAGTCAACTTAATATACCTGATACTGATAAACAACATATCTTGGAAATCTTTAAAATTGCAAATCTGAGCAATTCTGAAGACGAAAGAGATATTATTACATCCTCAGATTACCATTCTCTTAGTAATGATAGTTCAAGTGACGATCAAATTAAAATTGGTTGTACTGACAATTGCTGTAAACAAGTAAATGTACTTACCAAAGATCTACCAGAAGAAGAATTGTTAATCGATTTAATCAGTAAAATAGAGGATTCAGAGTTAAAACAGCAATATATTAAAAAACTTAAACAACTTTTAGTACACCAGGAGAAACAACCCCAGTACAGTAAACCCATAGTAAACTTTAATGCTACTATAGAACGATTCAACAAAATTAGTAAAGAAGTCACTTTAAATGACATACAACACGAAATAGATCTTATTAAAAAAGAAATTATAAATATTAAGGACCAACTTCCAAAAACAACTAACAAGTTTTTCAGAAAAAAGAAAGATAGTTCATCTTCTGAAGAAACCTTAGAAGATGATAATCAGGACCAAAATCCCAGCCAAGAAAAAGATATTGACCACCTAAATAGTGATCAAGATATTGACCACCCAAACAGTAACCAAGACAGTCATAGATTAAATATAATCAATCAAATAAACATACAGAAATGGCATGCTCGTATTAAATTAATAATAGGAGATTATAAAACACAAGTTACTGCTCTCATTGATACAGGAGCAGATTTAAATTGTATTCAAGAAAGTTTGATACCTGTTAAATATTATCAAAAAACAACTGAACGATTGAGTTCTGCAAATGGTAGTAAAATGATAATTAAGTACAAATTGCCCGAAGTCAATATTTGCCAAAATAAAATAAGTTTCAAAATCTCATTTGTTTTAGTTAAAAATTTAACTGACAAAGTAATTTTAGGTATGCCCTTTATTTATTTACTCTATCCATTCACAGTCACTAGTACCAACATCATGTCTCTTAATCAACAAGTCAATTTTGAATTTTTATCAACACCAAATAAAAATGAATTAAGTCAGTTACAAAATTGCTCTATTTATCCTACTAATGATTCATTTGATTGTTTTACAGATGACTCAAAGTCAACAGAAAACTATTCCCTTTGGGAGAATCCTTCTGCCAGTATTCCCTGAAGGAGCTAGCACAAAATTTAGGAAGCTAAATTACTTAGACAGCATGAATGATACCCAACAGTGTCTTCTAGATAATCTCTGGAATACGCGTGGGGATCATCGCAGGTTCTTAGACAGCTTAAATTGTTTAAGTATTTATTTCAATCAGCAAAATCAGCAGACTAGTGGAGTTGTTTTCCCTAGTTCTTTGGGTGGAGTTTCAATAAACCCATCCCTAGTCAGCACCAGTTCGCCTACTAACTTCTCTTCTTGTAAGCATTGTGAAACAATGTCTTGCAAATTTATTGATTTAAATTGCAGGTATCGTCAGCTACTAATTGAAAATAATCAGCTCAAAGCAGAAGTCACTATATTGCAGAATCAATCAAGGAAAACCTCTTTTACCCCACTGGTAAAAGTAGAGAATAAACTATCATTCCCACTGGATGGTAGTAAAGGTGAAAATGTGCAGTCATCCCCACTGGATGATGGTGAAAGCGTATGTGTATTTGAAACTTTTCAAAACAAAGCTTTCAGAACCCTAGCTTTACCACAATCTCTATCCCTACTCCCTAAGTCACTACCATTAGATGTTGTCAGCCACATTCAACATTTGGCTAGACAAAATGGTCATCATTTTCAAGAATTCCTATTTGAAACCCTTACTAAACTAGCCAGTCAACCACCCCCAGGATTATCAATCACTTGGGAAACTCACTATAATGAAGACCAAGACCGAGTCACTTGTCCAAAAACTAACCCATTGTGTTTAGAAATACCATTAGACAGATATGATTGCCCATGCCAATTAATTTTTAGTATCCCTAAAGCCTGTATCCACATGCAGCACTTCCAAGACATTGTTCTTCCATACAAAGGACAAACTATTCAAATCAGCCCAATGACCCTACTAGATCATGGATTCCTTAGGCAAATCATCTTTACTGATCCAGAACAAACTGACCGAGTCACCAGAAAGTTGGCAATATGTGTCAACAATGTCTTTGCTAAACATAGATCAATGAAATGCCAAGTTCTAGTCACGAGTAAGATGCCAGAATGGACTAACACTGGAAATGTGATACTGGCCCAACATGTCATGTATCTATCATGGTATTGGACATTCAGTAGGGCATGTGCACCTATTGAACTCATTGAAGATGAATGCCCCTGGCCGTGTTCCAAGCCTATCAGGGCACAAATCAGGCATCACAGAGCCAAGTCAATTGCTAGCAATCTTGGAAATGATGATTATTTCCTTGATGGCAAGTATCGTTTAATTTGTGAAGATTCTATTCAAAAAATCAAGTCAACTGATCCTATTCAAGAAGTTCCATTTATTTTTTATACAAAATTTCAAAATCTAGTCAGAGACTACAAGATCTACTGGGATCACAATATGGGTTCCCGGACTGAAGAAGACCAAGAATCAAACCCAGATGCCAACAGTGATGACAATGGGCATGATTATTGGGATAACCAGACGAATGAAGAATTGAAGAATTGGGACAACATGATGGAATTCTAGTCAAAAGCCATAATCATTGCTACTTTTGGTCCCACCAACACCGAAAGTAGCAACAGTCATCATTATTCCCTTTTGGACCCATTTGCACCGAAAGGAGAAACAGTCAGCAATTATTTTTGCTTTTCGGACTACTTTCACCGAAAGCAGAAACAGTCACCTACTTTAGTCACTTTAGTCACATGACTGAGTCATTCAGCACTTGTAATCCTCCGGACCTTATTCTATAAAAGGATCCGAGAAGGAAAGTAAATAGAAGTTTTTGAAAGTTTTGAAGTTTTTAAGTTCTTTCCAGTTTTTCAAGTTAGTAAGAGAGAGTAAACCAAGTTTGGGTTTTCAACAATTGTTCACCCATACTTAGTCAAGATTGAAGTTCTACTTCTGTACCCACTGTAAGTCTGAGTTTGTTCAGCTTACCAATTCATTTCTAGTAAACTACTTGTACTGTTTTTTATACTATTCATTGTTTTTACTATTCATTACTATTCATCCACGAAAATACTATTCATTGTTTTTTACTATTCATTACTTTTACTATTCATCCACGAAATTACTATTCATCACTATTCATCAGTACTCTTTGCTTTTAGTTATTCCCTCAGCTTTAAGTAAAGCTTCACCCCTCCTTTCCTTGACCGACATCCCCATTTACTCTGATAACACCCATGTTCTTCCACTGTATCCCTCTATATATATATATATATATATATATATATATATATATATATATAACCAAACTACTTGAACTTCTAGATGTATACCAAGTATTACTTGAGTGCTATCTAAAAATTATGTTATAATTTAATTATTTGAATATGATTATATATATATATATATATATATATCTAATGGTCATATCTTATTCATATGGAGGTCATACTCTCGGAAGCCAAGAGGGATAAAATTGGATACCAAATATGATATCATTAAAAATTATAGTGGACTTTTTTTATTAATTTGATAAAAAAAAAATGTGTTTTGTTGGTTGTAATTATAGTGAACTTTTATATTAATTTGATATCGTTAAAATTTGTTATGTATAAATAATTTTGCAGAAACGTCATTGATGTTAGATTGAAAAACTTCAAGATATAAACCAACTCAATCGAAACTTGAGTAATTATGTAACGCCCCAATTTTCGAAGGAATTTTGGAAGCATTAATAAATGATTTTTTTAAAAAAATATTAACTTAATTAACCATGATTAACACAAACTAGCATTATAAGTTATCACATACCCAAATTTAAAGTACTGAATTAACGAAATATTAAAGTCTGATATTTTGAAAACAATAGTGCTGACTCTAAACCTGATACGGATCCCACCTGATACAGATCCCAAGCAAACTCTTACTCGGTCTCCACCCCTGGAATCCCTTCTGTGATAAATTGCTCCAAACCGAGGTCCTATCTATCTAACGATCTCCCTGCAAAATCTGGCATGAAGCTAGGGTACTCTGTACCGTGAGTGATGAGATTCACCCAATATATATCTCGAAATCCATTAACCCATAACATACAAGTAATACATGTCAAGGAGCAACAATAAGCAAATAATAAAATTCAGCAGCAAGTAGCCTCTTATGAATTTCTTGTCTTTAGGTGAATTCTAGATTTCTCTACCATGAGAAATACTCATCTCAAATAATCTCTGAACTATGGCAATTTTGCAGATTTACCCTCTCCTTACTTGCCCAACCAATGGCTCCAGATGAATAAGACCAAACTATATGTCAGGTCAAACTCCGTTGTACCATCACAAGGAGAAAATGAAATAAGCCAACCAACCGCGAGAAATGATAAAATACATACTCCTGTTTCACCCAATAAATCTATTTCCGGTAAATACCCGGAGAGCAAATCCTACAGTGCCATATTCAAGATTCGAAAACATTATCCACCGGTCTTTAACCACAAGTGCCGATTCGGTTGACCATTCTCTCATAATCCTACAATGCCATACTCATGTTATATCCTCTTTTAATACTAATGATTGGCATGTTTCATAAAAATTACTAATTTCCTTAATTTTTATATAAAACAGTATAAAACTTATTACTTATTATTGTTTTTAATATCTAAAAAAATTAACTGTTAGTGTGCTAAATACTTATTAGTGGAAATTCCTAATCTCATAATTTACTAATTAGCTTACTAGTTATTATGAAACCTACTATTAATTTACAATACTTTTTTTGGGTAAATAATAAATTTACAATACTTTATTTTGTTATTCCAAAAAATTTACTGTTTAGCACACATGATATGTTAACTAACCAGCTTTTGTGTGTGTATTTATTTGTTATTAGGAATGAAGTATTTAATCACTAGATTCTTTTAGCACTATTATTTTTTATTAACTAATTCTTTATTTCCTGTAATCTTTTTATTGTTATAAGTTGATTAAAAATCCTAGAGACATATTATTCATCCTATGAAAAATTTCTTTACAACTCTTAACAATCTCTTAATCATTTTTTGTCTCCGAATCATACATCACAACATTGTTCCCATTAATCCTCAAATTTTAACACAACAATCAGTAATCAATTAAGTCAGAAACTTCGAATAAGCGTAACTTTGAAACAAAACAGAATTTCATTAAACTAAAAACACTAGAACTTATTTCTCACAAAAATTAATATTCTGCACTTTTTGCAACCTTGCGGTCATAATGTTCAACTGTAATAGAGTGTTGTGGCCTCGAGCCACAGGTTTGCAGCCGCAAATGTGTTTTTGGTTTAGTGCAGTTTCGACCGAAATTGAGTTTTGACAATTGGGGCCGGTTTAGACCCTCTCCGAAGGCCATAACTACAACATCATACCTAGAATTAATGGAGAAAAAGATATATCTACCTTGAAATTCGAATTTTAAGTGAAAAATGAGATAGGCAGCAAGGATGGAGTGAAATGGAGCTTGAGGAAGAAGATGACAATGGAGGGGGATGTTTCTCTCTTACTCAGTCTTCTGAAAATGTAGGATACACGCGTGTGTATGAGAATTACGTGGGTGTATAAACCGTGTGCAATGGTATGTATATAGAAGAGGGAGGGAAGATTATTTTGGGTGAATAAATGATGTGGGGAAGGATGAGTGATAGGAGGGTGATGCGGGAAGGTGCAAATTATAGGAGGGAACAGTGGGAGGAATTAAGATGGCAACAGAGTGATGGGGTTTGGGTGAAATAATGGGTGTGTGCATTATTTGTTATATGTATATATATCAGTAGTTTTTAGGTCAGGTATCCTGGACAAACACTAAAATCCGCACCTCTGATATCAGTCGTTGAATTAGGATCAACGGTTGGGATATTAAAGGGTGCTCGCGGGTAAAAAGAGACCCGGATCCAGGTAAAAAAAAGCAAGCGGGTTAGGGTCACACAAAACAAATCAATCTTCTTCTTTTCATTTCACGCGTTCAACACCCACAGAGAGAGAGAGAGAAGAAGAGAACGAAGACGATGAACGAGAAGAACAATCGAACGAGAAGAATAATGAAGAAGAAAAATAAGGTTCGATTTCTCTCTTTCCCTTTCTCTCTCTATCTCTGCATTTTATGTTTTGGGTATTGATCAAACATGTATATTGTAATAACTCTGAATTTTTAATAAATAAAAATTTATTTTATATCCGAAATTGCCTGGATTGCTTTAATTATCTTTTATTTCTTGTAGTTTGTCATAATTACACTTTTGCCCTTCAAAGTTCATTTTGTGGGCAGCGTGCCCTTGAAATTTTCGGATTCCAAAACGCAAAAGGGCCCAGATCGAGGGAGCGCGAGCAGGGAAGCAAGCGCTAGCAAAATACAGAGTCGCCACTCGGGTTTGAAGGTCCGACACCCAAGGAACCGTATTTCGAAGCACTTGCCGCGCTGTTTGATTTGAAAAAGTTTAAGGAACCAGTCTGTCATAACCATGTCTGGGTTCGGGAGCCAGGTTACGAGAGGTGAAGGGTTTTATGGCACCCCTCTCGCCCAATCCGGAGATCGGTCTCTACTTAGGCATTTGCGAAAATGTTTGTTTGCGATTCTGTTTGATTAATCAATTTTAGCCAATTAGGGCGGCGGAACAGTTAATCGGAGATTTAAAACTATAACAGTTTGCAGGATGTGATAAAATATGGCATGGATTGATGAGATGACGAGTAAAAAATAGAATAAAATTCAAAACATCGATCATACATCAACACAGTGCTGTGCATGATTTTGGCACGAACGAACAGCCAGCTTGCATGCGTGAGTTCATCTGCATGCAAACCAACCATCACGCGACACAATCATACACTCGCGCGAGTGTTTGATGCTTTACCAATGTTTTGAATTTTATCCCCTTCTGGGCTCTGGAGGGACCAGTGCTCACCTAGGTGCAAACCAAGCAGTTTATAGGTACTTGAAAATAAATAATATTATAGCAGATGGAAATATTGAGAAAACACGACCCCTAAACAGTGGGGGTGTCTAAACAGAGGCCAAGGCCAAGCTGCTCATGCAAGGGCAATCCCTGGTAAAGCACAAAACCATCGCGCGACGATATGGTACAGGCGCGCGATTGTTCAGACTGGACTTCCAGGAATTGCTTTGCACGCTTAGGGCTCTGAGACATATTCAAGAGCATCCCAAGAGCATTCCAAATGAAGAGGAGCTATAAACTAAGCTAAACAACGATTTTTAATATGCAAAACAGTGAACTAATACCTTTTAAAAGACTTAAAAGTGACTATGAACATAACAATAAACTTAAAGACCAGTATCCCTTCCCTAAGTGGTCTAATCTCACGCAGACAAAATAGTCGCGCGAGTATACGGGACCATCGCGCGAGGGTCCTCCTGGCTATGGTTCTTGAAACCTTGCTAGCTTTAGGGCCAAAACTGGTATTGATTACCAGCCTTGGCCCTGCCAGCCCCCCTCAGGGGTTCTAACAGTGAACAGAAAGGTATTATACCTTTGCTTGAGTGTCTTGGAGGTGGCTTGAATGAGGTGGTGAGGCTTGGAAGGTGATTGTGTGGGAGTGAGTGTGGTATGGAATGTTTGTGCTTGAGCTTTGCCTTCTTCTTTCTTGGATAGAATTTTTGTAACCCTTTGCAATGAAGCATGGGGGGGGGGGGTTTATAGGAGAATGGGTTGGTTGGTGGCTAGCCAAGGCCATGTAACCAGCCAACAAGGCTGGCCACAATTGCTTGGTGGAGAAGTGGGGTGGCAAAGGTGATGGGAGAATAGGGGGTGAGATGGTGCAAGGGGAGCCCCCCAGAACGCTGTTCAGCCGACGAAAACGGGGTCACATAGGCCTGTAGCCCCCTGACCACCACGCAATCCGGGTGAAAACGACAGGTGTTGACCATCGCGCGAGATAGTGAGACCATCGCGCGAGGGTCAAAGCAACCCCGTGAGGGTCAACAGTCAAAGCTTTGACTTTGACCACCACCTGGCAAACGTACCATCGCGCGAGGGTACCAGTGTATCGCGCGACTATCAAACCCAAAGTCCAGGTTCTGATTCAAAGGTTTTAGGGCTAAGGATGGGTTCCGCGTACACCAAATTCAAGCCATCCCAAGTTCTCTCGATTGTTTTCGACCTGACTCATCATCGGGGAAACAAGAAACCGAAGAACAAAGTAAAACGATCGGGAAGTCAGATCGGGGTGTCTACAGTAGTCCCTCTTTGACGGCACGCGGAGCACCATTGGCTGGTACGGGTAACGTCAAAGATTTCTAGACACCCATCCAATTAACCCAAAAGCCGATTAAACAAAAAGTGCAAGCAAGTATATACAAATACCGTGCACCAACGGATTGATGAGCAGATTGATTGCTGATCCGAATTTGGACGGATGGATCGTCGCTGATTGAAATTGGACAGATGGATCATCGCTGATTGAAATTGGACGGATGGATCGCCGCTGATTGAAATTGGAGGGATGGATTGTCGCTGATTGATAATCAGACGGATGGATGGCCGCTGATTGAAATTGGACGGATGGATCGTCGCTGATTGAAATCGGACGGATGGATCGTCGCTGATTGAAATTGGACAGATGGATCGTCGCTGATTGATAATCGGACGGATGGATTGTCACTGATTGAAATTGGACGGATGGATCGTCGCTGATTGAAATTCCATCCGTCGCTGATTGAAATTGGACGGATGGATCGTCGCTGATGAAATTGGACGGATGGATCGTCGCTGATTGAAATCGGACGGATGGATCGTCGCTGATTGAAATTGGACGGATGGATCATCGCTGATTAAAATCAGACGGATGGATCGTCGCTGATTGAAATTGGACGGATGGATCGTCGCTGATTGATAATCGGACATCTCGAAGGGATCCAAAAACCAATTGCAAGGCTCGAATAAGATTCCTGGACCATCATTAAAACGATATACATGATTGGGCCTGAACCAGAGGCTAAGCTTATCAATCGGCCCAATGGACTGTCGCGCGAGGATGTCAGACCATCGCGCGATGGTTTTTCGTCAGGGTCTGGGTTTGCAACCAGCCCAGACCCGGCCCATGGCGTCCCTCTTTCTTTTAATCAACGGGGACGTTCCGAAATCGCCCACAGCAGTTTCGAACTCCCCCTAACTCTATTCTCTCTCAAGTTTTCCCTTCCAAAACCCTCGAATTC
Organism: Rhododendron ovatum; assembly: GCA_019656835.1. NCBI lineage: Eukaryota > Viridiplantae > Streptophyta > Magnoliopsida > Ericales > Ericaceae > Rhododendron > Rhododendron ovatum. Next base: position 19,552,543 of record CM033801.1, on the reverse strand, counting down.
ATTCCAAAAGCAAGTAAACCCACACGCTCACCATCATCCATGGCTGATCATGGCGTTACTCAGGGTAGTGGGGGAAGTAGTTGATCGTCCGGAGGACGAGGGAAGACCAATGGTGGTCGAAACGGAGACTCAGCCGCCAGCGGGGGCTGTCGCAGGTGCCAGTGCAGAGGTAACGGGTGGTGGTGATGGCGAACGGGGTCACGAGCAGGAGGAGGGTGGCGAAGGCGATCGTCGCGCGACGCAGTCAGACCGTCGCGCGACAGTGGAGATAGGGGCCGCAAGGACTGGAATCGTGCAACTGGACCCGAGTGAAACCGTGAGTGGTTCAGTGGTGGTTGGTAGTGGTTCTGAGGGCGCAGGCAGTGGAGGCGCCGAGGGCGGCGGTGCCGGGTCAAGCGAGACTCCGTTGAGGGATCCGGCAAAGGGCAAGGGTGTAGCGACCGAGGAGGAGGGTGCCACGGGGGTTCCTGAAGAGGAGGTACTGTTTCGGCCAGTAGCGACATCGTCGAGCCACAGACCGATCACGAGGCAGGATCTTGCGGAGTTTCTGGGTGAGGAGAGACTAGCCCGGCTCCTCGAGGAGGATCCCATGATTGGGGCTACTGTTTTGGAGGCTCGAGAGGAGCGAGAGCGGGAGATAGCCGCTTCAGAGGCCACGGCGAGGGCCGAGAGAGCGAGGGCCGCTGAGGAGGAGATTTTGAGGGATGCGGAGGCTGAGGAGCGGGTCGGAGCGAGGGGACAGGGGCCCAGGGTGACGGCAGTGTCGGAGGCTGAGGGTTTGACTCGTGCTCCATTTTCAGCAGAGGGGTACAGGCTACCGGTTCCACACCTGTTTGTACCATCAGGTCTTGCGGCGTACAAGCCACGGTAAGCGGAGTATGACCCCGAGCTTGTTCTGAGAGACCCCGATACCCATATTTCGAGCAGCTGGTCTGAGGTAAATTTCTGAAAGTCCTTCATTTCTTTTTGTGATTGCAAATTCAATACGATGCATGTTGCTTACATACCGAAAAATGTAGAATAATCCTTTGAAGTAGATTCGAATAGTGACACTATAGCTTCACGTTAAATGCCATGCATGAGACATAATAACTTGAACCAACCATCTACTGCCAAGCTGTATTGATTACCTAGAACTTGAGAATGAAAGCTTCACATGCTGATATATCCCCTGTTGCTTGTTTTCGTGTCTAATGCAGGAGAGAGCGAGACAGAGAGACATCCGGGGCTTCGGGGGTGCCTGCAGCTCCTTGGCGTTGTACCAGGGTTTGCCTGAGAGGGTGAGGCAGTTGGTGGACGAGGCAGGTTTCGGGGAGTTCATACAGACCCTTACTCCAGCCAGGAATGACCATGCGGTCTTGGTTGCACTTGCAGAGAGGTGGAGGGATACCACCAACACCTTCCACCTGCCGCTTGGGGAGATGACGGTGACGCCTACTGACTTTGCAACGATCACTGGTTTGAGGGTTGGAGGCGACCCTATCCCGTTTGACTCGGGCATTCAGGAGGACGAGGCGGCCCTGGAGTGGTTCTTGGGAGAGGTGCCCAAGGTTGAGGAGGGGATGGCGAGATATGGACAGTTCACCCGGTACCTTGCAAAGGAGGTGGCGACCGAGCAAGAGGCAGAGCAGATGGCCCGGGCATACCTGTTGTACCTTTTTGGTGCTACTCTGTACCCAAACAGGCGTAGCAAGGTCCACCTATCGTACTTGCCTGCACTGAGGGATCTGATGACGACCTCACGCTTTGACTGGGGAGGAGCTGCGCTTGGTGCAGCTTATGGCTTCATGGGGGACTCGTCGAGGACTGAGATGAGCACTGCTGGCTACTGGCGGATTTGGGAGGTATGATCATAATATAGTAAAGTACATTTCCATTATATACTTATCTGTTTGAATACATAAACTGCTCAAAAATATTCCTGCATTGCACTAATGATTTGAACTTTGATAACTGTGCAGCTCTGGGCCTACAAGGTTTTGAACATGTGCCGTCCAGTGACGAAGAGCTTAGACTTAGGGATCCTCCCACGTGCTCATATCTGGAGTAAGAAAAATATGGGAGAGAAAAGAGGGAGAGGTGACCTAAACGGCTTCAGGATATACCTAGACGAGCTCCGACCCTCGCAGGTATGACATGACTTCATTAAATAGAGATATGCATCCCTTTTTATTGCTTTAATGTTGTCGCTGACCGACGCTTGCATTGCTTGCTTGTGCAGGTAGAGTGGGACCCTTGGAGAGTGGCAGAGCCAGAGCCTGAATACCTGGCCAGGAGCAGGGTTGTGACGGCGAGCAGAGTGCTGCTGGAGTCGGCCTTTGGTTGGCAGTGGTACTTGGGTGACCGAGTGACACGCCAATCACTTGGCTATACGGAGTTCCAGGTACCCGGACCGCTTCCACCACGGGCTTCACACACAGGGGAGTACACGTTGGCCGAGCTAGAGATCTTCACGCGACCTGACACCGACTTGACACACTATCTGCGTCCCAACATGGACTATGTAGTTTATCAGAGAGAGCGCTTGGCGGGGCCACTGAGAGTGCGGGAGTTCAGGGAGGTCCGGAGTCAGGCCCGTGGAGCTGCTGAGGAGAGGAGAGCCATCACTGCGAGGCAGAGCAGTGGTGAGAGTCGCGCGAGGCGGGGTCCGAGCGGACCTGTGAGAGGTGGGCCACCAGAGTTGACGTGGCAGATAGCAGTGGTGGATTCTCAGGGCAATCCTGCCGAGCTACACTTAGTTCCTGCCAGAGTTGAGCCAGCGCCTGTCACTGTGCCGGTAAGACATTGTATCCTTCATTATTGTACTTCCATAAAAATCTTGAAACATTGCTCTATTGCTTATGTTCAAATCATCCTTGCAGGTGCCCAATGAATGGGTGAACGAGGCTGTTCGGCGCATGCTTGCAATGGAGAACGTGATAAGGCGGGCGGCGAGTGGCCTGCCTTTGGACTTGCGATACCCACCACCAGCAGCTCAGAGATCTCAGGTATATCCTTCAAAGAAACGATACATTCCTGCATTCGATACTTGATATATGCATGCTTTGCTCGATACATAGTATACTTTAATTGCTGTCAACTTTGAAATTGATTGTACCTGTCTGCAAACATACAATACATAGAATATATACTAAATGTGCAAAAATTTACAATGCAGACACAGGGACGGGCGGCTCCTAGGAGGAAAAGCGCGAGAGAGCCTCCACAAAAGAAGCTAGCAAGCAGGACTCCTGCTCCTCCACCTACTACTAGAACACAGACACAGGGCATGCAGCCACCTGTTGCGAGTGAAGAGGCGGCCCGAGAGGCCGTGGCGCGCGCCGAGGAGAGATATCAACTGAAGATGCGCCAAAGGCCCTCGCAAGACGAGCCGGTCCGCAAGAAGCGGCTGATCTTGCCCGAGGAAGAGGAGGAAGAGGAGGAAGAGGAAGAGGAAGAAGAAGAGGAGGCACCCGACAGCAGCGGCTCAGACGACTCGGCTGACGATCCTGGTTTTAGACAGGATCCTAGAGAGAGGGACGACGACGACGACGGAGATGGAGACTGGTTTGGGGAGGATTGAGGGCTACTAAGAAGCCTCATTTCTCTTTCCACATCTTTGATTTTTTTGCTTTTTGGGCCTGCGCGCCCAGCGTAGATAGATGGAAGGCCGGAGCGCCTTAGCTGATACTTGATACACGTTTTTGAGGCCTGTGTGCCCTTTTGACTTGATGGGCGAGTGTGCCCGACTAGACATGATGACTTTTGACTGGCCGAAGCGCCGCATGCACAGTAGTCTTCTTTACTTTGACATGGATAGATTATGGTTTAGCTATAAAATTTGCGTTTTCAGTTTATTTTACTCTTGTAATGAACTTAGAGTAAATAAACATTTGCCACTAATACCATGCTTGCATTGATAATGTATCGAGACTGCTCACAACCGCACTTATACGCACAGAGAGAATTAACTCAGAGACAAACAAGAATGTACCCCTAGGATACGGCTAGGATACGAGGAAATGAAATATTGGACGTTTATAAGCCAAAACTCAAAATGTTCTAACTTGGGTAATAAGGACACTTCCGGGAGGTCACATATATACAAAATGACCTACGAGAGCTGACAAAATCGAGAAACACATCCCGAGACGCAAAATTGCCCAAAAACCTTACAAAGGACACAAAAGGGACACGAGATGGAAAAACATGACTCTATTATGTCCCGGACTGAAACCGACACCTCCGTACAGTCACATTAGGTCACCATGACTTGTACGGCCTGAGAGAAATGGACACGAGCCTTTGGACCGAGTTTCGAACTCCCGAAACGCTCATTTGGCCTTGAAACGAGCCACCGAGGGTTCAAAAACCTCGTTAAACGCAATATCTCAAATCCGATGCTTGGATATGGTTGCATATGCTCATAGTGACTTGCCGGAACCATAAAAGTTGCAAAAGTACCCTTGGGATAGGAAGCGACCAAAATTGGACAGTAGCTGGTGGAATCTGTCAAAATGCAGGATGAATCGTCGCGCGAGGGTATGATACTGTCGCGCGATGGAGTGGAAATTTCACACTCGCGCGATGGAATGAGATCATCGCGCGATGGTTGGGACGTGCCAGGCCACCTTTATTTGACCATTTTGGATTTTTAGGACGACCAAGCCTTGTCATCACCCTTTAACTGCTCAGAGTACTTCAGGGGGGGGGCAGTGCAGAGATGCCTTCACTTTGGAGAAGAGTATGCCACGTTGTATGATATTTGCACTGGGAAAGGAGAACACTTCATGTACTCTGTTTATAAAGAGACCAATGCTTTGCTGATGAAAGGCATTCCTCCCACAGTTTGAGAATCCCACGAGAAGCAGAATGGCAAATAATCTTCCGGCCTTGATTAGCCCGTGGCTCACGGCCTTTGTTGCTGGAGATTGGCTGTCATTCCGGTTCCACGGGCTGGCCGCATTCCGTTTCCTCCGCAATGTGAGGGTCCGCCCAGAGTTTCTAAGGGCAGTCCTACAATTCTGGGACCCAGAGGTTCACGTGTTCAGGTTTGGGGTTAACGAGCTGTGCCCAACCGTGGAGGAATTCCAAGCATACCTCCAAGGAGTCGCCTCAAGCGTGATTGTCGTGCCACCTTACAGGAAAAGCATGCCAAAGCTCCTACAGTCAAGTCTTGACATCACTCGAGGAGCGGCCGAAAGTTTGCTAACCGGAGGGCAGATCAACGTCATGCGCCTAATGGAATGGTATGGGCCAGAAGGGGACGTAGAGAATATAGCCGTGCAGGCTCGACGTCGATTTGCCCTGGCAATCGGCGTGCTGGCTGCTTATCTACTGGTATCTCCAAATGGGCAAGTCAACCCCATGCTGGTGAGCGTCGCAGCTCAACTGGGTGCCCGAAGAAACGTGGTACCACTAGGTTCTGGCGGAGACACTCATAGGTTTGGATTTGGTTTCTTCTGGCCAAACAGACGTGTTCGGCGGTAGTCCACTACTACTGCAGGTTAGCTTGGTTCTCACTCAGCTCACCTTTTTCCGGCTTTCGCACGTTCTGTTTTTACCTCATCTCTCAGCTAAGGCTATATCGAAGTTCCTCACTTGTCTTTTCCTCTCAAGCTTTATATGACTTCTCACTTGTTTTTCCACTCATGCAGCTCTGGTTATCCGACAAATTGGGATTGCTTACAGCACCGGAAGCAAACTGGCCCCACTTGCCCGGCCGAATGCATCAGCGGGGTATGATCTACCCGAAAATGTCTGTGCATCAATGGTACACATTCATGAGAGAAATGCTGCCGAATGAAATCACGTGGCGGCACGATGCCCTAAACATTCCAGACATGGCCTTGAGTTCTGTAGGTTTCGAGAGAGTAGTGATCGCTGGGCTGACCGCTTTCACATTCTACATCCCCGGACGTATCCTTCGTCAGTTAGGAATGAGCCAAGGGCTTCACCGAGCTGGGATTGAAGACTTTCAAATCCCTGCCTTCACTGCCCGAAATTTGAGAGGATATGAGCACAATTGGGGCCTGAGGCAACTCGGAGGAGCCGACCCTGACTTTAACACGGAACTTACGCACCGATATCAAACATGGCTAAGAAGGGAAGTTGCAAGCAGGAAAAACAATGACTGACTTCTGACGAACCCTGATGATCTAGAATAAACCGTGAGCCTGTTAAGGCCTCGAGCACTTTATTCTGTTTTCATGCTTAACTCTTTTTAAGACTGCTCAGCCTGTGTAATAGAAGTTATAATTTAAATAAAAATGAAAGTTTGAGAGTTTTCCCCTTCTGATACAAGTGTTGAACCGCTGTGTCGTTCAAGTATCGAGTTAACTTCTGGTAATAAGGAACCGTGGATCAAGTTGATGGATTGTGACCGAATCTCACAGAGAGATTGCCTACGTATCCCCTTTCGGGGAATCAGGTCAGCACGTAGTTCAGGCTAAGGTTCACTCGAGTATTTTAGCTCTCCTTTTACGCTCTAAATTTTGCCTAGTGCTGCCACTTCGGGTTTTCAGCCTAGCGAGCTTTGATTGATGCCTATTTATTTTTGCCTAAACCGCCTTCTCAGGTTTTCAGTCTAGCAGGCTTGCTCTAATTTTTGCTTGGAACCGCCCACCCTTGTGGTTTTCGGCCCAACGAGCTTCTCTCAGGGATAGTATCGTTTGAGTTGATCCAGGTTAACCAGAGAGCTGAATTCCGTTGCCATCGAGATCGATGAGCTGGGCCACTCCCCCAGAAAGGATGGTCTTGATGATGTAAGGTCCGGAACGCTTGGGTCGAAACTTGCCACGGGGGTTAAAAATTGGTGCCCGAATCTCTTTTGTGACCATGTCTCCTTCGACCAAGTCTCTAGACTTCACTTTTTTGTTGAATGCCCGGGCAATTCTCCGCTGATACCCCTGAACATGATACAAGGCCCGGAGCCTCCTCTCATCAAAAAGCATAAGTTCAACAAATCTCCCACTGAGCCATTCAGATTCCGAGAGTTCCGATTCCACCATGATTCTCAAAGATGGCACCTCAAGCTCTATAGGGAGAACTGCTTCCATCCCGTAGACCAAGGAATAGGGGGTTGCCCCCGTTGATGTTCGAATCGACGTTCGATAACCCCAAAGAGCTAAAGGCAGTTGCTCGTGCCAGTCCCTGGCGGACTCTGCAGACTTCTTGATGATTGTCTCGACATTTTTGTTGGCCGCTTCAACTGCTCCATTTGTTTGGGGACGATAGACCGTTGAGTGATGGATTTGGATCTTGAATTCTTCGAAGAGTTCCAGGACCCTGCCTTTGAAATGACTCCCATTGTCCGATACGAACGCTTGCGGAACCCCATATCGGTAGATGATGTTTTTCCTGATGAAGTGAGCAACTTGAACCGCCGTTAGGGTTTTATAAGATTCGGCCTCCACCCATTTGGTAAAATAATCTATCGCCACAGAGGATAAATCTATGACCATTTGATGCAGACGGTCTAACCATGCCGATGACGTCGATGCCCCATACAGAGAAAGGCCAAGGCGAAGCCATGCCAAATAGGTTGGAGGGTGGAACATGCATTAGATTAGCATGAATTTGGCATTTGTGACATCGCCGCACATAATCCACACACTGAGATTCCATAGTAGACCAGAAATAGCCTTGGCGCAAGATTTTCCGAGCCAGCATGACACCGCTCATGTGAGGGCCACAGACCCCCTCGTGGATTTCTTCCATGATTCTGACGGCCTCGGTCCCGTTGACACAGAGCTTGTGCATTCCGCAATGAGACCTCTTGTATAACTTTCCCCCACAAATGATGTACTGGGCGGCTATCCTCCGCAATGCAGTCTGATCCTTTTTAGAGGCCTCAGCCGGATACGTGCCATTCTCGACGAAGTTCCATATGTCATGGTACCAGGGTAGGCCATCATCGACATCATCGATGGCGTTGACGTATTGATAAGCGGGGCAGTCCCGCTGTTCAATCAAAACTGGGCGCAGTTTGACTCCCAACGGCAATTCGACCATGGATGCCAAGGTCGCGAGTGCATCGGCGAACCGGTTCTTCAAACGGGTGATGTGGGTGAAAGTCACTTTGTTAAAGCAAGGAATTAGCCCCTCCAAATCCTGATGATACGGTTTCAACCCCTCTTCACGCACCTTCCAGTCCCCATTGGCTTGAGATACAACGAGATTGGAGTCTCCGATAACTTCGAGCCGTTCAACGCCAAGCGTGAGGGCAGCCTCCATGCCCACAATACAGGCCTCATATTCAGCTTGGTTGTTTGTAACATCGAAGTTTAGTTTGAATGCAAGCGGAATATGAGAACCATCGGGGGCGACTAACAAAACCCCGATCCCAAATCCTTTCTGATTGGCCGCCCCATCGAAGTAAAGAGTCCAAACATCTTCGACAACTGTTAGCACTTCCTCATCTGGGAACACAAAATCTGCATCTTCCGGTCCGTCCACAGGGTGATCAGCCAAAAACTCAGCAATGGCTCGCCCCTTTACCGACTTTCTCGTGACGTATTCGAGATCGAATTCTGCCAAGAGGAGCAACCAACGTGCTAACTTACCAGTGAGGGCTGGTTTCTCAAACAGATACTTGAGTGGATCCATTCGAGAAATCAACTTCACTAGGGTAAGCCAGCATGTAGTGTCTCAACTTCTTAGAGGCCCATACCAAAGCCCAGCACGTTTTTTCCAAGGCGGTGTAGCGCTCTTCGGACCCAACCATTTTCTTACTTAAGTAGTAAACAGGCCTTCTCAACTCCCTGGTCCCCCTCTTGAGCTAGCAAGCATCCCATGGATGTAGAACTCACAGACAAGTATAGAATCAAGGGCTTTCCAGGCACTGGTGGCATCAAGACAGGCGGGTTTTGGAGATAACTCTGAATGGACATGAAGGCCGCCTGACATCTGTCCGACCATACGAACGGGGTGTCCTTCTTGAGTAGACGAAACATCGGCTCGCAAGTTAAGGTTAACTTGGCGATGAATCTGCTGATGAACTGAACCTTCCCCAAAAAGCTTCGCACTCCCTTTTCAGTTTCCGGTGGCTTCATTTCAAGCACCGCTTTGATCTTTGATGGATCGACCTCAATCCCACGCGAAGTAATCATGAAACCGAGCATCTTGCCTGCCGTGACCCCAAAGGTGCATTTCTGTGGATTGAGACGCATGCGGAACTTTCGGAGCCTCTCGAAAAACTTCCTCAATACAGGAACATGCCCTTCCCGAGTTTTTGACTTAGCAATCATGTCGTCTACGTAGACCTCAACCTCTTTGTGCATCATGTCGTGCAGAATGGTCGTAGCGGCTCTCTGGTAGGTAGGACCAGCATTTTTCAAACCAAACGGCATGACCAAGTAACAATAAGTCCCCCATTCAGTGATGAAAGTCGTCTTCTCACGGTCATTCTGGTGCCATAAGAATCTGGTTATATCCGGAGAAGCCATCCATGAATGAAAGCAGGGCATGGCCCGCCGTATTGTCCACCAGTACATCGATATGTGGCAGGGGAAAATCGTCCTTGGGGCTTGCCTTGTTCAAATCTCTAAAGTCCACGCACACTCGAATTTGCCCATTCTTTTTAGGAACTGGAACAATGTTGGCAACCCATGTGGGGTATTGAGAAACCATGAGAAAACCGGCGTCGATCTGCTTAGTGACCTCTTCCTTGATCCTCTGTACCCAATCCGGCCTCATTCGCCTCAATTTTTGCTTCACGGGCTTGGCATTTGGTAGTAAGGGGATTCGATGCTCAACCATTTCTCGGTCGATGCCGGGCATGTCTTGATGGGACCACGCAAAAATGTCACTGAATTCCGAGAGCAGTTCTTTGAAATCATGATGTTCCTCTGGGGATAAAGTGGAGCCCACCTGAACCATTCGGGGATCATTCTCGTCTTTCAAGTTTATTAAGACTATTTCTTCTTTTAACGGCTGAGCATGCCTTTCATCTTCCCTTTCGATGAGGGCACGGATTTCCTTGGGAATGTCCCCATCGAAATCTATACCTTCATCGTCGGGGTCGACACAGTTTATATAGAGATCATTCAAGTAGTCAGAAGAGGATTCCTTCATTTCATAAGACCCTGCAGGGTCGCCAAGTACAAGGGAATCAAACTCAAAGTAAAAGCCATGACGTGGAGGGCCGAGAGGCACAAGCTCCGACTCAGAGCTAGACTTAGACTCAGACGACTCAACAGACTCAGTGTCAGACTCTGATACATCATCAATGCAAGTAAGGCGTGGTTTGAAAATGCAATTTTTAAGGCTACCCTTTGCTTCTGTGATGAGGGAGAGGGGATCCTTGAGGTCGTCGGAACCGAGCATGAACACCTCGGCTTCTTCAGCTTCCTTGGCCAAACCCACTTGGGAGAACTCATAAAACAGCTGCTCCAAGCTCCCTTGACCAAAAGACATCAGCCAATCAACCTTTAGCTTGGGCTGGCTAAGCTTCCTTTTGAATTCCGCCCTTGCCGGTTCTTCATCACTAGAGGACCAAGTGTCATCAGCGAAAACTTCAAACCCAGGCAGCAACTCCCCAGTAACTGAATCGACGAAAGGCTCAGGTTGCCCGATGTAGATGTCATTCCCCACTTCATGCACAAAGTAGCTGTCGGGCTCACCATAGAGAGATCGAGATATTCCCGTGCATTTCCTTCTTTTGGCATCCTTGGTAGAGGAGGAGTACCCCAGACCAAAGCGACCCTCGCAGGAAGGAAAGGCAGGGAACTCCGGGATCCCTTGTTGGTGAATCCCAAGACCAAGACCAGGTAGATAGGACATCCTCCTCATGATGTCTAAAGCAACAGAGCTTATGATGAAGTCCCCATCCACGTTGATAGCCAAAACCGAACCAGAAGTGTCGAAAGAGAAACCCCCGAGATCAACATCTTCATCGCCGTGTGCAATCCCCAAAACAGGTGTGCCATCTTCCTTAAGCGGGCGAATGCCCGAGTCCCCGCAGATTGTCAGAGTTCCGGTAGGGAGTCCCAACATAACCTTTTGGTGAAGAGTAGACGGTACAGCCATGATGTCAGATCGGTGGAGCCATGGCCTTCCTAGCAGAAGATTAAAGGTAGCCGGGATATCAACGACATGGACCTCGACGTCCATCTCAAAACCCTCAGCGTCAAGCTTGAGCAGAAGTGTGCCTTCGACCACGCGACGAGTGCTATCGTATGCCTTAACAGCCAGATTGGAAGGTGCAAAGTCTTTCTTGGCGAGTCCCAAGCGATAAGCCACTCTCAACGGGCAAACATTGATTGCCGATCCGTTGTCGATCAGAACAGTTGGAATCCAGAGTCCTTTGCACTTAACAGTGATGTGCAAAGGGCGATTGTGATCAACCGCTTCGATCGGTAGATCCTTGTCGGTGAAGACTACGGTGTACTTAGAAGTAGGCGGGAGAATTATGGATATCATTGCTTCAGGCGTGACATCCGGTTGGATCTCAAGGCGAGAGAGAGTATGGCAGAACTTCTGACGATGCTCGTGAGAGGAACAGATTAGTCCCCAAAGTGATATAGCGGCAGGGATTCGCTCCAGCTGCCTCTGAATCATGTCCTCATTCGGGGAGCTAGGATGTACCTCAAATGGTGCAGACCTTGAGAATGCAGAAGGTTCGTTCCTTTGGTTAGAAGAATTGGATGAACTCCCGGCCTGTAGATTGGTAGGCTGAAAAATTCGTCCACTCCTCGTAACATTGAGAACGTTCTCCAGAGAGGGTATCACTTGAAAGGCTTGACTGTCATCCCAAAGATTAGCAGGGACTTCCCCCAATTTGCATTTTCCTTTGTCAGAAGGCGGTGTGGCTATAGGTACTTCCATGCCCAAACCTAGGTCTTCAGTCAAATCGTTCCACAGCAGCGACTCCCAGAAGTCTGGATCCTTAACAGCTACAGCCTCCCCAATGGGCTCCGTGTTAGCAATGAATGGGACATCCCAGAGTCCCCCATCGGCAAGAGAGCGATTGACAGTCCAAACCTCGGACCCAACTTGGAGATTAACCACATCATCAACGTCCCAGAGGTCCGCCGGCGGAACTAGGTCTGTAACCATAATGCTGCAATCTTCCTCGGTCGGATAAGGCGGTGCTGGGCGCGAGAGTCCCTCGCTCACAATGTAAAATGTAGGGTCGTACTCAGTGTTAGTTACAGAGTCAACCAGCCTGTCAAGAGTGGAAGGGAGAAAGCATTCCCCCAAGACACGAGTTTCCTCCTGAACAAAACCCTCCTCTATGAACTGAATCTCATGATTGGGCAGAGCGTAACCTTACAGAGGATTGAGGTCAAACTCTAATGGAAACTGCCACGCAGGCTCGGGATCCCAATAGTACTCCTCCTCAGGCAGAATGGGTTCAGGCTGTTGAAATAGCATGTTCATGGAGAATCCATCCAAAGGGTCAAGCATGTCTGCCTCATAATTAGCCATCCAAGCGTCATACCAAGCATGGTTAAATGGGACATACTCGGGATTCTGGGGGAAGCCGTCTAATTCTAGCTCTGTCCATTCATTGATTATGGGGGCTGCATAGTCATCATTATCGGTAATAGCCCACCCTACTGCTTGCATATCAATCTGTCGTTCCGGTAGAAGAGGGGCAGCAGACTAAAATCGGCTTATCAAATTCGGAGAGGAGTTCGGATCCGTGACATCAAAATACGGGCTGTCCAAGGAAGAAGCAGAGTTGAGCTGCACGGAAGGGATGGACTGGTGACACAGGTCGCTGATGGAGGCGTTGAACACAAAAGCCCCATTTTGTAAGCGTGCGAGAGGCACATTGGGATTGGACGACTGTCCTTCTTCAAGATGGATGTGGAAGATTTCGGCTTCAGGCTGAGAAGGCATGGGCACGACCGGCTTGAGTTGGTCTATTGAGGTTATATGGTCAGTGGGGTTGAATATGGTGGAGTTAGGATCGATATAAGTGGAGCTGAGGGATATTTGGTTGATGCGAGGAACAGCATTGTGCTTTGGCAGAGAGTTGGAAAGGATGCTTGGCTTTTGAGTTGGTGGAGGTGGAGCGTGGAGAGTCCCTTCATCTATGAGATCCTGGATCGCATGTCGGAGATGGAAACAGGAGTCCGTAAGATGTCCAGCCCCTTGGTGGTAGGCACAATAAAGATTGGCTTTGAAGTTGGGTGAAGGGTTCTTAGGCAGTGGGGTTGGGTCAAGGGGTTTCAGATGCCCTGACTGGATTAACTTCTCCATGACAGATGACAGTGGAGCTTCGAATGTAGAGAAACTGCGGGGCTGACTACGGGGCCGGTTATTTTGAGGGGTTTGCACCTGATTAATCTCAGCGGTGCGATTGGTTGTATTGGAAGAGGAGGCGTTAATGCGCTGGTTGCTGTATTGGAAGATCCCCCACTGCCAAACAACGTATTGGTGTTCCCTGAGTAGACCCGAGACTTTGGTTTTGAAGGGTTAGAGGACTCCCCTCTTGACAGTATCCCACTTTGTAAAGCATCCTCGATAGCCATCCCAGATTCGAAGAAAGTATCAAAGTTCGAGGAGGCCTGGACAAGAACCAAATGCCTAGCATAATCAGGCTGGAGATTGCGGGAGATGATTCGGAGCTGATCTCTCTCACTCGGGCGATCGGTCATCTGAGCAGCCTTCGTCCTCCATCTTTTGACAAAATCCGCGAAGGATTCCTTAGCTTCCATTTTCGTGGACTCAAGCTCTCGGGTTGTCATCTTGAGCTGGGAGTTGTAACTGTATTGCGAAATAAACGCAGCACCGATGTCTTCCCACGTCCTCCTTTTAGCGATGTCAAACGACAAAAACCAGTGAAAAGCGGGTCCCAAGAGAGTCTGAGGGAACAGCTGGGACATGGCCTCGGGTTCAACAGCCAAGAGTTTCATGGCGGCATGATAGCCGTAAAGATGAGTCTTCGGGTCGCCACTCCCATCAAACTTGGCGAGGTCAGGCATTTTGAACTTGTCGGGAAGTTTAGCATTGGGATACAAGTAGAGGCGATCTAGGTCAATTCCCCCGGCGCTGATCTTCTCGGACTTGGACACAGATTCCTCCAGCTTGATGATCTTTGCCATGAGAGCAGTCATGTTAGGGTCCGGAACGGGTCTTACCACAGCGAGATTCAGATTTGCTGCCTCTGGGTGAGCTTTTCTTGGGTTGGGTTGAATTATGATCCGCCCTGCATGGTTGGGGTCTTCAACAAAGATTGGCTCCGCATGATCGTCCTCATCGACCTCGCCTTCCACTTCCGCAGCTGGTGGAAGACGAGTGTTGATAAGGTCGTTGAGCCTAGTGAGATTTGCATCAGCCTGAGCACCCCCTTGCTGCATGGTGGCGATGCTGTTCTGGATGTTCATGAGTATGGTTTCGAGACTCTGTGGTTGCGGATGATCTGCCATGATGGAGGTTCCGGATGAACTTGATGAGAACGAAGAGGTAGGCGATGGCGGAGATTGAATTTCCTGGATAACCGACGATGATCCGGACTGTAAGGTGGCCAACAGGGAACACAGAGAGTCTTCCGTTGTGACTGACTGAGCTTGCAACCTGACTAACCTTTGAACCGAATTCTGATGCAGACGTTCCCAAGTGGGTTTGGCTTTCTGCCTCGATACTTTCCTTAGTGGCGCAATGGTTCAAAATTCTGCTTTGCTGTAAGAAAAGGTTCGATAAGGGCCCTACAGCAACCTTACTCTAAACACAAGACTAAAAGCGATAATGCAGCCATCGTCGTCAGTGTCGCCCTTAGACTCTAAGACCACAGACGAGTCTGTCTCATGACGTTCGGACATTGCCAAAGTCCTCGGATTTCTTTTCGAGAGTGTATCCTTGTTTTGAATTGAATAACACTAAGAGATATCAAAATAGTCTAAGCCTTTGATTTTTCCGTTCTTGAAGTTTCAATTTTGAACTTGGAATAACTCGGGATGGATGACGCGATACCTCAACCGGGGCGGCGTAGGCGACACGGTGCCATAGCCTGAGCGGTGTACGTGCTGCGCACGATAACCAGGGTGGCATGAGCATCACGGCATCTTCTCCGTCGTTCCTTGTTTTCTGTTTGAAACTGCAATTGGGGTATAGACAAGGACTTTAGAAAATTCTGATTTCCCAAAGTCTTGCTGATCCTAGGACTTTTGAAAATCTGATAACACGCACCGCAAAGATGCATGACTCTTCATCGGGCTTAGCAGTGTCCTATTAAGCATAAGACAGACTCGAAAGAGAGACAACCTAGAAGCCGCCCTAAACATGCCCCTACGCAGAACGGTATGTATGTACAGTGCATGCGATAGGGAAAGCAGTAACACGTAGACAGTATATGGGGTTAGATGCAAGTAATCTTACCCTGTAGGTACCTATCCTAGTTTGAAGAGTTTTAATGCTTTGTACATGCAAAGGCCGGTTTTGGCTGGTAACGGGTTCCCCGGACTAAAGCCAAAGATATACCTCCCGTTGCCCGCGTAATCGCAGGGCAACAGTCGAGCGGTAGAATGACCTATCATCGTCAGAGGTTGTTGGTCATTCGGGGTCCCCGAGCTCCGGTAAACCGTGCTGGATTGCCAAAACGATCCAACAGGGCTTATCCCACATCGATGCAAATGAGAATGCTGAAGATTGATTTAATGGAACAGAATCACAATTTCGCAAATGCCTTTTCAAATTTGGCTCACTTTATTTAGTCAATGTTTAGAAAAAACTACACGAGAGAACGATCGGAAAAGTCCCAGATTGGATTGGCCGGACACGAGGTCCCGTTAAATCACCCTTCCGACCTTCGGCAGCGCGAAGCTTACCGTTTTGACAAACTTTTGTGGGATCATTCTTCAAGTGTATTGAAATCTAAACATAGACCAATATTGGTTCGATCCCCAGCAGAGTCGCCACTGTGGGCAGCGTGCCCTTGGAATTTCCAGATTCTAAAATGCAAAAGGGCCCAGATCGAGGGAGCGCGAGCAGGGAAGCAAGCGCTCGCAAAATACAGAATCGCCACTGGGGTTTGAAGGTCCGACACCCAAGGAACCGTATTTCGAAGCATTTGCCGCGCTGTTTGATTTGAAAAAGTTTAAGGAACCAATCCGTCATAACCATGTCTGGGTTCGGGAGCCAGGTTACGAGAGGGGAAGGGTTTTATGGCACCCCTCTCGCCCAATCCGGAGATCGGTCTCTACTTAGGCATTTGCGAAAATGTTTGTTTGCGATTCTGTTTGATTAATCAATTTTAGCCAATTAGGGCGGGAGAATAGTTAATCGGGGATTTAAAACTATAACAGTTTGCAGGATGTGATAAAATATGGCATGGATTGATGAGATGACGAGTAAAAAATAGAATAAAGTTCAAAACATCGATCATACATCAACACAGTGCTGTGCATGATTTTGGCACGAACGAACAGCCAGCTTGCATGCGTGAGTTCATCTACATGCAAACCAACCATCGCGCGACACAATCATACACTCGCGCGAGTGTTTGATGCTTTACCAATGTTTTGAATTTTATCCCCTTCTGGGCTCTAGAGGGACCAGTGCTCACCCAGGTGCAAACCAAGCAGTTTATAGGTACTTGCAAATAAACAATATTACAGCAGATGGAAATATTGAGAAAACACGACCCCTAAACAGTGGGGGTGTCTAAACAGAGGCCAAGGCCAAGCTGCTCATGCAAGGGCAATCCCTGGTAAAGCACAAAACCATCGCACGACGATATGGTACAGGCGCGCGATTGTTCAGACTGGACTTCCAGGAATTGCTTTGCACGCTTAGGGCTTTGAGACATATTCAAGAGCATCCCAAGAGCATTCCAAATGAAGAGGAGCTATAAACTAAGCTAAACAACGATTTTTAATATGCAAAACAGTGAACTAATACCTTTTAAAAGACTTAAAAGTGACTATGAACATAACAATAAACTTAAAGACCAGTATCCCTTCCCCACGTGGTCTAATCTCACGCAGACAAAATAGTCGCGCGAGTATACGGGACCATCGCGCGAGGGTCCTCCTGGCTATGGTTCTTGAAACCTTGCTAGCTTTAGGGCCAGAACTGGTATTGATTACCAGCCTTGGCCCTGCCAGCCCCCCTCAGGGGTTCGAACAGTGAACAGAAAGGTATTATACCTTTGCTTGAGTGTCTTGGAGGTGGCTTGAATGAGGTGATGAGGCTTGGAAGGTGATTGTGTGGGAGTGAGTGTGGTATGGAATGTTTGTGCTTGAGCTTTGCCTTCTTCTTTCTTGGATAGAATTTTTGTAACCCTTTGCAATGAAGCATGGGGGGGGGGTTTTTATAGGAGAATGGGTTGGTTGGTGGCTAGCCAAGGCCATGTAACCAGCCAACAAGGCTGGCCACAATTGCTTGGTGGAGAAGTGGGGTGGCAAAGGTGATGGGAGAATGGGGGGTGAGGTGGTGCAAGGGGAGCCCCCCAGAACGCTGTTCAGCCGACGAAAACGGGGTCACATAGGCCTGTAGCCCCCTGACCACCACGCAATCCGGGTGAAAACGACAGGTGTTGACCATCGCGCGAGATAGTGAGACTATCGCGCGAGGGTCAAAGCAACCCCGTGAGGGTCAACAGTCAAAGCTTTGACTTTGACCACCACCTGGCAAACGTACCATCGCGCAAGGGTACCAGTGTATCGCGCGACTATCAAACCCAAAGTCCAGGTTCTGATTCAAAGGTTTTAGGGCTAAGGATGGGTTCCTGCGTACACCAAATTCAAGCCATCCCAAGTTCTCTCGACTGTTTTCGACCTGACTCATCATCGGGGAAACAAGAAACCGAAGAACAAAGTAAAATGATCGGGAAGTCAGATCGAGGTGTCTACACGTTTCTTGACTTTAAAGTCCTACTTGGCAAAGTCTAGTTGGTTTCTAACCAATTAGTTGGAGGAACCAAGCTAGGAAGTTACTTAGTTACTATGGATGGACCTTTTTGCCATTTTTGAACCTTATGAACCTTTTAAACCCTAGACTTGAAAATTTATTAATTATTTTCTTTTATTGTTTTGGTTTTCTTCTTTATCCATTGGACAATAAAAGTTAGGAGAATTTTTATCCATTGGACAATAGAAACCCCATTCTTTATATTAAAAGTGTTCCTTAATGGATTTGTTCAAGTACTAATATTTATAAAAAAAATAGAATTTTATAATTGTTTAAAAGGACATTTTGATTATTTTAGTATAATAATATCTATCAGCCCCGCCATAAGGGAACTTGGTTGGATACTGAATTTTATTGATTGCCTCAGGCTGGGATTGGATAAAAGTTTTTTCTGAAATGTAAACAATACAAAGGATCGGAAAAGAAACTAACCTTTTATTTATGGAGGGAAAGAGACTGCAAATACAAGAGAGGGAAAAAGAAAGGCAGTGCTTGGTTTTTACAGGTAGAGGGTAAAACCAAAAATAAAACCTAGCTTCTAAGCAAATTTTTGCTAGATGGCAGTCTGAATTATCTGCCTTTGATTTTGACATTGAATATATAAAAGGAGAAAATAATTCTTTACCTGATTTTCTCACCCGTGAATTTTTGCAGGGATGAATCATGCTAATTTTGTCCAGCAAAGGACAATATTTGAAAAATGGATCCAACTAAAAAGATCTGTTTTAAGGACTCATACTGAAATGGTCATTCTTCGATGGCCTCAAACACGTATTAATTTAATACGATGGATTCATGTTAGAGAAGCATTGCTTCGACACTACCAAGATGGTGAAGATGAACAATGGGATATGGAGTTCCTACAATTAACAATTCATAGACTTCAAATGAAGTTAACACTATTGTCTACTGCTTAAATTTTTGCAGAATGAACAGGCCACCACCAGATCGGGGTCGTGGACGAGGCTATTCACCTCGCGGTAGGGGTCGGCCAAAAGTGACCCAAGCAGAAGTTGAGGCTTATCTGAAAGCCCAGAGACTTCAATATCCGTCTCTGCAGGAGGCAAATTTCGCCTCATCATCGGCACCTTCTATGGCGGAGGTTGTGCAGTCTGAAGAAATCTTCAGGACTTCGGATATAACCGAAACAATTATGATCCTGGAATCGCAGGATGAACAATTTAAGGATGATCCGTGGGAGATAAGGTCCCGCTATATGGATATTATGGGATATCCAACACCTGAATTTAAATATCGTCTATGTTATCAACAAATGTTGGTTCAGTCAGGGTCTGTGGAATTTAGCCACACCTTGGAAAAAGCTGGTCATAAAGAGGGACCAATCAGTTATAGCAAGGCCATTATAAAAATGGTCATTCTAGTGGAAAAATGGGGTATTCACCCACAAAGATCAAAATCTTTGACTATAAAAAATAAGGATGGTGTAACCACAGTCCAATATAATTATTGGGATTATATTGAGGCTTGGAATAAAGCATTTTATTATCAAAACCCGAGGAAGAAACACTCGTGGTTTTTTAAGATCTGTCCACAATCAGTTGGACAAAATAATTTTCCAAATTGGTTTATTTCATGGTGGAATAAATTTGGTCCACATCCTGATTATTTGCCTCTGGAATTACAGAAGGATATGAAGGCCTTCATGGATTATCAGTCTCAATTATGGGGACAAAATATTCCTAAAGGGAAATTATTTCTTCAAGCAATGGCAACATGTGGAATTCCATGGATCTGGCAATGGAATATTCGAGTTGCAGAAGATAATTTTGGCTTTCCTATTTTGGAAAGATTTTTCCAGCATAAATGGTGGAAAGGGCTCCAAATTGAGGAGCAATTATCAACTATTAAGTTGAAAAATCAAGATCTGGCTAAGCAGGTGCAGCAGAGGGAAAAACCCTCAATTAAAAATCCATTCTTGGACATTTCTGCTCAGATTAGGGCCAAAAATCCTTCCCTAACTGACGAAGAAATTATTGTTAAAACTATGGATTTTATGAAGGAGCAATTTCTACAATCCGTCAATCAAGTTGCGGATGATGCTTCAATGACGTCGGCCACCAGTAATGAGGGCGATAATAATCCTTTCACGTGCCTTGCCGGTGAATCGCAAGACCCTTATGACGAGGATCAGAACGAGCCCACCTTAGGCGACTTTTGGGACAGTATGGTTGAAATGGTGTCAGCCCAATCCCGTAAAGGAAAAGAAAAGCGGGAGCAATAATGGAGCATTTGAAGACTTTGAAGTAAAGCATCAATAATGGGAGCTTAGCTTCTAAGAGACCCAATAATGGATGGCACACCTAATAATCGGTGGCAATGTCTCAATTGAGGAGTCATTTTCTTTTCAACTTTCGGTGGAAAATTAGGTTCCACAGTTATATGTAATAATATTTTGGTGGGTTGTCTATATCCCACAGTGTTGTGTAATAATATGTTTTACTGTTAGGTCCTGTTGAGTCCTCTATATAAAGGACGCGTCTTTCTTTTGCAATGCAGGTTTTATTTTTGGTTTTACCCTCTACCTGTAAAAACCAAGCACTGCCTTCCTCTTTCCCTCTCTTGTATTTGCAGTCTCTTTCCCTCCATAAATAAAAGGTTAGTTTCTTTTCCGATCCTTTGTATTGTTTACATTTCAGTACTATCTTTGGTAGATTGATTAATTTTGTGAATGCAATCTGGTTAGAAGTTTATTTCTCTTTTACAAATTCTTAAATAAGAGAAAATATTTATGATAGTGGGATGTCACCCAAGTCGCGTACGGATTTGTCCGGCCGTTGAAACCCGGGAAAGGGTGTGTAGGCCTTGCTCCGGTAAATCGTTGACAGACGTGCTATCAAAAATGTTTCCTTTTAATTAAAAGTTTTTAAAATAAAAATAAAGTTTTAACCAGAAGGTATTTTCAGAATTGATCAACATAGATGTACACTAACTCTACCATCTCAATATGAGAAGGCTATTTCGTTCTGATAACGATAGAATTAAAAATACTGAATTAATTGAGTATGCCAATGTGCAAGAACAATTAAATAACTGGACTATTCCTCCAGTCCGTCATTCTGTTATATATCGACATGGTATGTTTGAATTTAAAAGTAGCATGGCTATTAAAACTGTTGAAAGAACAGAAAGCCTAGAATTAAATGATAAGACAATTAATCTTATGGATCGTACTGATCTGCTTGCACATATGCAAAATTATCGTTATATGCATATTGGTTTAGTGCAAATTGCCCTCAAACCCTTAACATTGCTTGGTATGGACACCTGTTTGCAAGTCACCTTGCGTGATGGTAGGTGTAATAATTGGAGATCTTCCATTATAGGAGCTGTAGAGACCAGTTTATCTCATGGTCCAGTATATTTTAATGCTTTCCCTGATTTATCTCTGTCACTTACTGATAGAAATATAGGTGAAGCTTTAAATTGTAGAATCCAGACTAGAGGTTATGATTTTCTGCCTGGATCCGAAGTTATTGCTGTTATTTATAGGATTTATTACAAAGTTATGAACACGATGAATCCTAGGGTTCGAATGTTGCGACCCACAGATAGAACTGTTTTAATTGAGTCAAATATGTTGACATCTAATGTGGCGACCAATAGGTTGATTAATTGGGAAGAAATTACTTTCCCTGATAGTTGGACTATGCCTAATGCGGTTCCTCCCAGACCCATTAGTAACACAATTGAACAAATAGTCCAAGACAATGATGGCACGGTATTTCTAAATTTTAGGAATCCTCAGATCAATGGTTATGCGAGAAGCTTGAGTTCTCGAAACAATCAGACACCTTATAGGGTCAGTATACCTAACACGAGTCGACATTCGACTTCAGAAGTTCCAGAATCCCAGCATCCAATTGAGGATGAAAATTTAATTGGGATAAGATTATCTCAGAACCAAATACCCCATGGTGTGTATACACATCCGAACACAGTAGAATCACCTACTGCAAGTGAAATGACGTTTTCTATTAATGGTGTTAATAGGTCCTGATTTAAGAAAAGATATTAATACAGAATTCCAACTCCCAAAATATCAGGAGTTTTGAAAATGGTATTTTGCCAAATTTGATAAAGATCAATTACAAAAGTTCAAGGAAGAATATTATGATTGGCTTGAACGTTGTAAGATAATAATACCATTTGTTGAATGGTTTGATGGGAAACATAGGATTGATATGGATCAGTCTATAAATGTGATTCAAAATTATAAGCGAAATTGGAAATCAATTTCGGGAAATTTGATCTCTTCTATACATCCTCCAACTGTCCCTCTTATTGTGGAAGGAAGTTCTGATTCTGAACCTTCCTTAGAAACTGTGGCTTTTGTCAAACCCACTACGACTGATGTTAACAGTAGGGTTCACAGACAAAATAATTATACTAATTTGATCCTTAATACTGTCGGTGATCAATTAGGCCGAATAGAAGAACAAGTTAGTCAAATAAGTGGTCAAGTTATGGAACTTAGACCTAAAGATAAGGAGAAAGAGGACATCTCTCTTTCCAATATTAGACCACCTGTTTCTGTCACTGGATTTAATTTAAGAAATCCAAATGAAAATATTGAGTTGGTCCAGGAATTGCAGAAACGACTCCATAATTTATCGTTGAATACGATTGCCGAAGATGAAGGCTCGGAAGACATGAATGATCAAGAAGTTCTTGATTTAGAAAAAACTTTTATCCAATCCCAGCCTGAGGCAATCAATAAAATTCAGTATCCAACCAAGTTCCCTTATGGCGGGGCTGATAGATATTATTATCCTAGACCTACTCCTCATGATATGCTTTATGAGGAATCTAGCTTTCAAAAGCATTTATAATGGTGGTACCATTTATGAATGGAATATAGATGGTATGACCGAATACCAAATTTTTGCTGTGGTACATCAAATGTTGATGTACAGTACAATTTGTGTTAATAATCATAATGAGGACCAGAAAGTTGCTGGCTGGATTACAGTTGGTTTTACTGGTATGATTAAAGGTTGGTGGGATAATATTCTTACTGCCAACCAACGATTAGAAATTTTGAATACTACAAAATTTAATGATAAGGGAGAACAAGTGCAAGATGCCGTTTATACGCTTGTTCAATCAATAATTTTACACTTTGTTGGTCATTGGGACAACCAACGGGAGCGAAGTAGGGAACTACTTCAAAATTTAAAATGTCCAACGTTGACACACTTTCGTTGGTATAAAGATGTGTTTCTTGCTAAAGTCATGCAGAGATTCGATGCTAATAGTGAGCATTGGAAGTCTAAATTTGTTGATGGTCTACCTCATTTTTTCGCCGAGAAAATTAGGAAGAAAATGAGAGATCAAAATAATGGTTTGACTATCAATTATGATAGTTACACTTATGGCCAAATCGTTGCCATTATAATTCAAGAAGGATTGACTTTGTGTAATGACATAAAATTACACAACCAATTAAAAAAGCAAAATTTAACTGGTAAACAAGAGCTTGGTCAGTTTTGTGACCAATTTGGGTATGATATGACCCAATACCCAAAATCTTCTAAGGGACAGGGTAGCCGTAAGACTACTCGAAAAATTTCTAAAAGAAAATATGGCAAAAAGAAGCATAAGGATAAAGATGAACATTCAAGCTCCAATAATCCCAGGAATTCTGCTAAGAAGCAGAAGAATAAAAAAGGTGATAAGAAGGTCACTGCTAAATGTTTTAAATGTGGAAGAATTGGTCATTATGCTAACAAGTGTAAGACCAAAAGGAAACTTAATGAGCTTCAAATCGATGAAGGATTGAAGCAACAACTTTTTAAACTTTTATTGGATTCCAGTGATTCTGAGTCACAGGAAGAACCAGAGGATCAGGTAAATGAGGTATCTGATCAAGATCAGGAAGAAGATTCTACTTCTACTTCGGGAGAAGAATCTCCTAATTGTAATTGTAATGGTCTGGAATGTTCAACTTCTGATAATTATTGGAAGGCTATTGTTGAGATGAATGGTCTCAGCATTAATGTTCTTACCGATAAACAAAAAGGTTTGTTGGAGATTATTGATCAGATTGAAGATTCTCATCTAAAAATGAGGATCATTGATACTTGTCTTTCATCCACCAATATAGAGGAAGAAAGAACTCAACCCTTTATACCTAGACAGACTTATAGTCTTAAGAATGTTCTGGATAGATTAGAACAGGAAGATAATTCTAAACCGGTTACTATTCCCGATTTGAAGAGTGAAATTAACACTTTAAAAGAAGAGATTAAATTGCTAAAAACTTTCCAGGGCAAGACTGCTCAGGAATTTTATGACATCAAGACAAGATTGGTTGTCTTAGAAAATAAAGGTGAAACGAGTAAGGACGATGGATTATCTTACTTAAATAATATGAATAATATTATTCATCAGAAATGGCATGTTAGGGTGAATCTTGTTATACACAAGGAATACACTATTAACAATATTATTGCTTTAGTTGATAGTGGTGCAGATATGAACTGCATACAGGAAGGTATTGTTCCAACTCAGTATTTTGAGAAAACTTCTCAAAGTCTCACTAATGCTAGTGGGGCAAAAATGATGATTAAATACAAGCTTAATGATGTTTATATTTGCAATAAAGGAATTTGTCTAGAAACAACTTTTCTTTGCATCAGAAATCTTCAACAGGAGTTAATTCTTGGTACTCCTTTTCTGTCAATGCTTTTGCCAATGCAAACCAATACTGATGGTATTACGGCTCATATTGATGGGCATGAATTATTTTTTGAATTTGTTTCTCCTCCTGTATACAAGGAAATAAATGAAATTGTGAGAAAAATCTCCAAAAAAGATAAACAAATAAATTTTCTTAAAAAGGAAATTCAAATTATGAATTTAGAAGAGGTTTTACAGAAACCTTCTTTCAAAGAGAAAATTTCTCAGATTGAAGAAAATTTCAAAAAAGAAATTTGTAGTGATATCCCAAATGCTTTTTGGGATAGAAAGAAACATATTGTTTCATTACCTTATGAGAAAGATTTTAATGAAAAGAAAATTCCTACGAAGGCTAGGCCTTCTCAGATGAAACAAGAATATTTGACTATGTGTCAAAATGAAATTAATAGTCTTTTGAATAAGCAACTTATAAGGAAAAGTTATTCTCCTTGGAGTTGCACAGCTTTTTATGTAAACAAAAATGCTGAAAAGGAGCGAGGTGTTCCTAGATTAGTTATAAATTATAAACCTTTAAATGAGGTTCTGATGTGGATTAGATATCCCCTTCCAAATAAAAAGGATTTGTTGGATCGGCTGAATAAAGCAGTCATATTTTCCAAATTTGATTTAAAATCTGGATATTGGCAGATTCAAATTAATGAATCTGATCGTTATAAAACAGCATTTGCAGTTCCATTTGGACATTTTGAATGGAATGTAATGCCTTTTGGTCTGAAGAATGCACCTTCAGAGTTTCAAAATATTATGAATGATATATTTTATCCTTATGTGGATTTTGCAATTTGTTATATAGATGATGTTCTAATTTTTTCTGAGAACATCGACCAGCATATTAAGCATCTTAGAATTTTTAAAGATGTTATTAAAAGAAATGGTTTGGTGGTTTCGGCACCAAAAATGAAATTATTTCAAACTAATGTCCGATTTTTGGGGCATAATATACATCAAGGAAAAATTATTCCTATTGATAGAAGTATAGAATTTGCATCCAAATTTCCCGATGAAATTAGGGATAAAACTCAATTGCAGAGATTTTTGGGTAGTCTTAATTACATAGGAGACTACTATCATGAATTGGCTCAGGATTCTGCACCCTTATATGATAGGCTTAAGAAGAATCCTCCTCCTTGGTCTGAACAGCATACTAAGGCTGTTAGGAAAATTAAGCTTAAAGCAAAACAATTACCCTGTTTAGCTATAGCTAATCCTGGTTGGAGAAAGATTGTTGAGACGGATGCCTCAAATATTGGTTATGGAGGTATCTTGAAGCAATATAATATCAATTCTAATAAAGAGGAATTGGTGAGATTTACTTCTGGTTTGTTTAAAAATGCTCAAACCAATTATAGCACAATAAAGAAAGAAATTCTTTCTATTATCAAATGTTTTATAAATAGAATTTTATAATTGTTTAAAAGGACATTTTGATTATTTTAGTATAAAAGCAACCTTATTACTTTTGTCCATTGGACAATAAATACTAGGGATTTTATTATCCATTGGGTAATAAGGTTAGTCTTTCCAACTAGTACTAGGGTTTTCATAAACTAGTCATTTTCTAAATCCCCATGTGATGTTTGTACCTATATTATATTATGTATGTATTTTTGGACTTAAAGACCTAAGATTCCCTAAGTACTCTACTATTATTTTATATTGGGGTTTTGTACCCAATTAGATTAATTTAATAGAGAGTTGAACTACCTAGAGTACATAGTACCTTTGTTATATATTAGTATATGTACTTGGTTGATTAAAAAACTTACTAAGTACACATGTGCTAATTGATTAGTTTAAAGGAAAAATCTTAACCTTTTAAAACTCTTTGACACAAGTACAAAAGTACCTATTATTTTCTTGCACATTGTAATATATATATATGTGTGTGTGTGTGTGTGTGTGTGTGTGTATAAACTAGTACAAGAGAGAGAGAGAGAGAGAGAGGAGAGGGCCGAGAGAGAGAGAGAGAGAGAGGGGAGAGAGAGAGGAAGAGAAAGAAGAAAGATTTGGGTTGTACCATGCCTTAACCACCATGATCTTCTTCATCCTTCCAATCTTTGACAAATCTAACCTCCATTGTCCTACCTTGTACAATTATCAATTGTTTAACACAAAATCTTGTACAAACTCTCCTTTCTTCCACAAATCTTCCAAGAATCAAATCCAAGGACTAAACCTAGCCATGCAAACCTAGAAACTAAACCTTGATCTTCCTTGAAAGCTTGATTTCTTGAATTAAAAAAAATGGGATATGGAGAGAGAGAGAGAGGGGCCGGCCAAGAGGAGAGAGAGGGTGAGCCTTGCCTATAAATAGCAGCTCATTCCAAGCTTGAACTCACACCTTCACTTCTTGCTTTCACTTCTCTCTAGAAATTCTAAGTGTTCTTGGTTCAAAAGTTCTAGTTTTCTTAAGTTTCTTGAGAGTTCTTGAGAGAAACCACCAAACCACTTCCAAAACCACCTCTAGATCTCTAAAGTAGCTTAGCTTAGTTAGTAAGTTGTTTCTAGGAAGAGAAAAGTTCATCTCTCTTCCTTTCGAAGCAATCCGGAGTCGTTACACCGCTGAATCACAAAACCGACGACCAATTCACCGTAGCCGACCACCGCTAAGAAGTAAGGTTGGAATCCTAGTCCACCAACTCTATGTATTGTATAAAATTGGATGTTGGAGAATAGAACTTCAATAAGAAGTAACTTTGATCATTCTTTCGAAAGTAGTTAAGGTTATCTTTTGATGTTTGAAATGCATGATGATTAGTAAACTTATTTCACTAATGGACGTATAAGCATGCTAAATAACCTAGAATTGGATGATCTTGTTAGATTAGTTTCAAGACTTGTTGAATGCTTGTGGAAAGTCCTACCGCGGAAGTCTATGCATGAAAACGAGACACATAAACCAAGAAGGTTAGAGACATGACGCTTAGGGTGAGGTTAACGAGGAAGAAAATGTGTTTTCCGAGGAAGGAAATATTTTTGAAACTACATAATGACCATTTCGAGGGCATTATGTGAGATGTGTGTGAGTGTGCCAATGGGAACCTGGCGCGGCGGAACCATTGTGAGGATACTCGGGAGACCAGCGCGGCAGAACCAAGGTTGGGTGTGTGGCTTGGTTATCCGTGGAGAGGAGCCAATGCAATCGTGTGCCAATGGGAACCTGGTGCGGTGGAACCATTGTGAGGATACTCGGGAACTCGGAACGGCGGAACCGAGGTTGGGTGAGTTAGAAAGGTGTTTTGGAAAAAGAAAAGTGGAAATAACAACACGGTCTACGATGAGTCAGAAAAGTCAACACTAACGTTAGTTTGAATAAGGAATGTGAATTTGATTAACCGTTCGTCAATATGCATGGTTTATCTAGAATCGTTGTTATTATGATCTCTTGTTCATAAGTTAAGGGTTGGTAAGTAGGATTATACTATTGAGCCTTTGTAGCTCATGGTGTTACCTTTTGGTGATCCTGACATATTATATGGGTGGCGACGCCGGTATAATATGTCAGATCTGATAGATGAACAGGGCGAACTCTTCACTTTGGAGACGTTCGGAGCTGAAGAACTTGCTAGGATGGAGGATCAAGCGGAGCAGTAGTTAGGAACCCTAGTTTCCTATTTTGTGTTTAAAATACTCTTACGAGAGTTATGTTGTAATAATGAGCAGTGACTCTCTTTAAGTTTTGTAATAAATTATCCCTTTAACGTACCTAAAATTTGGGGCGTTACATATATACCTGCATATTCATGTAATTTAAACCCTAATCAGGTCATAGGAGAATGGATTTTGTATAGTTAAAGTAGTTTAGAACAAAAATTTCTTGGTTTGGAATTCTGCAGAATTGGAGAATTCATGTTTTCCTGATTTTGGGGAATTTTATTGAGATAGTTCGAAAGTTCTGAAATTTCTGGGAATTTTTCTGAGAGTTCCTCTATGAGTCTTCTATCTACAGTAAAAATTTCAGGATCTAGTTCAAAGTATTGAGCTCTATAGAAAATTTTAACCTAGCATCACTCAAATTCGGAATTGAGCAGTCAGCACCGACACAAGTTGGAAAAACAGTCATATCTCCTAGCTCGAGACTCGAAAACACATTCCGCTTGCTTTGCTAGGAACTAGACATGTAGAGCTTTCCAACGATGCAACCCGTGCGCTTTGGTTATGCCTGGGAAATAACAGATTTGCTGTTAAAGTTGACCCAAAATTTGTCTCTGCACCAGTTTTAGTATTTGTTAAGTTATAATCGCGAGGCCATAGTTAGGTTATCCGAACTCCGTTTTTTATGAATGACTTGTCGATTCGAAGAGGAAGAAGTTTACTTTTCAATGGTTAAAGTGTCATTCTTCAATTCATGATTATGTTTTGGATACGGTCAGAACAGTACATGTTGGTCATGGATTAAGCCTTATTCTTGGGAATTCTTGTATCAAATCTCATTGAATCATCTTTTGAGCATTGAAGCACATCACCCATCATTTTTATTGCATTGGTCTCATGCAGTATCATACTAGGGATGGAGATTAAAAAGAAGATCATATGTTAGACTTATTGATGCATTTTACTTGCATTTTAACATGAGTTGGAGTATGAAATATACTAAGTATAGTGTCATTCATATTCTAGAATCGGGGGACGAGTCTCCACCTCAAAGTTGAGAAGGGGGCCTTTCGCTTTTGTCTTTTGGATCTCTAAGGTGAGTGTGCTATTCCATTAAAGTGGCTAGCTAAAAATAAACTTATCCTTTTTCTGCAAATGTTGGGAATTTTTGACGGTAGTGATATGGATCAAGTTGCTTGAAACATGATTTATTTCAAGAGCATGCCATAGCTGTATTGTTGGTTGGAATTGTTTTCTTCTTGATGTACACACGAAGGGTATAAATTTTCTGTTTGCTGTACACAAACGGGGTATAAATTGTTGGAAGTACCTTGTTCACAGGGTCACGGTACCGTCATAACTCCTGGTTGCGAGGGAAGCAACCCTATGGTTTCTTGAAATATTGTTGCTTACTTAATGGTTTGTGAAAAATAGTATGTTTCTTGCTAAATATGATTAGAAGCATTACTCGATCCATATTTGCTCGTGTAAATTGTTTTATGCTTTTTGCTTGAATGAAGTAGTAACACTCACAATCCTTTCAGATAATTAAAGTAGAGTTCTGGTCCACTACTGGTCTGATAGGCTATAGGAGCGAGGACGAGGGTTGACTTGGTGTCCTTTTGGCATAGTACATTTTGTGATATCAATTTTTGGAGAGTTATCGTACCTTATGTGGATGCAACTCATCTTGTATAGTTCTCTTGTAAATTTTATTTTGGAAGCCAGTTGTAATCTACTTATTCGACATTATCTTGCGTTTATGGAATGAATTTCATTAAGGTTGATATTTAGCCTTCATTAAGACAGATTGTGTTAATCCTTCTAGAGCGGGTTGTTACTCTCTCTCTCTCTCTCTCTCTCTCTCTCTGTGGTTAGGGTGGGTTAGGGTTTGAAATGATTTCGATTTCGTCTAGTCCACTACCGTCCAACCCTAACACTACAAATCAGGTATTTGATGTTGTTAACTGATGTTCTTTGATTTTGGAGATGTTATTTGATGTTGAACGACTGATTTTAAAGAAGTGATGTGGAGAATCTGGACTTGTGGGAAAAGACTGATTTTGGACTTGTTTGATTAATTTCTTTCTTGGAGTATGGAGTTTGGACCTCATGCAAATCTCTGGATTGCTTTGTTAAAATTGTAGTTGGTTTGCTTGTTTTATTAATTTGTGGGCTTCCTGCCCGGCACGATCGAAGAGTCGCCAACCGGATTTTGAGATGAATGATCCGAGAAATCGAGAGTTTGTTTAAGAGAAAAAAGGGCTTTGGTCTAGCGAAAACGTTGAGATTTTGGATCCGGAAGCCATGTTACGAGTGGGAAAGGTTTTGTTGAAAAAGCACCCCGCTTGCTCGGTAAAAACCGGTCTCTACTAAGCATTTTAAATGGGGCATTTAATATCATTCAAAAAATTTAAATTTAAAACATGTACGGGAAAGGGACACGGGATTAAATATAACACATTGACGTGCTTGTGGTGCGAACTGTACAGTATGAAATGGATGAGCAATGTACAAAAAATGAAATAACAGTATTATAGCAGTCCGCCAATATCATGTGAGACACCGCACGACGACTCGGATACGTCGCACGATGTAACTAAAACACCATGTGGTGCACCTGTCTACACATTCCAGCATCAGTTCGCTTTTACATGACAAAACAAACCAAGGTCCGCAAAATAGTTTTTTAGATTTTTCGAATCTCTAAAAAATGATTTACGAGACCCTTTTGTTCATCTCCTCATGTAAAAGATGTTAAAAGCTCTTTGAAATGTTCAAAGATTTAATAAAATAAAAAAATGACTTTTAATATGAAACTTGACTATGGAATGTACCCGCACAAAAAAGCAATAAACAGACTAAACAGAATAACATAAGAAGGAGTACGTACAAGAAACAAAATAACGCACGGTATAATACACTACGTCGTGCGGAGTTATAAAACGCCGCACATATAGCGTATCCAGTGCAGAAATTATTTTTTTGTGCTTTTTGAATATAAAGCTCGTTTGAGACCCAAACTCAGTATAGAAAGACCGAGAATGGCCTTGATCGGCTCCCCTCAAAACTAAATGTGGTTTAGCCCAATGAATTTGTTTATACCTTTTGATCGAAGCTTGGATGTGCTTGAAGATGGAGGAATGGAAGTTGATTTGGACTTGAAATGCTTAAATGGGGATCGAAGGATATGAGGTTGTTTGGATGCTTTGAGGTGGAGGTCCTCCTAAGTAGTTTACTAAACTTGAGATGAGAAGAAGAATGGGGGGTATTTTTAGAGAGAGTGAGTGAGAGTCTAGAAAATGGCAGAGTAACTTTATTTGGAGTTAAAGGGGCCCCTTCTCAACTAGAGGCGGGGTGTATTTATAGACAAGAGAGCCAAGGATGAACACTACAAAGAGGGGAGGTAGCTTCTGGGCTGAATAAAATTTATTCTCTGCACCTGTAGGCGTGGCCAACAACTTTCTGCAACTGTTAGAACTTTTCCCTGAAATGCCGTGCGACATAAAGAGAAATGATGTGCTACATATTGAAATCTCGTGCGATAGAGTGATTTTTTTGGAATTTTTTGAAATGCCACATGATGTTTCTGAAAAATGCCGCGCGACGCTTTGAAATGCCACGCGGTATTGTGTTTCAGCACAACACATCAAAATTCGCAGGGGCACCCTGGACACTCCCGAACTCGGATTTGAGCACGGTTCAAAGCGTTGGAAAGCTTGTCAAGTCTTCTTTCTAACCCAATTAGTTTCACTCAAAGACGTTTTATACATTGAAATGTGTGATCATTTTACCATCAGTGTGTCATGGAAAAAGTTGTTTTTGACAAAGCAAATGTGTTTTTCTCTTTGCAATTGGACCGGGGGTCGCCCTATATGTTTGGGAAGGGGTTTTCTTGAGGTTTAGAGAAGGAGTGACAAAGGAGCAACAATCCAAGCCTTGAAAGTATATTTTTTCTTATTTCATCATCGGGGAACTTAAAGATTATTCGGCGGCCCAAATTGGGATGTCTACATAATTTCTATGTTAGTATGAGCCAATTAGTAAAAAATATACCTACTGCCACCATGGATTGTGTGTGGTTCTTAAAAAGAGAAGAAAAATTTACAATTTTACATATTATTTGGGTTTTGAATCGGAAATTAGGGTTGGATGGGTTTATTATTTTGTGTGTGCATATTTAGTTAGTGAATCTGAAATTAGACTTTTGAATCTGAAATTATGGTTTGAAAATATGATTTGCCCCTAATCAGATTATTGTTGTGATTGCTTTTGTTTAAGCTTAAGAAAGTTGCCATGGCTGGAAAAGAGTTCTATTGGGTTCTATTCGTCATTGGAAGAGGCAAATGATGCTTAGGGCATATGTCGAAGCTAGGTCCAATGTGCAATTGCTGCTTGAACAAGAAATCATCACTGATTACCCACCATTGCTTGAACCTTTGCAATCAAACATAGATGGCCATTGTGATTCAAATAGGTGCTTCAACATTGCATCCTATTTACTCAAAGCAGCAACGGGAGTTGTGATTTCATTTTTGGTCATGTTTCTTTTGTACAAGACTCTAATGTAATGCTTATTTGATTGAACCATTGCGAAGAACAATTATCAACTTCAAGCAACTTCTATTGCTTTGGCACTGCTATATGCATTTGAAGTATCTTAACAATGTACTTGTTCTGGGAATGAATATCAGAATGCAGTAATACCTTGGGCTTTGCCACAGACAGAATCAATTTCAAAATGTTTGCTTTCACACGGACATAATCAAAATGTTCTTTAGATGTCGATGCCAATGCCAATGTTCATCCTCATCTCAGAATGTAGTAAGGGGAGCAGAGAGGAATGTAGTAACCCCTCTCGGAATTCAGTAACACCTCTAGCACTGCTCTAATAACAAGGAGCACATTCAACCAAAGAAGGCCAATTGCTATTCATTTATTCTGGTTGTTGGTTTATTCAATAAGAACTTAAGCAACCAATTCGCAATTCCTACGCATCTATCATTTCAGTTACTGGCAACGTCAATAACAATGACTAGAAGGTAACTAAAATACTTTTGTACTCCTTGTTTTCCAGAGTCAAACATCTCTCCTTCCCTATTTTTCAGAAGTTCTCATTTCCCCAGTTTTCATTCCATAAAACATAACAGAATACATATCTCTAACACTTGGCTCTACATACTAGAGTACAAGCATAAATACAAGTCCCAAACATAAAAAAAAACATAGCTCTACATTGATCAAACATAAAAAACATAGCTCTACATTTCTTCTAAGTAAATTAAGTCTCTCTATTGCTTTGCCATTTTCTCCATCTCCATCTCCGCACGTCGCCATCTTGTCACGGGTCGTTTTCCCATCCTGAAACACGAATAAGTCATAATATGAAGAAAGCTATGAAAACAAAAAATTCAGCCCTGTTTTTTTTTTTTTTTTACAAACACTTACATTAGTCAATGTCGTTATCATCATTGCACCAAACATCTCCAGAAGAGCTAAGAAAAAAAAAACAACGATTACAGTTTTTCAAGAATGTAGAGAATGCCATTTACAGTTTCTCTTTTCTGCAAAACCAGAAGGAGAGAGAAAAAGAAGTGACCTCGTAACCCGTAACTTACAACAGGGCTGTCACAAAAAAAAAACCCTAATTTTTGCAGAAAAGGGAAACCTTAATTTCTGGTTTTGCAGATAGAAAGAAAAGAAAAGAAACCAAAAGGCAAATTTTGAAAAGAGACAAAAATAAAATAAAATCCTACCCACAAAATGTTTTTATCCAAACTCCGTGGTCTTCACAAAGTTAACATTTTCAGCCATGATAAAGGGAAAAACATAAAATCATGCAACACAAACAAAAATAAAACAGATAAACCCTAATTTTTGGTTTTGTAGATAGACGAACTCTAAATCATTTCAAACCCTAACTCTAAAATCAAAATCAACCCTAACCAGAGAGAGAGAGAGAGAGATAGATTCAATCTTCTTCTTTACTCGTTCAAAACATGCCCTTATCTGGTTTGAATCGGCAAAAGCCCTAATTTTTGAATGGTCGAACCAACAGATAATGTAGAGAGAGAGAGAGAGAGAGAGAGAGAAATCAAACCTTGTTCTTCTTCTCCAGATATTCTGCTTCTTTGTTCTTTTTCTCGTTCAATCATTCTTCTCGTTCATCGTTGTTCTCTCTCTCTCTCTCTCTCTCTATATATATATATATATATATATATCTGGGTGTTGAACTCACACATGAAATAAAAAGCAGAAGAGTGATTTGTTTTGTATGACCCTAACCCGCTTACTTTTTTTTACTCAAATCTGGGTCTCTTTTTACCAGCGAGCCCCTTTAATATTCATGCCGTTGGATTTTAGTGTTTGTCAGAGGTGCGGATTTTAGTGTTTGTCCAGGATACCTGACCTGAATATATATATATATATATATATATATATATATATATATATATATAAAATCCGTTTCAAATGAGGATCACATCATTGTAGTTAAAATGCAGACCTCCTCATTTCTCCCATTTTTCAATCAAATTTCAATAATTTGAGCTACGCAATATTATTAGAACATAATTTTAAGGGTACCCGCGAGAAATTAGAAAAAAAAATGACCAGGGAGGGTTTCATTCGAATAGTTATTTATTGAACGGTTCAATAAAAAACTGCTCAAATCAAGAGATAGGGAAGGGGAGGACCTCTTTATATATGTATATACACACACACAGTCATTTTCAAATAAGAATATCCTTATTTTAGTTAAAATAAGGATCGCTCCATTTCTCTCATTTTCCAATCGAATTTCGATGATCCGAGCTGCTCAATATGTACATAATGTAGTTTTAAGAGTACCCGCAAGATAAGGACCAACTTAACTTTATAAAATGTAGACCTTCTTTTCCCGATCGAATTTCAATGATCCGTGCCGCTCAATATATTTAGAATGTGATTTTAAGGGTACTCGCGAGAAATCAGTAAAAAAAAATGACCGGAAAGGGCTTCATCTGAGCAGTTTTTTTTATTAAACGGTTCAATAAAAAATAAACAAAAATTGCTCGGATGAAACCCTTTTCAGTCATTTTTTTGCCGATTTCTGTTGGGTACCCTTAAAATTACATTTGTACATATTGAACGGCTCGGATCATTGAAATTTGATAAATGGAGAGGTCTTTATTTTAACTAAAATAAAAATAAGGACCTACTCATTTGAAAATAGCTGTATATAGACAGGAAAGAAAGAGATGCGGGTGCTACTGGTGTGGGTAGTAATAAATAGAAGGAAACTTATTTCAGCGGACAAGGAAATGTGCCCTGCAATGTTCGGCAGTCTAATTTTCGGTTTCGGGAAAATTTTTAAATTTTACCGTAGCGTAACAAAAACTGTGCAGGTTTTACCGTGGTCTCGATTTACGGAGGGAAAAAAATCTCATTGGTTGTGAAAATATTTACGCAAAATAATAACACGCATTGAATGAATTAAATGCACAATAATTAATTAACTAAAACTGATTAATAAGGAAAATAAAATTGAAATAATATTACGAAATTTTTATTTATTAAAAATTCCAGAATACAAATTATTTGAGGACTGACCACATCAGATGGAACTTTGAAAGTTAGGCTCTGTTTGGAACTTAAAGAAAAGAAAGGAAAGGAAAAGAAAATAAAGTGGGAGGAAAATAGGAAGAAAAATTTATTGTTCATAAAATTTAAAATTGTTTATTTTCTTCTCATTTTCTCTTCAAACAAACAATAGGAAGGAAAATTTTTTAATTTTCCTTTCTTTTCCTTTCTTTTCCATAAGTTCCGAACAGACCCTAAATTAAAACTCGAGTACGGACAATATGAACCTTAGCCTACTTTAACCATTTTCTTCGTCAAAGGTCGTTTTATTGCGGGGTGGAGTTAAAGTAACGGCCGGTGACCGGAATGAAATCGTACCCCGTCTAGGTGCATCCCCCTCCCCAGAAGAAAAGAAACCCCTCTTCGTCAAACCCACGCATCTCTCTCTCTCTCGATCGAACTTTTCACACACAAACACACCACACATGTATCTATTAGCTGGAGTAGTTGTTTTGGGGAGGTGCTAGCGTTTTTTTGTTTTTACCTAAACCCATGGAGTCATCGTCAACCACGTCAGGCAAATCCATTTTCCGGTACTGCTACTGTGACTGCTTCAGACGCCGCTGTCGCTGTTTCTGCTGCTGTTGCTATTGTTGTTGTTCTGAACCTTGATTATCCCAACCTTACATAATCCTCCCCCTCTCAATTTTTCGCTTTAGCAAATTCTAGAATTAGAAAGGTTTTTGAAAGACGTTTTTCACGTTCCCCGAACTCATTCTATTGGGGTTAGGGTTTTTCATTGGCAGTTGTATGAATTTGGTCCTATGGATTTGACACAGACACAATCGAATCTCTCTCTCGGGTTTCTCTCTCACTCCTCAACAGCCCCTACTCCCAGCCGTTCCCAGGTCTCCGACGACGAACCGTTCTCGTTCCAGATCGACTCCAGCTCCCGGGATGCGCCGCCATTTCCGCTGCAATTGATGGAAAAGCAGACCAAGGACGAGGTCGAGGACGAGGACAGAAAGAGTGATGATGAGGTGAAAGAAGACGACGAGGGAGAAGAAGTCGAGGAGTTTCGGATTCTAGGGCATTCCATGTGTTTAAAGAGGAGGAGGGATGCTGAATCGTTGTCTTCGTATTCATCATCGTCAAAACGGGCTTTGATTGAACCGCCGGTAGGGCTCGAATCGCGGCAGAGTGCGGTTAGGGTTTGGGGAAACCAACCACTCTGCGTTGCAGACCCTGATGTTTTCGGAATCATGGAGAAGGAGAAACAGAGGCAGTTCAAGGGGATTGAACTGATAGCTTCGGAGAATTTTGTGTGCCGGGCTGTAATGCAAGCTTTAGGGAGCCACTTGACGAACAAGTACTCCGAAGGAATGCCAGGTGCGAGGTATTACGGTGGTAATCAGTTCATAGATGAGATTGAAACCCTATGTTGTGAACGTGCTTTAGCTGCTTTTGGTTTAGATTCGGATAATTGGGGCGTCAATGTTCAACCTTATTCCTGCACATCGGCCAATTTCGCTGTTTACACCGGGTTATTGTTTCCCGGAGATCGGATAATGGGATTGGATACCCCTTCTGGTGGAAACACCAGTCATGGGTATTATACTCCTAATGGAAGGAAAGTTTCTGGGGCTTCGATTTTCTTTGAAAGTCTCCCGTATAAGATTAACCCGCAGACAGGTTATGTTGATTATGATAAACTCGAGGAGAGGGCGCTTGATTTTCGCCCCAAGATACTTATTTGCGGTGGGAGCTCGTATCCGCGTGAGTGGGACTACGCAAGGTTTAGACAAATTGCTGATAAATGCGGAGCAGTGTTAATGTGTGACATGGCTCAAATTAGCGGTCTTATTGCGGCTAAGGTGATGATTTTGTTTCAGTTTCTGACAAATTGATAATTGAAGTTTCTTCCTCGTTCTTGACAAATTAGCGGTCCTTGCTATAGCTTGAAGGATTCTGTTTCCCAGACTTTTCCTTTTTGGTCAGTTGGTTATTGTGGTAACTATGCGTGCTTGTGTTGTCCTTCATGGTTCATTAGTGGATGCATGTGCCTTCTAGGCACAGCTCGAACAATCAGCACACGAAAGAAAATATTGAACTCGCGTGCAATATACGGCTAAAACAATCACAACACGCAAATTAATACTGAACTTGCGTGCAATATACCAATCCGTGTCCAACAAATTCAACTATGCTATAAACAATAACGCAATATATCCATTGATAAACATCATAATCTTAATGAATAGGAAATGGGTAGCAAATATACAAAAAATAATGGAAGAACTCACCTCGGTGGATTTGGTGAAGTAGATTTTGGTGGTATTGAACTTCCCAAGAGAGAGAGGAGGGAGAGGTAGAGAAAGTAAAGAAGACAAATGTGAAAATCATATGAACGATGTATAGAAAATTCTATTTTTGGTGATTTCCATGATGTACGTTTGATAGCCTAGAAATAGTAAAGGAGAATGTTATGGATACCGACCAAGCACACAAATCATACGTACCGACCATACGCGGGGCCCACTCCGGACCCGCATGAATGATCCATGCCGTTCAATAATTTTAACATAAAAACCAAGTGAGTATGTGAAAAATCAGCACCATCCGGTATTTATAAGTGCTTGATCCAATATTTCCATTTTTTTTTCGATTTTTCAAAAATGGGAAGATTTGATCTTACACATATCGGATGGAGCTGATTTTTCATGGGCCCACTCGTTTTTTTTTAAATTATTGAACAGGTCGGATCATCTGTGCAGGGCCCAGAGTGGGCCCCGTGTACTATCGGTGTGTGCTATCAGTGGCCATGGTTGGTGTGCTCGGGTCGGTATCCATTGAGTTTTCGAATAGGAAAAGGAATGTTGGCTTTGATTTCGGTGATCTCGGTGGCTTTGATTTCAGTTTTGTACAAAGGTTATATATGATTTTTGGTTTTCATTTGAATAATGCCTTAATGAGTGGTTTTGAATACAATGCCTTAATGAGAGTAATTTATGGGAAGAGAGAGAGAGAGAGCGCTTCATTCCTTTGATTCCAATGGCTATAACCTTATCACTAAGTACGATCGAACGGCTGTAGATGCATCTATATTTGTATGCTTAGACATTTTTAAAGAAAACCGCTCTATTTTATAATATAGATTATTTAGACTTTTGAGTTTGGCCTTTTCTTTCTGGGAAATGAAAGAATAAGTCTTGGGTGTTTGTTTTGGTTCTTCATATGGGTGAATGTTCTTTATTGTTCACAATTAATTTCTAGTAAGAATGCATTTGGTCTTTGCTGGAAGAAAATAATCCTCTCTGTTAGGCCTGGCAGTGAGGACAATCCTCCTTTGATGTTTTGAGGAAAATATTGGTAACAAAATCCCAAAATCTTTACTAACGGGTGTGTTAAATTGGTCAGCTCTTGGTTTTCAGAAGTCGAACTAATTCCTTTAGCCTGCAGAAGTTGAAATTTGAAAGTTTTTGCAAGTTTGTTAGAGGTTGTATGTGCTTCAGGCTTCAGGTATCTATTGCGGTCTGCGTGCATGACAGTTTTTTTTTTTTTTTTTTTGAAACGGCAAAATCTGATTAAGAAACTTGATAGGGTACATCAAGTGGGGGAGAGGGGAGGGGAATCCAACCACAATTGGATAAATAGAGGGCAAAGTCTACAACACCTGAGGGCAAAGCGGCCCGAACACGTAAGGGCCACAAATGCCCGGATCAAAACAAATGCCCAGATCTGCGTGCATGACAGTTTAAGTGCTTTTCTTTCCTAATTCTTTGGATGAGGACCAAATTTTGGGAAAGTATAAGGATAGGGTACATTACTGGCTGAGCGAATTCGCTCTCGTGTATTTATAGTTTCTTTCCCTTAAAAAAGATAAAGTACCAATGCTATATTGATAGTAGAGTCAGGAACGAGCTGGCATTTGATTGATTAAAGTACTGGGAAAGCCATCTATTTAGTCATGATTTTTTTTTTGTTAAACTTGCTCATGTATCTTACCAATAATGCATACTAGCTGCATGACTAAGATATTTGTCTTGTTTATGAATAAGGAAAATATCTAAGATACTTGTTAATAATTTCAGCATCCTTGTTCTTATCGTTATATCTGTGTATAGTACATGCTTCACAATTCTTAGAGAATAAAGTAAGAGTGTCATTTTTCAGTTCCATTCACGACTCCGTGCAGAAATCGGCACATGCTTGGGTGAGTAAAGGGTAGGAATGACAATGGAGCGGGGCGGGTTTTGATGTACACCAATCCTAAAATTCCCGAACTCCCCCAACCCCGCCCCAAAACCTAACCGGGTAATGAAAATTTCTCCGTCCCCGCCCCACTGCGTCTTTTTTTTTTCTCCATTCTCCATCAAAAGAATGCAACAATGAAACAATTCCTCTGAGAAAATAATTCTTGCAACAAGTTCAATTCCAAATTTTCTTACCATAACAACAAACAACTAGACAAGTTCATCCATAAGCAAGTAGCTACTCAAAAGTATCCGAGCATAATAATAAATAACAACTCAAGTACTCGACAAGGGATCTTGCAACAAGTTCATCCAAAATAAAACTAGAAATTTCAACTCAAAACACAAACTAGGAAACTAAAATAAAACTGCCAAAAAACTCATAGACAAAATTTTCAACTTCTGCGCAACCACAGAGTGAGATGGTGGAAGTATGCCTGGAAAAAAAAAAAAAAACTAGAAATACAAAAGTGAGCCGCTTCAATCCACAAAGTACTATTTTATTTTAACAGTTTCGACAAATATGAAAAAAAATATTTCATAATTAAACTTACCAAATCAAGTCTTCAACCATTGTAACATAGGACTGACAGCTATCAACATCCATGTCATCGACAACCGATGCAAACTCATTTGAATTATTACCTTAAAAAGAAACAAAATGAACCACATGTTCTTTAGATTAATATCTATCCAATTCAATTGCAAAAAGACCAAACAAGGCACTAGAAAAGTAAATGGAATTTAAATTACCTTTAGATTCATGAGCCAATAACCAACTACGAGTGCACATCAATGTCTCTATCGTCTTGGGATGGAGCCTACCACGATGTGGAGTCACAACCCTCCCATTAGTGCTGAAAGCAAACTTGGATGCAACAATAGAAACATGTATAGATAACACATCCCTAGCTATGACTCTCAAAGATGGGAACTTCATGTCCTTTTTTCACCAAGCTAAAACTTCAAAGTCTTGATTACCTCTCAGTATCACATCATCTTCCAAATAACGATCCAATTCTGACTTTTTATCTAAACCTTTTCTTGTCTGATTACTTGTAACAAAAACATCAAAGTCAGATAAATCATCTTTAGCTTCAATAGTAGACTCAACTTGGCATGAAGAAGCAATGCCACCGTTGTCCAGTTACAATAATTGTGAACCCTCTCAATCTCAAAAATAGCATCCTCCCCATAGATCCGATTGAAATAGTGTTCTACCAACTTCATCTTGAACCTAGGATCTAACACCGCCACAACACCCAAAACACTATGAATTGTTGTCCAGTACTTGTCATATTTCTCAATCATTTGTGATGCCATATCTCTCATCATCTCCCTTTCTCTGTGTAAAGATCTTCCATCTCATTACGTTCATACAACTCAGCCCATTCTGTTAATGCCATTTTTATCCTACAAACCTTTGCAAAAAACAAGTTAGATGTTGGATACTTTGTCCCACTAAACACCTCTGTGGCCTTATAAAAAACTTCCAACCTCTTACATACTTCTTTGGCTACCTCCCAATCAGTGTCCTGTGGACAACTCTTGTATTGACTTTCACTGATTTTCAAACGAGAGAAGACATCCTTATAATCTATGGCAGTTTGAAGCATCAAAAACACAAAGTTCCACCTCATATTGAGAGAATTTTTTACCACATGAAATACGTAGTTGTTGGGCATTTTCGGCATTTTCTTCAAACTTCTCCTCTCTTTGGCGACAATGTCCAATATGCGACACTTTCTCTGATTTTGTCAATTCCCCCCTTAATCACCTCTAAACAATCCTTCACAATCAAATTCAAAATGTGGGCAGCACACCACAAATGAATTAACTTTCCTTGGGACGTAAGAGATTCAGGTTCTAACTTTCCAATGAGAATAGAAATCATGGCATCATTACTAGAACAATAAGGGTTGAAAGATTTCTATCAATGTTCCAATCCAAAAGAGTCTCCATCAATGATTCACACTACACTTCCGCCCAAGGACGGACCTATGTGGGGGCACGCAGGGGCACGTACTCGAAAGTAAAATATGTTTTTAAATATTTTTGTATAAATTAGCATAATTATGAAAGTGTGCTAATATATAAACATACACACTTGCATATGTCTCAAAAATACACATATAGAATTGGTTTTATTCTTGAATTTCATCATATGGTGCATTTTGGATTTCATCATATGGTGCATTTAGACTTGTTGCTTTATGAGCTGTTTGTCTATTTGAAGCTATTCTTTCTTGATTCTCTTTATTTTTAACTTTTTGGGAAAAATATTTTACAATAACATCATTAACAAAACTAGTTTGTTCATTCTAAAACTTGTTGATGTTCATTTAAAACATACTTTAAAAATTGACTAAGATTTTGTATTCATTTTTACCTAATTTAACTTGATGTACACGTTATAAACTTTTGTAGTTAGTAATGCATGCATTAATTTTGTGCGATCTTACTGTGATTGTCT
Source organism: Rhododendron ovatum (assembly GCA_019656835.1). Taxonomy (NCBI): domain Eukaryota; kingdom Viridiplantae; phylum Streptophyta; class Magnoliopsida; order Ericales; family Ericaceae; genus Rhododendron; species Rhododendron ovatum. The sequence continues at coordinate 19,510,105 of CM033801.1, read as the reverse complement.
AAAAAAATGAACTTTTGCCATTATGATTAACAAGGTGCCCCCACCGGGCTATATTCCTGGATTCCTTCCGCTGTGTGGGGACATGGCACATAAATAAACCTAAATTTAAAGCACATACAAAATTTAGGAATTGCTTTAACTTGAAATTTAAAACACGTTTTTTTCCATGTAGTTTATGTAATACATATATATATATATATATGTGTGTGTGTGTGTACCTCAAAATGATGCTTTGTAACTTCCAAGAATCATCAACATAGTGGCCCGTGATGACCATAAATCTTCTTTTCTTATGGCTTGAAGTCCACATGTCAGTCGCAACCCCACTTTGAATTTTCTCAATTGTTTTGATTGCCTTCAACCTTTCACCATCATATATTCTAAAAATATCAGCTTTGAGGGTGTTTCGAGAAACCATTTGAAATAAAGGTTGAAGCGCCAATGCAAATCTCTTATACCCGGTGTGTTCTACCATGGACAATGGATACTCATGCATTATGATCGTGCAAGCAAGATCTCTCCTAGCAAAATTTTGGTTGAAAGTATGAGCTTCAAGCTTTTTTTTCCCATCCCCGGTCATAAAGCTTGAGTTAGAACCTTTTGTGATGAATTTGCAAGCAAGATCTCTCCTAGCAAAATTTTGGTTGAAAGTATGAACTTCAAGCTTTTTTTTCCCATCCCCGGTCATAAAGCTTGAGTTAGAACCTTTTGTGATGAATTTGCAACCTTTCTTTTTGGACACCTTTTATAATGCTCATTCAAAGCTTTGGTTCCATTCTTAGTGTTCCACAAGCATTTTTTTTTTTGCAATAATGACACTTTGCCTTCACTTTTCCATTGATTTGACCCTTGTCAAAATGTTGCCAACAAGAAGCATTTACTTTAGCCAGTGGTTTCCATTGATTTTTACCTTCGCCTCCACCACCTTCGTCTCCACCACCATTTTCGCCTCCATCTCCGTCTTCCTCTCCATCTACGTCTTCATTGATGATGTCCCCAAGTGTTGGAGGTTTTGGTGGCAAAATTGATGCTATCGAAGAAACAACGGTAGAAACGAGATTCTCTTGTGAAGCTAAGGCATTAGTGGTAGAGTTGTCTCCCGGGTGAAGACATTTTTGCTGCGTAAAAAAAAAAATTTATTAGGCATCCAAAAGATTTTATAATTAATTACTCATAGGATTGAACAATATCAACTAGCTCACATAATATACTTATCCAAGCCATATCAAACAAGCCTTTTGTTCCCTTTGACTAACTGATAGGATTAAAATAGCTGTAACTAAATTTAATATTGAGGTGTAAGAAAACAAAACTCTACTTTTGAATAAGAGACAAGTGGGAAACAAGGAGATGACAAAAGTTTTTTACATAGAGATTGACAATAAGAAAAAACAGATAATGAAACAAGTGTTGGAGATAATAAAAGTTGTTACATAAAGATTAACAATCTGCAATATATTATATTTTTATTTTTATATAGTACTATACAAAAAAACTGATCCCAAAGTCTTTCACTCTTTCTTCTCTCTTTTTGCTTTTTTCGAACTATATAAAGAGAACTCTTAAGTTCATAACAGGAGAGAGAAATCAAAATGCAACTGAGTCCTACATATGTACAACATATTCACTTTCAATACATTGGAAAAAACAGGAGACAATGATGGGTTTTAAATGCTTTTGTTTGATTTTCTATTTTGTTTATTGATTTGATACCGATTCTGAACAAGAGAAATCAGACCTGATCAGGCGGGACAGAATCCGAGGAGCGGCGCTTCATTGTGAAAGTAACTTAGCCAAGAGGCTTGATGGTGGACCAGTGGTTTGTAATCTCCGCTCAGGTTGAGAGTTAGAGACGAGGAGTAGCACTGTAGGACGAGTGGACGACGTCAATGCCCTAAGGGTTTGTAACTCTTTGAATCTCTGATCTTCTCTTGGGCCACATGAAAATATTTTAAACTCAGGCCTGTTAGAATAATATTATTCTAAGTCCCACACTGCTTAGTCGAGTATTGTAACTACGTCTCCCATATTATAAATAATAGTTATTTGTGTTAGGGTTCATTAACACCCTATACACTTTTACTCTTCTAAACAACATGGTATCAGAGCTTAACTTTAATGCACCTTAGATATACAAAACCCTAGCCGCCATCTTTCGCCACCCGCTACCGCCATCATCATCTCACCACGAAACCCTAAATCTACTCCCAACTACATCATCTCACCATGAACAGTGTTCGCGCATATGTCAACTGTGCTCGTGAACAATGTTCGTGAACAGTCTCTCTCAGCGCGACCTCTGTTCTCTCTAGGCGATCATCATTGGCCGTCATCCTGTATCTGGCGAGTCTTTTTTCTGGCCCGTTAGCCCCCGAAACTCCCAACTCCAGTTGATTTCAGCCCTCGAAATCATCAACCCTGTCTATTTCAGCCTCTAAAACCACTCGAAAATCATATACCCAGTCCATTTCGACCCCCGAAATCTCCTAAAAAAACCCTAACCCAGTGTTCAAAATCCCCTAAAATCACAAACCCATAGTCGAAATCCTCTACAAGCCATGACTTAGTGCTCGAACAACCCTGAAATCCCTCATCCAGTGCTTGAAAATCCTTAGAACGCCCAATCCAGCTCTTCTCAACTTTGATCAGCCCCAAATCAGGACTGAAAGTGCCTGAATAGTGTTCGAAAGTACCAGTTGGTGTTCACAATCCATACATCAAGTTTGAACTTACCTTAAAACCCTCATTGGTGTTGTTTTTTGGATCTGTTGATGCTTAGGCTAATCACTGGTTGATTAATTTCTCATTCTTCTGCTGCTCGGTATTTCGATCAAAATCAAGTTCGCAACTGTGTTTGAGACTCAAAAGTTGTGCTCTTCGTTCGTCGTGATTCGATACTACTTCATTGTTTGCTCTCGTTCTTTGCTCGTTTACTCGTGTTTAGTTATTGTCATTTGATGTTGCTTTGGTTGCTAATCGGCTACCTTGATGGGGAGTTATCGTGGTTCTCTTCTCATATAGTTGCTGCTTTTTGGGTAATTTGCGCACTGACAGTTGGATGCATGTGGAGTGCTCGTGGTTGTTAGTCGGTTGATTGGTGGCTTATTTTTTGTTCGTTGGTGGAGTATTGGTTGGTTCGTTATTGCTCGTTGGTGGTTTGTGTTACCTCATTATCGGTTTTTGGATTTATTTGCTCCAGTTAGTTGACTTTATTAGATCTAGTTGGTGGTTGTTGATTCAGTGCAATGGATAAGAGTGGTAAGTTTGCCTCTGGGTTCTGTGGTCGTGATTCTCGGTACAGTGGTCGTAGTTTTGGCCATGTTCTTGGTTGTCGTGATTCTGGTCGAGGTGATTGTACACAGGGTGGAGGTAGTCATAGTCGTGGTTGTGTTCCTCGACATTGCACTTATTGTAATGGCACCAATCATACAGTTGATTATTGTTGGGATCTTCATGGTTGGCCTTCTACTCGCCTGATTACTCACTCTGCTGATGCCACTGTGACTATTCCCACGAAGGAGTACCAACGCCTTGTGTCACTTCAGACAGGTTCCTCCATTGCTACACTAACTCAGACAGGTTCTTCCGTTGTATATGTTGCATCTTTTTCTTCTATTCCTTGGGTCATTGATTCTAGTGCATCTGATCATATGACTGGTACTTCTACTACTCTCTCTGGCCATCGGTCTATTGATAAACCATCTCGTGTTACTTAGCCGATGGCTCTACCACTGATATTACCGGTTTAGGTACTGTTACTGTCAATTCTTCTTTGACTTTGGATTTTGTATTACATGTTCCTCATTTTCCATTAAACCTTATGTCTGTTAGTAAACTTACCAAATCTTTAAATTGCTTTGTCACATTCTTCTCTGATGGTTGTGTGCTTCAGGATCTCAAGACGGGAGGAAAATTGGTGGTGGTACTGAACGTGGTGGCCTGTATTACTTTACCAACGATGTTCACCCTAGCTCTATTGCCCTTCAGTCTTCGGTGTCACCATATCAACATCATTATCGTCTTGGTCATCTATCCCTTCAGAACCTTAAATGGCTAATACCTTCAAGTAGTTGTGTTGATGTTTTGCTTGTGAAGTCTATGAGTTTAGTAAACATCGAGTGTCTTTTTATTCTAGGGTTGAGAGTCGTGTGTCCCGTCCTTTTCAATTAGTTCATTCTGATATTTGGGGTTCATTGCGTGTTCCTAATGTTTTTGGCTTTCAATATTATGTTATCTTTGTCGATGATTACTCTCGTGTCACGTATCTTTATCTCATAAAAGAGAGGTCAGAGTTGTCTTATATTTTTAAGTCATTTTATATGGAAATCAAAACTCAGTTTGATACTTGCATTCGTATATTTCGTTATGACAATGCCGGTGAATATTTTCATAATTCTCTTTTCTAAGTTTTTTGATGATCATGGTATAATTCACCAATCTTCTTGCACTCGGACTCCACAACAAAATGAAGTTGCCGAACGCAATATTAGACATTTATCAGAAGTTATGCGTGCATTGTTATTTCAAATGCACGTTCCTAAGTCTTACTGGAGTTATGCTGTCCTTATAGCATGTTACTTGATCAATCGTATGCCATCTAGCGCCCTAGGAGGTCAAATACCCCATACAGTTTTATTTTCTCGTGGCCCTCTCCATTCCTTACCCCTACGAGTGTTCGGGTGCACCTGTTATATTCATGCTCTTGATCCTGACCGAGACAAACTTGATCCACGGTTAATTCGGTGTATTTTCTTGGGATACTCGCGCACTTAAAAAGGGTATAAGTGTTACTCACCATCACTACGTCGTCATTTTGTTTATGCTAATGTCACATTTAATGAGTCATTACCCTTTTACTCGGGTCACCCTACTCCAATTGACCTTCCTGAGACTGTGTTTGTGTTCCTGTTTGTCTACCATCTGTGCCACCCTTGTAGGTATATGTTTGTCAATAGAAAGTATTAACAGCCCCACCAGTACCAGCCACTATGCCTCCTCCGTCCCAAGATCTGGTTGCACCTCCACTGTCCCCTCCGATTGCTCTCCGTAAGGTATTCGGTCTTGCACTTCTTATCCTATTGCATGGTTTGTTTCCTCTGATCACCTGTCTCCGCCCCTTCATGCCTTTACTACTTCTATTTCTTCCGTTTTTGTTCTTAACACTGTTCAGGAGGCCTTATCTATTTCTGAGTGGCAGAAAGCTATGGAGGATGAGATGTCTGCCCTTCATCACAATGGCACATGAGAGTTGGTTCCTCTTATTGCTCGTAAAACTATTGTTGGTTGTTGTTGGGTATTCACTGTCAAGTATCTTCCCGATGGCACTATTGAGCGTTGTAAAGCTCGCCTTGTTGCTAAGGGCTACACCAAGACTTATGGTGTTGATTATTCGGAGACGTTTTCTCATGTTGCCAAACATGGTTCTGTTCAGATCCTTATTTCTCTTGCAGTAAATCTTGGATGGCCATTGATTCAGCAGGATGTCAAAAATGCCTTTCTTCATGGGATCTCCAGGAGGAGGTCTACATGGAGCAACCACCCGGGCTTGTTGCTTAGGGGGAGCGTAATCTGGTATGTTGTCTTCGCAAAGCACTATACGGGCTTAAGTACTCTCCCCGAGCATGGTTTGGGAAGTTTAATGATGCAGTTTTGAGATTTGGCTTGCATCGCAATCAGTTTGATCATTCTGTGTTCTCCCTCACATCAGATCGAGGGAAAGTATTATTGATTGTCTATGTGGATGACATTATAATTACTGGTGATGACCAGCAAGGTATTGATGAGCTAAAAACCTTCTTATATCAAAAGTTTCATACTAAGGATTTGAGAAAATTATGATACTTATTAGGTATTGAGGTGGCACGATCCAAAGAAGGTATTAGCTTATCACAGAGGAAGTATGAGCTGGATATTCTTGAAGATACTGGTTTGTTGGGAACTAGGCCTGTTGAGACTCCTATGGATCCCAATGTCAAATTGTGTGTTGACCAGGGGGAGCTAGTCTCCAATCTTGATCAGTATCGTCGTTTGGTTGGTAAGTTGAATTACCTTACGATTACACGTCCGGATATTTCTTTTACAGTTAGTGTGATGAGTCAGTTTATGTCAACTCCTCACCATCCACATTGGGAAGCAATTCTGAGGATTGTGAAGTACCTTAAGTCACATCCTGGACATGGTTTGTTATATCAAGCTAATGGACACTTGCGCGTTGAGGTGTTCATTGATTCTGATTGGGCAGGAGGACCATCTGATAGAAGATCCACAATTGGATATTGTGTTTTCCTTGGGGGAAATCTTGTTAATTGGAAGAGTAAGAAGCAAACCGTGGTTTCCCGGTCTAGTGCAGAAGCAAAGTATAGAGCAATGGCGCACAGAACGTGTGAGATTGTATGGTTGCGGTCATTTCTCGAGGAGATAGGATTCAGTGTGCAGTTGCCTATGCCTTTGTACTGTGATAACCAAGTTGCTATTCACATTGCATCTAATCCAGTATTTCATGAGAGGACCAAGCATATTGAAGTTTATTGTCATCTAGTTTGTGAGAAGTTAACTAGTGGTGTGATAGCTACTCCGTTTGTGTCTACAGAAGCTCAATTGGCAGATTTGTTTACTAAGTCATTGTTGAAGCCACGGTCAGAGTCGTCGTGTAACAAGCTGAGACTTTATGATATCTATTCTCTAGTTTGAGAGGGAGTGTTCGAATATTATTAGTCTAAGTCCCACATTGCTTAGTCAAGTATTGTAACTACGTCTCCCATATTATAAATAATAGTTATTTGTGTTAGGGTTCATTAACACCTTATACACTTTTACTCTTCTAAACAACAGAGCCCAGGCCTGACAGCCCATAGCATATATATCAACAACCAGCCCTATTTTATTACTAGGAATATATAAATATAGATACAAATATATAAATATAGATACATATATATTTCGGGGCGGGTATTTCGGGGTGGGGTATTGTTCCCCCGAATCCGGTCGGGTTTTATAATTTTTACGCCGACCCGACCCGACCCTATACCCGAAAATGTGGTGGAAAACCCACCTTGTTCAGGGCGGGGTGGTCCGATTGCCTAGCCTAGTAAAGGGTACCACCCTGTTGTTTGGCAGCAGAGTGCATTTTAGTGTTTGCTATTGGATAATATAAGATGAATGGAATTTATGAATAGCTACACACTCCACCTTCTTGGTGTTGGGTTAAAGCGTGTTACTATCAATTATTGAATTGGGATCTTCTAGTTTTGGTCTTAGACTTGGTTATTCCTGCATTGGGTTTTTTGGATTCAATCCACCATGCTAACTTCCTACCTGTTGTTTAAGAGTGGTTCCTTGCTTTTCTTTCAAAAATTATATTCCATCTTCTCAATATCTGGTGGTTGATTTTCTGCAGGAATGTGTAAACCCCTTTGATTACTGTGATATTGTTACCTCGACAACTCACAAGAGTCTTCGAGGCCCTAGGGGAGGTATTATTTTCTATAGAAAGGGTTCAAAGCCTAGGAAGAGAGGAATTCTTTTGACTCAAGGTGATGGTAGTGACAGATTTGACTTTGAGGAGAAGATAAACTTCGCTGTTTTCCCAGCCTTGCAAGGTGGACCACGCAATAATCACATTGCAGCCCTTGCTATAGCCTTGAAACAAGTAGTTACTCCTGAGTACAAGGCATATATGCAACAGGTGAAGAAAAATGCTCAGACTCTAGCATCCGCTTTATTGAGGAGAAATTGCAAATTGGTAACTGGAGGAACTGACAACCATTTGTTACTTTGGGATCTACGGACTCTTGGACTAACGGGTATTATATATCTTTCTCTTTGTCTTCTTCTGTATATAACGGAGAATCAAGTCTCACTCCTCTGGCGAGTCATTTGGTTGTTTGTGTTGTTTCATTTTCATTTGATTTTTTTGAGTTTCTACACAGCCTAGTGATTGGATTGTAGGCATAATCTAGGCATGCTGTGATCAAAACTCTTCCCTAGAAAGGAATGAAAATGCGGCATTGGTTTCTATCATGATATGAACACAGCGTCTTGCTAGCAGTCCGTACTTCTGGACTTCCCATATGTTAGTTTTCCTTCTCCATAATATTTTTCACACGCTTGACTTTACAAGCTCAGAGTTTATCGCAAAGCATGATGAATCAGATAAATTTACAAGATTGCACTTCAAAGAGAATCCATGGCGAGTTTAGGAAATTAGAATTTCATTTTGTAACTTGAGCTTGCTTCCTTATATAAGGATATCCTAGTCTTTGTAGTCAAGTCTTAGAGAAAAGTGGGTTTTTAATCAGATTGTGAGGGACATGAATTTGAGTCCCTTGATAGATCACTTTGCCCTTCCCGATTAGCGGTGGGCCCTTTTGAGTTGGGGCTGCTTTATTGTACTCTCTATTTGGCATGCACATGCAGTGGCGCACAGAACTTCTATAGAAAAAGTAGATGTGCGGCACTTTTCTTTTGTACCCTGTACAAAAATCTATTATCTATACTAGAAATGCATACATGTACTTGCATGTGCAAGACGTTCATTTTTCTGCAGATGTGTCTATTAGTTATCCATGCAAATTAGTGTTAGAGCTTGTAGTGTTAACACTGAGTTCAGGCAACTTGCAAATGAATTTGGATTGGTTTTAGCTGACCACCTTTTTCTTAATTTTCCGTGGAAATCCCGAGTATAGAGGCATCAGGTGCTGGATATTTTCTTTGATAAGTAATCCGTTAGGTGCTTGATCAACTGCCCCTGCTACAACTTCCGAGTTCTACTCCTAGAAAAGTTATGATAAAATGTGATGCTTCACACTTTCGATTAAAGTTATCCTTACTTCCATGGTAATGGCTTTATGTCATGCTGTTGAAATTAGCCTCGAAATAAATTTCCATTTGGAAAAGTTGTATTGGTTTTCACTTGTGTTATTAGGACCTGACTAGGCCATCCTTGACCCACTCAGTCCAGATTTCTTTGGTATGACCAAGATACTTCAATTAATGTCCTGAAAACTGGAACAGTTGGCAAACCAGAAAAGGGATCGGGTGGATGGGTTCAACTATGTTGAACTGGAATCAAACCGTGATGTCATAATCATGATGAAAAATACATATTAATAGTACAAAACTAAGTAGAATTAAAATGTTAAAGCATGTATGTAAAACAAATGTTTGAAATGCAAATGTACCACTCATTCTTTGAACCATTTTTCAAGTCTGTTCAAAACAAGACACATTATGCATTTATAGTAGTTCCACATCGGTATCCATGTGGAGTTGAACTTCACGGACACCTAGTATGTATAAACCCTTAACAAAGTACACATGTGCCTAGGGACAGAGACGTGCTCGTCACAGGACCAATGTATAGCTCATCTGCAATTGTCAGCTCTAGCAATAAAGTGGGAGCATTAAAGTTGGCTGCCAATAAGTTCAATTTTTTGCCTATCGGTGGTTGACCCACGGGCAATTCTTATGGGTTGGCGGTTTAACCGCTCAAGTTCAGCAGTTTTCAATTTAGACAAATTAGCGGTTTCCTGGTTATAACTTAGACCCCGTTCCAGAACACCTTCTTAAAAAATAAGTACTTATTTCACATTTTCAAACTCAAAAATAATGTAAATAACCATATAAAAGATCTCGATAAGATCTATCAAACAAGATCTATATTGCTAGAAAAATTATTTGCATAAACATATTATTTTTGAGCTTGAAATTGTCTTCTTAAAAAATAAGTACTTAAACAGCGTTCTGGAACGGAGCCTTATACCGGAGTAGAACATGGACCGGTCAACTGTCTAAACAGCCGATTTGCTCTGGCTTTAAAACATTGAGTCTTCAATGCAATTTGATCTTAATTTGGCATTGTTCCAACGCTAATGCATAAGATTGCCTTTTAATATTCCACCTTCAAAGGACACCTTATGCCATAAAACAACTTCATTAGATACAAACTATGTAGCACCGACACTCCGCCAGAGGCGACGTACTGGTGTCGGACATGTGACATGCTCCCGACACGTGTCCGACACTTCTCCCGGAGTGTCCTGTTTTTTTTTCCCAATATTTGGAGTCTGACACTCTTTCGACACCTTACGGACACTTTGGGGGTAAAAATGCAATTATAAGAACTTTTAAAATGAATCAAAGTGTACACTTTAGGGACACTCTATGTTTGAACATGTTCTCTCTCTCATTCTCTGTTCAAATTTAGGGCTATCTGGGTATGATATTATTAAACTTTTATCTTATTTGAATGTTTTTTTTTTTTTGATATATAACGTGTCCTCCAATGTGTCATATCCCCAATTTTCTGAAAATTTGTGTTACAGTTTTGGTGTCGTGTCCATGTCCGTGCTACGTAAGATACAAAATTTATGATTATATGCCAGCTAGGGGTGTCAAATGGGTGGATTGGAGCCAAATTGGGTAAGTTATAAGTGAGTAATGACCCATTTAGACCCAATTAGTTAGGAGCCCAATTACCCATACCCTACCCAACCCATTTATTTGAAATCAAACCTGACCCGCCCATTAACCTAATTAAAATTAAAAATGACAAAATACCCATACACACTAAAATGACCATATCACCCTTGTACATTTAAATGACCAAATTACCCTTGCATATTAAAGTACCATAATTCCCCTATATACTAAAATGACCAAATTACCCTTGCATACTAACTCCGTCAACTGGATGGAGGAAATGACTAAGATACCCTTTTGAGTTATACCTTAGAGCATCTCCATTCTCTCTCTGAATCAAAAATCAAACACAAAACCCATTAGAAAGCCCATTGAACTAGTGAACTGGAAAACAATCGCAAATCTCAAACCCATTGAAAATCCAATCACATAACCCGTTACAAGCTGATCAACACCACAAACCCGACCAAATAAACTACAAATCACACCTCAAATTGAAAATAAAAAATGAATCGGACCTACCAATTGAAAACCCAAATCAAATCTCAAATTAAAAACCACAAATCAAACCCACTAAATTGGGAAAACCCACTAAAATCCAACCTCAAACAGAGTATCGGGAAAACCCACCGAAATCCGACCTACCACAACTCACCGGAGCCAACAATGGCTGAATCGATTCCCACCAAAGCCAACGCAGAGAGAGAGAGAGAGAGAGAGAGAGAGAGAGAGAGGCTGTACAAACGCCTATCAATTCCCACCATTGGAGTGGGGATAGGTCTCTGTTTTGTTAAGTTTTTTTATTTTGGGAGGGATGACGGCTATTCCCGAGAGAGGGGGCTGTTTTGTTTAGTGGGTTATGTTGATGACCCATTGAGTCATTTAAGTTGACCCAATTGAGACCCATTAATAGATGGGTTAGAATGGGTTGCGACTGATTCTAACTCAACTTATAAATGGGTTGGGTTGGGTCTAATTTTTAGTAAGTGGGTTTGGGTTTACTAATGGGTTTAGGTTCAATTTGCCACTCCTAATGCTGGGCAAAATTTGTTTCTTAACTGATATGGGATACAGGATATAACCTGATACAGATACGGTGATACAACTAAACCCAAAAAAATAGGATAAGGGTACATCGGGGATACGGCCATAAAAATTATACATTTTTATCTTTATTAGTCTTCCACTATGCATAAAATAAAGATAAAGAAATAAAAGAATAGTTGAATTGCTAATATCAAGCATTTAGCATATGTCAATTGCAGTTTTCTAAATGGCAGTCGCCTAGGCGCTTGGCGGCAGGTCACCGCCACACCTACACCCCTTGGCACTTTGTTCAGCGGCCAAGGTGCTTTGGCGGAGGTAGGCAGGGCCTAGGCTAGGCGGCTAGGGGTCGCCAGAACAGTTAGATCTGGTTCGTATACAGAAACAGAAAAGAATCAGGTGAAAAAGATGAAAAGATAAGAAGATGAAACGATCAAGAAGATGAAAATACAAGATGAAAAAAACAGAGGAAGAAGATGGGCCGAAAATATTAATAAATAAATAAATAAATAAAACGCCAAAGTGTTTGGCGGGCGCTTGGCGGTGGGTCACCGCCCTACTAGCGCCAAGCGCCATTTAGAACACTGGTCAATTGCCAAAAGTTGTTCCAAATGAAAAGAAAGCTAAAAAAATTACAACCTAGCATTCAATTCATGCCCTCAGTAATGTATCAATATATCCTATATAGATAAAATAGATAATATATACCTGTAGATGCATACACATAGGCGATTCAATAGGTAAGTATGTATATATGGTACATAATAATGAATGTTGTGTTTGTGTATTTTACAGTAAGTGATCCCGCTAATAATCAGAGCCGTTCAACTTGTTTAAACATTTATTTAAGGGTACCTACAAAAAATCAGCTCAAATGAATATTGGTAAGTGCTTGATCCAAACAGTTTTTATAAAGCTCCTTTATGCAAACTTTTGGATCAAGCACTTACCGATATTTGTTTGAACTGATTTTTTGCAGGTACCCTTAAATACATGTTTTAAACAAGCTGAACAGCTTCAATTATTAGCGTGGGGCTCTGAACTATGAGGTCCGCATTTAAGGTCTTTACTAGAAGCTCACTATTAAAATATATATATATATATATTATACACACATACATATATATATATATATACATACATACACACACACACCCCACGCTTCCTCTAAGGACGCCCTTAGAGTTGTAAAATGCGGACTTCTGTTATTAGCCGTTGGATTGTGTTTTTAATGGTCCGGATCCGCGAATAGATCGTCCGCGGTTCCGGACCATTGAAAACACAATCCAACAACTAAGATCAAAAGTCCGTAGATTGCATATATGCGTGCGCCCTTAGTAGAAGGGCTGTGTATATTTATTTCTTTCTTTCTTTCTTTCTATCAGTTATCTAATTTACTCCTATTTTGTGGAAATTAAAATTGTTTCTTTACTTCTAAAGACAGAATTCCAAGTTTTATGGGAAAAGGAAAAGAGTTATATGTTTCACCTAAAAGAGTTCTATGTTTATTATTTGAAATATTGGCGTATGCTGTTTTTCCTGTGTTTTTTTTCCTGCATAGGCGCTTCTCGCCTAGGCCCTAATAGGGGCTTGCACGCCCCTTGCCCTTGACAACTTTGGTTCTTCCTTCTGTTTTTCTTAGGTTGTACTCAAGTGGATGACTTGTGGGCTTGTTTGTATGACTATTGTTATGTGGTATGAGTATTTTGCAAATTTCTAGTTTGATGTAATTTTCATTATATTGGAAATTATATCCAACTGATTGGCCACCCAAAAAGTCATCTTTACTGCCAGGTTTTGGTGGTGTTGTTATACGTGAAATTGAAAATGGGTTGAGACTTGAGAGTAATCATGCAGCAATTGATTAGTATCACAGTTGTTCATTTATCTGATGCTTTGTAATCTGAGAATGTCCTTATCTTCTCTCCCTCGTAGGTAAGAACTTTGAGAAGGTCTGCGAGATGTGTCACATTACTCTTAATAAAATCGCAATATTTGATGACAATGGCACTATAACGCCTGGAGGTGTAAGGATCGGTAAGTGAAGATGTATTGCATATAACCTCCAATTTGTTGTTTTTATTCTTTTGTGCTTTACGTGACTTTTTGCTTTTATTATGGCTTGCCACATGTTTTTTGGGCCATCAGGTACCCCTGCTATGACATCAAGAGGTTGTCTAGAGGCTGATTTTGAAACAATGGCTGACTTTCTCCTTAGAGTTGTACAGATTACTAGTACAATCCAGAGAGAACATGGGAAGTTGCAGAAAGCTTTCCTCAAGGGTCTTCAAAACAACAAAGATATTGTTGAGCTTCGAACTCAAGTTGAAGATTTCGCGAAACAGTTCGCTCTGCCTGGGCTCGACTGATGAAAATATACCTTTGGCTTGACACATGGTAGCAAGTGCTGTCCTGGTATTTTTGCACTTGATTTTGCTGCTCTAGATTGTTTGCCTAGAGCAAATTATGTCCACAAACTACTCACGATGGTGGGGAGAAGCAGTTCTCTTGGAGCCTTCATATCTCTTGGAAAGCTCAGTAAATATATTGGCATTTGATATAGGAGCTTGAAAACCCTGAATCTTCTTCAGAAAGTGTTCTATTTGCCCTTGATAAATTGTTTGGTGATTTATATAAAGTTTGTTTTTTCTTTGTTTCCTTGATATGTTGGTTCATTTACTTAAGATTCATGGATTTGCTATTGAGAATACGTCTTGTGAAGAGGAAATCCATAATTTATTATCAGTGTTAGCTTACATGATATTTGGCACTCCAATGTTCCATTGGGAGTTGAGTCTTAGCTGCTGCTATTTTGTTCATTTTGTGTTTTTTGGCCAGTGAGAGACCTTTCCGATTTCTGTTGGTGTCACATCTGCACTTTATCAGGTATGTCTCAAACGGGGTCAGTTTGGATTTTTGTTAAGAGGGGAATCAATCAAGACGACAATTTTCAATCTGGAAAAATGCACTCCTTGCGTCGTAGTATTTGTATGAATGTAAGGAAAAATGTGCTCTTGTTTTTTTTGAGAAAAACTGTACTCTCCATGTAAAATTACTTGAACTAATTAGAAAGTCGCTAGAGTTTATATTGATTTTGTAAATTTCAACTGCTTTGGAACAAATCATCACGTATAAACTTCACTCAGTTGTTGAGAAGGCCGTTACAATCAAGCAATTGTCTGAAATAGGATCACAACTTCGAGTCACTTGAACAACTACCACCTTGGAGTTATAAATAATCCAATCAAGCAGACCCTCCCAGAAAGGAAGTATGAATGGACTCACCAGATAGAACTAAATATAGGCCAGATATCCATAACAAATTGAAGGACCATATAGGAAAATCATTTGAAGTTTTCAAGGTACTTTCCCACCAATTTCAATCCGTGCACAAGACATTCCGATTTCAAATAATATCTCAGTTCCCTTTGGGTCATGACCGATATTCCCTGATGTAAAGCTATTAGGCTAAGTGGTGAAGCCATGCGTAAGTCTACAATCTCCTAATAGTCTTGCTCTCTATAAATGCTAACATTCATTCATAAATATCTGCTTATACAGAGCAAAAATCTAATTTCAGAAAAGAGAGACCATTTCCTCTAGTGAGAGAATTATCCTGAGATTCACTGACTGATTTGGCCTTCAAAAAAATCGATTACACTGCCTTCTCTTCTCTAGAGTCGAAATTTTCTAAGGCTATCAATGATTCCATAGACCCATCGGGTGTCTTCGATTTCTGTTAAATACTCGGTATGAAATAATACCAGCTATATGCTTATGGAAAATCGTATTCACAACTCTGACTTGTCTTCAGATTCACTATCGCTAACTGAACTTTGTGTTTTGATAGGAGACACTACCCGTTCTTGCATATCAACTTCTTCACCTAAGATTTTTGCAGTGAAGCTTCTTGCTTCAAAGTCAAGATCTGGCCACTCTGCAACAATTCTTCTAGCACCCTTTGAAAATATAAGGAAAATGAACAAATTGATAGGACATTAATCAGTAATCATAACAATGGTTCATGTTGTGGAGGGTTTGTAGCAGAAATTCATATTTACCTGCAGCTTGGGCTCCTTTGTCATGGGGTTGTTGCAGAGATCAATGGTTTTTGCCTTTGATTTTGTGGCATTACCACACCAAGACTCGCACCATAGCCATTCTTGGGGTAGTGAGAAGATAGGCACCGTCTGCTGAGCATAGTTCGGAAGATCCTGCATAGAAATAGATTTGGTAAACAAAAGTGGGAAGTCTGTGGAAAGACTTTTTGTATCCTTTAATTCACAGAACATGCAGGGGAATGAGATTCCACGATTGATAATAAACATTAGTCAGCTCATTCTTCAAATCAAAATCATTAAAAAAGGCACTCAACTGAAGAACAGTTCTACATTCGATGAATGGCTCCTGTTTCACGTAGGGCTGCAAATGAGCCAAGCTGCTCGCGAGCGGCTAGAAACTCGGCTCGAAAAAAGCTCGTCCAAGCTCGACTCGGAAGGTAAACAAACGAGCTTGAGCTTTTTTCAAATCGTTTTGTTAACGAGCCAAGCCCAAGCTACCAACAACTCAGCTTGGATGAGCTTGCGAGTCGTATGATAGGCTGTGGTAAATATGTCAAACTAGTAATGTTTCGACTTTGTGAACTTTCTGACTCAATAACCATCTGCCATGTGTTGAATCTGGGCACCCACATATTTGATTCAAAAAAGACACGTGGAAAGCTTTAGAACAAAAGCAATGGGTGGTAATTCTTTTCCCATTCAACGTGGGACAAATCACGGGTAGTGAAGGCAAAGGTAAGGGAAGGTTTCCCAGCAAAGTTTTACCTTAGTTCCACATCAGAAAGATCACAACTTGTCCACGAATGAGAATCCTAAATAAAGTGAGACCCAGCCTCTTCATCTCACAAGTGATATCGCACGAAATCAAGCTCTAACAAGCCGAGCCTGAGCCATGATGAAAACCTGCAAGCCAAGCTTGAGCCTAATTTCTTCAGCTTGTTTCGAGCTTGAGCTGACCCTTTCTACAAAGAGCCGAGCCTGCGCAAACCAAAACTCGACTCGACTCGTTTACAGTCCTAGTTGTACATGTTTTTGCATAGTATTTAGAACGACTCGTCATCAAAGCTGTTGGAGTTTGTCCCAAATCAGTTAATTATCTCCTCCAAAACTAGTATATGAGCCTAGGCGGCCTCTCCATCCATTACCAATTGAGTTGGATGCTCTAACATGGTATTAGAGCTAGGGTTTCAGAGAATTTGTTCCCCCTTGTTTATGCCATAATGGGACCGTTGTTTGTTTACCACTCCACATGCGAGTTAGGGGTCGGACGTGCAGGAGAGTGTTGGAGTTGTCCCACATCAATTAATTATCTCCTCCAATCTAGTATATGAGCCTGGGCAGCCTATCCACCATCGCCAATTGGTATTGAGTTGGATGCTTTAACAAAAGCATTTAAAACGAGTTCAGTTTTTGCATGTATAGAATCAACTTGGAGAAGATGTTATTCTGGGGTTCATTGGCAAAAACAATTCAAGCAAGAAGAAAGAAAACCGAGTATCATTATGGTGAAGGTCCCCTCTTCTAAAACAAAAATCAATTTGCTGGAAGAAATAGGCATTAAAAGGAAAGATAAACATCAACTGCTCACTTGTATGGGAATCCAGATGCATCGTGTAGTGGCTCCGGAAATGGGGTTCGGACCATTCCCGAGCCAGGTACCACCGAACATGTCCAAATCACGGAATGCAGCTCCGTCCCGTATTCTAGTGCCTCGAGGTCCCGTTATCATATCGCTCGGTTATGCTGGGCTGCACCAGGCTCCTAATGTCCGAGCGATTTGGAAGCGAAGTCTTGTCCTCGTGCAACCAAGCCCCTCGGTCATGTATGTCATTGTGATGTAGGCCGAGGTGGTTACAACACGTGGTCATCATTGCTGCCAGATCAAGCCATGTGCTTGGTCATTGCCTTATCCAGTGCGTCATATGCGACGTCACCCGAGGCGGTTACCTGAGTGTATACTTCACGCAATTACTTGGTGGCCAAGTAAGGTGAGGTCTATAAAAGGAAAGGGATGGGAAGATAACCTAGAGAGGTATGCCGTTTCTCCCTAATCCTAGACCTACCTTCTCCTTCCTAGTTCTAACTCGATCATCGGAGGGTCACTGGCTGCCACCAAGCCTTGGGACTTGTTGCAGGTCAGGCGGAGGGCAAGCAGAGCTAAGCGGAGGGAGCCAGAAACCATTCCAGACCTACAGATCCTCAAACCTAACCCCACACATCGTAAGTAGGACAACAAGAATTGCAGGATGAAAAATACCATAGGTGAAAATAAACACTTGGAACATTGTTGGAGTAAGAGCTGCAATCTTTAACATGATACTTGCCTGATCTAGATTGGAAAGACTGTTAGGATCCTTGCTAAGGTTTTCATAGAATACTCTCAGGTTATCTCCAGCTGCAGTTTCCCGGAATTTAACCAAATCCACAACATATAATGCACTGCAAGTCATGTAATACAAATTAAATTGCAGCCCATGCACAAGGAAAAAAAAAAAACAATCAGTAATTCTACGATGAAAGCACGTCCCTACCTTATATGATACGGCCTTCCTCTTAAATGTTCATTCCAAAAACCCTATCCAACAGAAGCCACAGGAATTTAAGCAGGAGTTGCACAAAATCGTCAGTAATAGGTAACTTAAACAGCAAGTCAGCACTTCGTGTCTAAGTTGTTATTTGTTGCAGCTTAAATCATGGTAAAAGCTGTGTTGCAACAGGGGAAGCAAAAAACATCAAAATGGAGCTTCCCGACTATCAGCTTTATTTCCCACTTAAGTTGTTTTTGCCCCATAAGGGGAAGCAAAAGCGCACCAAAAATCTGACGGATTTTGAAAGAAAAATGTTAAAACTTGGACTAAGAAGCTGCAACAAACAAATCCTGGCCGCACAAGGAATAATGAGAAGCAAAAACAAAAAAGGGAAACAAAAACAAAATTATCTACTTGTCTCCAAAATCGATAGCCATCCATGTCCTTATTATTGTCACAAAATGGAGTATAGGCCAGGGGTCGTCCTTTTATATCCATGTCATAGAGTTCTCCCATGTCTGCCCGGACAACCTGATCTGCATCAACAAATATAACCTGCAAAAGATATGTCATACATGTAAATCTACAGACCATGTATGAGAGGCGGGCAAACATTTGAAGATAAATGAGCAACAAAGCCGCAGGGTCATTTTATGCAGTTCGAAGACAAACCTTCTCTAAAGAAATAGGGAAAATAACGTCAAGGAACAGAATTTTATATGCCCAGATGATTCGCTGCTTTTCTTTCTGTTTGTTTAACCATGTAGGCCATTTGTATGTAATCAATTCATATTCAAAACCATATTCTTGTGCCATATGAGGAATTACGTCCTGCATAAGTCATGAACAAAAGATCATTTGCATATTAGACATCTAAGTATAGGCCCCCATGGGCTATCATTGTAAATCTAAAGTTCAGAACAACCACAGAAAAAGGGTGAATTAAAATAATAGAACCTTGAATTGAGGAGAGAGATAATTCTTTATGAACCAGAACTTTACTGGTCGACGAGTGTTCTTCAGAACACTAAGTATCATGATTTTCAGAAAACGTTCATATCTGCAGAAAAGAAAGAAAAGGAAAAGCCGTGTAAAAATGCACAACCATACAGGTATGTGACTATAGAAAGCTATGAAGCCTATGATATAAGGAAACACCTAATGAAGTCGCTTAAGAAGAATATTCCTTGAACGAGAGGGGAAAAAAAATCCATTTCATGACCTAGAAAAAGGATTAGATGCATAATTCCAACACTCTACATCATTGCTAGTTGTTACCATTTCATTACCAATCCTTCCTTTGACCGAATAAAGCGCTATATCTGCCTAGATTAAAAAGGTAATGATTCTCTTACTCTTTTCCATTAGCACATACATAGCAAAATCAAAGTGAATGAAATTCTTTAACGGTAACAGAATAAACAAGATAAAGTTTAAGGTGTAACCAGTTTGATCGAGAGAGAGAGAGAGAGAGAGAGATATGCAACCAATTCAAAAGATAGATTGATTAAGAGAGAGAAAATCCCTCAAAGGAATACAAAGAGTGTAAGCTCTAATAGCTATTCTTTAAAATGATAAAAAAAAAAAACTACTCCCTCTATCCCAATTTGTTTGCTCGTCATGGGAATTATCCCAGTTTAGATTTTGGGTTGAAAAGTGTCTAGATTTTCAAAAATACCCGTTTTGCTTGGTTTTGTGTTAACTTGGTATTTCCTTCAACTCAAAACTAAAGGGGTATAATTCGAACTTTACCCTATTGGTGATTTTTAATTATGAAAATTGCAAACAATTTGGGAAGCCCAAAAAGAAAGGAAACCTGAGCAAACAAAATGGGATGGAGGGAGTATAAAATAAGAGACCTAAACACCTATTTACCCTACTAACACTAGAGGATGCTAAACGACACAAATACCATCAATCCACTACATCAAACATATTCAACTCTACAGGACATTGATCTCCATATCCATCATTATTCTTGGACACTTGAACGAAATGCAAAAACTTTTAAAAAAGATTATGTGAAAAGGATGCATTATCCTTAAGCCACCTTTCCACGAATAACCTCAAGACAGAACAACAGAAAAAACAAATGAATGGAGAACGGGTAAAGAAACTTACAAGTGTCCAGAAGCTATTGAAAATATATTAATTCTTTTTCCACTTCGCAAGCCATTTGCATGCTCCTAAAGTTAGGTAAATATGCATTTAGAAGGGGGAGATAGTGGGGAGGGGAGGAGGGGAAGTCATTTAAAGTTGAACCACAAGAAGAGAAAATTCCCCACCATAGTGCTCCCACTCTTCTTTGAAAACTCACTGCCACCAATAAAACCAGAAGCCCATTTTAATAAATTTGAGTTCCAGCCGTTCTGATTACCCTGTACAAGTATTCAAAAAATGGTTACATCTTGGAAATCATCTAGTAAGTCAATTGACTAATAACAAGTGCTCACCTTTTTCTTCCCATGCCAACTGTTCACATCATTAGAAGGAGCAAGCAGTTTCTCATGCTCCTTTCCCTTTTTCTTTACCACTTCCAGGTGAACCAATTTACCCCGCAAATCATTTATGGTGATACGTTTTGAGGAATGCAGGCCCTGATTTCCATCACCATCTTCTTTCATATCATAGAGCGCAGAACTTTTACCTGGAGCAAGCTGCAGATACCAAACCCCAGGAGAAACTTTCATTTGCCAATAACCCAAATTGGCCATCACAATGGTATCAACCAAGTGTGGTGTACTTTTAGTTCCAAGGATCAGTTGAAGACCTCGGGGGGGTTCATGATCTTTCTCTGCACAATGACCTGTAATAATAATTCATCAAGGAAATTGAATATGTAATCTATGGTTATTCTAAGACCACCACCATTCTATCTTCACTGGGCAAAGTCAAAAACTTCATTCACGGGACAATTGTAATTCTTGCTTGCTTTCCTAATAGATTGCATATGATTGTTTTATTCTTTTACTGATTACCAAAGCAGCCCCAAACTTATGTGGTTGTATAAAAAAAATTACGGAAAAAATTCAAGGGACAAGGTAAAATTACTTGAACTGAAGGCCAAAGATGAACTTATTGAATATTTTGAGGGCAGTTTACCAACGATATCATAAATACTTAAATACACATGAAACAAAATTAGAAATGTACATATGTCGTAAAAATTAGACGACATCATGCCAGGATCAAAAAGGGATTTGTTCCAAAAGGTTTATGAATCTACCTGTAAGAACAAGAGCTTCAAGTTCGAACACTGCTTGCAATGTCCTTTGCTCGCCAAGATTCTCAAGCAATATATTGTCCAGGTCATGACTGAAACATTTAAAACAAAAAACAAACTAACTAAAATACACTACAAACTAGAAACATACATGTGCGATTTCTAAAGTTCTGTAGAATAGAAATCAAGCTCAAATATTTGGTACAGATGCTTACACAGCAATAACAGGCTCAACAAGCCAAGGCTCAGGAACATCAAGATTCATGGTGAGGGTTTTGGCCAGTGGCATATTGGCGAAAAAGGCTTTGGGGCCATATATTGTGTAATCAGTACTGCTGAAGTCATCCTGCAATATCATGGCAAAACTGAGGCACCAAGTAAAGGACCTCAAATAAAGGAGGAGACAATAACTAAAATGCTTTTGTTTCACCATCGTCGGTACTACATATCTGTAGTAATTCTTCAGGGGAAGGTCAACCAGGGAACTCTGCCAGAAAAGCAGCCATTTATTAGTCCATCGAAACACCTTTTGTTATCTACAATTCTAAATCAGCCCTTCAAGAGACACTTGAGATTGAACTTTTACAACATGGAAGGCAAAAGAAGCTAAGTGATCTAACATATCACAAAAGTATAGAAGAACAAAGCAGCCATGGTTGTTAGAGTCATGCCATTCACTATAAACTCTACAATTCCATATGAGTTTCAACCACTTCAATCCAAATCTTGCTTTGAATTAGAAATTAAGGGATACTTGTGATACAATTTGTGATCCACTTCGGTTCCCTACAATTCATGCGTTACAGTAGGATTAGGTAAAATCCAGTCTTATCTATTTTTACTCGTGAATTGCATATAACAACATTGTTCTCTCCATCAAGAAAAAAAATGACATTGACTTGGTTGATCGATTTCTCGTATAATAGCTGAATAAAAAGCTACAGTTTAGTTGTATTGATATTGTTTTATTTTAAACAGTATGTATTCTTTTTTATGCATATGCGTTTATAAATCATCCAATAAAGTGCATCTTGCGATTCACATTCGAGTTCCGATTTGACAGCAGAAAGCAACTAATAAGACCAATGCGCTCAAGAATAGTTGACATAAAGATCACAGTAATCTCATCCGAGCTGAACATAGAATACAGAGAATGTTCCACAATTTGTCATCAACCCACTAAAATTTCCAAGATAAACAAAAGAACTCTAATCAAGTAGAACTCAGTAAAGCAGTTGATGCTTACTTGATTGCCGGATCTAGCCAACAAATTGATTCCCATAAAATCAATATTCATAAAGAGTACTGCAACAGTTATCTCATGAAGTAACAATGCATCTATATTGAGTCATCAACCATCCAAGGGGGGTTGTGGGTGCAAGAATGCCATTTGGTACGAGTATGTTGGAGTGTCTCCAAGCGCAACATTTTAGACACTCACCTTTCACATCCGAACAGATATAATAGAATCAAACAGTAGCTGCAAGCAAGTCAGCTTTACAAACTAAATTTTTTTTCCTCTTTCTTTGGCTATTTCTTTTTCCTTGTTTACAAGTCTTTACCTATCTTATTGTCGAGCAGAACAGATTGGAGATCCCAGTTTACCATTCACGTGGACTGAAAGGAACATATAACAGGAGACAATCAATCTGCCAAAGAGTTTCACTCTTCATTTTCGCATGGTGTCAACCATTAAGAATGAAGCAAATTCAAGCACCTCATTAAGAAATCACACACGTAAACCAGACCAACCATGTGTACTGAACATTCATTCAAACTCAAATCCTCTATTTTGGAACCCACCCAATCACAAATCCTCATGTCTTTCCTACTTGTCTTCAGAACCCATGAACAAAAGTTACACAGAAGGAATCATTCTTTAACACATTGAAGACAAGAATTAGCTTTATCATGAATCAGAATGAATTAGCTTATGAGGCTTAAAAGAGTTTGCAAGAAATAAATTGAAATTGTTTTCAATAGTTTACCAAGTCAGATTTTTTTTTTTTTGATCTGCTACCAAGTCAGATTGTTTCAAATAGTTTAACACTACAGGAATTGTTTGGAAGGTTCATGTGTAATTTAAGAAAAAGGACATCAACCACTCTTGCTGTACCGCATAAAGATAATGGAGATCAGAGTTTAAAGTGGAGCACAGCTCACTTGAAGATCTCCTGCCACCCTCGAATGATAAGGTACAGGGTTTGTGTCCCGGTTAGGTGATGGCTGTGTATCTCCCACTTTTATTACAGAAAATAAAGGGTGGAGAATAGGAAATAAGAACATAAACGAGAGAGAGAGAGGGTTTGTGTCCCGGTTAGGTGATGGCTGTGTATCTCCCACTTTTATTACAGAAAATAAAGGGTGGAGAATAGGAAATAAGAACATAAACGAGAGAGAGAGAGAGAGAGATTGATTTAACATCGTCAAACGAAAATATGCAAGAACACAAATAATCACAGACGCTCTTCTTGATCACCTAAATGTTTGAAGTTTCAAAAATATTATACAGCATTTAGAAACTTAAATAATCTGTCATTTGTTATTCTCAGTGAGTTCATAGCTTCACAGTGCAAGAAGTAGACAGGCTTAGTTATAGGTTTTCAATATTTACTAACAAGGACCAACTCACCAGTGGATTAAGTACAAGCCGCATGCTTGGCTGAACGGATTTCCACAAAATTTTAAGAAGCGAAGACAACTTCTGACCAGAAGGGCTCAAAGGGTCAATGACAGCATCAATATGAATGCTACTATTTTCATTCTCAAGAATAACTGCACTGCACGCAACCAATAACAATTAAAGGAAATCAATTTCAGGGAACTGTAAATTCTGGGCCCCAAATGACTAAGAAACATGCATCCAAGTGATAAAAGAACTTGATGACACAGTGAGGGAAGCCTCAAAGGACACCATTGACTGACAGGACATGCAAATAAATGGTACTCAGTAAAATTTGTTCCACCTGTTAAGTCACTAGTAGTCCCAAAAACTTAAGCTATTAGGAAATGGGGCCACCAATGTATATCAAGCTATCTAACATCCTCCCTCAAGTGCAACCATGTCTTGCATGTGGAGATGCAAATATTCATACATATCGCAAAAGAATGCAAAGGAAACATAGTACAAACAGGGAACAAATGCGAATATAAAGACTTGAACCCATGTCTCCTGCAACCTAAGCTCTAATACCATGTTAAGTTACTGGTAGTCCCCAAAGCTTAAGTTGTTAGGAAATGGACCCAACAGTGTATATCAAGCTATCTAACATCAATATTCTAGTTAAAATCAACAAACAAGCCATTATGCTCCCTCACGTTGAGCAACTTAACAAGGTCAAGACAAAACATAGAGAAAAGCTAAAAAGAGCAATGCTAGATGTGAGAACGCACCAAAATACATTTTCTGCTGCTTCTTTTTTTGGGTACAACGGATTATTCATTTTCTGCTGTTTGCCAGAAAGTAATCATTACCCAAAAAAAATGCCAAGATTCCAACTCATTATCAACGAAACCATACCCAATACAATGCAAAGTAAACTTGCGTTTGGATTAGCTTTGGTGTACTTCTGAGTCAAAACCAATATCAGCATGATATTTGGGAAGCTCAAATATGTTTAAGAGATGAGAAAAGGCTGAAAAACCAAGATGCCAACGATGGCAGCCTTTGCCTAATGGAAGCTTTTAAGGAAAATGCTTAAAATGGCACATTGGGCTGTAGTTAAGATTGAAAAAGTGCATTTGATTGACGTGAAAAATGTATACGAGTTATGTAAAAGTGTACTTAAATGCCCAAAATGTGCAAAAGAGGAGTGTTTTGGCATTTTTTGTCTCGTTGACAGCAGGACCCAATTTTCAACATGGAAACTACAATAAGACGTGGTATTGGTCAGCCTAGCACGAAAGAGGAAAATGGGGAAAAGGTCTAGATACCTCAATAAAATTAATTACCAACTGAACATCTTACTCAAAATCTGATCTATCGTGCAGATATAAACACCCAGATGAAATATCTCCTCCTTTGAAATATCTCATCCTTGGGTCATGTGAAAAACCAAATTAATTTCTTTCACAAACATAGTAGCTAGCCTTAATTCTTCATCAGCCACCTTTCCTTTTTTAACAAGACTTCTCCACATACTGACCTTTTCATCCAAACAAAAAACATGTTCATTTTATTGATGAACAAGTCCAGGACATCATTGAATGTTTTTTTTTTTTTTTTTGGCTTAGAAAACTTTAGTTTGTACGAACCTTGGTTTAGAGGATATGTAGTTCACACTCAATGTCTGAAAGGAAACTATGAAGTATAAACTGCAGTCCTCAAATCAAGGTGCCCCTGTTGCTTGGGGTCACGTTAGATGGGACAGATTACAATTTACAAGACAGGCTAAGCTAGGAATAGATGGGGAACAGAAATTGGTCAACTAATCAGGCTAATAAGCTTGAGGTAAGCAATGAAAAATGACAAGCTAGTAAATGTTTGTTTCTCTTGACACTTTCACAACCTATATAAACATTCTAAGAATTGGTGTATTCCTTCAACATTTCTTATATGTTCTTACTTATATCTCCTCAAATACTTCAGCATTTTAACTATATGAGAGAACAAAAGCAGTTTAGGATGAAATAGGATCAAGAAAATTTATACTGCCTTTGTCCGTCTCCTAGTAACAACTAACAAACTTCTGAAGAAGGGACAAAAACAGTTAAAATTAACAACGTAAACAATAACCTACTTATCAAGAAGAACCAATGATGTACAGGAAACCGCCCTGAAGTCTAAAATAAAATAGTCCGCACCTGTATTCTGCATTCAAGATCTCAAAACGAGCACTTTCAGAACTTCGATCCCTCGTAGCAATTGAAGACGAGACGGACATAATTATGTCACTGATGAATTTGCTGCAAGCAGCAAACGCGCAAACAAAGAAAACAAGAAAACCATCATCCTATGTATGTCACAAGTGAATTTGCTGCAAGCAGCAAATGCGCAAACCAAGAAAACAAGAAAACCATCATCCTATGTATGTAACAAGAAAGAGAGTAGTGAAAAATGCATATCAAAGACAACACGTCAAACATGGTACTCACAAGTACAATACAAACTAGATTGCACAGAAAGATTCTTGCTAGGCAAATATTCCCTATAAAATAACATCACATGAAGCTAATATGACACACCAGACACTACAGACAACAAAATATTAGCTGTCCAAACATTAAGGAAACAAAATGACAGACAAAGGTGTGCAAGGGAACGATGATGAACAACTCCATGAGAAAGGGCAATATAATTACATACTAGACAAAAGTTTGTCACTCCAGCATAGATACATACCAGAGGTGTATGTATGATGCATGCACACATTACCTGTGAATGTGTGTCGCAGAGAGAGAGAGAAAGTACCTATTGAACAATCTATAAATTCTCAGATTGTTCATTCCCTACAACACTCCAGTATAGATACAAACCAGAGTGTATGTATGTTGCATGCACACATTACCTGTGTATGTGTGTCGGAGACGAGAGAGAGAGAGAGAGAGAGAGAGAGAGAGAGACTACATATTGAACAATCTATTAATTCTCAGGTAGTTCATTCCCAACCACTTAGACTTGAATTCAACCACGTAACTGCTATATGCCGTTCACAAGGCCCTCCAGTAGAGTTTCCTTTTCTTTTCTTTTCTTTTTTGAGCTAAATTATGGAAGAGCATCAAAGGGGATGGAACCCATGTACAAGAGTGACATTGAGCCTGTACACACAACAAGTCCCATAACAGGGAAAGGCTAAATAGCTATGAAGCACTGACACTCCAAAAGGGGGCCGTGTCCACGTATTGGACACAGGGACACGGCGGGTACATGTTCCAATAATTTTTATTATTTTTTGATAGAGGACATGCCGGGGACACAGATGGAGGGTCAAAATGTAATATTTTTAATTTTGGGGAGTTAAATATGAAATTATTCAAAATATTGAGTTAAACTGTAATTATGCCTTCGAAAGAAAACTATACAATTTGTGAAATTATTCATATACAATGGTTCATTAAAAGAAATTATATTTATTTATTATTGATTTATAAACGTGGCTTGTCCCCCGCCGTGTCCGTATTCCCATTTTTTTAGAATTGCCGTATCCGTGTCCATGCTACATAGCTAATAGGAGGGGAAGGGAAGCAACTACTACAGATCAACCATAATTGGAACTAGAAAATCAATATATTGATACAAAGTAGGCAATATGGGCCCTGATTCCCAGCTATAATGAATATAACAAAAAAAGGGACTTCAATTTATGTATGGAGTTTCCAGTTCCTTGGAAGGTCCTCCTATTACACTCTTTCCAAATCAACCACATCAAACTCAAAGTAGCTACAAGCAACCGTTCCTTTTCCTCCTTGCAACCCTTCCTCGCCACCAACTATTAAGAAGCCCCGCCGCATCTCTTTGGAAGATCTAATGCATCCCGAAACAAGCCAGTATCAAACTTGACAATGCATGTACCACCTTATAATGCATTAGAAGATGATTGGCCATTCATTGTCACAGTTGCTTGTAAAACCGGTATCTTCCTATTAGATTGTCACTCATCAAAACAATCTCACACGCGGTATTAACGTAAATAAATAAAATCAACCTTACAAGGAGCGCCAACCGCTTACGTTCCTCTTCACAAAAATTGCCTCCGCTAAGACCAATGCCCCCTAAAATGAACAAGATGTTCCATTTCCAAGTCTCAAACAACCATCCTACCCTCTAAGCCAGTCCCAGAAAGGCGCGACTCCTTCACACCTAAAGTAATAAGAACCGCCGCCTCTCTATCCACATTCAATCAGAAAATAGCTATATGAAAGTGGCCTCCAAAGTCTCCTCTCTACACCATGTACAAAGCTAGATCTTGGCTCTCTAACCATACCCTATGTTACATAGATCCTACAAAATGTATAAAATATCCATGAGACACCATACACTCGGCACATGGATAAGGGTAAGGGTCCAATGTCTAAAATCTTTTGTTGGACATTCACCTAGCATGCATTTTACTTAATTCGAATGCACCATTGCGTGGAACTCCTAATTATGCATGAAATGCCCTACGACCCTGTCTATCCAAGAAAATAAACACAATATTTGCAATTTTTTTGAATATTTGGCACATCCCCATGTTTCTTATATAGAAATGGGGGAACTGCATTTCAATGGAAACAGGGGTTGGCACATCCCCGTGTTTCTTATATAGAATGGGGGAATTGCATTTCAATGGAAAGAGGGGCAAACAAATGCAAACTCGTGGACAAGTTAAAAATAATTGCACATACATGCTATTTTAAAATTAGTCGAAAAAAAAGCTCCTGTACCCAAACGACATCCTTTGCCATTGTGATGTCCAAGTCATACTTTATTTTCTGGGAAAAGTATCCTTCGCTCTTTGAATCGAATAGTGTTGCACCTTATATGACATTTAATTGCATTTTGTATGGTACGGATTGCCCCCAATGAAGACAAGTTAGATGCCATGGTGATGTCTAAGTCAAACTTTACGTATAGGGAAATGAAAATATTGCTCCGTGAGGTTAACATTCTTGCACCTTCGGTCGAAAAAATTGCATTCTTAATGGAACTAAATTGCACCCAATTCAGGACAAGTGGGTAATGTGATGTCATACCATACATTTTTTTTATTGGAAATGTGTCATTTGCTCCTTCAATCGGACAACGTTGCACCTTATATGACATTCTATTGCACTTTGTATGGAACGGATTGCCCCCAATGAGGACAAGTTGGGTGCCATTGTGATGTCTAAGTCAAACTTTATGAATTGGAAAATTGAAACATTGCTCTGTGAGTCAACATTCTTGCACCTTTGGTCGAGAAAATTGCACTCCTTATTGAACTAAATTGCACCCATTTCTGGACAAGTGGTGTGATGTCAGAACATACTTTATGTTTTTGGTAACATGTCTATTGCCCCTTCGATAGAACAACGTTGCACCTTATATAACATTATATATATTGCACTTTGTATGAACAGATTGGCCCCAATGAGGGAATTTTTAGGTTTTCACTTACAATAGGTATATTCGTCATTTAAGCAACCCGGTTCCATGTATGCGCAATTAATGTTTTCCTTCCCATGCCAGGCACAATTTCATAAAAACCTCTTTGTTTGCCCCTCTTCCCAGTGAAATGCAATTCCCCCCATAGAAATTAGATGAATCCAACACTAAGACACAATACAACATAGGCCATCCACATTCCCTCTCTCAACAGAATTTACTATATCCGATGCTTTGCACAGATTTCCTCTAGTATAGTTTCTAGTCTACACCAACATAGAATACCCCTCTAAACGCCTCCCTCTCCTATGCAGCCACATTTATGAGATCTGTGATTGAGAAATTGGACACTACATTGCATTGCATAGATTTATCTCAAGTAGTAAATTTGGTAACAATAGTGTGAGAGGTGGCTAAGCTTCATTTCTGAGGCAGTTAAGGATGAAAAAGGGATGGCTGGTTCTACAATGTATGTATCAACTTAGTATTGGCTTTCACAACAACCTCCTGTGAAAGGTATGGCACCGCCACAGATAAAGCTGAACACATCAATCCTAGGAACCAGAGTGGATAATAAGAAAGAAATAGGATAACAAACGAAGTACAATCAACAAACCTTGTTAGCATGTCAGGATCAATGCCCTCCCATTTCACTTCTTCAATGACCTCCACAATGTGCTTAATTCTGTTCTTTAACTCCACAGACTCTAAAAGATGTAGATCATGACTCAAAAATGTGCCATTGTCAACGCGGATCACCTATCATATACCAAGCGTAATTTAAATGTAGAGAACACTACCTTATCAAAAAGAATATGTAGCCAACACTATAATGTTCTGGGTAAATAACAAATAGTGTACTTCCCAATACAAATAAGTACAATCAAACTATACTTCAACTCGTCAGAAGCAGCCCATATGAAGCTCACCCTTCCATTAGTAATGACTGCATTACTGCCAGATTCAAGGCCAAGTTGCCCGTATAAGAATTGTCCGACCTGCGACGTGTTTGGAAAGGTAAAGTTTAACATATAAATTTTCCATTCAATTGTCACTGGGTAAAATGAAATGGCATAGTTAATATGCAACTCTTCAAATGTGCAACTATTCAGAGAACTTGCAAAACTTTAGCAAGGGAAAAGGTATTCTCAATGGTCGCAAGGAGTTAAAAAGGAAAAGAAAAAGGGTCTTCCTGGCAGAGCTGCTTGTTGCAACTAGGGAGCAATTCCATTACCTCCTTTTTTATAGCAGCTTCGACCTGGTCTGTGAACCAGAATTTTTGGTTAAAGACACTTTGTCTTGTCTGGTAGCACAGTCAAGTTACAGCCAAGTATGAGTCGGAATTATGTCCTTTTCTATTCATTAAAGTATTATCTTCTCTCTCTTTTTTTTGGTCAACAGAAGAGTAGGTTAGCAAGATACAGGCTTCCTGGCATTGTCGTATGTTTAAGTAGATGAAGCTTTAATGATTACACTTCAATGACTGAATAAATCATGAAAGCATACAACCGTAACATTCTTGATATTTCAAATTGATGTAGAATGTAGTAAGGGACTAAGGGTACCTATGTCATTTTGTGTTCTTGGTAGTAAGGGTATATATATATATATGTGTGTGTGTGTGTGTGTGTTGGAGTCTCTTATTTGTAGCTTTTATCATTTTGAACAATATTATCAAGAGGTAGTCTCTTTTGTATCCCATTTGGGAGTTTCTCAACTTTCTCTCTCTACATTATCTATGGGTATTTGGATTTGCATCATTTGGTATCAGAGCTTCTAGGCTTGATCCCTACCGTTCATCTCGCCGGAGACTTCACCGGAAACCTAAACCTCGCCGGAAATCTCGCCGGAAACCTAAAACGGCGCCAGAAAATCTCGCCGAAGCCCCCAAATCACTCTAAATCCTCAGATCTATCCAACCCAACACCCTATACTTCAATTTCGACCCTATTTAGCCCTGAATCGAACCCAAAACCCATCGGATCTGACCTGTTCGAACTTGAATCAGCCATTTCGGCACTGTTCAAGCTCGATCTACCCATTTCGGCACTGTTCAAACCTGTTTGAACAAGACTCAGCCTTGTTCGAGCTCAAATCTGCCATTTCGGAACTCAAATCAAAGTTTCAAACCCAGATCTGCCTGTTTCGGACCATTTCGGAGCTGCTACAGTGATTCCGAGTCTGCTACAGTGATTTCGGAACTGCTACAGTGATTTTCAAACACTGCTACAGTGATTTCAAGTCAGATCCGTGGGTTTTGAGAGTTTTCGGACTGATTTTTGCTGATTTCGGGCAAGATCTAAGGTGGGTAAGTGTCGATTCCTTATTTTCTTTGCTGGGTTGTTGCTAGATTGCTCCGTAGTTGTCGCTTCGAGTATGATTATTGGTGATTACGTGTTTTTGGGGTTATTCTGTTGAAATTGGTGGCTGAGTTGACTGGATTTTCATTATTTGGGGTGGATTTACTTGTTTAGAGTTGAATTTGGATATTGTCATGGCTTATCGGGCTAGAGGTAGAAGAGGAGGTAGAGGTAGAGGTAGATGTAGAGGCTTTGTGGTGAACAATGGTGAAGAGAATGAGTTTGGCAACCAAAACCATGAGATTCAAGAGTTGAGACAACAAGTTGCTACCCTAACAGCGATGGTGCAAGGCTTGCAAGTGTCACGTGTGGGTAGTGGAGGGTCCGAGGACTCTCAAAGTCACTTTGACAATCCTTTTGGTGATCCGAATTAGCATAGGCCACCTTTCACTCATTCTCCTTATAGGTGGGAGAAGAACATCAAGATTGAACTTCCCGAGTTCAATGCAAGTCTTAATCCGGATGAGTTTGTTGATTGGATAAATACAGTTGAAAGAGTGTTTGATTATGGAGATGTCTCCGAGGAGAGGTGAAGTTAGTGGCTATCCGCCTCAAAGGAAGAGCTTCCGCTTGGTAGGAGCAATTGCAAGGAATTAGGCTACGAAGAGGAAAGGGAAAGATTAGAGAATGGAAGAAAATGAAGAAGAAACTCAATGAGCAATTCTTGCCTTTCAACTATATGCAAAACCTCTACAAGAATTTGCATAATCTCAAAAAAGTTGGAAGTGTTGATGAGTACACGGAGGCTTTCCATCAACTTCTTGTTACAGTTGATTTGAATGAAAGTGAAGATAAAATGGTTGCAAGGTACATAAGTGGGCTGACAATCACAATCCAAGATACCCTAAGTATGCAAACTTTGTGGATGGTTTCGGAAGCTTACAATCGGGTCTTGGTGGCCGAAAAACAAGAAAAGAGGAAGTTTTTTAGATCCGGGCAGCAAAATCAAGGCGGTTTCCCGTCCGGGCAGCCCTTTAACACCTCTTTTCAAGGTGGTTCTTCTTCTAATGGCGGTCAAGTTGGTCCTCCGGGGTTTGATGATAATTGTGGGGATAAAGCTTCAGCCCCTACTCAAAACCAGCCTCAATCCGGTGTTTCGGGGGCTCGAAAGCAAGCCCAAAGTGAGGGATTCAAATGCTTCAAGTGTGGGGAACCGGGTCACAAGTCTTCGGATTGTCGAAAAGCTTCCGGAAGTCGTAACAAAGCACTTTTTAGTGAAGTGGAGAAAAGTTATGATGATATTCCCTTGTATGATGATGTTGCATGTGAAGAGATCGGTGGTGACTTGGAAGAGGAAGTGGGTCTTTCACTTATGATCAAGAGGACTCTCCTAACACCCAAGATAGTGATGAAGATTGGTTGCGCGCCAACATATTCTATACTACTTGCAACATAGAAGGGCATGTTTGCGATATGATCATTGATAGTGGGAGTTGTGACAATATGGTATCTCAAGAGGCGGTTGACAAGCTTCAAC
Source organism: Rhododendron ovatum (assembly GCA_019656835.1). Classification (NCBI taxonomy): domain Eukaryota; kingdom Viridiplantae; phylum Streptophyta; class Magnoliopsida; order Ericales; family Ericaceae; genus Rhododendron; species Rhododendron ovatum. Next base: position 19,476,928 of record CM033801.1, on the reverse strand, counting down.
TCGAAGTGGAGGAGCATCCCAATCCTTATGTTGTTTCTTGGTTCAAAAGGGGAAATGAAAAAAAGGTGAACAAGAGGTGTTTGGTGTCCTTCTCCATCCGGCAAAAGTACTTTGATGAAGCTTGGTGTGATGTGATACCTATGGACGCTTGCCATATCTTACTTGGCCGTCCGTGGCAATACGACCGCGATACTCTTCATGATGGAAAGCAGAATACCTACACCGTGCATAAGGATGCGCAACAAATCACCTTCTTACCCATGAAGGAGAAGGTAACTACAAAATCTCATTATTGCCCAATGTTATTTGCTTCTAAGAAACTTCCTCCAATGAATTTGGGTATGATGGATTTTCCCAAAACCACCAAGAAGCTCTTGAAGGAGGATGATATTGTGTTTGGTCAAGAGTTGACAATGAGGGAAGAGTTTGGGAATGATTTTGAAGATTTCCCTATCTATGATGAGTATCTTGATGACGACGAAGGGTTTGAGGATGTGGAGCAAGTGGTAAAAGAAAGCCATAAAGGTGCATTGGATTCATATTCAAAGTATGAGATTGTGGAAGATCCTCCAATCCTTGAAGACCTTGTAGAGCCAACGGGTGTGAATTGTTTTCAAGTTTTGCCTTCCGCGTTCCCCCCGATGCATGATATACAAGTTTGTGAAGAATTGGTGACCAAACTAGGCTTCATGGGACAACTTGAAGATCCCTTGGGAATGGTCTTCACTCAAGAAAGTCTTGGGTATGGCGTTTTCCTTGTCTTTGAATCTTCAAATGGCTATTGGTCAAGGTACTTTTTGGGAGGATGTCTTAGAAAATACTTCAATGTAGCTTTGCCTTCAAGACATGCCAAGTGGATTGCTTAATCACACACAAGCATGGATGCGGTGGACATGCACAAAAACAAGCTCATGTTTAAGATTGGATGTGCTATGAGGGTCGTGTTGGGTCGAAGCACTACAACCGTAACTTGAGGACAAGTTTCTTTCTAGTAGGGGAGTATGATGTAGTATGTAGTAAGGGTACCTATGTCATTTTGTGCTCTATATATATGTGCTGGAGTCTCTTATTTGGTAGCTTTTATCATTTTGAACAATATTATCAAGAGCTAGTCTCTTTTGTATCCCTTTTGGGAGTTTCTCTCTCTACATTATCTATGGGTATTTGGATTTGCATCACAAATGAACTAGGAAAAGCGGACATGATACGAAATACAGAGGAAGCTTAACAAGTCGGTGCTACTGATTAATAAAGACCAATATCTATCAAAGAAAAATTGCAAAAAGAGAAAATTGGTCAAGTTATATGGATTAGAATGTAAGGTCCAGAAGCCCAAAGGATTCTTAGCGATATACCTCGTTCAAATGTTCTCTCAACTCGTCAACCGAAAGTTCTGAGAGAGCAGTTCTCAAGCACTTGGATGGTAAACCATTTGCATCGGCTAGATCACAGACCTTATCAATAAATGCTTGATTGCCTTCAGAAACTACGGAAGATGCAAGCTTGTATTCATGCTCATAAAATGCACATATTTTATCCAAAAAATCCAACACCTTTCTCTTATGACTGCACAATGCCACAAAAGCAAGCACCGAGTTACAGAACGTATACAAAGAAATAAATCTTTTGCCGTAAAGATTTAGATTGCCTGTAATGAAATTTATGACAAGTTTGGAATAGAATACCTATATGACGCTGCAGCAACTTCAGATGCCTTCACAAAGAGGAGACTAGGAAAACCCACATTTGGATCGGCATTAAACAGCATTCCTAAGCGAGCATTTTTAGAACCTTCTATCTGCAACACAGTAATCACTAGTTAGTCAAGGAAAAAAGGAAATACCAAACCATTAGCATTATTGATGATGATATTAATAACAGCAGAAATGTCAATCATCGTGGAAAGAAGTGTGACTCCTGAATATGAGATGAACATTGAGTATTTTGCTGTAAATTTATTACCAGGTACCGTATCCCTTCACGAAGCAAATTGATCCCCTTTTTTGATGTGACATCAATGACAAGAAGATGGGTCACAGGCTTCAAATCATCTACAGCTGCAAGAAAGATGATTTCAGGAAAAAGAAAACACCAGATTCAGCAAGTCTACAAAAGTTAAGATAGGAGGCCTGGGGCTTTAGCTCTAGTGCAGCTTACTTTCAGGAGAGTGCAAAAAACTGACATCATTTTGGATAAAATCGTTTCGAAGAATAGCTCTAGACAAAGAAACAAATTTCGGTTTCACCTTGCCATCCGCAATAATCTACAAAAGCAAAAATAGCATGAAGAGTTACCTAGTTAACAATGAAGTTGAAAAAACATTAGCATGCATTTCATAGAACATCCCGAATAAGTCTCCATATACACAATACCTGCGGATTATACCGAGGAACCCCACTTTCTGACAGAAATTTGTCCAGCACGTCAGTATGAGAATTTATATGGCCGTAGTAAACTTGTTCCTGTATTCTTGGGAGCTCATCGTTCATGGCATTCATAAGAGCATCCTAATGGTAGTAAATCCCCCGGAAAGAAAAAATAATGTCACTGAAGATTATGAACAGAGTATACTGGAGATCAACTGTCAAGTGTCAAGGCGCATGATTTACATTTGTTTACACGAGGACATTTAGTCAATGGAACACATAATAGATTCCTGGGTCAACAAATAACAGAGAAAAAGCAGCCAGCCATACGGAATGTTACAGAAAAGAATAACTGTGTTTGCCTCAAACCATCATCGGTGTAGCTAAAGCCTAAATGTTTTTGTCCAAGTGTGTGTTAGATGGCAAAAAGTGATAAAAGTGGGATGTGTCAAGGGATTGCTACTTTAGAGAGTGAATGGGCGCTCCACCATATATGTTGACCTGTGTGTTAGAATTGTATAAAACTAACAATAAGACTAAAAACTACGATGGGTCTTTTCCGGGTCTCTTCTTCAACATAAAGGCTCTTAAGACTTGAGAGAGCTAACTTATGACACTAAATGGGCTCTTAAGAGAGCTGATGGAGATACTCTTACATGACAACATCTGTCACTCTTCTGCTAATTGCCACAGCAGAACAGAAAGGAGCCAGCACAAACCTGTATCTCTACTATTAACCAAAAAAAAAATTCTAATAGCAAGATCAAATGAAATTTTACCTCAGACGTGAAACGAGAAATGTAATATGCAAGGAAGACAGAATCAACAAGAGATTTAAGCAAGTGTACCTCAGTAGAATCAAGGACAAGACCATTCATCAAGAGGCAGCATTGCAGGTTAGCTAAACCCAGCTTAAAAGCAAACATGGAACTCTCTTGGGATAGTTCATTGAAAGTCAGCTCCTTTTCCAGTTTTAGTAAAGTATCTTGAGGTGGAGATTTAACCTTTGACCTACAAGAAAAACGTATGGATAGATTACAAGGAAAGAGAAACATAATGGATGTGAATCCATATATATATTATCTAAAGTGGACAAGCACGAAGGACCACTATCACTCTTAGAAACGCAAGCAAAATAATCAAAAATGGCAACCCAAAAATGCTTCGGGATCTGAACTGTAGCATCTCTCTCAGACTAGCAACAATTTAAAGGTCAATTTTTTCTATTTAAGAGAAAGAAAGGAAGAACGCTTACAATAAAGTTTCAACAAACGCCCCTTCCACGTGGTGCATTTCAGGATCATCTTCGGGATCTGCTGACTCGGTCCGCAATCTGTTAATCTGCCATATACAAGCAAGATCGTAATCATCTATACATAATTTTCATTATCATTCCCGATTGGGAAAAAGAAAACAATATAATCAATCTAGAGCAGTTTTGGGATGAAATTAACCCGGAAACACATGGCATAGGTACAAAAAAGTGGAAAGGGAGTCTCAAGATTTTTCCTAAGTAGTACCTTGTGCACAAGGTCTGATGTAGGACAGGATTTGAATGCAGCCAAGGATATGCTCAAACACGAAGAGAAGTGAATGTTTTGGGACTGTGAACAATGTAGGTGAACAATAGAAAGAGAAGATGGCATTTTAGGAAGATAGGTCTAAGCATCACACCTAGGGACTCTTTAGCATCACACCAAAGAAAAGATTGCAACACACAATCTAGCTAATAGCTTGAAAGCTACTCAGTTTTTACTATCACTCATAATGATTTGCCATATGGGTTACAATCTTATTTATACCCATTTCAACTTGACTCTAGAACTTCCCAAAAATAAATAGCCTTTAGACTCCCAAAGACACATTGAACAGTCTCTTTGACTGCAGTAAAGACATGGAAAAACTTAATGACTCTTCGATCAACTAATTGACTCTTCGACTACGTCTAACATTAATGACATGGAAAAACCAAATGACTCTTCGATCAACTAATTGACTATAAAGACTTTGACTAGAACTTAAAGAGACATTTTGACTTGACTAGAACCAAAAGACACTTCTATGAGTCCAACCCATGGCTGACCAATATCCCAAGTTGGCCTTATTCATTCCACATGTGCCAAATTAAGGCTTGGGCCTTAGAGCCATCTAGTCCATAAGGCCATAACTTCCAACCATGTAAAATTACCGAATTCCCGTGACCTCTTTGTAAGGACCGCATCAAGGTCACATACCCAGACCCATTGAAGACTCTCCCATAAAACACCGGTGGGATATTTCCATATAACATTCACCAGATGTGGAGACAACATTATCGGGAAAAGTAACTTCGAAGATAATCGTGGAAATATGTGTTTCCAAGGAACACTACTACCGTGAGATCTAGGTTTCAGAACGCACTTTTCGAAATATGCAACGCCTTCGTTCCGGCGCGATCTCTCCTAGTTTATCTGGAAAAACCAGTGTTATGAGCCAAAAATCAATAGTCTATACATCTTTCTTGATGCACTTGGTGGTGTATTCCTTTTTGTCTTAGGCCTTCTTTTGTACATGGATTGATGCTTGACCTAACATACCTTTATTATTTCTTAGGCCTTCTTTTGTACATGGATTGATGCCTGACCTAACATACCTTTATTATTTATCATAAATAAATAAAAACCAAAAAACAAAAGAGGGTAGAGTTTTAACAAGACAAACACAAAAAATTGGACATTATGCTCCTAGAAATGCATTTTGCATAAATAATTTGAAACATAATATGTCTTATTTTATTGGGCGCTTATAGCCTGAACTAAGTAGATTACACAACTTTATCTAAGGAACCCTACCCTTATGCACCAAAATTCAGAGCATTTGGTACTACATTCCGTTCGCATTCATCATGTCGGAACCACATTTTGGGTACCATAGGTCAAAACTTTCGAGACAGTGCTTTATTGAGCTGATTCTCTCAGTTTACCGGACCTGGTAGCAGTTAGCTACTCCACTTGAAAAGTGGGCAGAAACATGGTTAATAAGATGTGTGATGTGACGTTTATATTAATAAGAATAGGGTTGCTGAATATAGCAGTTTCTCTTATTCTTTTAATCACACCCAAGCATGTCCTTCATGGGACCCCACAGACAGATAAACCCAATCCAAATGAAATAACCAGACATCAGAGTCCTCTTTTTACCCTACAATTGGAGTTTGAGAATACAAAAAAAACATGAGATGCAGGTAAATGAGAAATACAATTAAGCAACGCACGCAATAGTAGGATGAGATCAAGCATCCCACAGATAAGTTAATGGCCATTATGTAACAGGCTTCTTGTAGCTTGTATTCTCCCTAATTCAATTATTGTTGACAATATTAGCAGCAAGAGAAAATATGAAGAAAAAAGACAACAAAAGATAACAAGAATAGACGAAGGATTTTCTGCATCTCAGCTACGACAATAAGAAAGGTAAAATTACAAGGTCATACACTGCTCAAAAACTGGAAAGCCATTTGAGCCCCATGCTGTTCCTCAATATAAATAAACAGGCGTATGATCTGCAATACAGAGTCACATTAACAATTATCATCAGCATTACAACAAATCCACGAAGAAGTGAACAAAGCACACATCACAAATGGCTGCTTACAACGATTTTTTGATAGTAAGAAACATCATCAAGTGTTGCAACAAACTTCTTTAAATAATAGTGGTACCAAATAAAGGACTCATGAGACTTCCTCTAGCAAGAAAGACGCAATACCTCCTCTAACATGGAAAACTCCCCTAAGTATGGTTCAAGTTCCGGGTTGCATTTCAATTGAGGCAATAAAGGACTCATGAGACTCATGAGACTTCCTCTATCAAGAAAGACGCAAGACCTCCTCTAACATGGAAAACTCCCCTAAGTATGGTTCAAGTTCCGGGTTGCATTTCAATTGAGGCAATAATGTCCACAACCCCATTTGACTAGTAAAATACAATTCTACTGTACTAAAAGACACTATAAACAAGAAATTAAGTAAGAGAGAGAAGAATTACCAAACTGGATACATCTTCCCCAACACCAGTGTGATTCTCCATGGACGCTGATGGAATTTTACTGCCTTTCGTTTCAACAGTCTTGATGAACTTTGTAGAGAACAGTATCACCCCAAATCTCATGGGAAGATTATTCTCATACAATGAAATAATCATGTCAACGGACTACATAACCCAAAAGAAAGAAGTTACACGAGTAATTTTTGCAGTAATGAAATGCAACAAGGAACTCAGATCCAAAAAAACAAAGACATGCCTCAAGCCCACAAGTTGAACCAGGATCCAAAACAAACACTGCATGGAACAGGTTTTTACGGATGTAACGCAGCTGTCCAGGGAAGACAGGCATCAAAACCTGCGGTGGCAACGTAAAACAAAAATAACTTTATGGAACTCCATTGCAATACAAAGGCATCTAAATGTTTGGTTCACTAGCATATTTGCTTATTACCTTAAATAACCAATAAGCTAAACACAGGATAAGCAAATTTGTTTGGGAAACCAATTGCTTACTTGCCTATTCTGTGTGTTGCTTTCTGTTATGAGCAATCAAGGAATCTAGCCCCAACAAACAAGCTTATTTGCTTATCGCTCATCGAATAAGGAATTAGCAAGCCAACAAACAGAGTCATACCACAACAAGAAACTGTACCTCATTAATATTGCTTCGCCATCTCTTGTACATGGCATCTAGCTCCAAGTTATTAAGGTAACGAACATGTGTTGACCGAAAATCAACACGGAATGTACTGGACTCGGAAGGAGGTAAAGTTGATAGGAGTTTCCGCACTGTACTTGGAGGGATCTAAACTTTAAGTAACAGTAGTTAGCAGGCAGTCTACAGACTAATTCAAAAGCTACTGTCAAAAAATCAATAAAAAGTACCATTTTTTAACTTTTTATTGCTAACAATACCAGGTTCACATACTATTTCACTAGCTTGTTTAAGATCTAGAAAGGTGATGGAAACCAACAAAAGCTTATACAATACAAGGTAGAGGTGTAACCTCACTTACAAACCCGATATGCATGGTCTACACAATGTTTTTGCAATGTTTTCCAAGTGTGAGGATATGTCAGACCTATCCTAAACTTTGTTTTCATAAATGAACAAAAATACTCCTGTGGGAAAAATGAACTGCTTGCTTATGTCAAAGAGGCGACTGCACCACTATGACAACAAAAAATTTCACAATTTTCAATTACATGTCAAAGATCAAAATCTGTGAAAATAACACATTGCGCCCTTGCATTCACTGTAAAAATAAAATCTAACATCTTGACCAAAATCAGGTTGTTTAACACCATCTAAATTTCCTCACGTATCTCCTAAATAGCTACGAAGTGGGATGCCCCAGTGGATAAGTATGCACACATTACAAGCTCCTTTTGCCTATGAAGCTTGAACACTTGTTAGCGGTCACGTACTGGTGTCACACACTGACACTCGTTCAAACGTTTTCAACACCCATATCATACTGTCCTATTCTTTTCCATTTGAACACTGGACAATCTAAAACATGATTTGGCAGGAAACTCTCAACACATTTTTTGAATACTCCCAGAACGCGTTAGTGTGTCAAATGAAATAGTAGCTCGAGTAAAAGCTTAAGAAAGTCTTCATTTGATAGATGATGGTTGATAGATTACAAAGAAACATGTGAATGGTGAAACACTTTATGTTTGAAAACTTTCACGAATACTGTAATGACGTATATAAACTATAAACACGTGTGGTGTTTTTATTATAGTTAGAGCAATATTATTATAGCACAACAAAAAAAAAAGGTAGACATATACATATAGGATCTGGCGAATTTTAACAGGAAAGCAGAATACAATCAAATTAAAAAAGACCATACTAGCAACAAAGATGAAAAAATTGTGCTACATCACAGGTTGAAACATCAAAGCAACGATCAATGCAAAGATAAAATTTAGGTAGAAAACAACGATCCAAGGAAAATATCCTGAGGTATATCATGTCACATCAAGCTTGGAAAAGATTAAACATAATTACCTTCAACCTCTGATATTGATCAGCCAAAGATATCTCCCGATGGACCATGTCAACCAACCTACAAAGAGCATCAGTACGCACAAACAGTTATTAACAAAAGAAGATAGTTACACTTCTAAAGAAGATCACTTCAGATTACTGATTTGGCAAAGATTACTCAAGGTTGAGGATGAGCCCTGACCGACCTTTGTAAGTTGATTGTTTATAGAAAATACTTTTAGAGATATGTCCTCCATTTAGAGATTAAATTCACCACTATCCCCCCCACCCCCACCAACAAAAAAAAAAAGCGGAAAAAATAACATCAAAGGCATATTGAACGTGCTATTTAGTGGTTAGAGATGTACGACGAGCAAACATTCTGAATTTTCTCTACCCCGTAATTATTATAATTCCAAGAAGGTTGGCTTCTCCTACTTCCCCATGCTTCTGTCGTAAAATATTCTTGTTTTCCAACTACAAGCAGATGTAATAGTCTATTGAACAACAAAAAGTATGAAATGAAGAAAAAAAATTAAGTGAAAGAAACAAAGAGGGAAGAAAGCTTTACAGATAAAGGTCAATATCTTCAATATTCAGTAAAGCCCCATTCAGAGCCATTAGGGACTTTCCGGGAGGAATCATTCGCTGGTTTGAAATTATTTCCTCTTTAATCGACTCATTCAGCTGCGCAAGTTTAAATTAGATAAAGATTTATCACCTACTAAGATGGCACTTGTTCAGTTCAAATCAAAACTGCACACATGACACATGTGCAACAGCAAATTTTACCTTCATACGTGATAACGAAGATACAACACTAGGGAAATTCTGACTAACTTCTTGCATAGACTGCAAGGGATCAGAGGCTTGGATAATCCTTTGGGCAGTTTGGTGCCCTAAATCTGTAGCAGAAAAAACACACTGATCTCATTACATAGTACATAATATTCCTAATTTTCAGAGGCAAATGAGCAACTATATTAAAAGAAGGGAAAGAAAAGACACAACATGAATAACATGAATCTGCGGATAGGCAACGATGGTAATTACCCTTTAATTCCCAAACATCAAGCGTATCAGATACAGTAGATGAAAGCAGATAATCTCTAAAAGCCATTACTTCAGATGTTAGTTCAGGCTTGCGTTCCTGTGCAAGGAAACCAAGACATGTAATATCAGCTCCGTCAAAGCTGTGAGGCATACTTATACAGTTATAGTTCAAAATCATACTACAAAAACAATGTTGCAGTACAATCAAGGTTATAAGAATAGGATTTCACTGCCCTCAAGGAAAGAACAAATGCTTTGACTATTACAACTAACTGGGAACGCACATCACAACATGATAAGCAAAATATTTGGGTTTTCTCCAAAAGTTGCTTTCCCAAGCTATCTCTATCTCTCGTGTAACATTGGTAGTAAACTTCCCCATATTATCCAAAATAACAGTAACAACAACATACCAACTAATCAACCTACTTATAGAAAAGAAAATGTATGTGTAGTAATTATCCTACAGCAGACTATCAAGAAATCCCAACCTTCCATAGGCTTTGATGTCTATATTTTTACTTTGTTGAATAAAACCAGTCTAGATATAACTGGCACTTATACGAGTTTGTCTACGTTGGATGCTTTCTTGGATACACACTATGACCCTCCTAGAAGGATTTTGTTGAGTTTGTACATAACTTTAGTCATGCCTAGAACCTTAGAAACTGCAACGAAAAAACCACAAAAACATACATCTATTTGTTAAATCCATTTACTATTTAAATAAAAGAGAAAGCGACTGGCATAATTAGTTAAACTAAATAGAACTATAAAAAGACATTGGTATAAGTAAGCAGGACTGTTGAGTGTTAAACCAAAAACAAAATAAGGACTCTATTTTCTTTATGTGATTCCCTCATTATAAAATTCTAATTCCCTATACCCCATTCCGCTAAGATTCTTATTTTTTAAGTACTTATTTCCCACTTTACGAGAGAGGTCATTCTCTCACAATAAATCACCTTTACTTCAAAAACTAAGTACTTATTTGAAAAGTAAGTACTTATTTCCCTTAGCGGAACGGCGCAAATAAGAAAGTTGGAGATTAGTAGAAAATGAAGAAACAGCGGTCTTTGATTACTTCAGCTGAGATATTCAATAAAAAAGGGTTCCACGTGCAGAAAACAAACAATAACGGTCTCAAGTAAGTTTCATAACACCTGCAAAATAAATCTAGATCATGATTCAAGGAAAGATCGGCTAATAAAGCACCTATACAAGGGGCCAAAGAATTGTAACGTGGAAACAAATGACTTGTCCAAATAACAAACCAGAATTTTGGAGAAAATGAACCCTCTAACTTCTTGGCCGAGATCTTCAGTGTGAGGATCTTCGAGAGTTACACCTGCACCTCAGACACCCGACTGTTCAATTTAGTCCTTAAATGAAGCAAATAGTTGAAAGCACTAATGTACCCATAGAAAAGATTAAGATATGCATAGTATAGATGACTTAAAAACAGACAAATCCAAATCGCACATTATGAAGTATAAACACAAAAAATAACAAAAATGGGAATTAGGCCAAAGGTCTCGTAATGTGCTTTTAAACTAGGCTTAGTCCACAAAAGATTCACTAAACTCCACTCGCCTTCCAGTGACCCTTCTGTACAGACAATGCATCCTTCCGATTCACTCATTCTGTCACAAACATTCCTTCTCCTTAGTCATTGCTGTTAAGCAAATGTGTGCATTCAAAGGAGATTGCTGAGATCTCTTCTTCTGGGCAGTTGGCTACAGCTGAAATGGTGACTTTTATCAGGGTCAAGGCGAGCTTTTCCACAACGCGAAACTCTTTAAAGATGAACTCACTTCCAGAAGATGGACAAACTACTGTGATGGCTTGGTAGATTTTAGGCCAGGAGCCACACTTGCAGCTGTGAAATGGAATGTATCTTGGTGTATCATATTGTAATCAAATTGAATCTATTTATGGCAAAGATTAGACGAAATCGTATCACACTATTTACAAGGAAAAAGCAAAAGAAGCACCTTAGAACAGAAACAAAAATTGGAAGAACTTTAGGGACGCTCATGCCATAAATCAGTCACAGGTAATTGAGTGCTCAAAATCATGAGGATGCTCATAATTTCAGCAAAGAGAACAATTCCCATTCTCTAATGAGATGCATTACAGCTTTCAAGAATACCATCTATTTCATAGGGTCATCATACCAAAAGACAGTAAACATTTGACTAGATTACAATGTTGGAACATTAAGTTGACAGCATCGCATGAGTTAAGCATGCAACCTTTTTTTATCGTACTGTCATCCATAGCCTTGTACTCCATGTTCTTCAGAGCGAGTTCTACACCATAACCACCCAAGTTTACAGGATCATTTGCACCGACAACTGCACAATGTCCACTTTCCAATTGACAGCCAGAAGGTAATACAGGTCTAACAGCATACTTGACTTTTCCCTGGAAGTTAAAAAAGCACTTGATTCAACAGCAAACTCCATTGGAAGGGGAAAAAACATAGAAACCAATCGCTATGTCCGACAAATTTGGGCGGCATTTGGATCAAGGGTTCGTGGAGGGAATTATCAAGAGACTTTTTAAAATAAAGGAAATGATGGGGCAACAAATAGCCTTCTTCAACTAATCTAATTTTCATAATATTTCATTTCCCTCGACAAATTTGGTAAAATACGGCCTTGGGAAATTTTCAGCCCAACTTACAAAAAATAATTTTAAAAATCTGGGAGAAAACACTGCTCAGTATCAGGTAGTATACCTCTTTGGCTGCTCCCACCAAGGTGTCATGAAATTTTCTGAAGCATTCGGTACCAAGAGCTCCATACAAAATTGCCACGGGACTTCCAACACTGGAATCAATATGGACATGATCAAATGCATAAAGTTCTGGCTGCTGAAATGAATCCCCAGATCTGGCAACAGAAGACAGATATTATTAAGGGCACAAAACAAAAAGGCAGTGACTTAGTTTGCGCAAAACAGAAATTCACATTTGACTCTGTAATGCATGAGCAGAACTTACAATTCCTTAGGGATATGAAGCCACGTTAACAACTCCGCAACATCAAAAAAAAGTGCCCCGCCAGTATCTACCCAACAACACTTCCCCCCACGACTTCTTGGGTTCACGCCGACAAGCAATGGGTCAACCTTCTTGCTTTCAGTTATTTCATTTTTTTCAGTTCCTCCATTGATAGAGTTAGAAATAACATCGGCATAGAGGGGAAAAGAAGAAAGAGACTCTACTGCCAATTGACGGTACAACACTAGTCTTGGGGATGCTGATCGCAGAGTAAGAGAGAACTCAAAAAGTGATGCCAGATGTTCACTTAACAAAGATTGTCCATATTTAACAATTTTCCTCAAACAATCTTTTGCTGTATGTGAAACATCATCCTCATTGTGATGCCAAGCTTCAATGAACTCCCAGAAAAGGCCTTCCCATTCTTTAGACAGCAATTCACTATCAAGCAAAAGAATGAGGTTAATGAGCTCTTGTAAATCCCAGTGACAACTATTTTGGAAAAGAAACTGTTCATTTTTGTTTATGCAAATCAATTATCACCATTCAGCCTGCTTAGAGGAAAATATCAAATATATTAGTTGTACTCATAGAACATGTAATTGATTATTGCTAACAAAGTAAATTTCAAGTTTATTGCTACCAAATTAATTCATTGTTAACAAAATAAAATAGTTTAACCTAACAGGCTCAGTGGAATCTTTACCATTTAACTGGGCCTCGGGTCAAAATAATTTTGACAGAAAAAGGATTTCATACACCCTTTGATAAGAAACCAATACCAAGCAAGGGAAAAAAACTGCAGTGTACCCCCTTGGAACCCAAGCTCAGTTCGGCACATAAAAAATCAAGTATAGCAATAATTTCAAACTAATGCTCAAGAAAAATAACAAATTATGCAAAAATATGCTGAGTTAAAGAGCATCTCCAGCCCTTGCCCCTTTCATTCTCTTAAATTCAAAATTTGAGTAAAAACACCTCACAATTAACTCCACTGCTTGACTTAAACTTATATGAAAGTGAGTTGTGCTCCAATATTGACTCAAATTTCAGAAGCCTATTTTGTGCCTCTTAAATTTACAACTATGCCATTATTAATGAAGCTTTCACTAAAAATTTATCCTTAGATTTGAGTTTCTCCATTGAAGTACTTCATTTAAATGAAGCTTTTACTCTCAAATTTGAATAAAAATGTAGAGAAGCTGGAGATGAATTAAAGAATCACGTAGAAACGAATACAATACGGAGTTATAAACAAAACAAAAAACAAAATCCATGTACCATAACGGTAAAAAAGGAACATACCCAGCTTCCAAAAGTATAGGGGTACCAGTCCACTTGGCCTGAAGAGCCACCTGTACATTCTTGGGTCGACGGCTCTCCACCAATGCCAAATGCCCAGATAAACTCAAGACCACAACGAAAGCGATCACTACCCGAAAACCAGATCTGCAATCGGTTTCCATTTTTAATACTTCTATGAAAGCTGGATCAGAAGAGGGGCATTGATCAGCGATGATTGAAAATATCGCTTCTGGAAGTGAGTGAAGGAGACGGAGACGGAGACCGAGACCGAGACTGGATTGGAGAGAGCAATGCTATTGCTAGGGTTCCAACTTCACCACCATCGTCTTGACTCGACGACTCAGGTGTTGTGAATGAGTTAGGCCCAGTATGGGTGCTCTTTAAAGCATCTTTGGGCTTCCCATGTGAGATTTCAAAAGGTTTTAGAGATAGAAACTACCGAACTAGTAGGTAGTATGAGCCAACAAGCCCTGGTTTATGGGTGAGCTGGAGCGGGTGGAGCTGTCCTAGGCCTTTGTTGCTTGTTGGGCTTGTACTTCTGGTGGAGGAATATAGATGGGAAAATGACAGTGACTACATATTTTAATAATTAATATTCGTTAAAAATATTTTCGGTATTAACAAATATTCTCTGCATTTTCTTGACGAGTATTAATTATCAAAATATATCTTTGACCGTCATTTTCCCTACAAAACACGTCTTTGACCGTCATTTATAGAAAAAATGACGGTCAAAGACATGTTTTGATAATTAATACTTATTAAGGATATTTTCATTTTTAGTTTTTTGTCTTTTTTACTTTTTAGATTATAGTTAGAATGTATTTTGATTATGGTATGAGTGTTTGGGAGATATGTAAAGAATATATTTTAGAACAATAGTAGTGTTTGGAAGATGAATGATGAAAATGAATTACGGATTGGTTTTTTACCAGGTTGCCCTTAGCCTTTATTATTGTGTTAAAAGATGTTTGAATATTTATTTCTTCGTTGTTTTTTTATACAGATATTATTTTCTTTTTTTGGTCAAATTAAAATTATTGTTACAAATTTTCATATGGAGTGGTGCTACTGGTACAGATTTTAAATCTAAATCTGTACCAGCAAGTACAAATGACTATTTGGGCCTCTTTCGGGTCTCAAAAAAATGATTGGAACCGCTTATTTTGTTTAGAATATTTTGTTTATGATCCTTGAAAAAAATAAGTTCAATCCGATATCGGTAAGAGTATTTACAAAATATCCAACTTTGTTACGGTATTCAGGCCTGAATTCTAAAGCAAAGTTGAATATTTTATAAACGTCCTTACCGATACCAAATTGAGTTTGTTTTTTGCAAGGACCATAAACAAAGTATTTTAAACAAAATGAGCGGCTCCAATCATTTTTTTGTGATCCAAAACATGCCCAAAAAGACATTTGTACACACTGGTACAGATTTATATCTGTACCAGTATCATTTCTGTTTTCATATGTTAGGTGTAAGGTACAAATTTGAAAGCCTGAGTAAATGGTGAAATTCACATGCAATGTATTGTTATTTGAATTTTTGATTTTGGTAGTCTAGAATAAATATATATTACCATGTCATAAGTAATATTCGAAATAAAAAAATCATTAAGTTAATTTAACGATTCCATGCTCTTTGGTGTCGTGGAGTAAAAACATGTGAGGCGAGGATAAGGAAATAATGGGAGGGTAAATTGGAAAATACCTAAGAATTGATAGGGTGTAGAGACTTGTGAATTATTATGTTTTCTTAATTGTTTAAATATTATGTTTTCTTAATTGTTTAAATATGTGAAATATTGTATTTTGGGGTTGTATTGATGTTTGGGAGTATTGGTAGCAAGTGGGGTTTGATTCGGTGTCTGTCGGAAAAATTTCATTTTTTTGTCCAGCCAGTACCGGTACTGCCTTTTGTCCAGTACCGGTACCTGGTGTCTAGAACTTGATCAAATTGACATTTTGAAGGCTCCAGTACCGGTACTGGGCGTCTCCGTTGTGATTTTTCTATTTTTCAGCACGCATTTCAAAAGCTTATAAATACCCCATTTACCATTTTTTACACCCAAACACCACGAATCAGACCTGAAAACACCCCCTCTAATGACACCGCATGATTCCATGTCGCAAACTTCATGATACTTTGTTGTGCGGAGTCGGGAACACAACGTTGGACGAGTTGGTCCGCGTAATACTTTAAAAGGTATGGGATATGTGGGCAACGTGCCTTGAAAAAAGGCGGATCGATGAGCTCGCTTTTGGCAGACGAGCGCTCAATTCAGAGTCGCCACTTGGATTTGAAGGTTTAACACCCAAGGAACTGAACTCGAAATGCTTGCTGCGCTGTTTATTTTGAAAAAGTGAAGGAACCAGTCCGTCATAACTATATTTGGGTTTGGGAGCCAGGTTATGAGAGGATAAGGGTTTTAAGGCACCCCTCTCGCCCAATCCAGAGATCAGTCTCCACTTAGGCATTTGCGAAAATATTTGCGATTCTGTTTGGTTAATCAATGCTTTAACCATTTAGGGCGGGGAAATAATTTAATGGGGATTAAAGTTGCAACACGATTTGCAGGATGTGATTGATAGCATGGAACAATTAGTATAGGATGAAAACGGATTCCTGTGGGAGTTTAAACAGATTGGAAGGCTGCTGTTTTGGAGTGACGTGCGCAGGTGGAAACCAGTATGCACTGATCAAGTCACCGCATGCTAATCAGACTTGCGCGTGCTACTGCAAGAAATGCGCGCGCCAGTATGCCTAAGCCCACAGCTCTTATTTTCAAACTCTCTGGGCTCTGGAAGGACCAGTACACACTAAGGACAAACCAAGCAGTTATAATATATAATTTAAAGGCTGAAAAGCCCTATGAATTAACAAAACACCCCATAAATAGTGTGGGGTCAAAACAACGGCCTAAGGCCAAGTTACCCATGCAAGGCTAGCCACTGGTCGGAGACAGACTAGCGCATGCGTATGGCGCCCTAGCTCGCGCGTATTGCACCCTGGGGTGCACGCATTGCACCCTAGCACGCGCGTGTTTAAACCATTCAACCAGTGTTTGGTTTACATGTTTCTGGGTTCTGGAACATATCCAGAATGATCCCAAGGGTACTCCACAACAACAGATATGCATATTGAAATACAACTAACAATTCTAACAAAGGAAAGCAGTAAATTGGTTATTTACAAGCTCGCAGTGATCCATATACAAATTAAAGCGTAAAAAAAGTAAGAAACCAATCCCCACGCAAATCTGCACGCACAACCATAGAGTGGCGCGCACATTTGGATTACTGGCGCGTGCTGGTCCAATGCTCACACAGTTTTGAAACCTTATCAACTTTAGGGCCAGGACTGGTATTAATTACCAGCCTTGGTCCTGCTAGTCCCCCTTAGGGATCAGAACAAAGAGCAGAACAAAGGTGTTTGTACCTTTGGTCTTGAGGTTTGAAAAGAGTATTTGAGCTTTGATGTTGAGGCTTGATTGAGTGGTTGGATGTTTGATAATTGAAGAACAAAGTGATTGTGCTTGATTGAGGTGTGAAAATGGTTGTGGGATGTTATAACCCTTTTAGAAAATTGAAACCCTTTTAATGGAAGAACCATGGGGGGTATATATAAAGAGAGAGGAAGGTAAATATGGTG
Organism: Rhododendron ovatum; assembly: GCA_019656835.1. Classification (NCBI taxonomy): domain Eukaryota; kingdom Viridiplantae; phylum Streptophyta; class Magnoliopsida; order Ericales; family Ericaceae; genus Rhododendron; species Rhododendron ovatum. The sequence goes on along the minus strand of CM033801.1, from coordinate 19,459,518 downwards.
CAAAGAGAGGAGCTCAGCCAGTCCATGAGGCTGGTTGAGGGTTACTTGGTGGTTAAGCTTACCAACCCATAAAGGTGATAGGTACAGGCTTAACCGGCGTGCTCATTGCGCCCTGATGCGCGCGTGTCATACCAACACGCGCGTGGGTCAACGGTCAAGCTTTAACTGTTGACCACCACCAGTCTATTTGACCAGCACGCTCGAATTTGGGTTAAGCATGCGCATGTACCATCTACTCACGCGTTGGTCAACGGTCAAGCTTTGACCATTGACCAACACCTGTCAAGTTGATCTGTGTGCACAGGCTTCAAATCAACGCATGTCATGAGTAGGTTTTTTTAGCTAAGGTTAGGGGTTTTTTCAAACACTCAAAGCTCTAATACTTATCATTCCCGGGGTGTTCTTGATCCATTTCATCATTGGGGAATCAAAAACCGAAAGTAAACTAATCTGGAAGCCCAGATTGGGGTGTCTACAGTAGCTCCTCTTTGACGGCACTTGAAGCACCTTTTGACTGGGTACAAATAGCGTCAAAGACTTATAGACACCCCTCAAGGCAATCCAGAACAAAGCATACTAGCAAAGTGGACTTGTAAACTTAAGGAACCTGATTGGAGAAATCGACAGACAGTCCATTGCTGGGGATGGAAATAGAAGTGGACGAGTGAATCGCCGCTTATTGATCGAATTTGGACAGGACAGGCTATTGTTGCAGATTTGGACGGGATAGGTTGTTGTTGTTGGGGATCAAACTATCCTCGGCCCAAAGCATTCCAATAATCGCCAGTAGGTCGTGTCAAGCAGGTTGAATTTCAATTGTTGGGAATCAGAACCAATCTCTTTATCAAAGACCATCTGAGGGAGAGCAAAAAGGCTGCTTGAAGATGCGCATGAAGTTAGACTGAAGTAGAGGTAGTCGTTTGGGGAAGGCCGAGGCAGACTCTCCTGGGGAATTGTTAGTTGCAAACGGGTGGACTATCGGACGATATTCTAATCGTCGTTGTGGATTGATCGGACGATATTCCGATCATCATTTGAGAGAGTGAACACAGACAATGTGGCTGATCGTCGTTGATGATATGGCTAATCATCGCTGAATGACTGAGACGGATGATATGGCTGATCGTCGTTGATGATATGGTTGATCATCACTGAATGTCTGAGATGGACAATATGGCTGATCGTTGTTGATGTTATGGCTGATCATCGCTGAATGGATTGAGACAGACGATATGGCTGATAGTCGATAATGATATGGCTGATCATCACTGAATGACTAACACAGATGATGTGGCTGATCATCATTGATGATATGGCTGATCATCGCTGAATGACTGAGACGGACGATATGGCTGATCATCGTTGATGGATTGGACAGGACCGGATGTGGTTGATGGAGACGGGCAGATCGTGCCGTAGTTGATTTGGATGGGTAGGTTGTGCCGTCGTTGATTGAGACAGGCAGATCGTGCCGTCGTTGATTAAGATGGGCAGATCGTGCCGCCGTTGATTGAGATGGGCAGATCATGCTGCCGTTGATGAGACAGGTAGGTCGTGCCGTCTTTGATTTGGTTCCGCAGGAGATTGCATCGCAGCCCTTCGATAAACAAATCGCATGATGGCTACCATTCTGGCATAACTCCCATAAACTGGCCACTTTGTTTTTCGATTTCTTGTTTCCCCAATGATGAATCAGATCAAAAATAGTCTTGAGAGTGAAATGGTTTGAGCTTGGAATGAGTAAAGCCTATCCTAAACCCCAAAACCCTAAGTCAAAACCCTGACCTCAGGTTTGGCCATCTCGCATTGAAATGGATCTCAAGCGCAATGCTCTATCTGCCAAGTGTTGGTCAAAGTCAAAGCCTTGACTTTTGACCATTGCGTGGGTTGGTGGAATAATCACGCGATGATATCACTCACTCACGCGATGGTCAACACCTGTCCCTTTCACCTTTTTCCAGTTGGATTTTGTGATGATCATGGGGCTATTGACCTGTGGAACCCCATTTTCGTCGACTGAACAGCGTTTGCAGGGCCTTGGAGTTAGCCACCCACTCAAGCTCTCCTATCACCTTTTTAGGATGGCCTTAGCCACCAAGTAAACCAAGGCCAGCCTTGTTGGCTGGTCTCTCCTCCAAGTTAGCCACCCACCACACTCTCTTCCAACCCCTATAAATACCCCCCATGGTTCATCTTCCTAAGGGTTACAAAAAAATCAAGCAAAAAAAACAAAGGGCTGCACAATCCTCAATATCCTTGCTACTTCATCACTCAAACTACTTTCATACATTTATTTCACAAGCTCTACCACCTTGTTCAAGCCATTTTCATATCACTCAAGCAAAGGTATAAATTTTCTGCCTACATATTATTTGATCCCTAAAGGGGGGCTGGCAGGGCCAAAACTGGTAATCAATACCAGTTCTGGTCCAGAAGTCGGCAGGGTTGCAAGAACCATGTAGCTACTACACCTACGCGCAACGGAGCCATTCACGTGTGTAACTGTCTCAGTCAGCGAGTGACGGTCCTCGTAGGGATAGGATACTAGTTATTTTTCTGGTGGTATCATAAATCACTCTGAAGCATGATTAGAATTAATCCACTGACTTGAATGCTAAAACTCATAGCTTAGCTTTAGGTCGCCTATTTAATTGCTTTGGAATGCCCCTAGGTTGCTTCTGAATATGTCTCAGAGCCCATGCATGCAAAGCAATTCCTAGAAGTCCAGTCATGACCCATGTGCGGTACTCTGACTCCATTGCGCGATGGTCAGCCTTTTTTTAGGGGTTGCCTATGTATGGGCAATTTGGTCTCTGATCTTTGTTTCAATACCCCCACTATTTAGGGGTTGCATCTTATTCCTGTTCATCCTGTTTGTAATAATTATTTACTTTCAGTACATATAAACTACTTGGTTTGTCCCTAGGTGTGCACTGATCCTTCCAGAGCCCAGAAGGAGATAAAACTTAACCTGTTGGGAGGATATCGACCCTCGCGCGATGGAGTGGTTCTGACGCGCGATGGTGCACTTGCATGCTGGCAGATCCATGCATGCAAGTTGGGCACTGTTTGTGTCAAATTCATCCTAACGCGCTGTTTTGATATCCAATCACAGTGTTGGATTTTTATCTCATTTATTTTCTCATATATCATTCATCCATGCTATTTTTTAATCACATCTTGCAAAGTGTTATAGTTTTGAACCCCCAATTAACTGCTTCCCCGCTTTAATTGGCTAAAAATTGTTTAAAAAAAAATAGAAGAATCGCGAATAATTTCACAAAATGCTTAAGTAAAGACCAATCTTCGAATTGGCGCAAGATGGGTGCCTTAAAACCCTTCCCCTCTCGTAACCTGGCTCCCGAACCTAGTTATGGTTATGACGGACTGGTGCTTTCACTTTTTCAAAAACAAACAGCATGGCAGGTTCTTCGAAATACGGTTCCTTGGGTGTTGGACCTTCAAAACCCGAGTGGCGACTCTGTATTTTTTAGCGCTTGCCATCCGCGCTCGGGCTGCCTCAATTCCGGGCCCTTGCTTTGGAAATCCAGAAATTTCCAAGGGCATTCTGCCCATAGTGGCGACTCTGCTGGGGAACAATCAAACCAATATTAATCTATACTTAGAGTTTAAATACACTTGTGAACAATTCTTTAAAAGTCTGTTAAAACGGTGAGCTTCGCATTGTCGAAGGTTAGAATGGTGATTTAACAGGACCCCGTGTCTGGCCAATCTAATCTAGGACTTTTTCAATTGATCACTTGTGTAATTTTCTCTAAAGATGGACTAAATAAAGTGAGCCAAATTTGAAAAGGCATTTTGCGATTTTGTGATTCTTTTTCTTCTTAAAACAATTTCTAGCATTTTTCTCATTTACATTGATGTGGGATAAGCCTCGTTGGATCGTTTTGGGAATCCGACACAGTTTACCGGAGCCCGGGGACCCTGAATGACCAACAACCTTCGATAATGATGAGTCATTCTACCATTTGACTATTACTCTGCGATTATGCGGGCAACAGGAGGTATATCTTGGCTCTAGTCCGAGGAACCTGTTACGAACCAAAACCGGCCTTTGCATATACAAAGCATTAGAACTTTCCAAACTAGGACAGGTACCTACAGGGTAAGATTTACTTGCATCTAACCCCATATACTGTCTATGTGTTACTACTTTCCCTATTGAATGAACTGTACATACATTTTGTCTCGCGTAGGAGCATGTTTAGGGCAGCTTCTAGGTTCTTGATCTTTTGAGTTTGTCTTAAGCCTATTAGGACGCTACTTTTGCCCAATGAAGCGTCGTGCATCTCAATGATACACGTTTTCAATTTTCAAGTCCTTAGAACAATGGAACTTCGGGGAAATCAAAAGCTTTCTACACTTTTGCCTGTATGCTTGATTGAGGATTCAAATAGAAAATGAGGAACAACACAAAGAGCACCATGATGCCTACACCAGTTAGGTAACAAGTGCCTTGTCACTTACACCACCCCGCTAATAGCGTAGTGCCGCTCATGCCATTCTGGTCATAGTATCATGACATTCATACCAAGTTTGTTCTAATCTTAAAGTTGAAACTCCAAACAGTGAAATAGTTAAAAGTTTAGATCCTTTTTGACATCCTTTGGGATCATTTGCTTCAGGTAAGGATACACCTTTGAAAAGAATCCTGAGGAGTCTGGCAGTATCCGAACATCTTGAGACAGATTTGTCTTATAGTTCTAGAGTCTAGGGCGACACTGACGACGTTGGCTGTGCTATCACTTTAGTCTTTTATTTAGATTAAAGTTACTGCAGCACCCCTATTGAGCCTTTTCTTACTTTACTGCAAGCAAAGTATTGAATCATTGCACCGCCACGAAGAGTATCGAAGCAGAAATGCAAACCCACTTGGGAATGTCTGCATCAGAATCCGGTTCAAAGGCTCATCAGGTTACAATCCCAGTCAGTCATAACGGAAGACTCTCCGCATTCTCTGTTGGCTACTATTCAGTCAGGCTCGTCATCGGTTATTGAGGAAGTGAAACCCCCAATGTCACTAACTCTTTCATCTTCATTAAGTTCCTCTGAAACCTCGGTCATAGCAGATCAACCCCAACCACTCACTGTGGAAGGTATGTTCGCAAACCTCCAGAATAGCATCACCACCATGCAACAGAGGGCTGCTCAGACAGATGCCAATGTTACCCGATTGAATGACCTTTTTAACACTCGTCTTTTGCCAGTAGCAAAAGTGGGAGGTGAGGTCAATGAGGATGTTCATGCAGACCTATTTTTGTCGAGGATTCGAATCATGCAGGGTGACTCATAGTTCAGCCCAATCCGAGAGAAGCTTGCCCAATAGCGATAAATTTGAACCCTACCATCATTAGGCTTGCTCAAAATCCCGATTTGGCTGCTCTTATGGCCAAGATCACCAAGCTGGAGGAATCCGTCTCCAAATTTGAAAAGATCAGTGCTGGGGGAATCGACTTGGACTGTCTTTGTTTGTATCCCATTGCCAAGCTCCCCGACAAGTTCAAAATGCTTGACCTGGCCAAGTTTGATGGCAGTGGTGATCCTAAGACTCATATCTACAATCACCACGCTGCTATGAAGCTCTTATCAGTTGAGCCCGAAGCCATGTCGCAACTTTTCCCCCAGACTCTCTCCGGCCCTGCTTTCCATTGATTTTTGTCACTCGACATTACCAAGAGGAGGACTTGGGAAGATATTGCTGCTGCATTTATTTTGCAGTACAATTATAATTCCCGGTTGAAAATGACGACACGGGAACTTGAAGCCACCAAGATGGAACCCAAAGAGTCCTTTTGTGGACTTTGTCAAGAGGTGGAGGGTCAAAGCCACCCTAATGACTGAGCGTCCCAGTGAGGGAGACCATTGCGCCCTAGCACTCGAGGGTCTGGACCACACCAGTGCTTGATTTACACGTTTCTGGGTTCTAGGACTGGGACAGGTCTAGAATGATCCCAGGGGTACTCAATAATAGCAGAAATGCAAATTAACTACAAACTAGCAGTTTCTAACAAAGGAAAGCAGTAAATTGGTTTTTAACATGCTTAACAGTGATCTATATGTAAATAAATACACAAAAAATAGGACACCAATCCCCACGCGGTCCATCGCGCGCAACCATGAAGTGTCGCGCGCTAGAATGGGACCATCGCGCGCTGGTTGGTACCATGACGATTTTTGAAACCTTGCTAGCTTTAGGACCAAGACTGGTATTAATTACCAGCCTTGGCCCTGCCAGCCCCCCTCCGGAATTAGAACAGAAAACAGTAGGTATGCTATACCTAAATTGAGTTTGAAATGAGCTTGAGCTTTGAGATTTGAAGTTGAAAGTAGGATTTGAGTGAGAACAAGCTATGTTCTTGGGTGTCTTTGTATCTCTTTAGTTTGCTTAAAAGAGTACAAAGTTGCAACCCTTTTTGGTATGAATTTGTGTAACCCTTTGAGAGAGAAACAAAGGGGGATATTTATAGGAGAACAAGGGAGTTAGGTCTGGATGCAAAGAGAGGAGCTCAGCCAGTCCACGAGGCTGGCTGAGGTTTGCTTGGTCGCTAAGCTTCCCAGCTGATAAAGGTGATGGGGACATCTTAGACCATCGTGCAATGGAGTTAGTCTGGCGCGCGATGGTGCGCCCTGGTGTGCGATGGTCAACAATCAAGCTTTGACTGTTGACCACCACCTGGCAGTTTGACCATAGCGCGAGGGAGTCAGTCTGGCACGCGATGGTGCACTTCGGTGCGCGATGGTTGCGCCGTGGCGCAAGTCAGTAGGGTTTTTGGCTTTTGAAGTGGCTTAGGCTAGGCTAGGTTCAAGGGCTTTGCAAACACTCAAAGCTTAAACACGCTATCATTCTCGAGGTGTTCTTGATCCAATTCATCATCGGGGAATCAAATACCGTAAGTAAACTAATCTGGAAGCCTTAGGGTGTCTACAGTAGCCCCTCTTTAATGGCACTTGAAGCACTATCATCTTGGTACAAGTAACATCAAAGATTTCTAGACACCCCTCAAGGCAATCCAAAACAAAGCATACTAGCAAAGTAGACTTGTAAACTTAAGGAACCTGATTGGTGGAATGGACGGGCGGTCCATTGCCGGGGATGGAAGTAGAAATGGACGAGTGAATCGCCGCTTGTTGATCGAATTTGGACAAGACAGGCTGTCGTTACAGAGTTGGACGGGGCAGGCCATCGTTGTTGGGGATCAAGCTATCCTCAGCACAAAGCATTCCAATAAACACGAGTAGGTCGTGTCAGGCAGGTTGAATTCCGTCTGTTGGGAATCAGAGCCAATCTCCTTATCAAAGACCATCCGAGACAGAGCAATAAGGCTGCTGGAAGATGCGCAGGAAGCTAGACTGAAGTAGAGGTAGTCATTTGAAGCAAGCCGAGGCGGACTCTCCTGGGGAATAACTAGTTATGGATGGGTGGACCATCCAACGATATTATGATCGTCGTTGGGGCCTAAAAAGGATGAATTCTGATCATCGTTGATGAAGTGAACGCAGACGATATTCTGATCGCCGGTGAAGTTGTGAACACGAACAATATTCTGATCGTCTTTGACGGATTGAAAGGATGATATGGCTGATCGTCGTTGATGATATGGCTGACCATCGCTGAATGACTGAAATGGAAGATATGGTTGACCATCGTCGATAATATGGCTGACCATCGTTGAGAGATTAACCGCTGTTGAGGATTAATCGGACGATATGACTGATCATTGTTGATGATGTGGCTGATCATCGTTGAGAGATTAATCGCTATTGAGGATTAATCGGACGATATGACTGATCATCGTTGATGATGTGGCTGACCATCGGGAATGACTGAGTCGAACGATATGGCTGACCATTGGGAATGACTGAGTCAGACGATATGGCTGACCGTCGTTGATGATATGGCTGACCATCGGGAATGACTGAGTGGGACGATATGGCTGACCGTCATTGATGATATGGCTGACCATCGGGAATGACTGAGTGGGACGATATGGATGACCGTCGTTGATGATATGGCTGACCATCGGGAATGACTGAGTGGGACGATATGGCTGACCGTCGTTGATGATATGGCTGACCATCGGGAATGACTGAGTCGAACGATATGGCTGACCGTCGTTGATGATATGGCTGACCGTCAGGAATGACTGAGTTGGACGATATGGATAACCGTCTTTAATGATATGGCTAACCATGCTTCAGGATGATTGTGCCATTGATAATTGGACAGGACCGGCTGTCGTTGACTTGGAGACGGGAAGATCAGTGTGCAGAATGATCAAGCCGTTGAGAAATTTGACACGACCGGCTGTCTTTGATTTGGAACGGGTGGATCATGCTTCAGGATGATCGTGTCATTGAATTGGATAGGACCGGCTGTCGTTGACTTGGAGACGGGAAGATCAATGTGCAGAATGATCAAGCCGTTGAGAAATTTGACAGGACCGGCTGTCTTTGATTTGGTTCCGCAGGAGATTGCATCACAGCCCTTTGGTAAACAAATCGCATGATGGCTACCATTCTAGCATAACTCCCACAAACTGGCCACCTCCTATTTTCAATAGTTGATATACACAATATGCAAAGATGTATACTAACAAAATGCACAAATTGAAAATGCATATCCTAGCTAAGGGCGGCTCCTAGGAGGACAACAATGCTTACGGACTATCACTGAGCCCTAGTACTTTACCTTTGCTTCTGAGATGTGCACCCAGACAAAGAGACATTGAGTGGGCCAGCGGGCCTCACTTGACATTTAGCAGTGGCATTGGGCCTACGTGCCCCTTCCTTGATGCTTGGGTGAACAAGCCCTAGAGACGCTTTGCTTGGCCTTGGGTTGACATGCCCTTGCCGCTCACGAGATTCCACTACTTGTGGGTTTACAAATACTAGGGAGAGCCCCAGGATTCAACACGGACCCTTAGACATATGGAAAATAATGAAATTTCGGGCATTAACGCGCCAAAACTCACAATAGCCCTTCAAATAGGTGAAACTGATGCTTATGTAAGGTCAAATAGATGTACATCGACCTGTACGAACTAACAAAACTGGGAAAAGCATTCCAAAATGACAATGGATTGAAAAACTGGAAAAATGCCACAAAGACAGACATAAGACTCAAATGAAGACACATATAGACCTGGACTGAAACCGACACCCCCATGCAGTCACATTAGGTTTGTGCATGGTATGACAAAACTTGGCAAAAACTCCTTGAACAACATTCGAGGTGTGTGGGCTACCATAGCCCCGGGTGGGATCGGGGCGGCCCGAAAAACAAACACCGCTCCGTCGAATCAGTTTGAAAATTTTTGAAGAGTCACCACCCGGATTTATGGTTCGCCACCCGAGAAACCGTTTTTGGTTTGAAAATTGATTGATTTGAATTGAAAACCAAAGATCATTCGAGGGTCCGGAAGCCACGTTACGAGGGGGGAAGGGTCTTACGGCACCCTCCTCGCCCGACGCGATGTCGGTCTCTACTAAATGTTTGTGGGATTTTCCAAATGGATTTTGTTTCATTAAACATGTAGCAGGTATCCACAAGTATAGCAGATAGAAGGTGTATGCTGGTGCTTGTGTACAAAGGATGATGAGATGACGATGGACACATGCATGATGGCAAAGTAGTATAAATTGCCATTGGATTAACCCTCGAGCGCTTGAGAATGTACTCGAGCGCTTGGGAGTATTGCTAACCAAATCCTGCAGAGTTAGTTAGTCACAAATAGGATGCCAAATCACGGTGTAAACTGGTGCACATGTATAGAGGCGGGGGGGGGGGGGGGGGGGGGGGGGGGGGGGAGGGGGAATCACGCGATGAAAGACAGCAAGATAACAAGAAATGAAACAATGCTCATTGGCTTCACTCTCGAGCACTCTTGAGCGCTTAGGAGTGTCTGAACCCTCGCCTGCACTTTCTGTTAGTACTGACAGAATATAATGTGAGGACTACAAAACGAAATGCTATTTACACAGACCACTGGCTCAGCAGAGGACTTGAAAGACTGAGATAGGACCTCAAATTTTCAAGTCGTGTATCCTTGCCATTGCACAAACAGATCCACAACTTTAAAAGAGAAAATGTACACATCTATGCATGCAGAACCTTAGAAAACACAGAAAACTGGGAAAGTGGAATGCGATGGCATGCATGCACTCCTTAGCGCTTGGGAATGGATTCGAACGCTTGGGAGTGAGCTGCATACCAGCTTACTCTTAGACGGAAAATGGCACTGCTTCACCATGAAAACACCCTTATCTAACTTCTTGACAAGGGAAGATCTTATTTTTAACCCAGGAAAACTTTTATTCTGACTTGAAATTTCTAAGGAACATTTATGTTTTAGGAAAAGTGATCTTCTGTGTCTGCATGCCACCACAAAACCATTTTGTTTTAAGAGTGTATCTCATTCCAACCTGCTGCTTAACAAAATGCCATGCATAGGACTGGAAATAGTCCCGAGCGCTTTGGAGTACTCTGGAGCGCTTTAGAGTGTTTCCAGTAGGGGGTTTTGGGAAAACATTCTTTGTGGACCCTTTGTTCTTGCTTTTTTTTTACTAAGGTCTCCCAACCATACACCAGTATTAAGGACTGGGACCGGCTGAGAGACCCCCTCAGAATAGAGAACAACCTCTTGATTTGAACCAAAGATAGAAATGTTTCTACCTTTATCGGACACCTTGCTCCTTGGATGATTGTGAAAGATCAGGAATTGCAAGTACTCTGGGTTTCTTGGCCTTTTTCTTTGGTGATTTTAGAGAACACCTTTGAGATTGGGAAGAAAGCTTTTGTTTTTGAAAATGTCTTCCTTTGAACAGAAAAGAGATCAGAGAAAGAGTTTTTGAGAGAGAGAGCCTCTGTTTCAGCTGCAAGACATGGTATATATATAGGGGATATAACCCATGGTCTTGAAAAATCAAGTGATTTTTTTGAGATAAATCCTTTTTTTAAAGAAAGAAATCTTTCAGCTGATTTCTTCTCTGACTGAGGTTGAGTGTTGACTCACCTCAGTCGGAGCAATGATGGCTTGCATGGATAGTGGGAATCTTCTTCACCCATTGGGCACTGGGAGAGGTCTCGAGCGCTCAGGAGTAGTCTCGAGCGCTGGGGACTTCATTCTCGAGCGCTTGAGAGTGAGCCATGCCAGTGGTTTTTGGAAAACAGTTTCGAGCGCTTGGGATAGCTTCAGAGCACTTAGGATTCATTTTGGCTATTTCTTTCAAGAAGCAACGTCTCAATTGGTATAAGGCTTGTTCTGACCCGTATTCATTATCGGGGGGCCTCGGGGCCAAAAATTAAGGAAACTTGACAAGTCCAAATTGGGGTGTCTACAAGGTGCTTTGAACCAGAGATGACAAGTTGGAGGCAGTAGCTGACTGCTTCTAACTACTGTTGAAATTAAAGCAGCAAACGCAGGTTTGGGACCAACGCGTATATCTTTGAACAAACGTGCGCGAACCTCAAACTAGAGCGCGTGAATACAAGTTTGCTACTGCTACTTACACCAGACTCCGCTGAACTTAAAATAAACTGTGAGCTGTTAGGCCTCGCCAGCATTTCGTTTTGTTTTTGATGCTTAAATCTTTTAAGGCTTTTGCTCAGTTTTGAAATTGAAGTAGTAGTTTGAAACAAGATTGAAAGATGAAAGGTTTTCCCCTTTCTTTCTGCACATGTGAAGCTTGTCTTTTTCTTGGCCACAACGATGTACCAAAGCCTTGGATCAAATTGATAGATTGTGACCGAGTCTCAAAGAGAGACTGCCCACGTATCCCACATTCTGGGAATCAGGTCAAAACGTAGTTCAGGCAAAGGTTCACTCGTGTGTTTTACCTCACCTTTTACGCTCTAACTTTTGCCTAGAACTGCCCATTCGGGTTTTCGGTCTAACGAGTTTTTGAATATTGCCTACTGAATATTGCCTGGCGTGAGTCAGTAGGGTTTTTGGCTTTTGAAGTGGCTTAGGCTAGGTTAGGTTCAAGGACTTTGCAAACACTCAAAGCTCAAACACGCTATCATTCCCGGGGTGTTCTTGATCCAATTCATCATCGGCGAATCAAATACCATAAGTAAACTAATCTGGAAGCCCAGATTGGGTGTTTACATCAACCCCGCAGCTTCTCCGCGTTTGAGGCACCGTTATCCTCTGTTATGGAAAAATTGATCAAGTCAGGGCATCTAAAGCCCCTTGATCCAACTCCTCTACCTAAAAACCCATCACCCAACTTCAATGCCAATCCCTATTGCGCCTACCCCCAAGGGGCTGGCCATCTTACAGACTCCAGCTTTCGCCTCCGTCATGCGATTCAGGATCTTATAGATGAAGGGACCCTTCAGGCTCCGCCTTCATCGTCTCAAAAGCCAAACATCCATTCTAATTCCATGCCCAACCATAAAGCTGTTCCACACATCAGATGCATATCCCTCAGCTCCACTCAGATCAATCCCAACTCCACTATATTCAACCCTACCGACCATATAATCCCAATGAATCAACGCAAACCGATTGTAGTCATGCCATTAGAGCCAGAAGCGGAACTCACGTTCATTGGTGAGCCTTCTTATCCTAATCCAACTCCTCAACTCCTGTAGACAGGTCTCGATTTCTTCAACGAGATCATCGGCGATCTCTCTGATGGTTCCATTCAGCCTATATGATTTGGTCCTACCTCGACTCGTCGTGATCCTATCTTGGTCATAACAGATCCCAGTTCTTCTCGGGACTTTGAAAGCCAATTCAGGGCTGCAATATCAGCATTGTTTAAGCTAGAGCCTGAGCTCAGCATGTAGGCCGTGGGCTAGTCTATAGCTGACAGTGATGATTATGCCGCTCCTTTGATCCAAGAGTGGTACCAACTTGAATTAGAAGGATTCCCATTGCATCCCGAGTATCTCCCGCTCCCTTTGCATGTTCCTCTTGATCAAGCCTAGAACAAAGAATGGCAGGTTGGACATGACTAGGCGATGCTCGATCCTTTGGATGGTATCTCTTTGTATATGCTATTCCAACAGCCAGAACCTTTGCTTCCCGAAGAGGAATACTATTGGGATCCCGATTTCTTGGCAATTTTTGTTAGATTTTGACACTAATCCTCTCCAAGGCCATGCTTTGCCAGATCACACGACTCACTTTGTAGAGGATGATTTTGTTCAGGAAGAACCTCGCATCTTAGGGGAATGCTTTGTCCCCTCTGCCATCGACAGGCTTGTCAACTCAGTATCTGATGTCGAGCATGACCC